>JAVMKO010000003.1:168604264-169204264 GCA_032164245.1 Sternotherus odoratus
ACAGCACTTCCCGAAAGGAGCTGCCAAGTCCGAACAAGCTGGGCCGTTCAGCTCTTGTGTCCAGCCAGCCCCTCGGGGCAGCTGTTTCTCTGCAGTAGAACCCGCAGCCGCGTGCTGGGCTTTGTACCCTGGGTGCTGCATTCCCCAGGCTCTGCGCAGGTCCCGCTCCGCCTGGCGTGCGTGAGAGGAGGCATGGGAATGACGCCAGACCCGTGACAGTGAGCCAGATCTCTCCCGCAGCCTCGTGACCCAGGCTTGGGGCGATGCCCGTTTGCCGCGATTCAGACCAGCAGAGTGATTTCTCTCGGTCATGCAGAGATCTACCAGAGACACAGGCACTGAATCACCATGCGAGAGCCAATCCCCATGCGATCCCCGGACGTCCCCTGCCCTAAACCATCAGGAATCACGGGCCGAAGCTGTCGGAATGGGCAGGACGCCCTTGTGGCCTTGATGAGTCAGGAACGCCCTTGAGGGGACAATGCACAACGGAGAGTAACTGTCCTGGTGCAGATTCCATGCCCTGCGCGCCCCTGGACTTTAGCAGCATGGGGCACATCCCCACCACTGGCTCTCATTGCAAGCAGGTGGGGTGTTCTGGGAGACTCAGCATGACTGGTAGCCAGGGACCCTCAAATCTTCTGGTGCAGCCTCGGGCCCGCTGTTGTTGCTCCCGGTGTGCTCCCTGAGTGGGACCAGGGCTGCATGGTGCCAGGCCCTGTACAAACGTAGTGCCTGGGTGGACCAGCGTGCTGCACGCAAGGAGCCTCCCCAGAGCAGCCGACATGCGGGTGGATCACAGGAACAGCCCCGCAGTGCGCTCGTCCGCGCAGGGCTGGGTGCGAGTCGCGCCGTCCCTGTGCAGAGGAGCAACACCCAGTGTGTGAGCGAGCGGGGGAGGCGCGTCCCTTGCCAATGTCCTTTGACGGAGGAGAGACTCGACCCCAGTGCAAGGAGTCTCCATTCACCAGCCAGTCCCCCTTGGGAAGAGAACTGTACAGGGCAGCTTCGGGCAGCGGGAGGATCTCCTGCTAAACCCAGGGTTGTGAGTTCAATCCTTGAGGGGGCCACCTAGGGATAGGGGGCAAAAATCTGTTGGATGATTTAGTTGGGGGTTGGTCCTGCTGTGAGCAGGGGGTTGGACTAGAACCTCCCGAGGTCCCTTCCCACCCTGAGTTTCTGGTTCTATGAATACCTCCTCAGTTGGCTGAGAAGCCACTTCCTCAGTTTCCATTTCCTGGGCCTCAGACGTGACCCTCAGTCTCCCCCTGGCTTTTCTCTGTTCCCTCCATGGAAAGGGGCTGCTGGCTGGTGGGGGCCCCAGCTCTCCGGGAATGGGGCAGCGTAACCGAGCCCTTGCCGGTCCTCTTCAGAAACACCACTGGAGACCACCTTCTGTGCAGCACCCGTGTCCTTTATTAGCTGTGTCTTCTCCCCACCACCTGCTATTTACAATATATACAGTTTAACAGCCCACTGCTCAGGAAGACAGCCCACTTCCTGGCCCGCAGGGATAGAGAACCCCACGCTCCTCCCTATCCTGTCTCCCTGGTCTCCTCCTCCTCTGGCTCCCTGGCTCCCTTCCTGCCAGCTTTTAGAGCTGGCTCCTCAGGCCTGCAGGTGTCTCCCCTCAGGTAGTTAGGGCGTGGCCTCCCAGTCAGCTCCAGCTAGCAGCTTCTTTTCCCTGGGTCAGGGCTAACAGGGACCTGGCTTGATCCTCTGAGCCAGCACCCTGTTACAGGCAGGCTGTGTCAATGGGGACCATCTCCCCGGATTCCAGCCCCTCTCTGCACCACCGTCGACCCAGCTCGGTAGCTCCGCAGCTCCAGGGTGTGGATTCATCCGGGCAGCCCGCCCAAACCCTTGTTCAAAGACTTCTTGACCTGTGTTTATTCAGCGTGGGGTCTGTCTCCCCCTGCTGAGAGGGAGATTAACCGACCATTGTGAGTTGGAAAGAAAGGTCCCTTGCTAGAATTCAGTGCCAGCTTCCCCAGAGCCAATTATTAAACCAAGGCCAAACCAAAATCGGAATGATCCTTTGTGAAACCCGATCTATTTTCTCCCTTTACTGTAGTGAATATGCCAGATTCCACCGTGCTCTCATCTGTGCTCTGTTTAGAGAGCTCTGTTTGTGTTGGTTTTTTTCTTGTTTTGCTGACTGTACCTTCAATATATCCTGCCATGACTCTGGTCCTAGCCCCAGTGGAGGGCAGCCGACATCACTGTAAACGGTACGCCGCGCTCGATCTGTCCCAGACAGCCGTGGGAGTCGCAGCATGGAAAATGTCAGCGTTGTAAGGGTTAAGGAATGAGGCCCTGGCCATGGGAACGTGCTCAGACTGCAAATGGGCATGAGGCCTTTGAAACCTGCCCTTCCCAGTGACCTCAGCCGTTTGTGTGAAGATTCGGCCTGGTTACACATAAAGAAAGGGAAGGGGTTGACGGCGTAAAGTCTGAGCTCTGGAGGAGGGAAAGGTCCATTCTCGGTGCCTGTTCCACTGATCCCAGCACCCCACAAACCTACCAAGGAGACGGCCACGTCGGGGCTCTGAATGGAACCAGCAGACGTCCGGAGGGGAACGTAGCCCCGAACCAGCGCGAGAAACTCTCACGAAGGGATCTAAGCTCGTGTGCGATGCCCCCCCCGCTGCTCCCGGGGCTGGGCGAGTGGTAGGCAGAGCCGGGCACGGTGTGAGTCTGCCGCTCTCTTGCAAGCATTCTCGGGGGTGGGGGAGAAGTGGGTAAAGAGCCTTTGAAGGAAGGGAGAGTGACTGGAGTGGATCAGGGACCACTCATTGCTTTGACAGGGACTCAGAGGACGGCTGAGGGCAGGGAGCTGTAATCCTGGGGACTTCCCCTGGGCTGGCTGGGGAGTTTCAGACTGACCCTGACTGAGAGCAGAACACCACCACGTGTTGTTTTACAGAGTACTGTGAGGGACACATGCTGTCACAAAGTGAACCACATTAGCTAAGGTGCGACCATCACGTCAATAACAAGAAGAAAAGGTTTAATCTACCGGATCAGGCCTTTGTCCTTCTGTACACCCTGGAGTGTACACCCTGGAGAGGACCATGGGAAAAGAAATCTAATCTCTTCAGACAACATAGTAAGCACTTCTGGGCAAGGGCTGTTGTTTATCATATGTTTGTACAGCACCTTACACAATGGGTCTGGATCTGGTTTGAAGCTGTCACCCTATAAATGTTAAACACCACTAGCGCTGTAACTGTGGACGTGAGGGGGGAGTGGGAGCGGGTGAGATGTTCCTTTTGGATTGAGAAGGAGATTTTGTTAGCCTCGTTGTTGTCAGAGTGTGCACAGCTAGACTTGTCATTAGTGGGCATGAAGTAATGTGCTCCTTTTGTAAACCCGTCTGCAGCGTGTGTCCGGTCATCGCCAGCAGCAATGAATTCCACAGGGTTATTCTACTCCGGGGAAAAGGTTTCCTTTACACTGGCCTGATTTTTACTGCTCTTTAATTTCATCAAGTTGCATGTTTTTCATATTTAGGAGCAGGGCAAAAAGGGAATGAACGGACGGATTGTCATTCTACCCTTTATCGTTTGGAATCCCTTCATTATGTCTTTCTCCAGTTCTCCTTTCTACCTTCAATAAATCCTAGCTTTTCCTCTCTCCTCCTATATGTAATTCCCAACACACTTCTGCCCTTCCCTGGGCTATTTCAGTCTCAGCAACAGCTTTCTTCACATGAGATAATCACATCTGGACCCAGATAAGTGAGAAGCCATTTTCAATGTACAGCACATCACTATTCTAGTTTACCTTTTTTCCCACCGTGCACTTGAGCATTGTGTTAGTAACGACTGAAATCTCTCCAAAAAAGCTCTCGATTTGCAGGATCCATCTGGAATAGGAAATCTTAGACTCCAGTATTTCAGCCAATATATTTCACCTTCTGTTTATCCAAATTAAATGTCACCTGCTACTGTCCATTCCCCTAGTGGCTCCAAATCCACTCATGACGGAGGCACTCCAAATTAGAACTCATTTTAGAAAGTCTTTCTTTGTGTTTTTTTTATTGGGAAGCACAGGTGCTATTTTTGCAGTTAGGCACAATATGAAGCAAATGATTTCATGCATGGATAATTGTTAACAGTTATTACTACCCTTCTCTGGTCAGCACTACTTAGAGCTGACCTGGAGCACTATGCTTGCAGGTCTGCAGGAGAGACCAGAGATGGAGAATTTCACCAAATCATGGAAGAAGTTGCAGAGCAAAAGTTGTGCAGGAAGATTTTGTGCTAGATGCTCCCTCGCCCTGTGGCTTTCTGACAGCCTGGAGCAATCAGTCAGTCGTCTCAGCCAGGGAAGACCTCAGCATGGGGACTTTCCAGGATGATGCAGATTTGAGCATGTTGGCTTTACGACACACCCTTGCCCCATGACACCCCTTAGCGATGGAGAGACAAGGTGGGTGAGGTCATATATTTTCTTGGGCCAATGTCTCACCAATGGAAGTTGGTCCAATAAAAGGTATGACCTCACCCACCTTTTCTCTCCAATACCCTGGGACCAGGATGGCCACAATGACTTAGCGTTGGGAGCATTTTGGGAGTGTAGCCAAGGAAGAAGGTGGCCTGGAGATGGCCCCTCTGTGCTCTGAGTATTAAGGGCCAATGGCAGTGGAACATAAGGCTGCTCTAGCCTACCCAGTGACTAGTGGCCTTCTCCACACACTCCATGCCTGCACTGAGCAATAGAAATGAGAACTGGGCCCTCAGAGCGCACCATGTTGAGTGCAGAAAAAAGAACACAGGAAGGAGACACAGTAACTGGGTTCTCATGGAGAGAACAGGGACCAGTTAGCCTTGTTAGTCAACAAAGGCAGAACCAGAAGGAAAACAGGAGCTAAAATGTCAGTAGCACATCTTTAGGATTAGAGATATGGGGAAATCCTCCCACTCGTTAGATGAGTGACGGGAATGGAAGAGGCTGTGCGTTTGACAGGCCCCATCTATCAGGGATGGCTTTGGGATAAGGAAATCAGTTGTGGCACAGTGCCAGACGATGGGAAAGGTGACCTAGCAGAGCTTCCTTGCATCACTAATGACTGCACGCCTGAAAGACTGTGTCCCCCTAACATGGCAGAACTCCGGAGGTCAGAGCTCCCGAGACACCGAGTCACTTGCAGCCTTGTCCAAACAGAGCCTGTGTGCACGGACTCCCCGACATTTGACATCTCAAAAGTTTTCCTGCAAAGAAATTTAGGACGTGGCGTTTCATAGATTAATGAGAGTGCTACCGGGAAGTGACTTAACATTTTCTTGCAGAGTTGCCTTGAAAACATACAATCACCTTAACAAGTTAATGTAAAAAAAGAGGCATTAATTAAATGTATCCCTGAATGAAAGTACAAGCTACACCATATTCACTTTGCTCCACAAATCCAGCAATAATGAAGCTGACTTTTGCTGTTGTTTTCCACTGTGTAGCTTGTTAAATTAGGGACACTTTTGATTTAATAAAACAAGTGAATATCCCCAGCAGGGTGTAGTGGGAAATGAGAAACTGACTGACAATGTCAGGTTTCCTTAGATGGCTTGTCAGATGCCAATTTTAGCTGATGCTCTCTGATGGCACATTTTTAATACTGCTGCTTCTTGTTGTTCTGCCTTATTGTCCGGTGCCAAGTTCTGTTTGTGAATGGCAAAGTGAATGTTTGTTTATAATTGGGCGGGGAAGGGGAGGGAATCAATGCATGGTGGAAGAGGAAAGTCTTGGAACACCCCCTCCCACCCAATCCCAACCACATTGTGGTGGCAACACCAAATTGGGCTTCTTAGAGCCTTTTCTTTGCTCATTCTTAATGGCTGGGGAGGGGTGGGGCTGGCTATCACTCGTAATTACATAGTAATGCAGGAGTTAAATGCTGGTGGGGAAGATGTTAGAACATCTTGAGTTTGTTTGCCACTAATCTTGCAATGCTGGGTTCTTTCTTAATCCTCAACAAATGTTGTCCCGTTGACAACATATGTGGTAAAAAGTTATGATTGTGTGTGGAAAGAGCGTTTAGAAAGGGGCTTTCTTTTTCCATAGCTAAACACATTGTTATCCTCCAAATTGTAATCTTATCATATTTAAGTTGTTCCACATAAGTAGACCTATGTATATTTTCAGTAGTTTCAGCTGAAACCTGTTAAGAACAGATGTGCATATGATTCCATGGCAATAATCCTTTCCAATGTATTTTTCCATGAACAAACATTATTATTTGCTCCTTAGGGGGAAAGAGAAGAAGAAAGGACCGGAGCCTTCATTAAGGGGAATATTAAATTGGGTGGCTGGGCTCGTTACAAGCAGTGTTTATAAATAATTTTCAAACAGCCCTGGAAGGACATGAAGTATTTTGAACACAAAAGGGCTCTCGGAAGCGGACCTAGATAAGGCAGGGACGGGATTTGGGATACTTCTGCCTGCCGAGTGGTGAGACATTCTGATTGGACACTTCTGGATACGCCGCTATAGAACTGGGGGGCCAGTTGTGACGAGCAGGCAGAAGTGTCATCGGATTGCACCAAAGCAGAAGGGCTGTTGGTCCCACCTCGGCTCTCCTGTTTTCCCCCGTTCTCACTCTCAGTAGGTCACAGAGTAGCCAGGATGGGAGTGTTCCAAAGGGAACCACACTGAAAATGAACCCAAAGAGAGGACGGAGGGTATCTGTCTCACTAGCAGGGGCCACCTTCAGCCCAGTGTCTCTCTGTCCCTCAGGACTCTGGACTTTTGAGTGAGGCCGTCTCTGATGCCTCCTGCCCCCTTCCCTCTGCTTAATTTGGACTCTCAACTAATAGAGCAGCCAGTGGAGCTGACAGACCAGCTCTGGGCTGAACAGAAACCCGCAGGAGAGATGGGAGCCCAGATCTTCTAAGGTATTTAGGCAACTAACGCAGTGCTCTAGTGGGTAAGACTTAGTTGTAAAACTTCAAAGGCTTCTAAGACCCATTTTTGCTTCCGAAAATAGGGTTAGGCCCTAGGGTCCAATTTACAAAGGTCTCTAGGCCCTTAAAGATGCAGAGAGGTGTTTTTGGAATTCCCACTCGGCGCCTGAGTGAGTTAGCTGCCCAGATCACCACGGAGGCATTTGAGGCTGATCCCACTCAGTGGTCCCAGCAACTGGGGGACTCATCCTGGGCAGTCTCTCAGGATTCTTTGGCCATTGTGACGAACCTGAGGCAAAGCCAGCTCACTCTGTCAGCTCCCCTCCCCATCTAACGCTCACTCGTCTCTGTTGGGCGGTTGGGAATAGAGCTGTGGTCATGGATTGGCTACTTTTGTCTCATTAGTGTTGGGGCACGTCTACCCGTGGGGTTGGGGGTCTTGTTTTGAGGGTCTGTTCTGAAAGGCTGATGCTCTGCGGGGTCAGTACGTTCCTCTCATGAGGGGTTTGTACTGAAGCCAACCAGCTGCAACAATCTGGTCAATTCTCCTTGTAGCTGCGATGTCCAAACGTTTCTCAGCCAGACCAATGAAACCTCGCAGAAGGGCCATTCCGGTGTCTGCTCGAAGGCTACTGGTACCAGAGGATCTCCAGAAGGCCCCAAGGAAAGTTATTTTCTTAAAAGAAGCCGGCAGTCTTTCCCCGCATGAGGCAGTCCACACTCCTGAGGGCTTAGTGGGGTTTTATGATGCTCTTTTCTCTCCAGCCATCAGCAGGGTGGCCCTGGAACTCTCCTCGGTGGCTTTGCCTCGGAGCTCACCTTGGTTCTCAGACAACCTGCAGTAAATGAAGCTGGACAGATTGTGTTGTTTGCTGCAGGGTCTCTGGGAAGAAGCCGGATCTAGGGCGTTTGCTGGAGAGCTGAAGTCTGGGATGGCAAGCTGCTCTCAGCCTGCCTAAAGTACAGGTCTCTCTGCCATGCCACCTGTTACAGGTGTTCTCAGGGCACCTGTCTCACTCCGATGCTCTAATGGATATTTCCTTATTTCCTGTGTTGGTTCAGTGGGAGGAACAAGGCACAGTGGGTTGCCTCATCTTAAAATGGGAAAGGCGATACTCGCCCTTCTTTGCAATGTGTAGCGAGCCAAGCCAAAGCGGAGTAGTATTAGTTGCCATGATATTGGAGTCACCTGACCGGGACTCAAGCCCTGAGTTCTATTCCTGACTCAGCTCTGCTGGGTGGACTTGGGCACGTCTCTTCCTATCTCTCTGCTTCCCTTCCCATTCTGTGTGTGTCTGTCGATTTAGCCTTGGTCTACACTAGTGCGGGGAATCTATCTAAGAGACGCCACTTCAGCTATGAGACTAGAGTAGCTGAAGTCGACGTACTTAGATCAACTCACCATGGCCTCTTCACTGTGCTGAGTCGACTGCTGCCTCTCCCTGTCGACTCCGCCTGTGCCTCTCACGGCAGTGGAGTACAGGAGTCGATGGGAGAGCGCTCGGGGGTCGATTTTATCACATCTGGACTAGATACGATAAATCGACCCCCAAGAGCTCAATCTCACAGGGGCGATCCTCCCCATAGTGTAGACCTGCCTTTAGATTGTGAGCTCCTCTGAGTAGGGCTGAATCGGCTGATCCCTCCCCATGTGTTTGTACGGAGTCTAGCACGGTGAAACCTCTCGGTGCTTTGGAGAACTGATCTAACGTCTCGGTTCCACGGCACAGAGTCACAGCATCCGGCCCCTTTAAAAGTGAACACATGATTCAAAAACAGATCTTCCATCCAGGTCTTTTCTTTTTCAGCTTCTCCAGAGGAGAGACAGTCACATTGCGTTCTGTTGCATCATACAATGCGAGCCGTGGGTTCACCAGCACAATGATTGATTTCCCACTGTCCAGACACAACTGAGATGCAGGAGAGGTATGTGTCTAAAAATATCACCGGGAGATGAATGTACAGAGACCATTCAAAAATACAATTGGGCCAAATTCTCAACTGCTGGAGGTGTGAGTACATCACATAAAATGGGGGTGGGAGTTAATTTGTGATATGTACACTCCTATATTCCTCAGACATGGTTTTAAATTAGGAAAGCTGCTTGGAAAAATAGGCTTTGGGTTTTATTTGGGATTTATTCTGCTGAGCAAAGCCATTTTCCTCACCTAGATTTATGAGAGTCCCAGACCCCACTCCTGTCCTTCGCCCCTGCATGTCTGCAGAGACATGTGGGGAGGGAGAGTAGATGTAATGCTGCATTGGATCTAATGTAGATAGAGCGTGAGCTCATAAATGTACCTGGGCCTGATCTTAGGAATTTGTCCCCGGAAACACTAATTGACTTCAACTTGAATGGAACTGTGGCTGCATGAGCAATACAGATGGTGTAAGCGGGGCTGTGAGCTAGGTCAAATGTGGGGAGCATATTGAGTCAGGCCAAAACTATTCATGGCCACAGGGCGTTTCCCTTACCTTTGAGGAGAGCCCCAGGCTGTAGGAGTGGCTGCACTGGGGCTGTGTATGTACAACTCAATCCCTTGGGCAAAGCCCTTCTAACATAGGGCAGAGAACTTGAATTTGGGCCCCACGTCAGTCTGCATTGGAATGTCGTCGTCTGGAAGGAGCTAGTTTAAGCTGGGACTCACTGGGAAGGGCTAGTAGTAACTTGGTATTTTAGGAAAAGAAATAAAGCAAATATTTGCATATAAATCAACAGTAAAATTGGTTCCCGGGAGCGGGGGTATAAAACAGATTGCAGTTATGAGATTAAATTCCTTTAAAACCCCAAGGAGACAGGGACCCTATTGAATTAGACAGGGCATCAAGATCTATTTCTCCTTTTTAAACCCTTTTTGTTCCTGTGTGACCCTCCTATACAGTAAAGCACCTTCCATAGCAAAAACCTTTTCAGGCAGCACCTTCCCTAATGAATTCTGCAGTCACCAGTTGGCTCGTTCATTTCTGGGGTAGTTGATGCAGATCACTGCACAGTGACGAATGTTGCATCAAGCTGCTCGTGTCTGAATGTGTATCGCAATCAGAGGTAAGGCACTGGGGTGCTTGAGAGGGTGAATCACTAAATGTTCTTCATAACATCCTTCCCTTCCCCACCCACCTGGTCGCCTCGCGCTCCACACAGACTTTAAAGTGGGGTTTCTTGAAGTGCCATGTGATTGCCTCTTAAAAACTGATGTGCACTGACTGCTCATTTATTTTTGAACTCCGAGCTGCCCGATGTTTTGATAAATTGGTGGTTTGTGTTTTACAATCTTATCCTGTGTGTGTGTGTGTGTGTGTGTGTGTGTGTGTTGATTCTCACAATAGAGAGGATGCCTGAGGCTTGATGCAAATGAGCCTCAAAGGTCCTTTATCAGGACTGCTGCAGAGAAGAGCAGGCTGACAAAGCCTGGTTGCAGAGAGAGGGATGGGGAGTTGGAGGAGGCCTGGGGCTGGGCCGGGGGCTCCAGACCCCATATGCTGTAACTCGACTTCCCGGGTTGTGGTGTGTGTGTTGTGATATTTTTTTCATTGTTTCTTTTAAAGCAAACGAGGGTTTTCCCCTCCCCTGTAGAAGTCAAAATTGTTTTGTTTTCAAGTGGTTTTCCTTGGAACTGTATTAGAAAATATATTATTCCTCTCTGATGCCTGCTGTTGTCAATAATGAATCTTCAGACACTCTGGGTAGGTTTATAGAATTTTATACAAACCAACTGCCAGCTGGTTGCTTAGGTGGGTGCTTTAGCCAGGGGTCAAGACGCTCAGCGCTGTCTAAAACGAATGGGACTCGGGACCCCAAAGCTCATAAGCAGCTTTGAAAATCCCGATTCAAAGCAAACAAATTAAAACAACGTCCCAAGGCTCCCAAGTGCCAGGAAGTCCAGTGCTAGGGCGAGTGGGGCGGAATGTCACACGCCTGCTCCTTCCCAAGCGTGACTTCCCTTTTGTTCGATGTCAGCCCAGGAGTGAATACGCCCCCGTATTTGATGCACACTCCGGGGTTGAATGCTCCTTGCCAGAGGGGAGCAGAGGCCAGATGTGGCTCTTCATTTGCCTGGGACGTGCCTCAGCCGTGTCGCTCAAATGTTTACATTCCATGGCCCTGTGCACAACAGCCAGCGTGCCCCAGTGCAGCAGCTGCGTGGCGTGCCCAGCTTCTGTGTGCACCTGGTGTTTGTGGGAGGGAGGTCGGTGAGCAGAGACCATCACAGAGTGCGAGTCAGCGAGTAGTACAGGCAAGATCCTCGGCTGGTGGAGCTCAGTATCCAGCGCGTTCTCCGCAGTGGAGTGTGCTGATGGAGCGAGCTGGGGCTCTGGCCCCGTGCTCTGCAAACCTCTCCCATTGCCGCTGACTTTCTGCCCGGACACGCCTTGCACGGGAGGAGCCCTGCCGGGAGGAGCCCTGCTAGCAGGCTGTTTCCAGAGCTGTCTAGCTAATGGCAGCGCTGTGAGCATCCCTGGGAAGCCACTGGGCTGTGGGACGCTGTGGGCGCCATCCCGTTTCTCCACCACTCCCTGGGGATGGTTGAGGGCCCTGCTCAGCATTTCAGTGGGCGGCTGCTTGGCATGGGCGCTGCAGAGAGAGGGTGGCCCAGGGGCTGGGACGTTGGCCTAGGAACCCGGGGAACTTGGTCCCTGCTCTGGTGAGTCTGCGCTGCAGGCGCTTTGCTGGTCCAGCCTGCTCGGGCAGTGGAAGCCGGCACGGCTACCCCACCTCCCTGGGTGGGTGATTCCAGCTGTGCCAAGAGGATGGTTGTGCATGGTTGTGTCTACACAGCGGGTCTGCTGGCAGAGTTGTGTTGGCTGGGGGGGGGGTCCCCCAGTGGTGCCAGCAAAGCTTTGTAGCATGGACGAATCGTTAGGCTCAGTGCTTCAATGCCTAACTTTTTAGACACCTGGTGCCCACTGGAATCGCAGCCCCTGGCTGGGCCCGGGCTCCCTGGCTGATGCACGGGGAGCGGGACCCACAGAAGTCAGCCCGCTGAGCAGGGAGCTGCTTAAGCAAAGCAGTGGGGGAAGCTGAGGAGTGGGATGGGGTCTAGTCCTTGACCGTCAAAGATTGGGGAGGTACTGGCCTCTGCTTGGGATTCAAGCCATGAGTCCTCTCCTGGGGTCAGGCCCCTATACCTGGCAGCCCCAGGTTCAAATCCCCCCGATGCTAAACGGGGCCTTGAAACCAGGCCTCCCACGACAGCAGGTTTGGGGATGTGAGAGCGGATGTATTTGCACCTTTGCACCCTTCTCCCCCACTACTGCTGAGCTGCACCAAGCTTAGATTCCAAGGCCAGAAGGGACCATTGTCCTCATCTAATCTGACCTCCTGGGTAGCCCTGGCCAGAGACCTGCCCCCAAATAATTCCTGGCACAGAGCTTATGGGAACACGTCCAATCTTGGCTTAAAAATTGTCAGTGATGGAGAATCCATCATGACCCTTGATAAACTGTTCCAATGGGTAATTACTCTCGCCATTAACGCTGCACGCCTCATTTCCAGCCTGACTTTGTCTAGCTTCAACTTCCAGCCCTTGGATCATTTTATGCTAGACTGAAGAGCCAATTCTTAAGCCAGTTCTTAACTATTTCCCTCGTGTATGTATTCTACACTGTAATCAAGCCACCTCTTACCTCTCCTCCTTCTGACACTAAATAAATGGAGCTCTTTGAGTCTGTTGCTGTAAGGCAACTTTTCCAGTCCTTTCCTCATTCTCGCGGCTCTTCTCTGAACCATCCCTTGTTTATCAAAACTCCTTCTTGAACTGTGGGCACCAGAGCGGGACCGGTGTTCTAAGCAGTGGCCACAGCAATGCCAAATACAGAGATCAAATAACCCCCCTCCTCCTCCTTGAGTTCCCCCATTTAGACATCCAAGGATCACATTAGCCCTTTTGGCCAGGACATCACACAGGGAGCTCATGTTCAGCTGATTACCCATCATAGCGCCCATGTCTTTTCCAGAGTCCCTGCTTCCCCCATCCTGTAAGAGTGGCCTACGGTCTTAGTTCCCAGATGTCTACGTTTACATTTAGCCATGTTGAAACACACATTGTTTGCTTGTGCTTTCCATCAATGACCTGTCCTCTTCATCATTTACCATTCCCCCCAGTTTTGAGTCCTCTGAAAACTTTCAGTGATTTTTTTTGTTCCAGATCAATGATAAAAATGTTAAACAGTGTAGGGCCAAGAACCAATCCTAGTGAGACCCCATGGGAAACAGACCCATTCAATGATGATTCCCCCTCTGCAGTTACATTTTGAAACCTAGCAGTTAGGTGGCTTTTAATCCTTTTATTATGTGCCATGTTCGTTTTATATTCTAGTTTTTAAATCAAAATATGAGGTACCCAGTCAAAGCCTTTACAGAAGTCTAAATATATTACATCAACACTATTCCCATTATCAACCAAACTTGTAATCTCATAAAAAAAATCATGTGAGTTTGACAGGATCTATTTTCTATAAGCCCTTGTTGATTGGCATTAATTATATTACCCTCCTTTAATTCTTTATTAATTGAGTCCCGTTTTAGCTGCTCCATTATCTTGCCTTGGATCAGTGTCAGCCTGACAGGTCATCCCGTTTACCCTTTTCAAAAATGGGTACAACGTTAATTCCAAGAGACTGGAGGAAAAGTTCCCCAGTGTTCGGAGGAAAATCAGCATTAACGAATGGTCCAGCGAACGCTCTTAAAACTCAGCCCCAGCTCAGGGCCGGGGGCAGCCTGAATGAACCAGCCTCTCCCTGATTTCACATGTGTGTATGTAACACCCATGTATCTATAGTATGCCATACACCCGGGCTTGTGTGTGCGTGTTCACACACACACACACACACACACACACACACACACACACACACACACACACACACACACACACACACACACACACTAATACTCTGTGCTCCTCACTCAGCAGTTCGTTATTCATCCAATAAAAAAGCTTCCAGTGTCATGTTGCTGCCGTCCTGGGTAGTTATAATAGAGTCTGTAGTGCCTGCCAAATTGTAGACCAGCCAGTATTTTCTTGACAGCTCATTAAGAGTAATTCTTGTTTGCTGGAGCCACAACTCAGGTTTATGCGTCTCCTTTCAGAAAAAAATAAAGTTCTGCTGCCTGTACCCACACTTAACAGTGTGTTTTGTATCAGTAATGTAACCCCTAACAATGGACATTAAATCACAGGCCAAAAAAAGTGGGGAGAGGGCGGGGGGAGAGAATATTATGTACAAGCTGCAAAAGTTCTTGGGCTACTAGTGAGTCATTTTCTTCCCTCCCCGCAGTCCTGTCCCAAACGTAGCAGTGTGGAGTGAAACATGAAATGACCGTGCCTTCTGGCTGTCCTGTCACTGCTCAATGTGCCAGAGGGATCAGTGTTCGTCTGCTCACAGCAGAGAGTCCCAGCATAAGTGGGCCTTTGCCTCCTGGAGGTTGTGTTCAGGAACCCAAAGTCAAACACGTCCTCTTTTTTCTTTCTTTCCTTTTTTTTTTCCATTCGAATGAAGCTAAATTTGGGATGTTTTGTTTCCCCAGAGTTGATGCTGCAGGTTGTGGGTCAGAAGTGGGGCACTTGGGAGGAACGGCCTCGAGACCCTATGGGCAGTGGTAATGGCGTGCTGAGACGTGGCCTGATTTTTAGAGGTATTTAGGCCCTGACGGGTGTAAATTGGTGCCCATCTACATCTTTAGGCATCTAAATATCTTTAATAACCTGGCCCACAGCCTAAGATGACTAAATACATTAACTCCGTGAAAAATCTATCTTCTATTGGTTCTGCTTTGCTGATTTGATACCAAAAACTAAAGTCTCACTTTCAAATGACGACTCCATTTAAATTTCAGCTCTTCTAGATTAGACAGTTTCTGTTCGCTGCTTGGCTGAAAGATTTTGCTTGTTTGTTTCCTAGCGCTTGTTTGGCAGTGACTGTTGGAGAAGGGTCTGTCTTCACTGCATGGTTAAACCGGGCTCTTACTCAGATGCTGTCCCTAACCCAGCTCCTGTCCCCACACACAACTCTCTCGCATGAGTTTGGTGGTGCTACCGGACGCAGCTGGGGCTGCGGCGTTTGTGAAGCTTTCGCTTGGCCCAGTAGCCTGCCCAGTTTGTATTGAGGATGAAGGCTAAACCATTCCAATGCTGACTGTACTCCAGTGCCCAGAAGAAAGGACAAGTCCTCCCACAAGTCACTGGGAAAGGATCCTATAATGGCTCCACACATAGAACCATGGGATGTGCCCACAGGGTGTCCTAGTGACACACACGGCTGAAGACACCGGTGACACGCATGGCTGAGCGCAGCGGCTGTGAGGACACCGGAACTTTGAATGTGGCTTTTTAGTGCGGCCATGGGCACTTGGGCTGGGCTAACCAGGGTGCTCGGGCCTGCTCACCTGACTTAACTCTGCAGAAGTCAGAGCTTTGAGAGTGACTGTAACAGGGGCATCCTAGTGAGTGTCATTCAGCCCACACTGGCAGCGTCAGGGAACCTCCGAGTGGGGGTCACATACATTTAACACCCCTGGAGGCCCTTTTGCACTGCTAGAGAAGTGGAAAGTGGCTTCCGTGCAAATGAGAACCAGGCTGTGTTTGTTGTTCAGTTATTTCCATTAGTGTCCTTGGATGGTGAGTAACATGCTATGCATATTGTGCTACTGTACAAGTTGGAGGTGGACAGGAGAGGAGAGGCAACACCAGTCAGTGAAAGTGGTGAATCTGGGGTTCCGTGCATGTTAAATAAAGATCTCTTAACTGGACTTTCTCTTGCTTTTTGTGGGGAAGGTTTTCCCCTGAACTAGAAACCTAGGAACTGCCCAGGGTCTCAGACCCAAAGCCAACCTAGTTCAGCATCCTGTCTTGGAAAGTTCCCCCCTTGCCACATGCACAGAGGAAGTGCCAGAGTCCTGCAGGAGCAGATGGGGGATAATCTATCCCTCATGAGGGTTTCCTCCTGATCTCTAGTAATTAGAGACTGGCTTAAACCCTGAAGCATGATGCTTAATCTCCCTTCCAGAATTGTTATAATCGTTAATGAGAACTCTGGATATTCTTGCTATCTTTATCCATGTCCAATCCCTTTTTGAATCTTGCTCATTCTTGACTTTCCTGTGACAGTGAGTTCCGCAGTCTAATTATGTATTGAGTGAAACAGTATTTCCTTTTACCAGCTTAGAATTTGCCACCCTTTATCTACTTTTTAGTCACTATTTTTACCACATTGTTTGTGTGCGTGTGTGGGATTGTAACCTAGGAATGGGGAAAGATACAAGAAGGGCTGTAATGTGATGAGCTAAATGTTTCTCTGTTAATGAAAGCCAGGGGAAGGATGCAGCTTCACAAAAAACGATTGCACCTCAAAATCCAGGAAGACCCCAGCCTGCTTCCATCCAAGGCAAGGGGAAAACGCCCATTATCTCCTGAAGGATCAAGCCCGTAGCCCCAGACTAAGGCCCCAACTCTCCTCTATGTCCAAACTGCTCTGCAGTTGTGCCAGAGTTTATGCCACCAGAGTGGAACCCAGCTCCATTGCACCCCTCCCACCCCAGCCCCCTTGACACGCCTCTGCCTAAACTAGACACTAGGGCACCACACAAAGAGCCAAACACCAATTTTCCAAGGCACAAACTTGCAGAGGCTACGAACTCTCCCAGATGATGTACACGGGCTCTAGAGGACTGAGCCAGTTGGAATCAAACCATTCTGAATCTGGCCAAATTTCACTCCTAACCCCGGGTGGGCCCTTGGTGGGGCTCGGGCGTAAAGGAAAGTCCATGCACAGAAACATACGGGATCTTCATTTTCAGATCCATGCTGCTTGGCTCTAGGGTGACCAGACAGCAAGTGTGAAAAATCGGGACAGGAGGTGGGGGGTAATAGGAGCCTACATAAGAAAAAGCCCCAAATATCAGGACTGTCCCTATAAAATCGGGACTTCTGGTCACCCTACTTGGCTCTCTGGGTCGTTTCCTTCCGAGAGACAGAAAAAGCAGGTATGATGCAGCTAGCTACTAAAGCCATCCCTCCAAACGCCCGTATGATTAACAGATGCAGAGGCGTTGTGGGATCAGAGGTAACTATGTGTTAAACCAGGGAATTTATACCGACCGAGAGCTCTGAAGTCAGCAGCCCCAGAGTGTGTTTTGAAGTTGCGAGTGAAGAAGCACGTTAAGGACAGACAGCCTGTACAGGGAGGAATCTCTCCTCAGGATACGGGACCACATTTGGTTTTATTACAATCCCAGGGCTCACAGAGAGCGATCTCTTTGCTGGATGGGCCAGAGCCCAAGGCTTGCTGCTGTTGGCCATGACTAACAAAGAACATGAGAGAGCCTTTGAGAGGACTCTGGAGAAATGTAATTTCTGTATGTAGCGTTGCCTGCTCCTGACTTTGACTGTTGCACCTTCTCTCTGCATCACTTTGGGGTGATGTGGAGTGGCTGGGAAGGATACTTGGGGTGTCTTGGTTTTGTGCTCCTAGCCTGCGCTGTATTCACACACTTGCAACATGACACTTCTGTCAGTCATCCAAAAACAGTGCTAAACTCTTCCTGGCTGGGGGAGGGGGTTGTAGCTAGAATTTCTGAAGTGGGTGGAAACATGTGAGTAGGGAGAGTCCCTCTGCGTTAACCTGCTTTCGTTGCTTGGTACATATGAAACCTCCTGGTGAGCGTATGGAGAACAAATTGAAGAGATCAGTGAATCTCCTAGCACCGACCCTGCCCTCCGTGCATCTGATCACTAAGAATTCCTGCTGGGCCCTTTTTGGGTGAGCTTTTATAATCCCATTTTCTGCTGGTGATACAGAAAAGCTGCAGGTCCCCTCCACTCCACCTCATAAATTATAGTTACAACAGGTACTTACAACGCTTATATTGTCTTACTTTAAATGAAGAGCAATTCCAGCTTCCCAAGGCAGGGTTTAATATCTGACGCAGGTACCTTTTGGGTAGGATTTCTGCAGATTTTGACGGGAGTGGAGAGCTGTCCTTGTCTGCCCTAGACAAAAGGCACCGTTAGGTTCCTTTCTGTTCCAAAGGGAAACTTTTCATGAGTTGCCATAAAGCTGCACAAGGAGAACGCTGGTGGAGCCAACAGCCAGGCGGAGCATTGCAGCATAACTCCGGGAAATGGACTACATTTAAACATCCTTTGCAACGACCCAAGAGGAAAGCCTGGTTCTGCTGAAGTCAAAGGCAAAATTTCCATTGACTTCAGAGCAACCTCCATTATGTCCTGCACTTCGTGAAAGGAGGGGCTGGTAAGGAACATGTCACGCCACCGTCGCATGTTTTATATCACTATTGACTCTTCTCTGCAGTCAAACAAAACTATAACTTCCCCTAAGAGCCCCTGGAAACTGAAGCACAGAGGTAATAAATTCTATTAGCTACAGGAGTCTAAAGCAGACACAGCCGTGCGCGCTACCTACTTTTTATATTATTATTTTATTTTATTATCCTTTCCATTCTTTTTATTGGATTTCTTTTTTAAATACCAATACTAGTTCAAAGAGAATAATATAAAGTGTCTATATATTTGGTACACTCCATGATGTGTTCATCATCTATCTCTTAAAGTAATGAGAGAGAGAAATGTGTCTGCATTCTCTTCTGCTGGATAGGTCTTTGCTTCAGTTTGGATTTAGGTTCTTTTCAACTAGGAATGGATTGAACCTTGAGAGTGTCAGTTTGGATTCAGCTCAGAGAAGCAGTCAAAAGTGAGACATGTGTCCATTTTATCCATCCTTTGGTACTGATTCCCCACCGAGTGAGTTGCATGACCAGCCAACCTCAAGTGTGCAAAAATCATGATGCAGGCCTCAATAGTCAAGAGATTTGGCTTAAAAATCATGAGATTTTTTTTAAGAAAAAATGAAAATAGATTATTTTCCTTCAGGTTTGAGAGCCAAACAGATAGAACCGGTCAACATTTTTGAACTCTATTTTTATTGAAAATTTGTCTTTTTTTCTAAAATAATACTTTGGGTAAAAAAAATTAACTTTTCATTGACTAAAAATGTGTGCACTTTTTTTTCCATTTCATTTCTTTAAAATGATTAGCAGAATTATTATTGGAGTGCTTGCCAAACAGATTTGAGAGCTCTATTGATGATGCTTTGGATTTAAAAAAAAATGGGGAAAATAAATAAATATAAAGAGCATTTTCAATAAACCAAACCTGGGTCTGTTGAACACTGTGAAACAAAACCACCTTCAAAATGGGGCATGTTTTTGCAAAAATCGGCTGCGGTTTCTCATCCTGCTTTGATTCTTTTCCAAAGCGTGGGGCCCCAATCAGCCCCTTAAGGCAGGTTTTCTGCCCTTTCCTACTTCCCTTACCCTGCTGGAGTGGTACAAAGGGAGCAGAAACAACATGTGATTGCTTTGCGGGGCTTCCCCATTGTGTGGGACTCTCCAGCCCAGTCATGCTTCCCTTCCTTCCAGTGTGCCAGGGACTGGAGTGCCCTGCGCTCCAGCTATGCTCATGGAGACTATCTTGATGGCTGGTGCAAATTAGAGCAGCCCCTAGGCTGTTCTAGCTGGAAATGGGGCAGAGAATCAGGGAGCTGTAAGTGGCTGTTGGTTCTCAGCTTCTCTTGGACCTTTTTTCTGGGTTGCCCATGGTAGCCATCCTTTGCTAGGTGCTCCCCCAACCTCTGGCTGTTCTCCTGAAGCCCCACAGCCCACTGGGGACACCAGGGAGCAGTCAGAGCCATTCTCCTCTCTCATCTGTGCAGTAGCAGACGGCCAGCATAGGTACTGTTGCGTAGGGAAGGCGCAGCAGCGTCTCCGGATGTGGGCCGTGTCCAGCAGAGCTGGGGCTGCTGGGGAGAGGGGCTGGATCCAAATAGTCCACTGCAGACTCCCAGGTCATGGCACCAAGAATACGTTTCCTATTCATAATCAAGCACACCCAAGAGTCACAGTTCGTAGACTTGAGGATAACAACTGACCTGAGGCCTGCAGTTGGATACCCTTGTTCTGGGGTGTTGCTTGCTGGGAGCAAGAGGCGGGAGAAGTGGAACAAGTGTGGGACCAAGACACCTGGGAGACTCTTCAGCAGCAATTTCAGGAGACCTCTCAGCCGCCTTTAAGCTGAGCTCGGATACTAGTTACAACAGGGGAACGAAATCCTCGTTCTGAGATGTTTCGAGGTGAAAGTTTGCCCCAGAGTCACTGAGAGCAAAACCAGACGAGCTGCTGTGATTTCCCCAGCCTGAATCTGGAGAAGGAAGAGTCAGGTTGGGCCAGGACTTTCTGATTACTGCCGAGGTTATCTGGTAGGGAAACCACAGTATGAAAACAATAGGGAGTCAGGGGAAATTATCTTCGGTTCCTTAGACTAGGCAGCCAAGGTCAATAACACTGTGTCAAGATGCTGCTTGTGGCTGAGTCTCGAGGGACTAGGAGTGTGGTCATGAGGCTTGCTAGGGAGCGAGGGGTGCTGTACAGAGGGATGATCCTGATGGGAGGTTAGATGGAGTTTCAGTGCTACTCTCATCTATGGTTGGGATTTTCTTTCCCAGAGTCTTGGGAAAAGGTCACTGCTAGCCCTGCCCCAGCCATGGGAGACAAGCAGTAATGTCAGCTTTCATGATATAATTGAGTCTTGCAATACTGGATATTTTTCTTAAATCCCCAACTCCTGGAGTCATGTTATTTAATGAGTAGGGCCCTACCAAATTCACTGTCCATTTTGGCCAATTTCACAGTCGTAGGATTTTAAAAATCATAAACTTCATGATTTCAGATATTTAAATCTGAAATGTCATGGTGGTGTATCGCTAGAGGTCCTGACCCAAAAGGGTGTTGGGGGAGGGGAGGTTACAAGGTTATTGTAGGGGTGTCATGGGATCGCCACCCTTACTTCTGCGCTGCTGCTGGTGGCGATGCTCCTTTCAGAGCTGGGCAGCGGGAAAGTAGCGACTGGGGGTTCAGCTCTGGAGGCAGAGCCACCGCCAGTAGCAGCGCAGAGTAAGGATGGGATGGTATTACCACCCTTCCTTCTGTGCTGCTGCTGACAGCGCGCTACCTTCAGAGCTGGGCACCCGGCCTGCAGCTGCTGCTCTCCGACCACCCAGCTCTGAAGACAGCGCAGAAGTAAGGGTGGCAATACCGCAACCCCCCTACAATACCCTCATGGTTCCTCTGTGACCCCCTTGTGGGTTGGGACCCCCAGTTAGAGAAATGCCGGGGTCTCCCCCATGAAATCTGTACAGTGTAGAGCAAAAGCACACACAAGCTCAGATTTCACGGGAGAGACCAGATTTTACAGCCTATGGCGTGTTTTTCACGGCTGTGAATTTGGTAGGGCCCTACTCATGAGCATCTCAGCTTTCATTTGAAGAAGAAGAGGAAGAGGAAGGTACATTTCTAGTTCTTGTGCTTGTGGAGACACTCTGGAAAATGGCCCCTGGAAGCTCAAAACCCAGCATGCAACTAATGTGAGCCCAACGTTTCTTCGTGATGGGGCCCCGGGCCAGGTGAGTGCCTCCCTCCTCCGGCTCCTGCAGTGTGGGGGAGAGGGAGGTGCCGTTTAGCAGAGTTTTATTAATCTGGGTGCTGGAGGGTTCCTCTAAATAAAGGCCCCGGGAGGGGAGGGTGCTGGGTGCAGGGGGAGTCCCCTTGACTCTGCACGGAGGCCGGGGCACATGGCTTAAGGGAGATGGGGATGTATCCTCCCTCTCCACGGGCTGGTAGCAGTGGTCTTGGCCAGGTTTCTTCTCTGCTCCCTCCTCCTGCCTGGGCTGGGGCAGCCGGTGCTGACAGCGCCACATGTGCGGCTGTCACCAGCGAGGGAGAGGAGTGGAAGAATATTTGGCTCTCCAACCAGCCCTGCTCTTTGTGCTACTCAGCAGATTTCACGTCCCGTTCGCCTCCAGAGTCCTCCCGTTTGCTCCACCGGGAGCGATCTTATCATGCAGCACGTCATGAATTTCTTAGCCCGGCCATTAATTAGTTTGGTTTCTGAGATAATGTATTGCAGTCTGGTAATCCGGGGATTTATGGGCAGGCATGTCG
Source organism: Sternotherus odoratus (assembly GCA_032164245.1). Classification (NCBI taxonomy): domain Eukaryota; kingdom Metazoa; phylum Chordata; order Testudines; family Kinosternidae; genus Sternotherus; species Sternotherus odoratus. The sequence goes on from JAVMKO010000003.1 coordinate 168,626,177, forward strand.
ACAAGCTGATGTTTGATTCATATCTGCCTGGTGTGTTGAAGGAGGGAAGTGCCATATAAATGTTCAGCATCTTGCTTTTCTTAAAAAAACGAGCCCTCCTCCCCCTTCACTTAATTTTCATGCATCTGATCATTTCCCCCCCGAGACAAAAGATCAGAAAGGCGGCCGGTAGCTAGGAGCTGTAAAGGAAATCTCTCCCTTATAAAACTCAGCTGCTGTCTGTCATCTGAAAGGTACAATTGCCAGGTTCCAAAATCAAACACAGACTTGTCAGTCCTGTTTGGCTTCTCAACTTGGAGTACTCGAAAATGGAATAGAAGTTAATTAGGAAATTAATTTGAAAGAGGGACTTTTTCTTTCCCTTTCCACTGATGCTTTTCTGGGGGTTTTGTTTGTTTGTTTGTTTGAGGTGTCCACAGCTTTGGAGGTTTTGTTTTAGAAAAGCAGAGCCCCACATCACATGGTTTCACATGAACATCTCAGGGGGTTCAGGGCTTCCAGCCAGCATTCTCCTGGGCCTTGAGCCTGCTCACAGCTGGCTGTGTACTTAGCTCTAGACCTTAGCACCCAACATAGGTGTCATCCCATTGGAGTCACGGAATCCTAGTGCTAGGCGGGACCGCAAAGGTCACCTAGTCTAGTCCAGACCCTGTCAAGATGAGGGATTTGTTGTGTCTAAACCACCCAAGACAGATGACTCCAGACTCCTTCTGAAAACCTCCAGGGAAGGAGCTTCCACAGTCTCCCTAGCCAGTCTGTTCCTCCAGTCAGTGTTTCCTGAGATTTAATCTAAATCTGTTTGAACCCATTGCCTCTTGTCCTGCCCTCTGTGGCAAGAGAGAACAGCGTTTCTCCATCTTTTTTATGTCTGCCTTTCAAGGAGTTGAAGACTATGAGCATGACCCCCCCACCTTAAGCTCCTCTTTTCCAAACTAAACATAACCAGTTCCTTCAGTCTTGGCTCATCGGCTTGTGTTCCATCCCTTTGATCATCTTTGTCGCTCACCTCTGGATCCGTTCCAGTTTCTCTACATCCTTTCTATACACTGGTGACCAAAACTGCCCACACTCCTCCAGCCGAGGCCTCACCAGGGCCGAGTAGGGGGTACTATCACCTCTCCGGACGTGCATGCTATCCCTCTGGTAAGGCAACCTAACATGGCATTCGCTTTTTGTGCAGCAGCATCACCTTGCTGACTCACGTTGAGGTTAGGATCCACCACAACCCTCAGATCCTTCTCAGCCATGCTGCTGCCAAGCCAGTTACCCCCCATTCTATATTGGTGCACTTGGTTTTTCTTCCCTGAGTGTAGCACCTGGCATTTGTCTTTGCTGAATTTCAGTTGGCTATCTCTAGCTCAGTCCTCCCCTTGATCAAGAGCTCTCTGAAGTTTAGCTCTCTCCTGCAAAGTATTAGCACCCCGGCCTCCCAGCTTTGGGTCATCTGCAGACTTGATCAGTCTGCTCTCTATTCCTACATCCAGGTCATTAAAAAAGACGTTAAACAGCACTGGACCCAGAACAGATCCCTGTGGCGCTCCACTTGAGAGCTCCCTCCAATCTGACCGCATTCCATTCATAATTACTCTTTGTTTGTGGTTGTTTAACCCATTATGTATCCACTTGATAGCAAATTCTGCCGGGCCTGCGTTTCTCCAGCTTACTTCCCAGAATGTCAGGTGGGACGGTGCGAAAAGCCTTGCTGAAGTCCAGGTATATTCTGCCCACCTCATTCCCCCTGCCACCAAATCAGTTCCCCTGTCAAAGAAAGAAATCAAACTGGCTTGGCATGATTTTTTCTTGGTAAATCCAGGCTGGCTGCTAGTCATCACCCTTCCATCCTCCCAGTATTTGCAAAGTGAATGTTTTATACATTGCTCTAGTAGCTTCCTACCTATTGAAGTCAGGCTGGCTGGTCTGTAGTTCCCCGGCTCCTCCTCTTTCTGTTTGTTAAAAGCGGGTGCCACATTAGCCCTTCTCCAGTCTTCTGGGACCTCTCCTGGCATGGAACAAAGTCAAAGCAAAGCACGTACTTAGCATCTGCAGACTTGTGGTTTTGCTGAGCTGGGAGGTGAAAGAAGGATGGTCTGCAGTGGAAGTTGAAAGCTCACCTCTGTTCCTGGCTGAGTCTCCCTGTGTGATCTTCCTCTAGCCTGTGACTCAGTTCCCCATGTGTAGAAAGTGGATTGTACCTGACAGGTTGTAGAATAAAACCCATTAAAGAGTATGCAGAAGATCTAAACTCTGCTGAAGACGGGAGAGGGAGAACACTGGACTCTTAGGGGGGCCCACTCAAGTGAAGTCTAAACTCCTGTTTCCTACAACAGCATAGCTTAGACAAACCAAATGAATTTTTAAATTGTGCAGTTTGTTTAGATTGTGGATTTCATTCATCTTGGTCAAGAAGAACTGACTGGACACTTCTAGATATGAGTTCTGACAAATCAGCTTGCTGTTTTTTTTGTTTGGGGCGGGGAGGGGAGAGAGGATTCCTGATTGTTTTGCTTGTTGGGCATTTCCAAAAAACAACTTGTCAGAATGGAAACTAGTCTTGAAACAGCGTCAGGGTTGACAAATCTACCAATTCAAAATGGTTTGGAGAGGAAAGTTTTGAAATTTAGACTCTTTCAGAACAAGAAGTTTTATTGCCCAGTTTGAACCAACTGTTTGGGTCTCAATTTTAGTTGTTATCACACACACAAAAAAGATAAACACAGAAGGGCAAAATCAAAATGAAACCTTCTGAAATGATGGAAACCAAACATTTGATGGACCTGATTTGAATGGACAATCAATTTACAAAACCGGTTGAGATTTGGACTTTGTCCCAATTTGGGACAGAAAACCATTTTGATATCTCAAAAGCATGTGTGTGTAAGAGGAAAACTGTTTCCTACCCAGCGCTCTATGTTTTCACTGGGGTTGATAGTCTGACTTGCAGGGGGTAGGCCCCAATAATGCAAAGCAATTCAGGCAGGCAGCCCCCCACTTTCTTCTATCAGCTGGCAATACCAGGGCCTTATTCAGTAGCGCAATGTGTCAGCAGTGCAGACACTGCAGGGCATTGCTAGAGGCAAGCAGAACTGTTAGAAAGTCCTGACAGTTTTTCAGTTAATATATTTTAACCCTTTTTTTAAGCACTCAAAACTAAATTTGCGGCCTCCTCCCTAACCAGGCATCGAAAGTGTGTTGTCTCTTCCAAGACCAGAATATATCTAACACAACTGTTGAAATATCCATTATAGGACAATGACACACGGGGAACCTGTAGACTCGTATGATAGCTACACTAGAAGCTCTCTGTACGTAGTGGTGGGGTAGCCATGTTGATCCCAGGATATGAGGGGGATGCAGTGGGTGAGGTAAATATCTTGTACTGGATAAACGTCTGTTGGGGAGCGAGACAAGCTTATGCTGAGGCCATCACCTGTACTATGAGGGAATTAGGACTTGAGGCCATTGAGGGGCATGCAGGTGGCTACCTTAGCATACGCAGGTAGCCCCGCTGGCCTTGGTGGGCTTGCTTGGGTGAGTATGTGTTTACAAGTTGGGGTCTGAGGTGCGTGGAGTTTTCTGCTGACGGCTCACAACACTGGGGTACGTATTTCCTTTCTCTGCTAGGGTGACCAGATGTCCAGATTTTATAGGGACAGTCCTGATTTTGGGGGCTTTTTCTTATATAGGTGCCTATTACCCCCCATCCCCTGTCCCGATTTTTCACATTTGCTATCTGGTCACCCTATTCTCTGCTCAGAGTGCAGCTCAAGAGGAGGGCATAACTTCAGGGTGGGGCCTCTTCACATTGGGGCAACGAATCCTGCTCCAAAAATAAAGTTGAAATTAACTTGCTTTCAAAACTGACAAATATGACTTGTCAGATGCAAGTTCAACTTGTGGACAATTCACTAAAGACAGATAATCGCTATAGTAACTGCTGCATCACGTTACTTACGACAAGCACTTTCCACCGCAGACGGGAACTTTGCTGGAAATCTTTTGCTTGTTTTATTCCTTTCCTGGTTGTTTAAAGGAACAGGACATGGTCTGGGGACCTTTCTGGTTTTTAAGCTGATTGTTAACTGTAAAAACTTCCATCCTTTACATCTGCCAGAGGGTTTTGCAAACACTAAATGGATTTCTTTTTTTAAAGGCACAACAGATTTCTTCCACTTGCGGAGAGCGCGGGTGAGCAGTAAGATTGTGAGAGTCGGGAGTGGCTCTGATTTATCTGCTTTCTCTCTCCTCAGCTCCCCCCCGTCCCTCCCCCCTTCAGTTTTCCTTCCAAGAAACCAACAGAATTATGACTTCAGGTTTTTAGGACTTTTATTTATAGAGCACCAGAAAAGTCTGCTGGGCTTTGCAGAACATATTAAAAAGCAGGGCTCCTCCTGCCACACTTATGGACTAACTCTGAGAAAATAGGACTGTGGCAGGATCGTGGAAATGTAGCGTCTCCGTGAGGGTGGGGGAAACTGTCATTTTCTTTTCCTTTCTTTTCTTTTTCATACTTTTTTAATGTTTGGCTTGAACATTGCCTGGGAATAGAGTGAAAAATTACACATGGCATAAGTGGAGAGAGGTAGAAATCCTTAGCCAGCTAAAATGTCTCGGCTCTACAGCTACTGAACAGCTGTACAAGGGTGTATTACCCTCTGACTGGATTACGCCCAGGTGCGTTCAGCAGGCGCTGAGATTTATAGCTGTCTTTCAGGAAAAGATAAACACACTTTCAATAATCTGGACATCAGCGCTGTGCAAATGTCCCTGCTGCTTTCAGCCAGACGTAACTGTATGGCAACTTGATCCTGACTGCTCTGCGTTACCCGGGACAGCGTTACTCTCATTGTCCCGAGTTTAATGCCGTCCAGGGGCTTCAAATATCAGTTCTCTGGTTCCCCCCTCACCTAACGTAAGTAGGTAGCCGCGAGCACGCGTTCGTTTTGACCCGCTCTCTGTCATACGTGATATGCAGACTCAGCTCTGTGTCCTGTGGGCTGATTCACTGCATTTTGCTTTGCTGACCGGCAATACCGTCTGCTGCCCCTTCTCGTGCCCACCTCGTCGCTGTCGTCTTCTTCGAATACTTGTCACAGGAAGCTGGAAGAAAAACACCCAGCCACTTTTGCAAGCCCGGGGGCCGGATCCCCCTGCCCATTGACATCCGTGGGTCGGTCAAGGGTCAGGACCCCGTTGTGTTAGGCTCTGTAGGCTGGAGCCACAAGGGGGCAGAGACCCAGTCGTGCAATTCCTGCCTTCAGGCTCCCTGGTGTCGAAGGGACGCCACCGCCCCGAGTTGGGCCCAAGCACCTATAGGGTGAATTAGGCACCTACATAGGGGATCCGCAGAAGCCAGCAAGCTGAGGAAGGTGCTGTCTAAGCTAGCCCCTTGGAAACGATGAGGCGAGAGGTGTGGACAAACTCCCACCCCTCCAAGGGACTTGGACACCTCCCTCTGACCTGGATTTAGGTGCCAGGGTCTGCCCAGGATACACCCGCTCCCGGAGTCAGGCGGCAGAGCCTTTTCATGCAGTGGTGGTTCCTTTATCCCAGCGGTTGGCGTGCCCAGCTGGGATGTGGGAGACCGGGGATTGATGTGCGGCTGGGCTCGGAGGCCACAGCTCCCACTTCTCAGGGGAGTGCCCTGCCCCCAGAGCTGTGATGCGGGGGGCCGGGGGATTCTCGCCTATATTAATAATTAGTCGCTAACACAGTGGCTGGACCCTGGATCTGGCCTGGAGGTTGCAAAGGGAGACCCCACCATCCTCCTCGTTTGGACTGGGCTCTGCAGATGAGTGTGGGGGAGGGGAGGGAGCACAACTGGGGGAGGGGCGGTCGGTGCGGGTTATATTTATACACTGAAGCAGGTTTTCTTTGGGTATTTGGGTGGCCCGCTCCACGATGCGATCTACTTCTGTGGTGGATGGTCCTTGTTGGGTGAGGGTGGTATGGGGTGTGTTTGAAATGTGTCTCTGGGACTTCTCCTTGGACCAGCTTCTGTGGTATCTGCGGCCGGGGTTTGGAGCAGAGCCTGGAACTGGAGCGCGGAGCAGTGGAGCTGCAGGTTTTTGCCTGGAGCTGGAGCGGAGCCAGAGTACCGCTCCAAAGCCCTGATCTGCGGGCCAGGGTGTAGAGAACCGATTTGTTGGTGTGTTTGGGGTGGTTACTGGATCTGCGAAGGTAGGTGTGGTGATCCGTTGGGTTTCTTGTGTGTAGTCGTCTGTCTGGGACCCACATGGTTAGAGACTGTAAGAGCTCGCTCTCTAATATATATACATAGAAATATGAATTTAGTGATAGATAAATCTTGTGATCAGTTTCTGACCACCCCCACACCGTGCTAGCCTCAGATCATTCACTGTTATTGCTCTTTGCAGGGCCCAGTTTTCTGTGTATCACCATGGCATTTTTCACTGTTTTTCACATCCAGCGTGCTCTCTTCCCCAGTTCTCCGGAGTTACACAACTGTTCTCCCTACAGCTCCAGGGGCCAGGTCCACAAATAAACCTCTGGATGGAGGGACTGTCTTTTAGTCCTATTTGTACAGCACCTCGCGTCCAGTGCAGTCCGGGGCTGTGACGAAGCACTGCAGTTATAAAATAATCACACAAACGTATCAATCAGGAAATAACCAACTGGTTTTGCACCTCTTGCAATAGGGGAAACTGTTACATGATTCAAATTTGGTAGCAACTGACCTGAGCTTGCAGGACTTGAGTGGGGGAGGGGATAGAAAATTGTAGTGTAAACATTTGAGCTCCGGCTCTAAGATCTTGTGGCTGTGCCTGTGGTGTGGGTCTCTTCTTGCAGTGTAGACATACCCCGATGGGTTCCTGGTTTTACAGCACCAGGTTGTTACAAAGGTTGCTCAGGAGCCAGACCTTGGTTCCTCTGATGGAAATCCAGAGCGTCTCCACGGAACACGATGGAAACAAAAGCAGGACATGCCCCCAAGCTCTTGTGTTCAGCCACCGTGAGACGGAGCCTCTGGTGTAGCGCTGAGCAAAGTGTGAGGGGGAGCTTTGCCCAGCAGAGGTGAGAGCCCAGCCCATTCAGCTCCCACCATGTCAGCTCCCAGTTGAGCCTGCTGTGGCTGACCGGGGAAATCCTCCTGCAGGCCTCATGAATGTCTGCTTGGCCCTGCCCCGGCCTGTGAAGATTGTGACGATGGCTGGTGAGAAGCAGCGCCTAGGGGATTCCTGTCCCCGGGGGCCTTTCTGCCCATGCTGAGAAGCCGTTATCCGGGTATGAGACATTCTGTGCTGGGGTGTTGGGACACACTAACGTGCGGCTGGGCTGACTTTCAGTGCCTGCCTGACAGTCAGAGCAGAGGGCTCGTTCCCCGGTGGCACATGGGCACTTTAAGCCTCCTGGGCTGTCTGGGTCATCACTACCTAGCTTCCCAGGCTTAAAGGACCCTTGCAACCAACTAGTCTAAACTGTGCTCCTGGGGATTTGACCCCACAATCCCCGGCAGGTGCTAATCAGCCAGCCTGACCTCCTGCATAACACAGGCCAGAGAACTGCCCTGAAATAATTCTTTTAGAACAAGGACACGTGTATGCCTTATATCCAGTCTCAACCTCCTGCCAGGGGAGGGTGTTAGACCTTTTGCTGCTAGATTGAAGAGAGAATTGTTCCCGTTAGGCATTTCCCCCCCCCCATTCTGCACAATTAACAGGTCTCCGAAAGAAACCAAAAGCTTCCCTTTTGTCAGCAGAGATGAGAGTCCCGTTTGGTGCTAGCAAGTCATCGCAAAACTTCAGCCCCTTCCTCTTTTATCAACTAAAAGATGGTATTGCCTCGGAGCTCAAAACGCTGCACGCAGGAGGCCGGAATCTGCTCTGGAATCTATCTGATGTGATGCAGCGCAGACATTGAAACCTGCAGGTCCTTTTGCAGTGAGACAGCTTCAGGGAAAACAGACAGGCTGGTTAGCAGGTTTGAGTCGAATTCCAGTTAATTAGGCAACGAGAGAGGAGACGTTTACAGGATGTTTGCCTGGTAGGCGGAAGATGCATAGACAACCTTAATTCAGGGTTTCTTAACCTTTGAGTCCTTGGCTTTGCAACTTTACAAAACCTTCATTAAAAGAACATTAATGCAATTTCCTATTTTAAAAAAAACCCAACAAACTCCATCATGAAGAACTATATTAACCGCCGACTTGGCTCTCAGCAGGGCGCAGACCTTGAGGCTACATCTACGCTTGGGGCTGGAGATGGGATTCCCAGCTCTCCCGCACATATGGGTCCCCAGCAGCAGCATGGGCTAGGAGCACCCCAAGTAAAGGCCCGTGGGGGCTGGGTGGTTTTGTATTCGGCACCACTAGCTCTTGCCGCCGCTCAGTGCTGTCCATGCTGGTTTACTGCCCAAAGAGAGAGGTAGAAACTCAGGACTGCAGGGTTAAATTCCAGGTTCAGTGGTGATAGACCTTTATTCCCCAGCCTCTCTTTCCTTCCCATTGACCCCAAGCCCCTCTCTTCCCATCTCCTCCCCGCCCCCAGCTGCTCCCACCCAGAGCTGGTCTTAGTGGCAGATGATCAGGACGAGGGCTGTGGACACATCAGTGGTGCAGCGTCCCCACTGGTTTGATTTTTTGGGGGGCGTTTTGCTTGAAGGCTTTTTCTCTCTCTCACCTTTTGTGCTGGGGGTGGGGGACTGGGTGCCGAAAACGCCCCGGCCAGCCCTGCCCCCATCACCACCATGACTCATCCCTCGGGATTTGCCTTCTTTCTGCGCTCTCTTCTGGTGCCCAGCACCACGGCAGCCACCCAGAGCAACAATTTCAGGGGCCAGCCTTAAGGTTACCATATTCCACGAATCAAAAAAGAGAAGACATGGGGGGAAGGAGGGAGCCCCGCCCCTGCCCCGCCCCTGCCCCACCCTCATCCACTCCCTCCCACTTCCCGCCCCCCTGACTGCTCCCCTCAGAACCTCCAACCCCCCCCCCCCGCTCCTTGTCCCCTGACTGCCCCCTCCTGGGACCCCTGCCCCTAACTGCCTCCCAGGTCAGCACCCCCTTCCTAAGCCTCCCTGTCCCCTGACTGCCCCCTCCTGAGACTCCCCCACCTTAACTGCCCCCTAGGACCATACCTGTCCCCGACTACCCTGACCCCAATCCACACCCCTGCCCCCAGACAGACCTCCCCCCAGGACTCCCACACCTTTCCAACCGCTCCTTGCCCCGTAACAGGACCCCCCCAGAACTCCTGACACCCCTCCCCCCCGTTACCTGATGTCCCCCGGGACTCCCGTACCAGGCTGCTCAGATGCTGGCTACATGGGGAGGCAAACAGACACGCACAGCCCTTCCCCGCTGAGTGCTGCTGACGTGCGGCGGGAATGGGGGAGCATGCCCGGTGGGGTCACACGTAGGGGCTGGAGCATGCTCAGTGAGGACGGAATCAGTGCAGAATTTGCTGCTAAACTCTAACACGTCTCACTGAGCATGTGCCAACTGAGATTTTTCCGAGGGTTACAATTCAGATACCTTTGGGCGTTTTCTTCCTGAGGGGCAGCAAAAGGCACATCCCTGACACCAGGGCAACCCGCTGGCCAAATATCAAGTCCCTGCTGCAAAAGCAAGGAGCCACTGGAGATTCTTAATGCAACAGCTGTAAGAATTAGGGTTTTTTTAATGGGCAAAACAACACATTGCCCCTCAACCTTGTTCTCCGCGGTGCTGAGCTGTTTTAGCTCACACGTTCCACAGCACTCAGCCTGCGCAGACCCCAGTGGGGAATATTTCAGCTCAAACAGTTTAAGTTTGGCAAAGTGATAAGCAACCAACCCCAGGAGTTTATAATGGGATGGGTCAGGCACCTTTAAGGAAAAACACGTTAAATGTCAGTGTTTTTAAAATGTGGCAGGAATCCTCCTCCATCTCTAAGGGTATGGTTAGACTGAAGATTATAGCGCGTTTATTTGTAGCGCTTCCCAATGTAGCGCAATAGGTATTGCGCTAGAGACTGTACAGATTGAAACCTTGTAGCGCAAAATAATGGATACATTTGTCGCGCTTCTGGTGGCAGTTGCGGGATAGGGCAGGTATCCCAGCATTCAGCTGGGTGCAACGTGCTTTGCAAACGGGGGGGATGAGGGGGAACTGGGAAGTTGTTCACAGGGAGATGAGATCTGGCTGTCAGTGAGTTTTCATTAGCGAAAACTGACAGGCTGTCTATTTCAGACACACAGCTCCGTCCGCAAGCATTTTCACTGATTATTTGCTGTGTGAGTTGTTAGAGAGAAACTCCAAAGCTACTTCCGCCTTTATAAAACAACACCTCACGTCATTTGCCTTACATGGCAAGTTGATTATCTTTAATGGCTTGCTGATGGCCTTCAATGGCTTGCTGATGGCTTTACATGGCTTGGAGGCATGCAAGAGATCCCATGGGTGTCCACATTCCCACCCTTGCACTATAACATTAGCGCAAAAAGGCTTATTACTCTGGGAAAGGAGGTTTAATACTTGCGCTTTAAACAGTGAGTCATTTCGCAAAATCTCCCTTTGAAGTGTGTTCGGTACAAAAATTATTGCGCTACTGGAGGGTTTTTGTGCCTCAAAGTGCCAGTCTAACCATACCCTAAGAGTGGTGACGTTACAGGCCGTGCCGTTAGATGAACGTTATCTCTTTGCTGAGCCGCACTCTTCGGGTGTTCAGACAGGGAAGTGTTGAATGATTAATACTCGTCAGGGCTTTATAATTAAATGGCTCGTTAGCACTAGCTCCATTCCTCACAAGTGGCTCTATCTTCACTGTTCTGTGATGCTCCACTTGGAAATTTAAAATCACAAACTATAACTAACGTGTTTGTTCAAGTGGGGAGTGGCCTGAATTTTGAACAGCATCAGTTTCACTCTAGGATGATGAATTTCCTCGTCCCTAAACTTGACTCATTAGAACAAGGAAACAGAAAATACTGCCTAACACAGGACTTTGATTCTAAATCATTGCTTCATCGCTCAGGGGCCTGTGTTGTAGACTGAGTGGAAGATGGTGCAGAGAGATAAGACTCTATTTTGTGGGGGAAGGAAAACGCAGGCAAAGCGTGCAAGTGTGTTTTGGAAAACACAGGTGGTGAAAGTAAACAGAGACAGAGTCGTGACTGCTGTCTAGACAGCAGGGAGCAGTTGTATGGAAGTGCTGAGAGCCCAGCTAACTTCCTTGAATGATATCTATTCATGAAGTTAACATTCATGACCAGCATTTATCTACTAGCTGGACTTAAAAGAGACCAAACTGGCTGGACTAGTATGGTGATGACTTGACTGAAGGGTGTGTAAGCAAACAGATGAAATGAGTGATTCTTTTTATACAGCATTGTCTGCAATTAACTTTCATTTCCCACTTTAGCTTGGTACCAAAAGAATTCCTGGAACGACTGGTGAATTGCATGTAAAATGTTGACAATCGATGGACTTGACATATTTGCCATTAATGATTTTTTTAAAAATACTTGGGGCACACATCTCAGAATGAAATGAAAGAGTAATGGCCATGCAATGGAAACTAATCTGTGGGCTATGCTGGGAAAACTGACCAGGACACCCAAATCAGCAAAAATGCCAAAGGTCGTTCATAGATTGGGATCCCACCGTCACACACTACAAAGAGAGTAAAAAGCAAAAAGAATGATCCTGCTCTGATTGAAAGCACCCGTTTTCACACCCTACACACCATTGTAAGAATACATGTTACTTTGAAGATTAGCACTCGGTAGGATCCACCTCCAGGGGTCCCGGAAAGGGATGGAGAATCCCAAGCTGGTTTTCTCAGACAGGGGACTGGGGGGGATGGTGAGAAAAGCTTAAACAGAGCCTGGAACCCAAACTTCCTAGGTTAAGTTTAGACTTTTAGGTGTGTTTTCACTTGTAGTTTCTTGTAACTATTTCAAACGTTGTGTCTCATACGTCAATTCACTTAAAATCCTACCTGCTTTTGTTAATAAACTTTGTTTGTAATCGGAACCAATCCAGTGCTGTGTTTAAACTGAACCATATGGTCACTCCAGTTAGAGAAGCACATTGCTGGCTATGGACCCTTTAGAGGAGCAACGGAGCTCTAATCTCTGCACTGCGGAGCAGAGGGCTGGCCAGTGCAGAACGCAGGTTTTGGGGAAAATCTGGAACGGGGAGGGTGCTGGGCTCACCCTGTGTGTAGTAACCAGGGTTGGTGGAGGCTGGTGTGTGGCTGACAGGCTGCGGAGTTCAGAGCCACTAGATCAGGGCTGCAGCTATCCGCAGACGCTCCGGGTGCGACTGGCAGGCTGGTTGTGAGTGACCCAAGTCGGGAGCTAGAGCAGCAAAGCTTTGTGAGGCCTGCAGGGTGACCCAACCCTTCCCCGGTTTGGCTTGCAGCCCGCAATGTGACTGTGGCCTAGTCAAAGCAGGATTTATACAAGGCTGGTTGTTTTAACTGGGATTTCAATTTTCAGCACCGGGTGTAGCAGTTTTAAGCCCACAGGGAGGCTATCGTTTTATTATTGTCTGTTTGTTGGTGTTGGGTAAGGGAAATGGAACACAAGTAAAGCCGAAACCTGAGTGTCAGCAAAGCGACAGGGAGAGGTGGCCAGGCTGGAGAATGAGCAGAAAGACACAGAACATGAACACTCAAAGAGGGGAGAGCCAAGGAGAGGCAGGCCGTGGAGCTGAAAGAGGTGAAGCAGATTCCACCTTCCCCCGGTGCTCCCTCCTCCGAGGGATAAGTTGTGCCCGGCATACAAGGAAACAGACTGTACTGAAGCTACGTGATCACTGTGGAAAGGCCAAGTGAAGGACATAAAGTTCCAGCGGACAAGGAAGTCCCCACAATGGTTGCAAAACTCATGCATAAAGTTTTAAATGCATCCAATGCAATGCGGATTGAACAAGCTTCTCCACCTGCTGGGTTTAAAAAACTGCCTTGCAAAGGTTTCAAGTTACCGCGACGCTGTCCGTGTTGAAATCTAGCCCTCTTGGCAGAAGTGCTGGCTATAGGGAGTTGCCTATAGATGTGTGACCCAGTGGGTGAAGGGAAAGGGGGCTGAGGACTGTGCCCAGTGGTTTGATCTGTTCGCTCAAGAACGTTTCCGACACACATGATCTGAGGGAGGTCAGAGACGGAACGTGGGCTAAATCTTTACATTCGACACAGGAAGTTGCCATCCGGGGCGATTCTGTTGTACAAGCCCCTAGTGAGTGCCAGACACAGACTTCTCAGATTTCATGTCTCGGCTAGTCAGTGAATTATGGAAGTTGGGGTGTGTGTGAAAGAACTAAAGGCCACCCCCAATCACCAGGAGACAAATGGTCTGGTGGAGAGGCTCAGAGGAAATCTAAAATCTATGCTGAGAATGTAAGCGCATAAGGGACCCCAGCACTGGGACCAAATGTTACCCTGCTTGTTGTTTGTTTGTGGAGAAGTGCCCCAACAGATGAGATGCCCCATTTCCGCTATGAAGGAAAGTGAGGAGGGCCCCTGGATCTCAGAGACTCCTGGGAAGGGAATGCCGAGGGAGAGCCAGTGGGTGAACATGTGCGGAGGTGCAGGCAAGAGTTAAAGGACATGACGACAATGGTTCAGATGAACTTTGGGGACCGGCCTACTTGAAAACACACTTTTGGAATGGAGGACTTGATGTTCGTCTTAAACCCTGTGAAAACACACAATGCAGAATTCTTGGAAAGGACCTTTTGAGGTGATAGAAGAGGCAAAGGAAGATACATATCCTGTGAAGGGGCCTCATAGTAATACTGTCCCACAGCAGGTATATGTAAATAGCCTAAAAGCCTATCACAGCAGGGAAGCCATGGTAAACATGGTCTGCTGTGTAATAGGGGAAACTGAGGCACACCTCATTGATCTGAGGGCTGAATGCCAGACTGACTCCATCTCTGGAAAGCATTTCATATCTTCAGTGCATTAACACCAGCTGGGAAGATGGAGGTGTTTTCTAGCAAGCCAAGGAAGGCTCGCTTGCTGATTTATAAGCTCATTACCGTAGGATCACAGCTACCTCTGGCGAGGTACAAGAGCAAATTCGTACAGAAATACAAAGCATGCTGGACCTGGGAGTGATTCAACAGCTCCGGCTGTCACCTGTGGCCTTGGTCCCTAAGAAAGACAGTGCTGTAAGGTCTGGCATTGATTACAGGAAACTCGGTGCTGTCACAGTACCAGATGCGTATCCTGGAATGGTAGGACTGGACCGGACCGGATGAGGGGAACCTGCACTCATGGCAGGACTAAGTATTATTAGACCATCCTGAGAGGTGCGTGTTCTTAAAAATCTCCAATGAAGGAGATTCCACAACCTCCATCCCAAGCCTAGATGATATGCTGTATATTTTAGGCAAAGCTAAATAGCTCGGCTCTTTTGAGTTAGTTAAGAAGTATTGGCAAATTCCTTTAGACGATGATGATACACATAAAAAATCTGCTTTTATTGCTGACATGGGACTTTATACATTCAGCACATTGCCAGCTGGATTAATTAACGCAGGAGCAACTTTTCAGAGGCTGGTCAGCCATGTGTTACATGGATTCAGGATGTCGCAAGGGCCCATGATGCTCAAGAGGTGTTGAGCGAGTCTTGTTTTGTCAAAGCTCAGAGGTTGATCTAACTATAAAAGCCTTTAAATATCAAATTGGAGCAGCCAGAGTTCCTTATTTGGGATCGTGGGCAGGGGTGGCCAAATCTCATCTGGTCCCTGAAAGACTGAAAACCTGTTCTGGCCGGTCCAGACTTTGAGCTGTGTGCAGACATCGGTTCAGTGGTTATTCTAATGCAGTCGGGAGAAACAAGAAATGCCTCCATTGCTTTCTTGAGCAAAGAAAATGACGCCCACCAAACTGAATTCTACTGCCCTCGAGAAAAAATGTCAAGCCGTTACGGCCTTATCTTATCAGAAAGTTCAGGTAATAACAGATCCTTCTCCCATAGTCTGGTCACACCAAACCACAGGCTGCAATTCCAAACTACTGCGATGGAGCAACAAACTCCAGAAATACGACATGGGAACTATTTGTTTAAAGGGAAAAGGAGACATGGTGACAGATGCCCTGGTCAGGAAAGAGGCTGTGACCTGCTGCCTCTGGGTCAGCCAGGGGCTAAAGACACCGCCTAGCCCTCCTGCAGGCTTGTAAGGGGGCAGGTGTGACCCACAGCACCCGTTTTCACACCCTACACACCAGGGTAATAATCTTTGTACAAACTCTGCCTGGTGAGGTGTCATTTGAACACGAATCACTCCCTGGTCAGTCACACCTGGGTGACATGTCTGCAGCAACATGATGTGTCAAGTTAGGAAATCCCCCTGGAGGATGTTGCTAGCACATGTTCAAAACCACACCTCGGGCACCGGCGGTTAAAAGGCCTGTTCTAAACAAAGGCATGTGTCTTTACCTTGATTTCCACAGACGTAGTAAACAGGGTCCTAAGACAGCCGGAGACCAAGCAAATCTGCATTTCAAAAAACCCACATGGGAAGGAGGAGCATGGAGCCTCCTTCACCACCAGACTCCATGTCCCCACCTTTATGGTTTGAATGGCCTTTGCTCTGAGGGAAAACTTTCTGAAGAATCCACCTCAAGGGTTCACTGAAAAGGATGGAGAACCCCAAGCTTGTGCTGTGTGTCTCTCTCTCACCTAACTAGACAAAGACACCAGCATATTTGGGCCCCTGGCAGGGAGTGGTCAGCCGCCATCTTGCTGGTAGACTGGGGGTGAGAAAGGCCAAAACCCAAACTTCCTAGATTAGATTTTAGGTTTTTAAATGTGTATTTTCACCTTTCATTGCTTGTGGCTGTTTGTAATGTTCTCTCTCGTAGTTGAATTCACTTAAAATCCTACCTGCTTTTGTTAATAAACTTGTCTTGTTTGTAATCGGAACCAATCCAGTGCTGTCTTTAAACCGAATTGTGTGGTCACTCCAGTTAGAGGAGCGCACTGTTGGTATTGACCCTTTAGAGGGGCAACAGACCGTTAATATCTGCACTGCCGAGGAGAGGGCTGGACAGTAGATCACACGTGTTTGGGGGGAAATTCAGGACTGTGAGTTGGGGTCACCCTGCAAGTAGTAACCAAGGCTGATGGAAGTCAGAGTGTGACTGATGTGGTGTTGGCAGGCTGCTGGCCTAGGGTTGTAGCTACACACAGACACTCGGGGTGTAGCCTGCATGCTGGTTGATTGGCAGTGAGCGGCCCAGGCTGGGAGCTACAGCAGCAAAGCTTGTGAGGCCACCAGGATTAGCGGGCAGGCGGTGACCCAACCCCACACTGGTCTGGATTGCACCCCAGAGTGGGACACCCCGACTTTCTTTCAACTGACTTTATTTTGTAAAATTAAACTGGCCCATAGCAGGGATTCAGCATGTGTTACGCACACAGCAGTTGCTCAGCCTACACCATGGTGCAGCTGTGGGCTTGGCCTCTAAGAATACGGCCCAGAGTAGCATTTCCAAAAGCACCTGTGTCCCATTTTCAAAAATGAGCCAGGCGTCTCGGGGGGAACGGTCCATATAATGGTATTTAGAAGCCTAACTTTTTTAATCTGGTTGCTAAGAGCTAGCATCCCATTGACTTTCAATGAGATGTAGGATCCCAAATACCTCTGCCACTTTGAACATGGGTCTTAGGAACCCAAGTCATGTAGGCACATTTGAAACATTTGGCCAAAAGCTAAACCTTGACCAGTTTTAAAGAAGGGCCCCATCAGACAGGCTTATTGCAGCCAGTCAGCAGAGCTGCATGTCTGGGTGAGACTGACGGCAATGGAAACAAATCCAAATGTCTGATTTTCTGTTCAATCTGTTATGCACAAATCACCGCACGTGCTTTAATTCCTGTGAGCGTTTGTGAGAGAAGACGAGAGAGAACATGCCACGTTGGGGGCAGAGCTCCGATGTCGACTCACAAGTTGGTCCATTGTTTTCTTTCTGTTCCATCCAGCAGAAAGCGATTCTTTAAAAGACATAAATACACTTAACGTAACGGGAAACCTTTCGGTGAGAACTTCATCATGGCGCTCTTGTTCTTTTAATCATCCAACTGAGCCATCTCATCTCTCTTCCCCGTCTGCACTTTTGCTTAACAAATATTTACAATGGCCGCTTATCAACCCGTTAAATTTTCAAAGTCCTATTTCAGTGATTGCCAGAGAATATTGTTCCAAAGCACAGTTGATATTATCAACGACCTGCCGTGTTTTTTTGCGGTGAAATAAAAGCAAAGGCAGTCAGTGGGTGGGTAGGAGTGAGACGACGCTGACAAGCCAATTGCGCGGTTGGTTGATACCGTCTGTGAAATACAGCCGGCCATAAAACACTGGGAACGGCTCTGAGTGCCGGGCACGCAACGGACAGGAACGTGCACCCGGGAGAGGAAAGGCTTAACCTGCCAAGATGAAAATGAGGAACACAGGCAACTGAAACAGCAGAAGAATAGCTCCGGTGGGAGAGCTCACCAAGAGAGAGAGGAGGACGTCCCAGCGACGGACTCATTCATCTTCTAGGGCTCTGGGCTAACCCCGATTAGTGACAGGGGTTCTTGTAGCCCTGTGCTTTCCCCAGAGCCCGGCCCGTTTTAACAGGACGTGGCGCGCCCTGTGAAACCCTTCACAGGCGGGTCAGGTTCGAGGCCACCGGGGCCCGTTGTGAGGATCCAGGCCAGACGCTCACCCCGGGACTCTGTAGAGTAGCCAGGGTCAAGGGCGAAGGGTGATCCCAGGCCGTTCTCTGTGCCACCGAGACACAGGCTGGGGTCCGGCTGAACTCTTCTCATTGCTTTACTGGAAGGCTGCCAGCAAAGGTGATTTTTAAGCCCTTTCTAGGCTCCCCTGGGCCCAGCTGGGGCCCAAAGCCAGTTCCTCACATAATGCAGCGTCCAAGGCCCGAAGGGACCACTGTGATCACCCCGCCCAGGCAGAGAACCGCCGTGTAATCATCCCTAGAGCAGAGCTTTAGAGACATCCAACTGCGATTGAAAAATGGCCAGGGCTGTACAATCCACCATGACCCGTGGTGAATTCTTCTGACACTCGCCGGTAACATGCACGTCTTATTCCCAGGCTGAATTGGCCTCGTTTCAGCTTCCAGCCATTGGCTGGCGTTAGATCTTTCTCTGCTCCACTGAAGAGCCCCTTGTTAAATATTTGTTTCCCAGGTCGATACCTATAGATTGTGATCAAGTCACCCCTTAAACGTCTCTTTGTTAAACTAACTAGATTAGATCGAGCGCCTTCATTTTATCACGATAAAGGGATGTCTGTACTTCAAACGCCAGAGCGGCACAGTGTAGACAGGAGGAGTCCTCCCATCAGTGTAGGTAATCCAGCGCCCTGAGAGGAGATAGTAGGTCAATGGAAGAATTCTTCTGCCGACCTAGCGCGCTCTGCACAGCAGGTTACACTGGTATAGCTCCATCGCTCTGGGCTGTGGATCTTTCACACCACGGAGCGATGCAGTTCTAGTGTAGACCAGGCCTAAGGCAGGTTTTCTAATACTTTAATCAGTCTCGTGGCTCTTCTCTTACCCCTCTCTAATTTATCAATGTCCTTCCTGAACAGTGGGCACCAGAACTGGGCACAGTACTCCACCAGTGGTTGCACCAGTGCCAAACACAGAGGTGTAATAACCTCTCTGCTCCTACTCCCAATCCCCCTGTTTACACATCCCCAGATTGCAGAAGCCCCATTGGGTGCAGCATTGCACTGGGAGCTCATTATCCCCAAATCTTTCCAGAGTCACAGCTTCCCTAGCGTGGCGGCCTATGTTCTTTGTTCTCATTTACCTTTACTTGTATTCAAACACATTGGTTGCCTGCACCCAGCGTAACAAGCGATCCAGAGCGCTCTGGAGCAGTGGCCTGTCCACATGGTTATTCGCCTCTCCCCCCATTGGTGGGTCGTCTGGACAATTTATGAGCAAGGATTTTATGTTTTCTTCCAGGTCGTTGATTAAAATGTTGAATGGAACTTGGCTTTCAGTTCTCCCGCCTGACCATTGTCACAGGGAATTCTCCAAAGGCCAGACTCTAGCTGAAACGTGACGTTACAGCTCTCCAAGGAGTCCCAGATAGAAATGGTGCCTTGACCAGCGAGCCGCTGTATCCAGCAATCTCTGGATGTCAGAACAGCCCTTCGAGAGCTTCGGCAGCCAGTGCACTTTGGAGCAGCTCCGAGACTCCTCTGAGTGGTGGGCAAACCTGGCCCCTGAGCAGGCCCAGGAATGGATCTCCCCTCTATCCTCCATTCTAGACTGAGAGAGATTACAGGAGAGACAGAACAGCGCATACGTCCCTTCAAGGAAGTAACATCAAAGGAGGAAGGAATTTATTCTCGGGGGTGTCAGAATCGTAACCCAAAGAGTGATGGCTTAAAACTGGAACAATTCCCACCAGATAGTAGAAGAATATTCACAGGACGCTTTGAAATCGACTTCCTAAGGGAAGGAGCTGAGGCAAAGTCACTGGAGACTCTAGTTGATAAATGTAGTGGGATTAATACAGGGCTGTCTAACCCAAGACGGCGGGCCAGACTGGATGGCCCAAGTGACCAGGGATTTGCTGAGTTTAGCTGGGGATCCATGTCAGGACGTTCTGTACAAGCGAGCGGTTGGGAGCCTGCTGGGTGAAACTCTCCCTGAACTTCAGTCGTTAATTAGATGTAAATTGCTTCACCGCTCTGACTTTCTGGGCAGCGTATCAAGATAACAGCAGAGCAATTACCATCTTACTAAAATCACCTTCCAGTCTTAGAAGTGCTTATAGGAGCACGGGGTTCGTTTGCTGGGTTCTAAACCTGGGTTAATGGGGGGGAGGGGGTAGTTTTTTCATGTAGACACTCCACACACACACACACCACACACACACTGATGCTCACCTGTAGCACAGAACGGGGCCAGGCCTGGGGGGTGACAGGGAACAGCTGTTCTGCAAAGGAGTCCCACTCTGCTGCCTCCCCACCGCCTCCTCCTGCAGCCAAGGCTGCTGCGGGGTCTCTTTCCAGGCCTCCCCTGTTGTGTGAGGGGCGCGGGGCTTCCCTGTGGCCTCGCCCACTCCCACCTGTGGAACCCCACCGGAGCCCAGCCCAGGTAAAGATCCCCTACTCTGGCCCCGGGCAAAGCTGGCCTTAGGCCAGACACTGAAATGTCCTCTCGGCGCTCTGCTCCCCTCGCTCAAGCTCCGTCCCAATTCTTCCAGCTGCGTGAACTCCACTACCTCAGCCTATTCTTGTGGGAGCCCCTTCATGAGAGCTCCCTGTGTCCCCCCCTTTCCTGAAGGAGACACACGCGGTCTTTAGCAGCTCCGCTCTGGGGTCCCTTCCCGCGGGTTTCCTTCTGCACGAGCTGTCGTAGCGGCTGCCTTTACAACAGGTGATCAGAAATGTTCTCGTCTCACCGGCCGTGTCCTTGCTGCAGCGCCAGGCCATGTCTACACTACGGCGTTCTGCTGGCAGACGCCGCTGGCGAAGCCCTTCTGCCGGCCCCGAGGAGCCCAGAAGAACTCTGCTGCACCCTAGGAGCTCCATGTGCAGACCTGGCCCCAGCTCTCACTTGAGTCGTTAGCAATTCCAGTTTCATGTTTATTTTTCTTAATTCCAATGTTTATTTTGAGCCATGTTTCCATCCTTTTAAAGCTCTTTGAGAAAAGCTTGGCGCTTGTGCTTTGTTTTCCTGTGGGTCCCTTTGCTGCTGTTGAGTTGTTTCTGTTGCCGCTTTCACAGATTTAAAACACACACACACACACACACACACACACACACACACGATTAACTTTGCAAAAGTCATCTGTTCAAAACTGCATTTTACAAACAAACTGGACGTCTCTCCCGTTGCTCCTCTGCTGCTCCTCGTCCTCCAGGCCAGCGCTAGCAGCCTTCCTCCCTAGCAAAGCACCGGTTCTGTTGCAGGGACGGAGTTGGGTTGTCTCCACTGTAATAAAAGACCCGCAGCATGGCATGGTGGCACCAACTTTTCCCATCACCAATGGGTGCTCGTCTCCTCTGCTCCCTGCCCCGACTCCACCCCCTGCCCTGCCCCCTCCCCACCACCCTCATTCCAACCCCTCCCCCAAAGTCCCTGCCCCATTGGACTCCTTCCCCAAATCCCCACCCCAGCACCACCTCTTCCCCAAGCATGCCATGCACCCCCTTCTTCCCCTCCCTCCCAGCGTTTGCCACCATGAAACAGCTGACCCGTCTGTACCCCAGGCCTTGCCACGCGGCTGCCCCACTGCCCTGCATTCTGGGCTCAGGTCACGTGGGCCCTGCCGACAGAGGAATATACTTACAGCCCCATCCCTGCACGGTCTCGGTCATTAGCTGCTTTCAGTTTATCCCCTGTGAAATGCAAATTGCAGGTTGGATTACAGCCTTCCTCACACGGTCCAGTCCTCTGTGGCAAGAGACGAGACCAACGTCTTCATTACAGTCCCCGTATGCCGGTGTCACGCATGCTAACGCCATTTGAATCATTGTCCCCCTCTAGTGGTTAGAGCACACATAGCGGCATAGGAGTCTGCTGTTGCCTTCCAGCTCACAGAGGAGTTTCCTTTTGCTCAGCTAGTACAGATGTCTGCTTTGAGCTGGACAGGTCCTGAGGTCTGACCCATCGGGGGTGTTGCCATGAGTGGAGGCTAAAATTACTGAAAGAAATCAAAAGTGCCTTTGGAAAATGAAGATTAATTTTTCCTCCTGGTCCCGGCTGCTCTTTTCCTGGGGGGCATTTGTACTGTACCAGGAAGGAAGTGGCCAGACGGGAGCCCGGGGTGTCAGGACTTGTCTCTTTGCTGTAGTGATCCCTCCCTGACAACGGGAGGGTCCCTCGCATCTATGCAAACAATAATATTGGCTTTCTGTGGTTTTGAAGGGCCGGGTTGTTTTCACTCTTCTCAAGTGACTTGGAAGGGTTTGGCCAGAAGGCAATGAACCTGCAGGGAGGGAAATGCAACACAATGGTAACTCAGGCACTCCACGGCAGACACAATGGGCAAGCAGAAATGTGTCACAGGTCATCAGCTCACGCTGTTTATCCCGGCACCCTTGGGATCTAAGAAGCAGGAAGGGGAGGGGTTTTCCCCCTTTGTTTTTGAGGAAAACAAAACCCAGATTTTTTTTTGTCTATTTTTTTTTATTTGTTTGCTTCCTATACTCCCAGCTGCAGATAAGGACACGTTTGGCTTCTAGGTTTCTGTGGTGAAATTAATAAGACAACCTCATTCTCTTGCATGTTTGCAGCAAATTCCTGCCATTCTCGAACTGGCTGGTCATTATTAACATATGACTAAAGACCCAGAAATGTTGAGCGTCCCAATTATCTCCTGGCATAAGTATTAAACGAGAGTGCGACGGACACAATACCAGGGATGCCGGCAGAGCACCTGCAGCCTAGCTTCTGAATGACAGGAAGGAGACGTTAATGTAAAAGGGTCAGCCGTGACTTTTGATCGCTTTATCCCCTTCGCCCATCTGCTTTGATCTGATACAGGCATGGACCCTGTGGTCTTTTGTTGGCTGCATTTCTAGTCGCCTGCTTTGCAGGACTGGGGGGCTAGTCTGTGACGTTACGTCCAGCGCTGAGCGAGAAGTGGCGTGAGAGTGGCCTGCCCCCAGCGTAGCCCTGGGAATTGCTGTGACTCAGAGACACCTGTCCGCCTGGGGTAGGAGGAGCTATTTGCTATTAGCGTAGCACCGAGAAGCCCGTCATGCCTCAGCCGTTGGGCCATGGTGTGTGGGCCCGGAGCGAGGACTGGGGTAGAAGATCTCACTTGTGTGAGAGAGAGGGAACGTGTGCTGCTCGGAGGCGTTAGCTTCCTGTCCGGTCAGTCCCGACGGCTCGTTCCCTTTCCCCAGCCTCACCTCCCGCTGCCGATAGCTTGGTGGTGGTGGGAGCTGCTCTGCACAGGCTGGGCGCGCAGGCACCTGGCTAGCAAGGTCCAGGTGGAGCCTGTCAGAACGGGTGAGAGCCAGCAGCGGGGATCTCGGCTCCTCCTGCGACCACTGGGTCTGACAGCTGCAGCTGCATCCGTGGTGACCTTCGGCCATGTCCCCGAGACCAGCTTGTGGGCCCCCGGGGAGCAAGCAACATGGGGGGGCACCTCACAGCCAGGGCCTGATGGCTGGTTGGGAATGGGCTTCCCAGCGCCTCCCGTCTGGGCGTAGGGACCGTGGCTGGGCCTGTACTGACGGGGAACAGAGGCGCTGGGAGACTGGGAGTGACGGGCCCAAGGGCTCAGAGGATCCTATCCGCTGGAGCGTCTGTCCTTCCCATGGCTGAGGGAGCAGCCTGGGGACTGGGTGTGCCTGGGAGCGGCAGCAGCGCTGATGGCCTGCCCAGGCGCTAGCTGGGAAACGCAGGGAGGTTTTTTCCTGTGAAAACGTTTGTCGAAAACAAAACTCAGTCCTTTTTGCCAATGTTTTTCTGCCTTTTCCTCACAGCTTTTGGCAACGGAGAGATGAAATCCTTTCAGTTTTCGACAGCTGGCGGGTTTGGGGCATGCCACCGCGGCCTGCCTGAGGGCAGCTTCCCTTTCCCACATCTGCACAGCATCTGCAGGCGCTGTCTGCTCTCCCCACGGCTGGGATCTGTCTCCGGGACAGGCTGGGTTGGGACTCGCACTCTCCGGTTCCACCTTCCCTCGCCCCGGCAGAAGTTCGGCTTCCTTGTGGGGTGCCCTGATTTCATTTCAGCAATCAGAGAGTGAGCCCCAGGCCCCCGTTGTGCTCTACGTAACAGTACTGTCTCCCTGTTCACACTGTGTTCGCATAGCTACTCAATCCCATTTCCCTCCCATTCTTCTCTCAAGAGCCTCCCTTCAAGAGGATGGGGAGTCCTGCAGAGAGGGAATCCTTAGCGAAGAGGAAATTACTTACCCTGGATTTCTGCTTCTCTGGAGATAACCAGGTGAAAACCTGGCCCCATTGAAATCAACAGCAAATCCTCATTGCCTCGCCTGGGGACAAGGCTTCATCCATCATCCTGCAGGAGTTTTGCCCGCCCCCCATCCTGCCTCTGCTCGGTATCTGAAGAGTTCCTTTCTCGGGACGGTGTTTCCTTTGTGCCTGTCTCCAAGGGGTGCTTTTGTCTTAATCTTGTGTTGATTGAAAAATCTCCGTGATTGGCTCAGGCTCAAACCCCGATTCTGTCTACACGCAAATCTATCTGCCTTGGGTCAGTTGGCCCTCTGGAGCCGGGCCATAGGCCATGGCAAAGGGCGTGGGGCCATGCCTGAGTCCCAATGGAACTTGGTGCAAAGTGCACCATTTTCCAGTGTGGATGCAGCTCAGGCCTGGCTTCCCCAGACTCAGGTCCTGAGAGCGCATCACAATCCCATGGCTGAGGGTTCCTGTCCTTTCTATCCGGGGATTAGCCCACCGACCCCCAGAACTGGAAGCAGCCTCCGGGTTAAAATACAGCTGCCTGGCGTCTAACCCTTCCCCGTGTTCTGACCACAGAGCTGCAAACGCAGCGACTCGTTGCCTGCATTCGTTAGGACCAGGACCAGAGAAAGTCCTTCCCCAAGCGCACTGTGCAGCCAGAGACTGGTAAACGTGAGCTGTGAGGCAAGCAAGACGCTCGACTTCAGGCCTCCATGTTGGTTGTTGTTAATATACGACTGGGAGGAATTTCTCATTTCTGACCCAAAGCAGTTTTTGTTACAAGTGGCGGGTCACAGCGGGGATCGGCTGACGGTGGAAGGCCGGCCATAACTTGACCACCACCGCGGCCGCATGGAAACTGGGATGCGCACGCAACAGTTAAACGAGCATTTAACGTTCCTATTGTCCTCGTTACTCTCACACTCTTACAACCACGTTAAAAGGAAGAACCGTCGGTTGCCTCTCTTTTTGCATGCCGCAGCATTACGAGTCGCCTGTAAAGAGTAACATGGATGGTGCGGGGGGGAGGAAAATGCAGTGCCTTGGGGGAGGAATCAATATCCAGAATATGGCAAGGGATTGGTTGTAGTCCAGAAATGGGGCGGGGTCCGCGCCGGGGGGAGGAGGGGGGAAGATGGCTGGCTGTGCAGTTCTTTGAGAGGCCATATTGCCATGTTGCTGCATGTAGCCCATGGGCAGATGTAGTCAAAGCAGGTTGTCTCGTAAACTGTAGGAAGACCATAATCCGTGTGGAGGCTCATGCAGCAGCCTGCTGACTCCACCGTGCATTGTGACCCCATCCCTGGGGCTGAGAGCTGCAAACTTTCCCCACAGCAGGGACTCCAGGGAGGTAGTCCCATCGCTGGGAAGGGTGGATTTTCGGAGCCCTCCTGGAAACTTCTGTGGCACACACGCCCGGCCTGCCAACGGTAGCTTGGACTAGAACGTCCGTTTGCCGTTCAGCAACCTCCAGGACGAGTGCTGCCAGAAAGGAGCGATGAACCTCAGGCAGCAAAGCAGGGCACGCCCCCTCCCCACACCTCCCCACATTTAAAGGGTCTGCTGCTTGTAAATGTCAGCCTCCCATGGGCAGTGCTCACTCTGCATCGGTCCTCTGTGTCCACGGAGCGGCTGGGAACCGCGTTCCTCTAACCTCAGACTATACTGGGGCAGAGTTGAACCAAGTGTCATTTCTCGGCCTTGAGATTCCACAGGCGCTTCTCCCTGACCGTGCACTGAGCCCCTTGTGAAGCACTGAGACACTCATGAACTGGTGTGTGTTGTTTTCAGCCCCTTCCCCGCTCCAGCCGGGGCCTGGGACTTTGAACCATCCTGGACGGGTCAAAGAGGACGTCCCGGCGGTGCAGCACTGAAGGGGAAAGGAGTCTCCAGGGCAGAATTGCCCTGTGGGAGGAGAGACTTTGCAGCACAGTTTCTGGAGCAGGACTGTCACCTAAGGGACAAAGAGAGAGTGCAGCAGAAAGACCTGTTCGAGGGGCTGCTTGCCCTATGGGCCCCACGTCCCGAGGGACCTCCATGGCGCCATGTCTGGAGGGCCAGGAATGCCTTGGACATTACCATGGTCGGTGGCCCATGCAGCCTGGACAGCATAGATGTACTCCCGGTAGCCCTCACCCCCTGGCAGCCCTCCATGCGCCTCCAGCAGCGCCACGACGGTGGTGGAAAGGAGGAGAAAGGGGGCTCGGGGACATACACAGGCAGGCAATTTATTTGTTTGCACTGTTCATCGTTCGTTTTATGTGATTTCTGTCACGACTGGTTTGGGTGTTGGCTGATTACCGGTGTTTTGGTATTGGGGTGCCAGCGGGCCTGCCTGACAATGCTTCATATCAGGTGATGTTACCATGGACTGTAGCCAGTAGGCAACATGGCCACTGACTCTCACAACATAGCCTGGAGTATCACCACTAGGCAGTACAGCCAGCCTTGGACTCAAAACACCCTTTGACAGACCGGAGATTCTAAACTTGGGTCACTCTTCAGTGTGGAGGCACAAGCCCAGGCTTACAAACACTACTCCGGTGGGCTCAAGTCCCGCTGACATTGGGATTACATTGTGGGGCAGACATTCCCAAAGGCTCTGATCCTCCACACCCCTGCGGAATTTGACTTGCGTGATTCATTTCATGTTGGTCAAGGGGAGTCCAGGCGTCCTTACAGGGAAGTCTCTGAGCAAGTGGCTTCGGGATCAGGGCATGAGACCGGCAGGGCCCCCCCACGTTTCAGGGAGACTTGTTTCAGATCAGGTACATGTTACTGCGAGACAACATCCCAGCTCATCAAGTTCAATAGAGGACAGACCCTCCCTCTGTAGTTTAACTTGGCTCTGGGCGTGGATACAGGCCCAGTCGCATGCTCTGTAATATGCGGCGTGACTGCTTCAGCTGGCGTGCGGAGGCTGCAAAGCAGAGCTGGAATCGGTGCTCAGAACCAGACGCTGTTCTTCCAGGACTAAAGGACAGAACTGGGCCGTGGTTTTGTCCCGTTTCGGAGGGAGTCGGTCTTGACAGATGCCTCCGTTTAACTCCGAACAGCTGAGCTCCAAACGAGTGCACACACATTTCTGTCATCGCAGCTGGCCCGGCTGGAGAAGGGATAATAACGGAGCAGTGCTGGGGGGAGGAATGTTGCCAGAGCTGGGAGGTGCTGATTCAGCAAAGCCCAAGGAAGGCTAGTGAAATTCTATCACCCTCTGTTTTCTCCACCAAAACGCAGCTGCTCAGAGGAGCAAACCATTTATCAGCCTGTCCACATCTGGAAACTCCATGGCAGTAGGTGGAGGGGGTTTTCCTCTTCAGTTTGAACAGAGTTTCTAGCAGGCTAATCCCACTCTCCGATGTTCAGTGGAAACTCTTTCGATTACTGATAGGTCGGGTATAATTTACCTCTAGATTTTTTTTTTAGCTGCTTATTTTTTTCACTACCTCCACTGCTACCTCACCCCCTCAATGGGGAACCCTGAAAAGAATTACCTGTAAGAAGACATAACAGTCAAATGAAGAAAGCCACGTATGCTTAGATTCACCCATTGTTGATACACTGAGTCATGATCCGTAGCAATTTCCTCACCTAAAGCATTCCTAGCGGAAATTAACCAGAGGGTTGGGGACCAGTGCAGAGCCCGGTGCTGTTAACTCTTTCTAGTTGCTATCTGCTGGGTAGGAGTCAAGTGATCAGAGCTGTCCAGTCACTACAGAATGGATGAGGTCACGCTGGTAGTTTCAGGTCTGGGCTGTAATGTGTGCTTGGTTTGTTTTGTGGGTTTTGCCACGGGAAGTAAGATATTTGTCTTTTCATTGTTATATAGACCAAGAATAAAGGGTTTCACCTGATCTGGTTAACACATTCCGTTCACTCCAATAGTTACAATACTAATTCCAAGCCATTCGGAGCCCTGCCCATCTCAGTGCCTTTGTGGTCCCAAAATGACTCCTCGATGTCTGATTCACCAGACCCTGGACTCCATTCGTGGAAGTGCACAGCTATTGTTCTCTGCCTTGCATCCTTCCAGTCCTTTTCAAGAGAGCAGCCACGGGGCGGCTCCCAACTTTGAAGCATGGTTAATTTTTCTATTGCTGCTAAATATGACTGTCAAGAAAGTCTCTTACTTTTCTTCTTATGCCATCAGGGGTGGGTCTGGGTGAAATTGGTAAGATAAATGTTCATAAATTCATTTTAAATTATGTACCAGTTCACTTCACACATCAATCGACTTCTACCTTAACCTTTCTCATGTGTGCCGCTTCGTGTAGGAGCAGGGTGGTGGCCCTGGGTTTGGCAACACAGCCTTGTTGAGAGAAGCCAGGAGAGGGTGGAGAGCTTCAAACCAGTTCTGGGCATTTATAATATTGTATGTGAACAGACACGCAGCCGGAGATGTCTGGATGGTAGTACTGCCTCTAGAAGTGGGCCAGGGACACCAATGTTCTTGTGGGGTTGATTTTAATTCCTACTGTTTGTGATGTTGAGTGTGGTGTTACTTCCCCTTCCAACCCGTAACCAGCTATGACTAATGTGTGTGTTTGTTGAGCTACAATATCTTGTTGTTTGCAGCTTTTCCCAGAATTGAGGCGTCATTGGCTGCCCATCGCGAGCAGCGTGACTGTATCGATTTCTGTTACGTAGATCCCCCTGTCTTGTTTCTTACCCAAGCAGTGTACCATTGTGACGGATTCTGCGGCAGGAGGAGTTGAGGTGGGCTGTTTGGGATGTCGGTGCCAGTGCTGGAGTACAGTGGATTTGCTAGAGGAACGGAGAGGGGGGGCTATTTGTAGGTTTCTGTGGGGGTGGACTTGTGAGAAGATGATGTCTTCGTAGTTAGGTGACTTTGCACTGAGTTTTGAGTTTGGCAGGATTATCTGACAGTAACTGTTGTTTACAAAGTGGCGGGGATTTTAGGGTTTGAGTTTCCTCTTTCTCTAGTTTCTGAAGAAAACAATGACTGGAATGATTGAGGAAGACACGTTTCAAATGAACGTGTTTGTATCATTAGATTAGCCCATGTGTCACAGTGAGAGGTCATCCCATTTACCTCAGAGAGACTAGCTCTCCTCAACCATTTCCTGTGGAAATGAGTTGGCTGCTAATAAAGACGCCCACTGTCTCCTAATGTTTCCAAAGGAATTGAAGCCACAGGCTGCCCTCACTTAAGATGGCTGCCCTTTTGTTACAGCTCTGGCCAGTGGAAGTAAGATGGCCCATACAAATGATGGCAGTCTTCCATTTTTAGCGGTGGAAATTGAGCCAGCTTGTCTTCAGGAGCCGCAGCCCCTTCTCTGTGCTCTAGAGCTGGGGAACTGGTCAGGAAACTTTGAGGAAAGAGGAGAAACCACGGTGGGGCGGGGCAGTGGAGGGGGAGGGCGGGGTGGAAATATTAGCAAAGTATTTCTTTCCATAACGGCTTGTTGCCACCGCAGTACTGTACACCCGGCCAAGGTCCCTTCCGGTAAGGGTGTGAATGTTTCCAAGCAGTGGGCAAGTTCTTTTACACCTTGAGAACGTTACCTATTGAAAACAGCCCGTTTGGGCAGTTGAACCCAGCCTCACTCCCTGATTTTCAACAGGTAGAGGCCGAACCCGGCGGCACAGTGAATAGTCTTGGAACTGGAGCGTGTTTGGTACCAGTTCGCACAGAGAGGCTGCTTTCCTTCACCGCGTCTGGGGCGGTTGGCCCTGCCCATGGAAATACCAACATGAGTAACCGGAGGCTGGGTCCGAGAGCGAGATTTGAGCCCCCCACGCGCATCATACAATGCTCCGCTCAGTGCCCACTGAGGTCAATAGAAAGATGCTCAGGGGGGCTTAGGACTGGATGATGGGGGATGGATCACTTGGTGATTCCCTATTCTGTTCACTCCCTCTGGGGCAGCTGGCATTGGCCACTGTTGGAAGACAGGACCCTGGGCTAGATGGCCCATTGGTACCAGTGTGGCCCTTCTTACGCTCACGAATGGCTGTCTCCTTATGCTGTGTTGATGGGCTGTACAAGCCAACAGACTCTTCTGCTCATTGAGGCAGACACAGGAAAGTCCCTGAGGTCAGAGAAGACTCAGCACTTCTGTCAGCAACCAAATGTAAAGGGAGGCTCAGGTCAGACACATCGGAAACCTCACATGCAGAGGAGGTCCAAGTCCCTCCCACGGTGGAGAGTCGTGTTGAGTTTAGGCTGGAATTTCCCCTTCGAGACGATAGCTACAGAGGAGTGAGAGGAGGGAGGGAGCTCTGGAGACGGGGGCAAGGGGAAGACTCCAGTTGATGACTAGGCCAGAAAGCCCTGGGTAGACAGAAGGGCTGTAAAGGATCCAAAGCCCAGGAGGAGCTGGGGCTGGGAGCACAGACTGGCACTGTAAGTAGTTTTGGTGGCAGCAATTTGAACCGATTGAAAAGGACAGGGTCCATGCCAGGCAGCTGCAGTAGTGGGGGGAATGGAGGTGGGTTTGGGTTGAGGGGACAAGGGCGGGTTTGGGCTGAGGGGACAGGGGCGGGTTTGGGCTGAGGGGACGGGGGCGGGTTTGGGCTGAGGGGACGGGGGCGGGTTTGCGTAGCGGGATGGGGGGGGGTTGGGTAGCGGGAACGGGATGGGTTTGGGTAGTGGGGGATGGGGGCAGGTTTCCGTAGCGGGATGGGGGGGCGAGTTTGGGTAACAGGGATGGGGGGCGGGTTTGGGTAGCGGGAACGGGATGGGTTTGGGTAGCGGGAACGGGATGGGTTTGGGTAGTGGGAGATGGGGGCGGGTTTGGGTTGAGGGGACTGGGGTGGGTTTGGGTAGTGGATGGGGGTGGGTTTGGGTAATGGGTTTGCATAGCGGGGACGGGGGCGGGTTTGGGTAGAGGGGGACGGGGCAGGTTTGGATAGCGGGGACGGGGGCGGGTTTGGGTAGAGGGGGACAGGGGCAGGTTTGGATAGCGGGGACGGGGGCGGGTTTGGGTAGAGGGGGATGGGGGCAGGTTTAGATAGAGGGGACGGGGTGGGTTTGGGTAGCGGATGGGGGCGGGTTTGGATTGAGGGGACGGGGCGGGTTTGGGTAGCGGGGGATGGGGGTGGGTTTGGGTAGCGGGGGACGGGAGCGGGTTTGGGTGGAGGGGATGGGGGTAGGTTTGGGTTGAGGGGGACGGGGCTGGGTTTGGGGAGCGGGGACGGATTTGGGGAGCGGGGATGGGGGCCAGATTTGGGTAGCAGGGGGCGGGTTTGGAGAGAGGGGACGGGCCACGGCTTGGGTAGAGGGGACGAGGGCGGGTTCGGGTAGCGGGGGACGGGAGCGGGTTTGGGTTGAGGGGGACAGGGGTGAGTTTGGGGAGCGGGGGCGAGTTTGGAAAGAGGGGAATAGCAACTCTTAGGAGACAGGGGAGCATCCACCATTGACCCAGGCTCTGGGCCGAGGCGAGGAAGAAATGCAGGCTGGAGACCGTGAGGGGAGTAGACAGCGGCCGGCAGGCTTCAGCGTGGTGGGGTGGAGCCTGGGGGTCCTCCCGGGATGAGGCAGCGAGGGGCAGTGGGCAGAGCTGGCAGCGCTCATCGGGACAGAGCAAAGGCTGGGGGGGTCGGTGAGTGTGACTGTCGTAAAGTACGAGAGGAGCCCATGGCCCTGGAGGGGTCGGCGGGAAGAGGGCCCAGAGCAGGAGACTGGAGAGGATCCTGTTGGGAACCGTGGGATCTCGGAGCTGGGCCCCACCCAGTGGCTAGCGGGAGAAGGCAGCGGGCCTTTGCCAGCGTTGTCACGCCTCAGGGCTGCTCCCGGGAGGTCGGCCCGGGGCTGCGTTCAGCACACGGAGCCGCGTCGTCACGGGGGCTGCCAGCAGGGAGACGGGGTCAGGGAGGGGACTGCAAACGCACTGACACTGAGGCTGGCAATGAGGGCTCCTGGAGCTGAGCCCTCTGGGGGGAGGGGAGGGCTGAGAGTGAGCCAGAGCCGGTGTGAGGACATCTCCCCCCGGGCCTGGTCCCACAGCACATGCCCCGGCGGGATGACCTGCCTCTAAAAGTGAGGCCCGTCAGCGCGTCCCCCCGCAGCACAGTGACTACCGGGGCGGACGGCGGCTCCCCGCGCAGAGGGGCAGGTTTTGTTTTTGAAGGCTCCAGGAAGTGCTGGAAAACAGCTCGTCAATTAGCTCCATTTAATAGGCACATTTTAACGGGCCAGGCACTTCAAAGCAGCCCTGCCCAGACCTAAACTGATGCCACATGCCCGAAGCAGCGCGTAGCCGGGGTTTGAACCGCGAGCAGCAGGGGATAAAATGGCGTTTCCCCCTTGTCAGTTAAATTCCACTGTGGGGCCAACTGTGCCGGGGTGTGTGTGTGTGTGTGTGTGTGTGTGTGTGTATGTACACACACACACTCTCTCTCTCTCTCTCTCTCACACACTCAATCACAGAATCAGGCAGCATGGGGCTCGTGGAGAGCGAAAGCCTGTCTCGCGGTTCAGACACTAGGCAGGTCTCCACTCACAGCCTTCGGTTGACCTATCGACATCACTCAGGGGGTGAGAAAACTCCACCCCCCTGCTGCCCGTGTGACAGTGGTAAGCCGACTTCAGCCCCACTATGGACAGCGCTAGGCTGATGGGCGCGTTGTTCCCTTTACCTAGTGACGCCTCTCAGGAGGTGGATTCCTGCGGTGACAAGAGAACCCCTCCTGTGGCTGTAGCTGGCAGCACTACCTGAGCACAGCTCATTTTAACTCCCTTCTCTGCCACAGACTTTCCGTGGGACCCTGGGCAAGTCACTTAGTTTCTTGGAGCCTCTGCTCCCCACATTAGGTGCGGATACCAGCCCTGCCCTGTCTCACAGGGCTATTGTGAGGATAAATATATTCAAGGCAGTGAGGCGTTCAAATTCTGCAGTGATGGGGCCCAGCTAACTCTGGCAGGGAGATGGAGAAGCACTGCAGTCAAATGTATTTCCTCTCTCTGTGGTACGGTGCGAGAGGTACAGAACCAGTCACTGTAGGAGCTAGGAACTGAGCATGGTGAAATATGGGGCCCTGTCAGGGCAGCGTTTGACTGCCGGGAAGATGGGGCTGGAAGTTGGTCAGACGCGAGTCTCGGCGTCTCCTCCGAGCACTGCAGAGAGTACCTACCTCACCAGCTCGGGGACAAACAGCCCTGGTCTCCGCTCTGCTTTCTGGCAGCGTGGCTTTCCTTTGAGGGCCGCGGCGTTGGCCAGCGGGGGGTTCACCCTGGACGCTGCAGGAGGCCTCCCAGCAGCGTGTGCGGAGCTGAGCCGTAGCACTCCACAGCTAGCGCAGCTCAGCCTGGGAACGGGACCCGAGTGGCTGACTAGATCGAAGGGCCCGGTTTGTGAGGAGTAAACCTTGGCCTGCCTAGGGCTCTTAGCAGGTGACTGATACCGCTTAGGGCCACTCTGCCTGCAGGGCTCTGTTGTCAGCTTTGTGGGACGCTCTGCTGTTCTAGCCGGCCGTGCAGCTTCTGCGGCTGGTGCTAGAGCCATGTTTCTGCACACAGGAGCCGTGGCTCAGTAATACGCTTAGGCCCCATGTGGCAGGGAACTGGGTCCTCTACCACCCCTCAGGCTCCTCCCCCTACAGCCCTTAGAACAGAGGTGGGCAAAGGGCTTGGTCCTGGGGGCCGCCTAGGATATAGAAGTTGTATGGAGGGCTGGGGAGAGAAGGCTGGTGGGGGGAGGGCTCCGCTTCCCCAAACAGCACGCTGGCTGTGGCCTGGCTTCTGCCCCCTATCCAGCCTCCCAGATCCCCCCCCCCCCATCCATCTGCTCCCCACTCAGCTGCCCCCTGGGACTCCCATGTCCTGTCCAAACACCCCCGACCATGCTGTCTGGCTGGAACTGCAGCCATGCTGCCCAGGCGTGGTGGTGGTGGGAAGACTGTGATGGGAGGGAGGGATCTGATTCCTTCCTGTCACCCCACATGCTGGCTGTTGCCAAATCTTCTGTTCTTCCCGTGCACCAGCTTCCCCGTCTACCCCCCACCCGCTGAGTCCGGTTGCTGGAACCCTTTGCTCCCCTCCTGACTCT
Organism: Sternotherus odoratus; assembly: GCA_032164245.1. Classification (NCBI taxonomy): domain Eukaryota; kingdom Metazoa; phylum Chordata; order Testudines; family Kinosternidae; genus Sternotherus; species Sternotherus odoratus. The sequence continues at coordinate 168,660,044 of JAVMKO010000003.1, forward strand.
GTGTTACCTTCCTCCATCCTGCCACTCCCTGACCTCGGTCTGTGACTTCACTTTCCCAGCAAGGCCAAGCTCAGCGTCATCCTTTCGCGTGCTCCCCTCGCACGTACGGCTAGGGTGACCAGACAGTGAATGTGAAAAATCAGGACAGCGGGTGGGGGGTAATAGGGGCCTAGGTAAGAAAAAGACCCAAAAATCGGGACTGTCCCTATAAAATCGGGACAGCTGGTCACCCTACATAGGGCTCAACTCACATCACCCTCAGGACCGTCCCTTCAAAGGCTCCCACTTTAGGCTTTTCGCTTTCACACCTGAAACCCCTCCGGGCATCTTCTGACATTGCTATTCCGCCCTACAATCCCCTGCCAAAAACCGAACACCGACTCTTCCTTTGTTATATAAAATCCGTCTCATGGTTATTTACAGTATAAAAAATTCAAGAGAACCCAGTCCTGCCTCCCTGCAAGATGCTGGGACCCCCAGTGCTGTATCCCATCCATTATTCACCTTCTTCCAGCAGCCACGATCTAGTATTCTAACTCCTGGACTAAATTCAAGCTTTGGCTTGGTCAGGGGCCACACCTGGGTGGAGCTCAGAGCCCTCGCAGTTCTCAGCAGGGATTTGGGCTGTGTCCATCTTTGCTGTACAGGCCACATCTACCTCAGCTGCATTCGATTATTTTCCCCCAAATGTATGAACTTGGGGATTTCAAGTTGAATCTTATTCTCAGTTTCTGCCCATTTGTATGAATTTTGTCCTCTATGGCATTCACAACTCCTGTAACATGAGTCTCATGTACAACTTTTAGTGATGTCCACTAGTGCATTATGGGGCTGATCCAAACCCCACTGAACTATCCCCCCTTCCCAAGCCCATGTGTCATAACACAGGTGTTTGATGGTCCGTGTGCGCGGGTGGAAAGAACAGCAGAATGCAAACCCAAGCATGACAGAGACAGCGCGTCAGTCTTTCCTCCGGTGAGGCTCTCGTGCCGTGACTGAAGCAGTGTGCGTACAGAGACGCATGGGGGAAACATTTAACAAAGACATTCCAAGTGGGTGGTTGAAATGGGTGTGAAAAACAATGCTCTTCCAAACTCCATCCAGAATAAGGACATGGGAAATGCTTAAATTAAGCAAGGGTCAAATGCCTGGAAAAGGGAGTGGTACTTGCACAGATGCAAGTAGCAGAGACAGCTAAGTAAAGCCCATCTACAATTCCATACATCTGAGCTCAAAGAGCATCAATTGGAGCAGAAGAATAGTCATCACAAATAGATGAAACTTTATTTATAAAATTCGGTAACATAAAAGATTACATCTTAAAAAAAGATCTGTAGCCTATGTACAGCAGTATTGCACAAGTAAAGTGGCAATTACCCTGTCAAAAATTCATCAGTGCAAACCACAAGTAAGCCAGGGAAATTGCAATAAAAACGCTACATATGCTGGGTCCTATGAAACAAGTTAGTGATTAATCAGTGCATGATCAGTGCTGTTTGTACCTGATGTACCTTGCTACAGTAATGAGTGGTCTTGAAACCTGGATGCAAAAGTTTACTCTAAAAATCAAAGTAGAAAGTAGTTCTATAAATAACTTGCAGGGGCTTCTTGTTTCCGTGGTAACAGCCATGTCCTGCACTATGTAAACTGGGGATAAGGTGTTTAATATCCCAAACCAGGGTTATTATTGAGTTACCAGGAAGCACTATCAAGTTATCGAACTGAAATCTACAACCTAATTTTTAGTTCTGGCAGCTGGAGGAAGTGAGGCAGCCAGCTTCCGTAGGAGCACAGGGATGGTGAAATCCGAAGGCAGTGGAGAATGAGAAGGTGCAGGATTGGCACATGGTCTTGGAAACCTGATTAATTGAGACTGCTGCACTTCAGTTTAACATGTTTGAATAAACTGCCATTGCCTCCTTGGATAATGTTTTGCTCAGCCCAGTCAAGCTATTTGTAACAAATTAATGCTTTCAAGTTCAAAGAGATTCTGGATGTGGCTTTGGTGTTTGGCCTAGTTTGCACCTCCATGTCACATTTCACTTCATATCTCTGCCTCTATGTACTGTGCTGAATCACGTTAAGAAAAGTGGCCGAAATGGGGGGTTAAATTGTGGATACAATTTTCAAGAGAGACTTTAGGCACACAGAAACCCAAGTCCCCTGGACTTTGTGAGACTTTGACTTAGGTACTTCACAGCCTCTTTTGAAAATGGGACTTAGGAGCCTAAGTCACTTAGGCACTTTGAACATTTTACTCAGTAACTAAACGTTATTGATTGCACTGAATTAGAAGACAGTGCTCTAAACTGATCAATCACTAATTCCATATATACCAGTAAAAATTCATTAAAATCTTTACAGGAACTTAAATAAGCAGAAAATAAATATACAACATTTCTAGAAGTTACAGCATTATGGAACAGTAGAGTGCATTAATTACAAAGAAAAAAGAATCTACAGTATTTACTAAGTTCAATTCTAAAAAAGACTTAGAAAACCAGTAATTTACTTTATATGCTGTACAAAACTTTACATAGTAAGAAAAGAAACAAAACATTGCACACAGACATTTGGCTCAGATTATAAGAATAATATGATGCCCTAATCTAATAAATACTCAAATATTTACAATTATTGAAGGAGAAAAAGCATAATACCGTAACATATAAGTTTTGTAGGAAAAATTTGAATCTGGTTTCTCCACAACCAAAGAAAATTCTTCATAAAGTAGTTTTGGCATGACAGATTATGGATTATATGGAATTAAAAGAAACTCCTCCACTAACAATATAGCAAAAAGTATTGTAACTGTTTTAATGTCATGTTGAGATTTAAGAAAAAAACTCAATGACCACCCACAAATCTAACCTGGGCACAGAGGTTGCCAAGGCACAAAACCAGTTTTAAATTGTCAAAAACAATGGGATTAAGTTTTAGTTATTTTTTTAAAATACATACCATAAAAACATCTGCAGGAAACCTCTTGATAAACAAGAGTGCAGAGAAGTCCAAGTCACATGGTGCCAATATCTTGTTCTTTAATGTTCAAATAATTCACAGAATTGTTTTAAAATCATTACGCTTATAGTAAGCTAGTCTGAAGCCATGGTGTGGTGGCAAACCTGTTGCACTACCATGCTAGAGGTAAATGTACAAAGAAAGCACCCTAGTCTCCAGGCACTGGGCCAGCAGAGCCTTATTAAGAGGTGGGATGGAGAGGGAGAAAATATGTAGTACTGATGCCAACTCTCCTGAGGGCACTGTATTTAAAAGAACTGAAATAAAGTGCTCCACTTGTAGAAGCGTGTGTGCGTGCCCCAGCGCCGATTGTAGAAGCGTGGGGGGCGGTGGGGTTTCTGTAAACAGAAATGTCTTTGGTGTGTTCATAAAGGTACAGATCGTAATTCCAAATTCAGAACTAGCTCTACTCTGTTCATCATGACAACTAGTGGGCAACACAGCCTTGTGAGGAGGTCTCAAGACTCTTATACCTGAAAGCACCTGATCAGCTCTAACATCGTTCCAAGAAGTGGCTAGGGTCCAAATCTGTGCAAAAGATGACTGTTGGAAAATCGGATTGGTGTCTGATCTATTGAATGGCTGTGAGACTCTGATGGGTGAGGAATGTTCAAAATGGAACAAAAAAAGTCATGGTCTCAGGGGCCCCTCCAGTCTGCTTCTCACTTCTAGCATCTGGGAGCAGTGAGAACTCCCTACTGAACATACATTTATACCCGCTCCATTCATTACATGTTGGGATTAGGAATTCCCCACTTCCCTTTACGCCTAGTACTTTGGTATGAGCCAAAACCATGCTGTGATGGAAGTGATTATCTGCCATCAGCACGACTGAATTTGTTTGAAACTCCAAATACTAATATGTCTCTAAAAAAGTTTTTCAAAAAACCCATCACACTGCTCTGATAATTGAGGCCAACTCCTAGGACAAAGATTCAGCCTACAGAGCAATATGTGCTTTTATCCTCTGGATTCACTGCTCACAGGGGTGGATTAACGCAACTGGGGAACAGAGCCATGTTTAGAGGAGCCCCAGAGGCACCAGTGGTCAGTGCATAGAGTACATATTATACAAATTTACTTGTCAAAACTGAAAAAAAAAAGACAATGGCACTTAGCATATGCTGATGAACATATTGCAACGTTTCGGAAGCAAAGCGACCATATTTTTCTATGGTGCTGGTGAAACCAGAAATAAAATGCGACATTTTGAAGTAGATTGTAGCGAATAGGAAGAGACTGAATCATGCAAGCTCTCATATGAAAGGAAGCCAGACTGGGGTAAATTCTACATTAATACACTGCACCATCTGAAGGAACTGTGCGCTCCCCAAAGCACCTGTCATGCAGTTTCCCATGTAAAGGTGAACTATAAAACCAATATGAAAATTCAGTTTAAACCTAGATCTGAGGTTACAGTGCCCATGCAACAGGCTCAAGGAGGCATGCAATCTACACACTTAAAAATGAAAAATAAAGTTTTTCTGTGAAGTCCTCTTGGCACTTGTTGGGTCACTGAAGTTGTTACAGAATGCATCACTCTGCTACGTTCTAAATACCAGAAGTTTACAAGTCCATGGTGTTCGTGGTTTCACAGAATGATGCCTTCTGGAATAACTTCAGTGAACCCAGAAGTGGTCAAGGGAGTTCTGTAGAAGGAAGAGCTAATTAAAGAATAGGTAAGTTAAAACTTTTTCTGTGCTGGATGCCTCCCATAACCTAATTAGTGAGTCACTCCAGTATAGGAATCCTTAAATAACTTTGTTCTGGTTTTGGTTAATCTTTAAACAACTCACAGAATCTCTGATGTATGACTACAGTCAGTTCCCCACCATGTATGTATACAATGAGTGCCCTTAAAGTTGTATTATTTTAAAAGATTATATAGAAGTTTTGCTAGAACTTTCAAAATGGCCTAACTTTTGCTTCCAATGGATATTTATTCACTTGTGGGATTTTTTGAACCTCCACAACCAATTCAAATATTGTACTGTTGCCCTCAAGACGGCTGTAACTCAGTCAGCAGTCCACATATTCAACTGTTAATGTCTCTTAGTTTCTTGCATCTCTCAGAATAGGTCTTAAGTACAAAGCCAGCTCTAGCAAAAATCCAAAACATTAAAAAACCAGCAATACCAATTGGGTTTATCAACAGTCACAGTAAAATATTAAGTGAAGTTTAAAATAGTTTCTGAAGTAATGCAACCCTCCAACTTCGGGCAAGATTGCAGTGTCTCAGGAACTGTTTTACCCCATGAATATTTTATTGTTTTATTATCTGCAACCTTCAACATTCTAGGTTATATAATACACAAACGTATCCAGACTCATTAGATATAAAGAACTTTTTAGAAAGGCAACTTGGTATGGTTTTTGAAGCATAACACGTTCACAGTTAAACTGCACATTTCAGGTCAACTTTGAGAGTCCTGCTGGTAGGGTGGAAGAGGTGGAATGTTTCAGGGGGAGCGCGCCGGTTGCACTTAGCTGCAGTTTAAAATCAGTGAGTAGGAAGTACACTGTTTGTGTAATACACACACACACAGAGTTGAATTTAAGGTGGTAGAAGAGATTTCCATCCTTCAACCAGTTCCAATTCATGATTTTGCCCCTTTTTGCATGAAAGGGGCTAGGAATGGAGGGAGAGAATGAATCTGACCCCTCCTTGCTGGGGGGGCATCTGTACACAGTTATTTTATAACAAACTAAGGCAGCTCTGCAAGTTAGCTGGCTCAGTTAACTCCATTGCAGAATAGATCAGAGATTAGTCTACAGGTTTCCAGAAAATGGAGTATGAAAATCATTCAATAATGTCTGATCATCTTCTTTCCAAATCAGTCTCTTAAAAGTTCAAGAAAAACCAGCGTAAACACCACTCTCACATAAAGTCCTGCTTCACAAAGCTTTTATATATCCGTTTCCAAAATCCATCATGATGTGTTCACAGTGAATTCCCATTTAAAAATGCGCTGTCTTCTGATAGCAGACAAAATGAGACAGTCTATGTGCATATTTTTCACAAACATGGAGTCCTACTGCTCCTCTCAATGTATCTGATGTCCTTTAGGAAAAGGAGGATTTAATTGCATATACAAGGTAGGGAAAGGACACTATTGCTGCTTGTTTCTGGTGACAACTGGACAATCTCAGAATGTCTCTCTCTGGACATATCCATTACTGCAGTCTCCAAATGAGGCGGATGATATACCGTAAGAGGCGCAAAACAATTTGGTGGTTTACTGCTGGATTATCCAAGAAACCCTGTAACAGAAAAGAAGTTTATTTTTTCATTCCTGAAATCTCCTTTCCAGAAGTCCCTATGACCAGCTTACACACTAACCGATTGTGAGAGAACATTTTGAAATTAACAGAATGATGCTGGATAATACCAACAGCAAAGAGAATAAACATTTTTTTTTAAGCGGAGCAAGCTAGTCATTTGATAGGTCATTGCTTCCTTTGGTAATTTAATAAATTCTTCCCAAACCATTGTAGGGATTTCAAAAGCGAGTTAATCATGGTTTAATAGAGAACTCAAAGAGGCTATTGAGGAGTTAACAAGATAGTTGGGTATTTTTGTTTTAAAACTGTGGTCAGATATAGCTTCCATTTTGCTAAGTGGGATACAGTGGAATGTTAACTTTGCACTTGCAGTACCTATACCAGATGAAAGGGACTCCTCCTCCTTACTATTTCAGAAACACTAACAATGCATTCATTCAGAACAGTGGTCCCCACACTGGGGGGCACAGAGGAACATTTGAGAGAAAGGGGTGCAGCAGGTCCGGGGACAGCCCCAGAGGGATAGCCACCTAGCCCTGCTCCAACTGCGGCTCTCGGCCCCTGACCTCGCTTCTGGAGGGGTGCAGGCAGATTTCATTATCGGTAAGGGGAACACGACATAAAAAGTTTGGGGACCACTGATTTTAGAACCACAGCAACGACCATTATATTTAAACTGGTTACATGTTTAATACACCAAGCCGATTCTAAGATTGGCTACATAAAAAAAAATAGCATGTAAATTGTGCGATTTGGTCTAGATGAGAAAAAAAAAATTGGGAAAAACCAACAACAAGGTATTCTCAGAGTATAATTGTGCCATAGTCCAAATTGTTGACTCTGAAAAATGTTTCAGATTCCCAAGGGGTAAGATCTGGTAGCTGTAATTTATTTAAGGAAACCAGTGATTTGGTGTCATTCATGCTAAGAAGCTAAATAAAGCTGAGGGCAATCCGAGCCAGAACTAATGAACTAGTGAACCTCCAATTGTTCTCAAGTGACTCCACCTGTGTAAACACGGTTTGGTCAACGATCTGGTCTCTAACTTGTAGACAGTCTAAAACCAACTTTCCTCTTTTCAGCTGAAAGGGGGAAATGTAAAATAGGGGGGAAATATATTTAAAAACTGCATGTTTGTTATACAGAAGAACCTCAGATTTCCAGGAACACTTCGGGAATGGAGATTATTTGTAACTCTGAAATGTCTAATTCTGAACAGAACATTCTGGTTGTTCTTTCTAAAGTTTACATTGACTTAATATAGCTGAACATTGACTTAAGGCAGCTTTGAAACTTAACTAGATAGAAGAATAATGCGCTTTTCACAATCAAACAAAACAAGCACAAACCATTTTTTTACCTTGTAGAATCTTTTTAAAAAAAACTTTCCTTTTATATTTTAGTTGATTACGTTTAACACAGTACTGTGCTGATTTTTGTGTGTCTGCTGCTGCCGCCTGATTGCATACTTCTGGTTCCAGTGAGGTGCGTGATTGACTGGCCAGTTTGTACCTTGTTACGTTTTGACTACACTGAACTATTGGCAGGTTTTACATGTGGCAAATCGGGAAAGTAAACAGCCGATGTGACAGGAATGAAATACAGTCGACTCTCGATTATCCAGGATGATAGGAAAAAAATTAATCCTGGTTAATAAAATCCTGGATAATCACCATCCATAGGAAATATGGGGAGGGGGGGTTGGTTCACCAGCCACCCTACGCCCGGGAGAGGGGGTCCCGTTGGTTCACTGGCTGCCTTTCCCCCTGATGGGATTTTTGTGTGTGCGCGCTTGGGGTGGCAACAAAGCCAGAGCCAGCCCTGCGAGTTACGCATATTTTTTTGGTCATCCTGGTTAATCAACATCCTGGTTAATCCAATTCTGGATAATCGAGAGTCGACTGTCGCTGACATGGAACACGGACACAAACACACACAGCCAGATTTGTTTTTCACTTCTATTACGTATGACCACAATTTGGAAGACACTGTTCCTGGGTGACTAAACATATATAAAAACAACACACAGACCAACTCTCAATAAAATCAGATTAATTGTTTCATTGTTCGGAACTGAAACAATGTGCTAGTGATTTCCTTAATAATATCTGCACATGCAGTCAAAAATGCTGTGAAATGACACAGTCACTGCTTTTTAAAATGAACACGTCCCCCTCTCTCTGCCTGAGAGGGTAAGTAATTGTTTGGCTGGAAGTCTCTGGCCAGTTTTGATCAGCACTGGTTTGAGACAGGTTAACGGTAATTATTCACACAAGGCAGTCAGCATCTCCCAGACAGAGAAGGAACTCCACAGCAGCTGGTGCAGTTTTCTTCAAGCTGTTACCCTGGCTCTCGAGAACTTGCTTGACATAATGGAATTGCGATAAGGCCAGGGCATTTCCTCTCTGTATCTCCGTAACAAGATGGGAGGAAATATGCAATGCCTGCAGACACACTTCACCACACCATGCATTTTTTATCTTTTACGCACAGAATTGATTTTGATTCAGTTTCAATATTGACTTCTCATAAGGTTACTGAAATAAACTTAAGGTTTTATCTTCAACTGGGGGCAATAAATACAAGTCAGTTTCTTAACATCTGCTCAAAAAAAAAAGAGTAAGTTTCCTAGAGTACAGCCTAGTGAATTGCCCCTAATGGAACAGGAAGTTGAATATCTGGACCGTTAACTCAGAAGTGGCGAATGCCAAACAGGGCTTGTGTTTGTCTGTTATTAACAGAGGATATGTTTGAAGTATATCTGTAAAGGAAAAACTCTTAGAGCTGTATCCTTCCTTCTTATGACTTATAAAGAAAGCTGTTGGTGAAACTTGCTTAATTTGGAGAGGAAATCAGTTTTGTTCAAACTGTCCAATTTTGTTCTTTATTTGAAACAGGTATCAAAACTTAACCAAAAGTTGAATCCAACTATCCCGCCCCAATACCATGCCTCAAAGTAAGGGCTGAATAAAATTTCAATCTATTTCTGGGTCTGCAAGACAGAAGATAAAACCAGGTTTTCGTATATTTCAAAGGCAAAACAATACATTTGCATGAAATAAAATTTGTAAACAGGCACAAACTTATTTCCCTCTCTTCAGGCCAACCGTAAGGACAAGATTATATAAAGCCATAGGGATAATTTGGCCCCGGTTGTCAAGCAACAGCGGCGTCTCAGCTATGTGAGAAACCTTAGGCCTCTCTGTAGACAGGCCGAGGTGATCCATTCAGGCTCATTTGGTTAGTGGTGGCAGAAAAGTTTTAGATGTAGGGATCACCCAACACTCACTGCCAGAGGAATTACTGGTTTTAAAAGCCAGAATGTGCCAAGACTTAAAAAGGGAAATAAAAGCATCAGGAAGTGAGGAAGCAGGTGCACAGGAGAAAATAGGACTTGGTGACGGACAGACAACTTGCTCTTTATTACAGGTTTTTGTCACCAGGGATAACTGTACCGTTGACTTCTTCTGCCAACCACAATGTTAGAAAATAAGTTCCAACACCAACAGCAGAAAGATGAGACACACCCAGAGTACAAGTAAATTGTAGTGGACTGCAGAATAATTGAAGTGCATCAAGCAATAAGGCTGAGTAAGATGAAAATATTACAAGAAAAGAAAGTTATAATTCAGTTAAGGGAAATGTGTGTAAGCAAAGAAGAAACACCTGCTATGACCACATCCCACAGAGCAGAGAAACAGGTGACCCTCTTCTCTTTAACCAGTTTACTTTGGACAGATGTCAACTACAGACACTACTACCAGTGAACTGTTTTAAGTTAGAACTCGCTCTAATGGCTCTCTCAGTTGGCTGACGTTGCTATAGGGTAAGGTTTCTAACATTAAACCCAAGTAGGAATGGCCAAAATGCAGACATTTTACCGAAAATCTTTAACAGGGAGGGAGATCAACTAATGCAGTTCTAACTTGAAATGACATTGGGGGAGGGAGTTCCACAGACTTAAAAGTTAGTTGGGTGCAAAGGAAGAGGGGAGGGGTGTTTCTGCATCTTAATCCCAAAGAGGGTAGCAGGGGCTGGAGAAGGAAGGGAATCATAGGGGGTTGGATGTTCAAGGGAATAAGAATGACGGAGAAGAGAGACTGTCACAGAGGGACTGTGATGGATGGGGTGAGAGGAGGTCAGCGGCAGTAATCCGGCAGTGAGAGGGTTCAATCCCACTTACATGCGCATACACCTATCAGCATAACTAACCAGAAGAAGAAGAATCCTTAGAAAATGCAGTTTTCCAAGATTCAATTCCCCACCTTAATCTAATTGACATGAAATAATTATCCAGCAAGAATCTGGAATTTCAGTCCACTTAAGCCAAAATACCCAACTGAAAACAATCCACAGGAGTTCAATCCAGGGAAGCAGATGTGTAGGAACAAACACTGACCTTGACAGCAAGCTGCTCCTTCAAAGCCCTGTTGTGAGTGCCCATTGTCGCAACGTTTAGCTATGCATTCTGCTCTGTTTCCAGGTATGACTGATGAAGTGAACCACCTCCACATCCACCAGTGGTAACGGCATTGGCATGCACTGCGAAGCTATGGCACTCTCTCAGATGGGCTACAAGCAATGTATGACCTTACAGACCACGTGAGCAGCAATCCCTAGGCACAGGATTGCGGCTGCTGTAAGAGGTTTCCTAAAGATGGAAGTGACCTGACATTTTTAAAAGTTATTATGCCTTTCATTCCTTCTTCTTTTCTTTAACATGCAGCCATTTGCAGCTGGTCAAATCCCAATCTACTGCTCTCCTAGGCTAAGCAAAGTCACATGCTGGCAAAAGGACATCATGCTGAAGATGACATCATTGCAGGATTCCCAAAGGTTGTTCATGAGCTCATTCAATAGAAGGTTTAGGGTGGCAGACATCCAACTATTGGGGGAGCGAGTGGGACAGAAAAGTTAACAATATAGAAGGAAAAACATCCTTCTATAGGAGACTGGAGAGATTTAAGCCCAGGCCTGTAGCCAAAAGGAGGCATTGGGAGGGGTTTCCTTCCCACTGGGTCGACCCATATTAACAGCAATGATCAGGTCGTACTGAAGTGAACCTGTTGGCTCATGGCTGGATACTTCCTCCCACCCCAAGTGAAATGGTGGAAACAGAACTAACCAGCAGAGGCCATTGTGTTATCCAGTCCAACATCAGCTACTGCAGAGCTCCAAAATCCCTGGAGACCAGGAAAAAGGAAGTACAATCCTGATGTCAGAAGCAATCAGACTTGGACGGGAAGCCCCAACTTGTGCAAGAGCAGAAACAGCAGGCTGGAAGCAGTGACAAGGCCAGACAGCCTGAGAGCTGGGAAAAGCTGTGAGACAGACAGGGAACCAGCACGTTGCTGGCTGAGATCACAGAGCAGCAACTTGCAAGTAGAGGCATGGGACAAATGCCCATGTGGAGTGATCAGGGTGGCTTGGCCTCAATGAGATATGGACAGGAGGACAGAACTCTGGCTGGGGAATGGTATTTAGGCCTGAGGGCCCAATAACCTTTTATACCCTTCTGTTGGACTATCCTTAGGGCTTGAACCTGTCAGGTTGATCTTTTACAGAAACTATGTACTGTGACATCGTTAAGAGGTTGGTAGGAAATGCAGACTTGGCATACCTTTGCTCTATTTTGATCCTATTCTACACTGGATGCTCTGATCTGCTTTTTACTGTCACTGACTTTCCATCTGGCACCCTAAGATCATGTGACTCAAATTGTGGGAACCCTTATGTCTTTATTTCATGAGCTGTAAAGGACCTAACACAGATGAACACAAAATGTGAGTCATAACTTTCTTTTGAAGCACCGAGGGTGTAATACTATCCTCTTCCCAAGTAATTCTGAACTGCTTCTATCGCAAGCCATGATAGAAAAGAGTGAGCGACATACATAAGTGTATTCACCAGATCTCAGCTGTAGTAATGTGAAGTTTAATGTAGACTGCTGGTCTCTTTGCATACGCTACCTAAGGCAAAACAACTGCATCATTCACAAAAACCAGTGAAGAGACAGACAATTTACTTCAGGAGAGGAGTTTGTTCTAAAATGGCCATACAGAGCCAAAAAAATCTTAATAGGCAGGCACAACCACCTAAAAAAATTAAGTCTTATTCTGAACAAAAACATAAGCTTCAATACCTTTCTTTCTCTGTGCTGTCCTCTTGTAAAATGCTAAGATACACTTTATATTTAGTGCAGGAAATTCATGTCTGTACATGCCCTGGAGAATAGCAGAAATTATGTCCTTGACACAAAGATAGAGCCATGAGAAAAACATTTATCTAGTCGTATGACATAATGAATAGTCATTAAATTGACAGAGTTTCCAACCTAGAGTGCAAGAGAGGAGACCGTCCCCTCTTGCCCTGCTGACACTAAAATAATACACTCAGGCTCCATTCCAGCTACTTATCCCTGTGCCACAAGATTAGCACCGTTAAAACTCTGGTGGCCAAGTGCAGCCAGACAACACTGCCCATTGCGACAGACTGAACAGTAGGGTTTGCACGCCTGCAGTCTGCCAGATCTAGTCTCCTCCCCTTTTTGATAGATGTCCAGCAAAGTACACTGTCAGAAGAAATGCTGCACTGAGCCTCTAGCGGAGCAACTTCACGCAGTTCACAGCAGCCGATTAGGCAGAGAGAAAAACGGGTTTGAGACAAAAGGAGAGAAGTGAAGATTTATAATACAGGCCTTAGTACATGAGAAGGACACAAGGAAAGACCTGTCTTGCAAGGAACAGCACCTCCTGTCAGACAGACCAACATTTCGCAGGCAGGGATGTACTACAGGATTCCACTGACTAAGGTCCGGTCTACACTAGATACTTTTGCCTAGAGAATACGGTCAGTTAGGGCGGGGAGAGAATACGTATATATTATATATATATTTTGGGAGGGGTACATAACACTTCTGTGCTGGCAAAGCCCTGGTGTAGACACAGTTATCATAAAAGTTCACACAAACTGCCTGCTTTTCACTGCAGCACATCAAACTCAAAGAAACATGGACTAGGGCTCTGAACACTCACCGAGCACTAAAACTATTAGCTAGGAGCAAAATACCAAACACATCCACTTGACCCCCACCCGGCGACATCCATGGTTTCCCAGTAAGGTTCAGTCTCCATATGATCTTGGCTAGCAGTTCTCTGGTTGTTCCCTGACCCACAGCCAGCTACAAAGTATAAAAGAATAGCTTGAAATGAAGTTATGGACAGAGGGTAAGGAGGAAACAAATAGATTACATGGCACATTTGAAGCTCCAGCTGGGGATAACTGGCATGGCATGAAGAGCTGCTCTTTCCTCTTCTCTACATGCCTATCTACTTAGAAGGGGAACTCCTCGCTTCTCTTCCTCCCCCCACGGAAGATGGTATTCACTCTTACTGCCTTTCCCCAACCAAGCAAAGCAAGACAATGATCTCATCCACCCATCCATCACCCAACAGTTGAGGGGGGAGGGTGGGAGGGGGTCCTGCACTTTGCTTCTCCACTCTCTGCAGCATGCTTGCAGAGGGCACTCCCAGAGTCAATCCCTTTTGCCCACTCTACACGAACGGGCAACGTGAACAGCATTTTGCCTAACAGAAAATGCAAGGAATAAAGGACCGAGCCACGGTGCATTGCTGCACTCACTTCTCTGGCCATTTACACTTGTCCAAGTGCTATTTTTGTACTAATAGTTCACTCAGTCCCTTCTTTCTAACCTCAATACATAGCTGCAAGCTTTTTGCACCCCTAAGAATGTTTAATAGCCCTCAATTTACTTCTCAATTTTATACAAAATCAAAACATTTCGACCATCCCCTCAAAACAATTCAGTGACAAACTGCAGCCGAAATCTGTGGTATTACCATGTCTGGTAGTGGCGTTTTGGTCCCCCTCCCCCGAAGCAACAACAAAGCACACAGATTTTTTTTTTATTTGAGAGCCAATATTGCGATCAGCCTGTTCAATAGTTAATGTCAATTTCAGATCCTTTTGCTGTGTTATTCGGACATATATAAAACTTTTAAATCTATGGCTTTCAGTTGGCAATAGAGACTGAGTTGAGCACTTTATGCATAAAGCTGTATGTTTAAGTTGTAATTTCTCAAATACTCCTCCTTAAAGAAAATAGAGGGCTTAATGACTCAACCATTGAAAAACAATTCCATTTCTTCCGACAGTAACAAAAAAGGTTGCAACATGCAAAACAACAACTGCGGTAATGTTTAGGAGGAGATAATCCACTGATGTCAGTGCCAATAAGTTTAGGGAACTCTGAGCAGACACGTTCATGTGCTCTGAAAGCCCCCAATGTGATGAGACACCACACTACTGTTTATGCAGAATGTACTACACACCATCTCCAAGGCTCATACAGACCACACTTCAAATAAAGAATTCTAGAAATGAAAATATGAACCAATTTTACTCATCTCCATTTTAAAATAGACCAAGAAAAATTACTAGTGACTACACCCGCCCAAACCTGAAGAGCTGTGTCCTTTGCAAACCTGTCTCTTTAATCAACAACAGCTGGTCCAATAAGAGATCTAAAAATCCAAGGACCAGCATGAATACAACACTGCATACACCCATACATCACACAAAAGTTTACAACTAGCGTCTTAAATTATCTTTAGCTTGTATAAAGCATTAAAGTCGGCAACTGTAATAAACTGACAAGGAGGAAAACAAAACAGAAGTTTTAAAAGAAATATCATAAAACAGAAGCAGTATCTAGACACTTTTTTGTTTTCAAGGCCATTATAACGGATGCCTTGGTGACTCACCAGTCCACCCATACATCTCCTGTACAGCCTGCTAGCTGCATGGCTGCTAAGTTCGGACATCCTTCTCCACCCCTTCTAAGAGAATCCTTTTCTCTCTGGCTGAAGTGCTCCCCTTTAGTTACAGATAAGAGGCCACACCACAGCAGAGTCAGTCAGAGACCATGTCCTTGAACTAGAGTAAAGCTAGGCTCACTGCTCAGAAGTCAAGAACCTTGATGTGGTCCTGTCTGGACCACATATCCTGAGCGTTTCTGGATAGGAGAGCTACTCCCAAGCTTGAGATTATCATCAGTGGTGATGATGCGACTTGCAAGGGCATACCTTTCAATAAATTCCCTGGAGAACGGCCACCACCTGGAGGACTTGTGAGAAGAAGAGACACGAAGTTCTGCTGAGTGGGGGAGAACTGAGTCATGAAAGTTCATGATCCCTAAGATCTGCTAGTCTATAAGGTGCTACAACACTCTTTTGTCGCTTTTGCAGATCCAGACTAACACAGCTACCCTTCTGATACTGAGTCAGGGAAGTTCACAGGAGAGGACAGGAAAACCTTCTGGCCTATGGCAACAGTTCTGTGAGCCAGGTCAAACAGCAGCTGTGATGGACCAAGTGCTGTCTGTTTTGAGTGAATGTAGATGACAGAAGAATTGAGACGCTTGCAATCTAACACTCACTGTGCCCCTACTGACCACGGAGAAAGGAGTAAATTCCTAAAAACTTAGCTGGTATTTGGAATGAGATGGATTGTTTGGATCTCCAGCAAGAGCTGCAAAGCCCTGGTCGTGGCTGTCCTTTCATCCTGATGGAAGGAGAAGGTACAAATCTACTAATCAAGGGGGAAAGAAAGAGAAATCCACAGAGTACCCTGCAGATGATTGGGAACACCTATTTTATCCTCTGTAGTAAAGGCTCCACATAAAAAGAAAAGAAAAAGCAGAAAACTGACTACTTGCTCTTGGAATCAATGGTCAATTTTAAGAATGGAGAGCAGTAAATAGTGGTGTCCCCCAGAAAATAAATGAGTGAACTGGTAGAAATCACTGGCCAAGCAGGGCTTGTTCAAAGTGCTAAACCAGAGTTTGTTAGTGCTGAACCAACTTTTGTCAGAGACTATTTTTGTCATTTCATTTTACTCTCCTAGTTCAGTTCAATGACTAGTTCAAAGCTGAGAAACCAATGGGGAGTTGAAAAAGCAGGAAAGCTTATTTTCTTCTTCAAATCTCTGAATAAAAACCAAGGTGCGAGAGGATAAGATCTACTAGTTCTGAAACCTCGAAGGACACAGTAACCAGAAACTATCAGTTCCATTCACTCACCACAGATAATACTTAGTTTAATCAGCTAGTTTCAAATGCAAAACATGCTTTGATGAACTGACTCCCATCCTTATATATGCAGCACATTTTTATTAGTTGTCACTACTTTAGCAATTTTAGACTGCAGCGTTCTGTGCAGTTATAATTTAATTCCAATTGCTATCCAACTGCAATTTGACACAAAATATGTGTAAAAAGCGAGTACATTTTTGAACATAAATGTAAAAATTAATAACCTCAATAAATGTTAAACTATACAATTGATTAAATAAATGCATTTAGCTGTAGAATGTCTCCTGATTAGCAAAAACCAAGTACCAGACTTAGTGTAAAGGATATATTTAGTTGCAAATCAGCATGTTTTAATGGTTACCAGTCAGCATGAATCAGCCTTTCTATAGGAAAACTAATTAAAATTAATCTTATTTTTCATTTGTGCTTTTTATGTTTCCAGTTTGCCAACTGAAATTCTGATTAGAACTGGTGATTTAAAAATCAATCCATCTGGATTAATTAGAACAAGAGTTTAATATAACTTTTTTCATACATATTTCTCAAAGTGGTTTACAAAGGAAGCTAAGTGTCATAGTCCCCATTTTACTGATGGGGAAACAGGAACAGTCATGAAGTGTTTTCAAGAGCAGTAGCAGAGAATGAAACCCATGAGTCCTGTTCCATATAGGGACCTATCCACTAGATCACACTGCCCCAGCAAGGTTGCTTAGGGCTTGTCTCCATTACTGGGGGAGAGACGTGCTGTGATCAATCCAGGGGATGGGGATTTGGGGGTGTCGATCTGGCTAAATCGATCACCAATTGCTCTCCTGTCGACTCTGGTCTGGTCCTCTACCAGAACGAGAAGCAGAAGGTAAGTCGACAGGAGACCAGCGCAGTGCAGACACGGCAATAAGTCAACCTAAGGGACGTTGACTCCAGCTGCAGTGTTGACGTAGCTGGAGTTGTGCAACGTAGGTCGACTGAGCCCCATAGTGCAGACCTGCCCTAAGACAGACACTTGCACGATGTGTGGGATCATTTGTCATTTCAGTATCTTACTGAATTATATAGATCAACCAGTGTCTTCATGGTGACAACTGTCAAACCGAAGTTTGAGAGACCAGGTGCGTGAGCGAATACATTTTACGGGACCACCTTCTGTGGCTCTTCTTCAGGTCTTCTGTAAGCTCAAAAGCTCGTCTCTTTCACCAACAGAAGCTGGTCCAATAAAAAATATTCCCTCACCTGCCTGGTCTCTCTAACATACCAGGACCAACACGGCTATAAGAAGACTGCATATAAAATGGAATTTTAGATTTTCATGACATTCAATCATTACCCAGGAGTCCTTCAATGTCAAAATACCTATTTCAGATTTTGTTTTCCCAAATATGAACTTTAGCTTCAGTGCTAAGAACCTGACTCATTTGAATCCACAGAGCTGGACCACTAGATGAATCATTTTTATGTTCATTTATATGAATGGCTTCACTGTCTGTGAAACGTTTGGCATGTACAGGAAACGCAGCTTTTCTAGTTTTCAAGTTAAAACACACATAGTAAAGGGTTTTTAACAATGAGTTAAACTTGGATGTCCGATTCTAACTCGTTCTACAGTACAGCTTACATCATACCATGAAAATGAATATAATGTATTTACCACGCACAATTAGGACATCAGCCTTGAGTCAGCTACCTTTGAACAATATTTCTATTTAACTGTTTTGGCTGAATTTTTAAAACAATGTTGAATCCATATGGTGGGGACCACAGAATTGGTTTTATGGGAAACCAGAAGATAGGATGACAAACAACATAGCATGAATGTATCCTGTGGATGTTCTTGTTCAAGATCTGATTCCAACCACAACCAAAGGAGAAATATTATATGATGTAGCACTATATCCAGTGAGATGTAGAAAACTTATAGTGAAAAGAAGTCAATTGCAATGACTTCAAAACACATTCCACCAGTGCAGAAACCTCAAAGAAAAATGAGAGCACCAAACACGTCACAGAGTATCACATGTAACAGCTCTTGTGCCAGGCAGAATACTCCAGTGGGTGAATCTAGGACTCCATTAGCTTTTTTAATGCTACTATAGCATGTAAATTGGCTTAGGGAAAGGGAATCTCCCTCCCCCCATAGGAACAGGAGCATCCAGGTAACAAGACAGAAAGAAAGATTTTCCCATCAGCTTGTTCCATTAACCAAAAAAAAAAAAAAATTTAAAATACTTAGGAAAAGATTTTTCTTCAGACTATGTTAATGCACTTATGGTATATGCTGCTAAACTCAGTACCTCATACAAAGTACTAGCAACATCAGGAGAGAAATAAGGGCGTACAGACAACTAGATGACACAGAAGAGGAGAACACGGCCCATGGGGCCAAGAAGCAGTGTGGGAGAAGAACAGGTTGCTTTTAAGATTGAGACAGTTGAAAGCCCCCAAAATGAAGGTCATTGACAACTACTGTATGGATTCTCTTTAAAAAAAAAAAAAAAAAGAATAATCTTGTGTCACTGACTTACCATTCATGGAAGTCAGTTTTTAATGCTACTATACAGTTACAGTTACAGTTAAAAATCCAAGCAGTGAACATCTCAGCTCTCACTTAATCGATAGGGACCCTGGGTACCTGCCTGCTGAGGGCTGTAACACTTTGGTCTAATTATGCTTGTTGGGTTTAGCATGGGGGTACTGGGCAGCATTAGTGACCTGTGATACAGAGGTCAGATTAATGATCTGGTGGTCCCTGCTGGCCTTCAACATTATGACTATGACCTAGTGACACTTGTGCTCTGTGTAGTTCTTCTCTCAAAAGAGTGAAGCACTGAGGTAACCGACTGACCCAGAACAGTTTCATCGCAGTCCCTACATCTGCATTCATCGCCCATGTCCCCACACCCTGGCTGTTTGCCCCACAGGCATCCCACATAATGCTGCCCACCTCTCATAAGAGCAGAGGAGGAGCAAGAATGTGCCCAAGGAATAAGGAGACGAGTTTGGGGTGACCGTGGGGGCAACTCCCAGTGAGGACATGCAGGAGAAGTAACGAGACATATCTTTAAATTAAAGATGATGGTGCTGGATCATCCATTCAGCATCTAAAATATTTGTCCATCAACATCACAACACAAACAAGAACTGCTGCATTATTTTAAAAATATGAAAAACAGCCTCTGTCTGAGAGATTCTTAGCCTGAGGGCATGTGCATAGTTTGGGGTTTGTGGGAGCAGTGGTGTTTTAGGTAAATGACTAAAAGAAAAGCAAGAGTCAAAGAAAGTTTCTTAAAAGGCCCAGTTTTAATGAGTTACCTCAAATTAAATTTGCAGGTTTGTCTGAAAAGACTTAATGTCCCCCCTTCCCCTCCCCCCCCACAATTTTTACTCGCAGATTATGGTCTTGATCCAGCAAAGCACTTAAACATGTTTGAAAGCATTTTGATGGCTCTGGGTACTTTAAATTAGGGGAAGATACGGTGTATACTTCACAGAGAAGAGGCTGAATCCCAGTTTTAAGTGCAAGATTCAAAATAACCTTCACTATAGAGTCATGACTAGTGCCTTGGTTAGGTAAATATTATCCACGTATACACAAACGTTTATGTTATGCACATCTCTGTACATTTGGGAACATGAAACATTTGCAGAAATTATTATAAACCTTTCCCTTTTAAAGTTTACACATAAGGAAACAGAAAATAAAATTACCCTTCTTGGGCCATAGGAAGCATTAAACTCATCTCCAATACGCCGCAGTTCCTGTGCAATCCATATTTCTGGCTGCATGTCTTCACGTACTGAGGGAGACTCCCACCTGGAAGCTGCATCAGAACAAAAATAAAGAGTACTTTGTAATTTCCAAAAGCTACTGGTTGAAATTAAAGTACAATAGGAAAAAAAATCTATTAAACTTCTTATATCAAAAGTCTGTGGACTAAATTTTTGTCAATATAGCTTTTTTAACAATGAAAAACCTAAGAGTACAATCACCGGAAGCTGCATAAGATGGCAAGAGAAAATGATTTGCCTGCAATTCTGCTTCTCTGAAGATACCAGGCAGAGGTCTCACTCTTGGCTCTTCGCTTTCTAGTATGACACAGCTCTTATAATTTTGATCTAAGGGTAGTAAGGCAAAGCATGAGCCAGACTCATACTAACCTTTGCATGCCACCCACAGAGGTATAACTACTGCCCTCTCAATATTTCAGTCAGTTCCTTTCGTTGAACAGAAGGTGAAGCTCACAAAATAAGAGTTACAAAGGGATCTAACAAAACCGAGTGACTGGGCAACAAAATGGCAGATGAAATTCAATGTTGATAAAGGCACAGTAATGCATAATTTTAACTATACATACGAATGACTGGGGTCTTTGTTACCACTTAAATAGTTGATAAAATACTTTGTCAGTCATTTTGCTGTGAGAAAAAAATATAAACACACAAATATTTCCCCTCATACTATTCAAGCAGGACTATATGACTCTATAGTACTATAGTAAATGAAACAATGAATTCATATTGTTGTGGCTCTTTTGGATAATGCTGACCACATGGCACCCCCACAACTTGAATACTGCATGCAGTAATGGCCACCCCATCTCAAAAAAGATACATGAGAAAAGTAAAGTCAATCCAAACGATCAGGGTTAAGGAACAGCTACCATCCAAGGAGAGACTAAAAAGACTGGGACTGATGAGCTTGGAAAAGAGACGATTAAGGGGGGAAATGATAAAATCTATAAAATCATGAATAGTTTAGAGAAAGTGAATAAGGAAGTATATTTTACCCCTTCCCATAAAACAAGAACCAGGGTTCACCCAATGAAACAGGCAGCAGGTTTAAAACAAACATAAGGAAGCACTTCTTAAAGAAATGCAGTTAACCTGTGGAAAACTCTGCCTGGGGATGTTGTGAAGGCCAAATGTATAATTGGGTTCAACAAAGAATTAGGTAAATTCATGGATGATAGGTCCATCAATGGCTATTAGCTAAGATAAGCAGGGATCAACCCAATGTTCTGACTGCCAGAAGCTGGAACTGGATGACTCACTGGATAACTGGCATGTTCTGTTTGTTCCCTCTGAAGCATCTGGCACTGAACACTGTCAAAAATAGGCTATTAGGCTACACAGGCCATGATCTGACCCAGTATGGTGATTTTTATGTTCTTACAGTCTTCTAGGGTACGTCTATACTACCTGCCGGATCAGCGGGTAGTGCTTGATGTATCGGGGATCGACTTATCGTGTCTAGATAAGACACGATAAATCGATCCCCAAATGCGCTCCCTATCAACTCCGGAACTCCAGCTCCACAAGAGGAGTAAGCGAAGTTGATGGGGGAGCCGCCGTGGTTGACTCACCGCCATGAGGACGGCCAGATAAGTCGAACTGAGATACTTCGACTTCAGCTATGCAAATATTGTATTACGCCGAAGTTGAGTATCTTAGTTTGAAACACCGCCCCCCCTCCCCCCCCACCAAGTGTAGCCCACGCCCTAGCTTCTGGCCAGCCAAACTATAACAAGAAGTCGGACACTAACAGCACTGCCCACCCTGACTGGTGTGAAAAACAGCAAGAAGTTGAGTGGACTTCCTATGGGCTTTATTCTACCCCAAATGAAACTCTGCATCCCACAGACCTTTGGACACTGAGCACATGGAGAAGGGCCTCAAGAGGAAGGGAACAGAAGGCATGACAGAAATGTTGGCAGGGCAACAAACTCAATGAAGTGCAACTCTCAGGCCACTGTGGGGAGGACTCTTCAATGATTCCACAGTACCACCTTAACCCTGGTGTAAACTGGATCAGTCACAACAGCCTGAAGCTCACTCCCACTGTGAGCTGTAATGACTCCCAGCATGAAAGCAACCTTCCCCCGGAGATAAGCGGCTCACAGGAAACTTTCATCAGCTTTGTCAGGGTGACATCATTCTCCCCTAACACTGGGGGCTGTTTAACATGAGGTTTCAAATGTCAAACACTGCTTCAACCTGACAACAAGGATCTCCTAAGCCTCTAATTGGCTTATTTTGAGAGCCTCACCTCCCTCATCACTACGCACCAGTCTCTTTTGAATCAGTCCATAACAGGCTAAAATAGCTGCCAAATGTATGGGGATGGAGCTGGCCTTTATATCAGGCAGCAGGCAAGCAGTCTCTCCATGTGTGTGGAACGGGAAGAATAAAAAACAAGAGCTGACCTGGGCCCAAATGTACCACAAACTTCCTCCATTTGAAATTTCAAGGCCTTCTGCCTAGGTACCCCATGCCTACAGAGCTTTACCCTGCCAGCAATGCAACTGCCAGTTTGGGAACGAGGTGCCCTAGTTGTGAGCAATAAACAGCGGTTCTCCCTTCCATAAATCATGCATTACACCATATGACAATGGCACTGTTTTAAAAGAGAAACTGGTTTCCCCAAAACATCGTTAGCAGCAGCCTTTTGTTTTAAAGCTCAAAATATAATTTAAAAAAATCCTATTATTTTGAACAGCCCAAATGTGTAAACAATGAAAAAATCTTCAAGTGTTCAAAGTGCGCTCTCCTCCTAAATTCTAAAAATGTGGTTCAAATCTGACAAAGGGATACCGTGAAAACGGCATCCCAGGATAATAATTTTTAGTATCTGAATGATTCACAATTCAAATGTGCTTTGCTTACAAGGAAAAACAAACATTTTACTTACTGATGAGTCCTGCAAATTAAAATGGAATCTCAAAATCAAGTTGGCTTCATTCTGTCTCAGCCATTAAATATTAGTAAAAGATGGCACAGGCCAAATTTTGTTTTCTGACACACCTGTGCAACCCTGTTTTCTGAAAGCAGAATCAAGGTATATCAGGTACAAAATTGGATCAGCAGTTTGTTAGCGGTGTGAGACACCAAACAAATACCACCAACTCACTCTCCTGCAGCTGTGTTGCATCAAAAACATATAGCACCACTAAAGTGATCACAAGGAACTTGATGCACACAGAGTGAAGATCTACTGATTACTGTGTCATTTTCGCCAGTCACTTTGCTGAGTAGAACCCCATTTAGTTTCTCTGCTGTTGCAGGACACCTCTACAACTTTCTCTTTTAATCCATCAAGACTACAATTTTAGGCTTTTAGGTTTCTTGGTCAAATAGCACTGAAAAGTCCAATTATAAAGAAAAATCTATTTTTGGTCAACCTAGAAGTTAAAGTACATTGTGACGTTTTGGGGGAGGGATATTTATTTATATCTGGGAATATAGTATTATTGCACAAACTAAAAAACGAATCTTCTGTTACAGAATTTTAACTTCTTTTATCAAGCATTTTAAAAAGAAAAACTAGATCGGGGGGAGAAGCACTGGCTGCTAATACATAACTTTTACATTTAATATATATATTCCCAGATATAGATATCGTTGACAGCTTCGTTACTCATTTTAAGAATTTAAAGTGAACATAAAACCACAATTCTGAAACATTTTGATAGCTGCTTTCAACTACCTGAAAGGGGGTTCCAAAGGAGATGGATCTAGACTGTTCTCAGTGGTAGCAGATGACAGAACAAGGAGTAATGGTCTCAAGTTGCAGTTGGGAAGGTTTAGATTGGATATTAGGAAAAACATTTTCACTAGGAGGGTGGTGAAGCACTGGAATAAGTTACCTAGGGAGGTGGCAGAATCACCTTCCTTAGAGGTTTTTAAAGTCAGGCTTGACAAAGCCCTGGATGGGATGATTTAGTTGAGGATTTAGTTGGGGATTGGTCCTGCTTTGAGCAGGGGGTTGGACTAGATGACCTCCAGAGGTCCCTTCCAATCCTAATATTCTATGATTCTATGATTGTGAGAGAAATTATCAGCTTTTAACAGATAATTTGGTGCATGACACTCTGGAAAACAGATCAATGCTGATTGTCACAATCTGGGTCCAGACACCCTGGGAAAAGAGAACAGGTGATCAGAACCCAAAGAATAAGCAACTGGATAAATGGATTGTATATAATATAATTGTACTATAAAAGTGCATGGAGTAAAAGTACAAAAACTAGTGAAGAATCAGAGAGGTAGCCGTGTTAGTCTGGAATAGCAGAGGTAACAAAGTCCTGTGGCACCTTAAAGACTAACTATAAAGTTTTGAAGCATAAGCTTTCGTGGGCTAATACCCACTTTGTCGTGAGACACTAGTCCTGAATATCACTGAGTGATGCAGTATGGGATGTGTATGAAGAGTTGTGTGTGCTGGAAACATGTTCTTAAAATATGTTTGGGAGGCAGAGGCTAGACAAGCCTGCCTTAGACAAAGGACTGAATTTACTTATTTGGGGCAAGCTTTGTAAGCCATACACAATGAAAGTACATTTACATAAGAGGTAACCAAAGCAATCAAACAGTGGAGGACAGCGTGGTGAGCTCACCAGGAAGTCTGAACCCCCAGGTGGTTTTTTTGGCTCCTGAGGCAAAGACAGTGGACTCTGGGAAATATAAGAGGAGCAAAAAGACATTCTGGTTACCCATCATATAGGGGACAAAGGAAACAGCAACCTTTAAGTCTGTGAACATTGGATCATCTTGCCTCCTAGGGCTAGAGATGCTGGTAGTTTGATGTAAGAAAGAAACTATTTTAGGGAAAGACAATTCACTAGAATTAAGTTTTAGAAAGCATGTTCTGCTTTGCTTTTAACTAGTTTCTGTTATCTCTGCTCAGTATCACTTAAATCTATGTCCTTTATTAATACTCTGAGATTTACTATAAATCTCAGTGCTGTGTTTTAATGTAGAATGTGTAGCCTTAGGGAGCCCGGCTAGCGTGTACACTGCCTCTTTGCAGGCAGCAAATTTCATTTCTGAGATGCTGCACAGAGAAGTCTCTGGGGAACTGGAGGTTGCTGATGAGGCAAACAGACTGGTGTAGCAGGGACCTAACACTGTCTAACCCCTAGCACAGCTCTCCCGGGCTGAGGCAGAGAGAGTTCTGGGTGCCTCGGGTACAGCGTCACACTGATATCTTAACTGGAAATGTATACTCACACTCTAAGCAAGTATGACACCACTGTTTTAACTGAGTATTTCACAAACTTGGCTAAAAAAAACTAAAAGGCATCACAAGAGAATACACACAGCTTCCAATCTCAAAATATTCAAAGGATTAGTACGGAGTAAAAAAAAATGGGGTGGGGAGACATTCATCTAAGTAAATATCTGGCACCAGTCTTGCTGGAAAATTGATTTTTGAGCCAAGCTAGTATTTGCTTACTCAGATATAGATTTTTGTTTTCATGCTGTAGTAGTGACAGCCGACATGACCCCAACTGACCTAGGCAATTGTCTTCCCCAGAAGTTATAATAAAACCAATGTAGTTTCTCAATGCTACAGAAAATCAACTTTTCAGCCTAGTGTTAAAACATGTAATTCAGGTACCCTCATGTACTAAGGTTTTAACCAACTACATAACAACCACATTAAAAGAAACTGGAGTGGGAGAAAGCAGGTGGGGGCTAAGGAAAGAAAAACCAAAAACACTGTTTTACTTCTAGAACCACTTTAAAAAGGGGCATTAATGGAATAGTAAAAGGTTAATGGGAGAAAGGGGAGAACAGAGGGATATATATTCTAAGAGGATGTGTTATGAGCCTTTATATAGGCTTTAAATGATAAAAGCTCAGCAATTCGAGAAATTAGTATTATGGTTAGGTGGCTGAGAGTGAAATCAATCTGAGGTTTTCAGAAAGGACTTTCTGTGGTGCTGCCAAATCACAAAATCAGAAGTGTCAAGTCATAATTAGCCATGCAAGCAGGCAGAGATAAACTCTCAACATTAATTTAACACTTGCTAGCCACGGAATAACTTTCACCATCATCACACAGGAGCAGTACTAGTCATTTCATGACACACTTCAGTACTCTAAAGCACAGAGTGCATCCATTGCTGGTGGAGGAGGGAGGGAAGAAAAAGTAACCTATTCTCCAAGAAATTAGCATCCCAGCATCAAAAAACAAAAAACCCCAACCCCAGACTCATGAAAGTATTGTCTCCACTTACAATACTCAGAAATTGGACAGTCATCTGATCACCCACCAACATGGACAAAATATTCAATTTTCTGCAAAATAAATGTTTACCCAGGCAACTTTGTGAAGCTGGTACTGAGCACTCCTACCCTAAGTGTTCATCTACACAGATTTTTCCAGTTATACGGATATAACTCAATCGCGTGGGCACTCTTACTCCAGGATAAGAGTGGCATTTTTGGCTTAGCAGAAACCGCTTCCAAAGCGACATAAGAAAACCCCCGAAGGCAGACATCACCATACTGGAATAACTGTCCACAGGGGAATTAACCAGTGTAAATTTTAATTCACAACCTCTCTCATGCTGATGTAGTTTCCCTGCTTAGATAAGTCCCAGGGCCCATAGCTGCAAAGCTATTGGGTCCCTTATTGCCATGTAAGCCCTGGCCCAGGATTTGAATGACAATTCTAGTTTTCCAACAGATCTAAGGACAGACAACTTCTGAAGACACTTGGAGGACCACTGTTCACACTTATGTCTGATCTTTTTAGTGCCCTTTTAAAAAAACAAACAAACAATCAAACTTCACGTACACAAATGAAAACAAGACGACCATTCAAGAACTCTCATGCTCCTGCTTATTGTGCATGTAACTGATTCCTGACATGAAAAATCATTGCTATGTTGAGAAAGGATCAGACCAGAAAATGCCTATGACTTCAGGTGAGGAATAATCAGCAGGAGCACACCATTCAGAGAAACAGAAATCTTGTTTATTACAACGTGCCCTTATGCAAAAGGAGGCAAAAAAATACACAGTATGTCTCAAGTTTTCCATAAGGAACCAGCTTCTGTTAGAAAGCACAGATCAAACAATATGAAGGGCACCACCTCACATCTGTTTACAATTTACCTTGCGTGCGCCCCACAATCTACACATGCCATTTTCAGGCTCTTCCTCCTCAATCTTGGTCTTTTGTTTTTATAGAACACTGTTTCACTGCACCAGACATAGGCTATTTTCAACTCTGGGGGAGCTATTAGGTAACAAACTAACATTTTATAGATATTTATTTTTGCAGTTTTTAAATAAGCACTGGGGTGAAGAAGGAAACCTTAGCTGAGTGAAGAAACCACATAGTAGGGTTTTCTTCTAACAGCTCCTTCTTCACCCCCATTAATACAGGCCACTCGTCCAGTGATGTCCAACATGTGGCCCTCCTCACCGCTCTAAGTTGCTGTGATGAATGTTGATATGTTTAGGATTCCTGTGTCCCTGGGGGCTCTGCATTACTATGTACTGAGGTCAAGAATCAGAGAGGTAGCCGTGTTAGTCTGGAATAGCAGAGGTAACAAAGAGTCCTGTGGCACCTTAAAGACTAACTAAAGTTTTGAAGCATAAGCTTTCGTGGGCTAATACCCACTTCGTCGGATGCAAGCAGTGTATGTACTGAGGGCTGCTCTCCACAAGGAAATTTCATCTGCATAGCTTGAAAAAAATCAACACCCCTGAGAGGTAGCTACTCTGACCTCACCCCAGGTGACAAAAGAATTCTTTCACTGACCTAGCAATTACCTCTCAGGGAGATGGATTTCCTACGCTGATGGGAGAACTCCCATTGGCGCAGGTGGTGTCTACACTTAACACACTATAGCAGCGTGTAGACACACCTGGTGTGTATCAGGAAGAGATGAGGTGTTTGACAACCATAGATTCTTAATAACTTGTTTCCAACCAAGCTGAATAATGCTGACATATGGAGGATCTGGAAGAGACAATGAAAACTCCGATGACCAAGACATTCATACTTAGTAAACAACAGCGGAGAGGAAGATTTCCCTTCACCTCTGCAGAGAAGCAGGGCAAGTCCTGAGCTGGAGAACAAAAGGGAAAGATGTCATGTGATGTGGCTGTTTTATGAATGGAGCTCAGAGGCACAGGCGAGCTCTCAGATGGGACTAAAACAAAGAAAGGAAGACAGAGGAATCGAAGATGGTTGCTATAGCAGCATGGCTCATAGCCAGTCTGACCTCTGGCTTAGCCTTTGCTATGCTAGCCTCGGCACGGTCAGGATCTGTACGCCAGGTGACTAATAAGTTATTACCTTGCTTTGAAAAGGCTGCGATGTTGCTGCAAACACTTACTGAGAGCATTGTGCTCTGTCTGGATTGGCTGAACAGGCTGCAGGAAGAGAATCAGGGACAGCTTGTGCCCAAACGCCCAGTTTTGGGGTCAGGGAGGCCACGGGCCTGCCATTGCAGAATTGTGTGGGTCCTTGGGGTCCAGCACAATAAAGGTCATGCCCAAGGGACTGATTCCCAGGCACAGCCCAGATCTTGTGGATCTATGACAACTGTGCTCTTGGAAGGCGATGGTGTTAAAAAGAAATTTTGCATTTGACTATCATTGGAAACATGTCTCCTGATTCATGCCCTTTTTAAGTCTGAGCAAGAGAGATGATTTAACACACTCTGGAGATGCAGTTAGGGGTACCACCCCAAATGCCTCCCACCACTGCACCAGAAGCTCGCTGACCAGCTGCTTTCCCTTCTTTGCCACAGCTACTCAACAGCTCACCTGCTGGCTGCCTGCTACATCACAAGGGGAAGGAGAAAGTCGTTCTGGCTGCTCCTTTCCTTCTATTAGACTGTGAGAAACCTGCTAAGAGCTCAGCTGCCTCTGCCTGAGCCCCAGCCTAAGGGAATGAACCTAGCAGGATGGCTCCCTTACCCCCTACTACCACCCAAGGCAGCCCAGAAGAGGAGAAACTAAGAACCAATAGCCAGTTATCAGTTCCCAATTCTCTGCTCCAGCCCAAAGCAGGGCTGCTTTAAGTTATGCCAACTCAGTGGTCTACTAAGGGATGCACACCCAGCTATATACAGGTAGCTAGAGTGTAATGTGCTCAACCAGGGAAATGTAGGACCTGACTATCCCAGCTTTACATTTGCTGGAGACTTCCCACATATGGAGATAATCCCAGTGGGGGAACTTGTGGGGGCCTGAATAGTGCAGGGAAGAAAACATGCCACCAAGTGTCGACTGTGGCTCCTTGATCTTTCTGAAACACCGTATTTGGCCCTCACGCTGAAGAGGTTTGACACCACTGCTCGATCAGCTGGGAAATTAAATGAAAGTCACCAAGGAAAGGAGAAAAGATTTGCCATTAACATTTTGGAAAATCTATTAAGATTCCCTTTGCTTGATGCAACATGTGCATTACAATCCCAAAAAGTCACCTTAATTTAAGACAGTGTTTAAAAACAACTGGTAGAACGTACTACAAATAATAGATGTTATGGAACAAGCCAGTGCCTTAATGCTTCAGTTCTTAGAGTATATTGTCCGTTTGCATTTATCAGATCCCAACAACAAAGCTATAACAAAGAACTTCCAACAACTTGCTAACTTAACCCTTTGAAAACTCTCAGCCAGATACATGAATACTTAAAGAATACATCTGCAGTCCTCGTAACATCACTGTTCCTGCGTTTATATTTTGTTTGGTTTTGGTCCTGTAGCTGTGTTTGCAAACACGAATACCAATATGAAACTAGCCTGTGTTACACATGCAATGTAGAGACTAGGAAGTTCTGCTGAACATGTAAAGAATGTGTGCCCTTACTTTTTAACCAAACTGTATTTATTTCAAATTTAGAGCGAGGTGCATGTACGAATACACAAAACAAAAACAGAAACCACGCCCCCATTAAAGGCATTCAAAAACCCCTATATAAAACTCTTCCCATCCTCCCAATTGTCCTCCCCCCACTTGTGCATATATAGCGAATTCAGAGTTAGCATGACCTGTGGCTAATGAAAGCAGAATCTAAACAGCTTTTTAAACTGCTAATAAGGAGTTACCTATCCTAAGTAAGTCCTGCTTCCCAAATGCATTCCCTCCACACAACAGTAGTGTTGGAGTTGGGTTCTTAGCCATGCAGCATTGGAAATATTTTTGAAGCAACAGTTGGCAGTTTGGGCTCTCCCAAGTGTACTCAGAGCCATACATTTCACAGACTGAAGGGATAAATAAATCAGCCCGCATCTAACTATCCTTCAGATCATTATCTTCAGAAGCCCAATATGCAACAGGGCTCCAAAGCAGTAGGGAGTCAGAAGTGTCAGTGTGGCTGGGGGATAAGTAACCTCATTATCTGATTCCTGAAGTCTCCACTGTAGAAGAGTTGTTAACAATGAGGTCCTTATGGGCTGAAGAACCCTGCTAAATAAACAGTGAGCAAAATGGTCTATTTTAGCCTAACTAGTAACTAAGGGCTCTTTTCATATACAAGGCATAAAACTTGAGTTCCCTCGGATAACTATAGACAAAAACAGAGTAGGGAGCCATTTGAGATGAAAGGCCAAATTAATACTGATCAAAAACCTGGGATGGTGTCAAAAAGCACCTTGAAAAAAGGTATAAGATGAGTTAACCATTATAGACTGCAACTCAAATCCGCATTGCAAAGGACAGGCCCATCATTCTATCTCCCAATGAGAGACTAGAGTTACACACAAACAGGAATGTCCAAAAAATGAAAGACCTTGCTAGGTCTTTGCCTATGAACCGGAAACAGCCAAGGATGCCTACTGGGATGGTAAGGTATCTCTTGGATTTCTCCCTCTCTCGTCTTTGGGAACGCATTAAACCACAGGATACACTGAACTGCAGCTGGATGAATGAGCGAAAACACAGGCAATTTTCTCAAAGGAACAGGCATGTGACACCATCCACTCTGGAAAGAGTTCACTGGGAGAGATGTGACAACAACAAGAAGGTGCTGATCTAAGTATTACATATTTCATAATTCATACCTGCAACGTTTCACAGGGTACCGGGTGCTATTTTCTTGGTTTAAAAAAACAGCGCATATTGAAACAATCACCCTTTAAAGGGAAAGGATGATCACTGTGGCTCTATATGTACAGATATTAAAGCAAATGTCAAGAATGACATGAAAATCTGACAGTCCTTTTACAAGCTGTCAATGACAATTCTACTTCTGGAACTCACAGGAGAGTACTGCAGGCTTGGTTCTAAGAACTGATGCTGAGTCTTTGGTGAGATCTTTCAGGAAGACTTTAAAGGCAGGTCTACACTACCCGCTGGTTTCTGGGTAGAGATCGATCTATCGGGGGTCGATTTATGACATCAAGTCTAGATGTGATAAATTGATCCCCAAGCACTCTCCCATCGACTCCAGTACTCCACCATCGTGAGAGACACATGCAGAGTCGATGGGGGAGTGGCAGCAGTCAACTCAGCACCATGAAGATGGCGTGGTAAATATGTTCTAAATATGTTGACTTCAGCTATGCTATTCTTGTAGCTGAAGTTGCGTACCTTAGGTTGATCCCCACACCCAGTGTAGACCAGGGCTAAGGGTGAGGAGCTGTCCAAGGATCCACTGAAGAACATGGATTTCACTAGAGGCTGCTACTATGGAAACAGAGCAGCTTTGTGGAGCTGTGAATCAGTCACCAGACATATACGGGGAGTTTCTTCTGGCACCAAGGATTATGACCCAACTGGCTGTCTCTGTGGTCCTGAATAGCCAGTCAACCCAATCACCCATTCTAGTTCTTGACAAGTGAACTGACCACATACGAGAAAATTCACTTCTAACTTGCTTTCCGTCAGTAAGTTCTTCAGACACCCAAACACCCCCCCTCACAGACAGACAGACACCCTATAAAATCAATAAAGCTTCTGCTCCTACAGCTGGGAAGGAAGAAAAATCTTGTTGAGAGATGCTCAAACACTATGGTAATAGAGACCATATAAGTGGACAGATGCACAAATCTACCCCACAGATCCTATAGCTCTGGAACTCACCTAAGCACCTGACACTTAAAATTTAAAGTGCTAACTGCCCAATAATTTAACATTTAAATTTCCTCAAGCTGGAGGAAATCCAATCTAAGCAAAGATTTTTATTTCAAAACCAAAATATGAATTTTAAATGTAAAAAGCAATCTACTGTATGCTTGAATTTTGAGTTTACAGAGTATTCCACTTTGACATTTGCAGTGACTAAAAAATTAAATTTTTTCTAATTTTCAGTAGAGTATTTTGAATGGCTTGCCAGGCAGGACATTTTATCTTATACTTCTGAAAAATCTAGCTATATCTACAAAGTTTCACAGCAATAACTCATTCCTATGAAACATTAGGTTCTGTACAGCACCCATAATATATTATTGGCAGCACGGGTAACAGTGCTGCCTCACACAGGTAAGGCTGCCTCACACTTTCCATTATGGGACCCGGTTTTCAGTTGCTTATAGTTTTGCCAATCTTTAACTGCTCAGGCTGAAGTATTACACTCTGCATCTGCTCAGACAGAATTTTTTTTTAAAATGAAGTTTCAGCTAAATGGCTCTTCTGTTTCCCAGAATGAGATTAGGGAAATACATGTTAAAATAATTCTTACAATTGTTTTGCCGAGAAGCTCTAATACTTTCACACTCTGTAGGAGGGAATTTAAATTTGGTATGGGGAGAGGCTACCTGGTGTCTGGGAGATGCCTTGGACCACCCCCATTGAAATACAATCCAAATGTCACCAAAGTTATAAACCTCTGAAAAAGTCATGAACACAAGCCCAGAAGAAACTTGTTAGTTAGCAGCTAAATTCTCCAAAGATTCCACCTGCACTGAGCATGCTCCAACCCCTCACAGCTCCTATATGCCAAATGGACAGCCCAAGTGCCATCCTCACAAAGCAACAAAGCAGGCTTCATGCCAAGGATGTAAGGGCTGATCAGGACTTTCCTGGCTGCTGGGAGCCACAGTGGCACTAGACCTAAGAGCAGGTAAACCCTCTCTGAAGTGCTCGTAATCCTCCCCTTGCTGGTACCCAAGCAAACACAAAGGGATGAGTAAATGGGGGGAGGAAAGCTGGAAAAAAAGATAGGAAAAGGCGGCAGAAGAGAGAAATATGGGCAGGAGCCGGGGAGGGAAATATCCAAAAGTCCATGATGGGACGGAGTGGACTGTGCAGAGGAGAGTAGCCACAAGTTTATAAAAAGATCAGGGAGAAAACAAGGGCAGTTAAAGAAACCTGGAGGGCAAGCTAGGGGAACATGTGGTAGGTGATAAGAGTGAGGTGCAGCGAGCTAGGCCATGTGTGATGGCATAGGGAAGGTAGGGTATTCAGAGGATGGAGAAACGGTAGAACTGTGAATAACTGGAGGCCAGGAGCACACCACACTCCTCCTCCAGCCCCACAAACCAATAAACCTGACTACTGAGGTTAACTGGAGTGCACCTCTGTGACTCTCTCTACTGGAAAACATACCGTGAATCATAACATGCTGTAACTATACTGTTTTGTAATGATTTAGTACGCACACTCTACAGAAGCATTAAGAATGAGACAAATACCCATAAAATATCTCAATCCTCCCACACATAAATACTTTTCACAACTGTGAACCCTTTGATTCAATTAGGGGAAGAGCAGATGTTTGTT
The DNA here is from genome assembly GCA_032164245.1 of Sternotherus odoratus. Classification (NCBI taxonomy): domain Eukaryota; kingdom Metazoa; phylum Chordata; order Testudines; family Kinosternidae; genus Sternotherus; species Sternotherus odoratus. The sequence continues at coordinate 168,693,919 of JAVMKO010000003.1, forward strand.
TCATGATTAAAGTGGCCTTTTTTTTTTTTTTTTGCTTTAAAGTTTTCTATCAGAACTTCAGTTCTCCATCACGTTGGCCGCATTATACAAAACTCCCTGCCCCGCTTCCAACAACAAACAAAATCTAGAGGTTATGCAAGTGCTACAGTATCTGTTTTTCTTATTTTCACATACAGATCGCTGAGTCCTCTGCTAAAGAGCAAGCAGAACAGTTTCATTCATGAGTTATCAAAATTCCATACCTCTTCTCTAGCCTCTTCTGGTTGAGAGGAAAACATACCAAATTGGAAATAACATAGGAGAAATTAATTTCAGATACAATATGCACAACACTCACATTTACATAATCCACATGGTTTTACAAAACACTCCAGAAACCATGTAATCAAAGATTCCCTTGCTTCCACAGTCACTTGTTTTTCAAAAACAACATACTTTTTCATTTAAAAGATAAGCAGAATGATTAGTCCCTAATATGGACTAATATGACCTGAAAAGTGGTTTAAAATATTCACACATGAGCACAAACACAACTTTATGTAACATCTTGTACCCTCAGGTCATTTTATCTGGTGTTCCCACTCTGAATCCACTAGCCCTTCTCTTTCCTTATTCTGAAATAAGACCACAGCATTCCCCATGCTCTTGACTCTGTACATAGTTACTTTTCCTCAACCTCAAAATTTCCACTTCCTTCAAGATCCCCAGCATGGAATCTTTACCAAATCTTAGTCAAAATCCAGTCCAGTTTAAAATACAGAAAAGAAAAATGCAGTAACGAGAAAAAACTGCTTTAATAGGACATGAAGAGTCAGAAGCAAAAGCTGGCTCTAGGGTTTAAAGTACAGACAGGATTACCAGTACCACAGCCCTGTTGAGAGCAGTCTGGTCTCTGATAACGTCAAGTCTGTAGTATCCTTAAGGAATGCCATTTCCTCAGAGAAAGTCCATGGAACCAGAGACTAGAGCCCCAAAACACGAACATAAGAACAATCTACTGGGTCAGACCAATGGTCACATCTTCCAACAGCGGCCAGTGCCAGGTGCCCCAGAGGGAATGAACTGAACAGTTGGTGACTCCTTTCTTTGGAAATTACATATTCAGATGAAAAGATTTAATTTCACATCTGTGAAGTCCAAATAAAACCTGATTTCCCTCCTGTTCCCCCATTACCTAAACACTTTATTAAGTTATATAATCCAAGTATTCCTTTCCCCACCCACTCCAATCTGTTATCTTCACAGAATTCTTTCATTGTCCTGACAAAGCTAGATAAAGTCATGGCTTTATTATTTCATTATTCACGCTCTGGAATACATAATCTTTTTGCATAAAATCCTTAACTGTCCTTGTTCCATGATTTAGTTACAGTTTGTAATCTCAACTGTTTTCCCTCAGAATCTTTTGCTGCCTAAAGACCATAAGATCTCATTTCAGGAATACTTTCGAAAGTTTTAAATGAAAAATAACATTTTGGTCTTTGTCTTACAATTTTAAGGGTTCATATTCCCCTTGACAGAGGACAAAAGCAATGCTAATTATCTTAAATTTAAGGTTGCAGACATAACCCTCAATTTTTTTTCCTGTGAGGGGACCTTTGCATTTCTTGCCAAGCTTCTCCATTACACACATACCCTTTAGATCTCTATTCCTCCCCATATTCTCAGTTGTACGAGTCACTAAAAATGGATAAAGCCATACTGCAGAAGTTCTCAAACTGGGGGTCGTGACCTCTTTGGGGGAGTTGCCAGGTTATTACTTGGGGGTTCGCGAGCTGTCAGCCTCCACCCCCAATGCAACACTTACAGGATTTATAATTGTTAAATATTTTTAAAATGTGTTTTTAATTATATGCGGGGGTTACACTCAGAGGCTTGCTATGTGAAAGGGGTCACCATGAAAAAAGTTTGAGAACCACTGCTATACTGGGACCACCAGTTAAAGAACTTGAAGGTCTGTCCATTTGGGATAACAGGCCATCTAATCTCCTTTCACTGGTGTGACGGAGTCAGACCAGAAGGGTATAGGAGAGTGCTGAAAGGGAAGTATATCAGCCTCAGGATGAGCGGGTCCCTGTTCCCTGGCTAGCCAAACAGAGAAGGTTCTAGAAAGGATCAGAAACAGCTAGCCTGATTAGGACACCTGGAGCCAATCAGGGGCTGGCTGAAATCACTTAAAAACCCTCCCATTTAGTCAGGTGGGTGTGGGTGTCAGGAGTTTGGGAGGCATTGGAGCAGAGAGCAGTTGGGAGGCGTTGGAGCAGAGAGCAGTTGGGAGGCGTTGGAGCAGAGAGCAGTTGGGGTGCTTGCTCCAGAAGGGGCCTTCCTTAGGTAGTCGGGTCAAATCCCTGGCTGTCATCCGTCTTTCTACCAGTGTGATCATCTCGTCGTAAGTGGACGGATCATTCTGGCCTACCCATTTACGGAAATCTGGTGGCAGACCCCGCATGTAATGATCGACGACCAGGGTCTCCAAAATCTCATTCGGGTTGCATGCCTCGGGCTGTAACCACTTCCGTGCAAGGTGTATGAGGTCAAATAGTTGGGACCTTGGGGGTCTGTTCTCCTGGTACTTCCACTCATGGAACCTCTGGGCCCGTACTGCTGCTGTTACCCCTAATCGTGCTAGGATTTCTGCCTTCAGCCGGAGATAGTCATTGGCATTTGTGGCAGGCAGGTCAAAGTAGGCTTTCTGGGCCTCTCCACACAAAAAAGGGGCGAGAATGCTGGCCCACTGCTCCTGGGGCCATGCCTCCTGCTGAACAGTCCTCTCAAACGAGAGGCGATATGTCTCAATGTCATCTTCTGACGTCATCTTTGGCAGACAAACAGAGGCCCTCAGGGTTTGCATCCCGTTAGACCCTCGGGGCTGGGTGGTGAGGATCTTTAGCTGATCCACTACCTCTCGCAAGAGGGCACGATATTGGATCAGGTGGCATACGCTGTGAAAGAGAACGTTAGTAGCCTGCGGTGGGTACGCTGAAAATTAGAGCGACTCTCAGATCTGTTGCACTGAAAGTCATTCCAGCCTCTGCAGCAGCCCAGAATCCAGGAAGTGTAAAGTTGGCTTTAAACCCACCTTAGCCTCACACTCTGCCTGAGTTGCAAGTCTGCATCACGGCTCAGAGACACACCACAGAACCGAATCCTTAAAAGTATTTGAAGACAGACAATGGCAGGAAAAGCTTACTTTCCTTCAACTCATCTCCAAACTGGGTTAGCCTAAAAATTCCTAATTTGTTTTAATGGCCTTTCTGAGGAGTAGCATGTTCTAGAGTGATTTCTGTTGTTGTTCTGAGTCCTTTTATCTTCGTGGAAGAATTACATGGCGAACAGCTTTATAACATAAACCCCACACTGAAATATACAGGAAAAAAGCACATCTCCCAACATGCTGCTGACACCAACACATACACTATAACTCACTTAAGGACAATAATGTTGGTGCTATATATACTGCAGTGAAAAATATAAGTCACAGTCCTCCAAGAGTTACGCACATGCTTAATTTTACTCAGTGAGTAATTCCATTGACTTCAGTGGGACTATTTGTGCATTCAACATTTAAAAACTGGTGCCTTGGGAAGTCTACAAACACTTACATAAACCTGCATTATACAATCAGGACAGTTTATAACACCAAAAAAATATTCACACAAACTTTTTTCACCAAGAATGCGGATACAAATCAGTGTACCCTAAAGGACCCTGTGTGGGTACTCCTTTCAAAACCCTTACATACAATATATAAATCCAACAGCATATTGCTAAGGCAACAGAGCAAAGCTAAAGTTAGGTAGGTATTCAGCGATTGTAAGCAATGAAGAATTAGCTTCCTTTTACTGCTCAGTAATTTGAACATTGTGGGGGCTTGAGTTTGTTTTTAAAAGGAATGGAAGTGCTATAAAAAAGTACAGTAAACCCTCGATTTTGCGGACCTCGATTTAACTGACTTCGGATTTAACGGACAAAATTTCCGGTCCGTATGTCATATGTGAAAATTAACACCCTGTTAATTTTAAAAAGCTTTTAACCAAGATTTGCTTATAATTAAATTAACAGGTTATTTTTTGTTATTAATTCACTGTTACAGTAGACTCCCGATTATCCGGGCGCGGGTTAACCGGGCTGCGGATTAACCGGGATGTCTAAACGGGTCGGTAGGGAAAGCCCCAAAGCTGCGAAGGGCTCAGCCTTAGCCTGCCGCTGCTTTGGGGCTTCTCCCGCTAGCCCCTTAGGAGCTGGGCTCTCAGCCTGCTTCCAGCCTGAGTGTAGGAAACCCAGGCTGGCAGCGGGCTGAGACCCCGGCTGGCAGGAGCCTGGGGGGAAAGGCCAAAGCGGCAGCAGGCGGAGTGCTGAGCCCGCCGCCACTTTGGGCTCTCTCCCCAGGCTCCGGCTACCTGCCCCACTCAGCTCCCGCTGACAGCCTGGGTGCAGGGAAACCAGGCTGACAACGGAAGCAGACTGGGGCAGGAGGCAGGACCCCGGCTGGCAAGGGGCCAGTGGGGGGAACCCCAAAGTGGCGGCGGGCTGAGCACTCAGCCTGCCGCTGCTTTGGGGTTTCCCCCACTGGCCCCTTGCCAGCTGGAGTCTCAGCCTGCAGCCAGCCTGGGTGTAGGAAGCCCAGGCTGGCAGCGGGAGCTGAGACCCCAGCTAGCAGGAGCCTGCAGGGAAACTCTAAAGCAGCAGTGGGCTGAGAGCTCGGCCGCTGCCGCTTCTCAGCTCTCTGCCGCTTTAGACTTTCCCCACAGGCTCCTGTCAGCGGGGGTCTCAGCTCCCGCTGCCAGCCTGGGTTTCCTACACCCAGGCTGGCAGCGGGAGCTGACTGGGGCAGGCAGCAGGACCCCGGTTGGCAGGAGCCTGGGGAGAGAGCCCAAAGAGGCGGTGGGCTGAGCACTCAACCTGCTGCGGCTTTGGGATTTCCCCCCAGGCTCCTGCCAGCCGGGGTCTCAGCCCACTGCCAGCCTGGGCTTCCTACACCCAGGCTAGCAGGGGAGCTGACTGGGGCAGGTGGTGGGACCACCACCATCCCCCACCCACCCCACCCCCAGGGCGGTCGGCGACCAACCCCCACCCCCAGCAGACGCGTGATTATCCGTGATTTTATTAACTGGGATTAAGGTTTTCCCGATCATCCCGGATAATCGAGAGTCTACTGTATGGAAAACTTTTCTGTGAAATTAAACTTTTCATACATACTTAATTTTAATTACACAAACGTGTCTACATAAGTAAAAACAGGTAAACTAACTAATTTGTCAATTTTTTAACATACGCATTCGGAAAACCTACTTTATCATATAACGGACTTTCGGCTTCAACGGACAACCCCTCGCCCGAATTAGTCCGTTATATCGAAGTTTTACTGTACTATTTTCAGGCACTAGCTGAGACATGACTGAAACTCACACTCAATCTTAATTTTTTTTGCTTGTGACTATATGCCAATCACAAACTACCCAAAGGGCGACCCATAATGTTATGGCCATTCATTGGACCCTTAACCCGGATATCATTTCCTCTGTCCTAAAATCCATTTTATAATCATTACAGAAATATGAAGTTCCTTTATAAAAGAAACAGTTCATAAAATTTTACATTTATAACGTATACCTGATTCTGACCACTGGCCTGGTGGTCAAGAATATATTCAATTCAATGAAGAGTGTTGGTAATTTGGAGAGGGTTCCGAGAAGAGCCAGCAGAATGATTTAAGAATTAGAAAATGTGCCTTGTAGGCTATAGACTCAAGGAGCTCAATCTGTTTAGTTTAACAAAGAGAAGATTAGGAGGTGACTTAATCATAGTCTGTAAGTATCTACAGAAGGAACAAAAATATTTAATAATGGGCTGTTAAGGCTAGCAGAGAGATACAACATGATCCAATGATTGGAAGTTACACAAATTTAGACTAGAAATAAGGTGTTCGATTTTTAACACAGAGTAATTAACAACTTAGCGAGGGTCAGGGTGGATTCCTCACAACTGATTTAAAAAAAAAAAATCAAGACTGGCTGGGTTTCTATAAGATTTGCTCTAGGAATTATTTTGGGCAATTTAATGGCCTGTATTATACAGCATAGATATCACAACAGTCCCTTCTGGCCTTGGAATCTATGAAATTATTGTCCCCAGGTGAATAAAAATCAATGATTTTGGGAGTGAACAAAAAAACAGAATTTTTTTAAACTGTGTTATTTAAATTATATTGAGGGGTTTTTTTAATTTAAATCGGTTTAAAATGAAATCTGAATTTAATACAAAATGTGTTACGGCCTAACTTCTTATAATCTCTTTAAAAACTAAATAAAAAAATAAATACATTGAATGTGAGCCTCTACCAAAAACTGAGTTAAAGGCTGTTTTTCTATATTAAAAAAATAATGTGAAATGAAAAACTTCCAAGTTTTGAGGTCAAGCTTTATAAATATGGCACAATGTAGTAAGTAAACAATATATCATTCACCATTTTCCTATGTCCTAAACATTTACGATTAAATAGAATCTGAAAATATTAAGCTATGTAACTGCTTAAATATATATAGAGAGAGTACACTTCTAGGAAACAAAATGATGTACCAAATCTAGTGTAAAGGTTCTATTCCATTGTAAATCAACATGTTTTAATGGAAAAAGAACGAGGAGTACTTGCGGCACCTTAGAGACTAACAAATGTATTCGGGCATAAGCTTTCATGGGCTACAGCCCACTTCATCAGATGCACAGAATGGAACATACAATAGGGAGCTAAATATAGACCAAGAGAACATATAAAGGTGCCATACCAACTCTAAGAGGCTAATTAAGATGAATTGTCAGCAGGAGAAAACTTTTTTAGTAGCAATTCGGATGGCCCATTTCAGACAGGGGTGAGCAACAGTAGGGTGATAGTTAACATGGGTAAATAGAGTTAATTTGTGTAAGGGCTGAATCAACCAATGAAAGTGCACCTTTCTTTAGAAGATAACTGAAGTACAAATGGAAAAGCTGATTAAATTGATGAATTAAAGTGAGGCTTTCTACTTTATGATTTAAATCATGATTTCAAAATCAGATTGAAATTGCTTTAATTTAAATCAATCCACCCTGCTTTTACCTGGATTCCACTGTATGAAGTTCATCTAATTTTCAAAGTTTCATAGAAGTCAGGCATTCCAAATTTTAGGGCTCAATTCTACAGTTTCTACGAGTAAAATTCCTATCAAGTCCAGTGGGATTTTTGAAGGTTCAAGCCCTCATGGCCACATTTCAGAGATTATGATCTCTTCTCTCTACAAGTCTCAATACAAATTGTAAAACCAACCAGTAACTCCTTCCATGGAAAGCACAGTCCCTGGGGTAGAATAAAATGTCTTTACTACTTCACATTTCTATTCTAGTCGTACTTGAAAATGTCCAGGGCTCCTATTTAAATTCCCTTAGTAGTTTCTACTCAATTTCTGACAATTTAATGTTTAGGATAGTGCCCATAGTAACAATAGTATGAGAAAGATTTCAGTACAGTCATCATTTACAAAGGTTTCAAAACACATGGGTGAAAAAAAAATTACTTTTTTGAAATTACAGACAGGACTTGAGTTTCTTTCTTGAACACAAAAAAAATGTTGTTCACTGATAAAGTATAGCTTCACATGTGCTATAAACAATGTTTATTTCAAGAACTCTAGTTCCTTTTCCTAGCCCTTGAGAGCATAACATGTATGCTCGCTCAGTAAGATTGTGAAACTTGCATTAAACTGCAATTACTGAAATAATGCCAGAAAATCTTTCCTAAGGGAATATATAGTAAGTACTTTGCAGCTGTAACCACAACTACCAAAATGTTTTGATCATGGAAAGCTTAAGTTGGTGTTTGTTATTAACCAAAAAGCATTATCAATATGAATAATTAAACCATTCCCAGGACTACATGTCCCCCAGAGACTGAAACATACAGACTTTAGTACTGGTTCTTAGAAAACTGACTTTTTTTAAGCTTACTTCAACCTCTCTACCTTCATCTGTAATATAAGGAAAGTGGAACAGATGTTGCAAGTCAATTGTCTTTTTTTTCCCACCTCTGTAAATGTGGATTCAAATGTTACCTAAAAGTCACAAGAACTGTTTCATAATCTCAAACTGGTCCTTAATACACACTTTAAAAACCAACAAAAAAACCCAAACACACTACAGGTAAGATTTCAAAGCTGTCCAAGAAGCTTAGCTACAAAACCCACAATTAATTTTTATGGGAAGCAAGCAGCTGAGTCCTTTAGTTGGCTTTGGGGGAAAAAATCTCACACCCATATGACTTGTCCTAAGTAACAGGCAGTCAAGACCAACCTCTGCATTGGATTAAGGAGGAGTACCACAGAATCCAAAATAGTCGTAGCCATTCTTTCCTAAGCAGAAGATGGACTCTAGAAAGAAACTTTGAAAGATGATGGGGAAGAGAGATGGTCCTCTGGACTCCTACAAAGACCTAGAAGGCTCCTCGCTTGGGAAAATACACATCTAGTAGTCTTCTCTCCACTCCTAACATAGAGAACTCAGTCTCAGACCTTACCCACCTGTGGCAAACATCAAATTCACTATCTGCCAAGGAAATGTTGCAGAGTGTCTCAGAAGACTCAGCCAAATGGGACACCATGTTCAGACACCATATTGATGGGCACTTTCAGACAGGCATACACAAAGACCTTTTAAGCCTCCAGATTCATCCATGTACATTACAACTAAAACATTAAATTTTAGGCAAGTATTTCATAATTACTATGCAAGTATACTAACTACATTGGTCAAATACTGTGGTCATCTTACATGTGTTCTGGGGAATAGATGGTGAAGTAAAGTATTATCTAAGCGTGAAGCTGCAAAGTATATCAAAATAACATTTCATAAACATGTTTGAAATCAGAAAACTTAAAATATATTTTCCTCCTATTTTTTAAATCTATACAGATTCCCTGCATAATATGTGCAGTTCAGACCAGCATGTTTCAGCCCAAGATAGATATCTACAACTTTAAAACTCCAGAAAATAAGAGACAACAGAAACGGAATGGTTTGTAAACATCTTTTCTTCACAGTATTCTGATTAGCTGGATCTTCAGAAAACAGCAATATGGCCTCTACATTTTATCCCTTCTCTCCATTGCAACTTCCTTAGTGGGACAGACAAATCTCCATGGTAAGGTCACAAGTTATTCCAAATAAAAAGAACTGGCCCCTTATAGACTTTGTATCAGACATAAACAATCAAAAATATTTAATTTACCAGAACACATTCTATGTGCTGTGAAAATCAAAGGTAGGAGGGATACTTGGACCACTTTCCAATTCGTTAGGAAATGTTCACTGGATTTAAATCTTACCCAATCAGTTCGTAACATAAGGGAGTTTTCAGTTTTAGTTTTGTTGTTTAAAAGCTCAGTCCGTTGTCACTGTACAATATATAGTATTTTGTGCATATTTAAAAATTTACTGGCTGCCTCAATATTAGCATTGAGATGCTAAAAGCAATACAATGTCCACAAGGGTATTCAGACCCTATTGAAAAACAAACCATGAGCTGAAAGGTTTCTTACCATGATCTTGCTTACCCATTGCACTTAGATAATGATTAAAGGCTTGACAAGGGGGACTTGGAGTCTGCGTGGACTTGTCACAGCTCATAGGCCCAGGACTCCTGTCTGTGTCGAAAGAGAAATACCCACTGGAGGATCTAGACAGCAGTGAGGATCTTCTTACAAAGATGAAAAGTGGAGATCTGGTAGCAAATGGACTGGGGCTACTGGGTGGTGCAAATGGTCCCTGAGGGCTGCTGGGCGGAGAGCTCCCTGAGGGCTGCTGGGCAAAGTCCCCCTCACCTGAATGATTACCTGGATACTGTGTTTGTATAGAGGTAGGGGCCCCAGGTCTAAGATGCTGAGGCTGTATTGGCCTTTCAATTGACTGAAACTGTCCACCTTCCCTGTTGCACTCTGAATGCAGATCAGAAGGTTGCTTTGCCATTTGGTCTTTTTTTCCTGCAAAGAAAAAGGAAGACAGGATGAGTAAGCTCTCCAGGCTTTATTAGACCACTGTGATAGGTAATAACTTTTGCAACACATTATCAATGTCCTCGTTTACATTGTTAGAATTCTAGTAGTATGGCATATGCCTTTCAGCTTACATTCTTCTAGCTTTTTAAGTACTCACTTCCCCCCCCACACACACACACACTCCCAAATACAATCAAGTGCAATCAGATCTATGGGTAGCTTCCTATCCACTATTCCCATGATACCTGCACCCAAAGTATAACTTTTGAAAAACCTTTGTCCAAACAAAAGGAATTTACTTTTAAAGTGGAATTGATCAGCCAGGCCATTATGCTCCAAATCTATATGAAGCTTTGAAACAGTTAATTAAAATAAAAGAGCAATAAGGCCTGGTTTCCCCAAGCGATGAAATAAAAGGCTCGGATACTGTCCTGAAACGCAAGAGTGGGGAGATGTGCAGTGATTGTGCAGAGCCTCCTGGCCGTGTTCCCTGTTCCAGCCCATTGTTCTATCTAATGTGCTGATCACAGCAAGTCTGGAAGAGGTTTGGCAGCAGCAATCAGTTGTAGTAAGTGCGTCACAATAGAGTGTGTGGATTGCACAGGGCTGGCTCTCGATCCCCCCCCCCCCCCAATGCTAACTCAACAAATCCTCCCTCCGACTCCCCACTTGGAGGGGGAGAGAGGGGGGCCGTAAAACGTCAGCTTGGAAAACACGGCCACTTCCCCACCCAAACAAAGACCCGGCGCGCAGTGACCACCGCGCTCGCAGCCCCGTGCACCGGGGCTCCCCGGACCCAGCGCCGCACTTCCTACCGCGACAGGCTCCGCCGGGGGGGGGGGAATGGGGCGGGGGGGGGGCGCTGTACGTTTGGCTGCAAACTCGCCCCGGCACCGCGCCGCTTCCTACGGGCGATCCCGGCCGGGGGCGACAAGCGCGGAGCCGAGCCGGGTCGGAGCCGAGCTGCCCCCCCGGGGGGGTCCTAGGAAGGGGACCCCGCTCAGCCCAACAAAGGGGGCGCGCGAGCCGGCGGGGGGGGGGGGGCGCGGCCACACCAAGGAGCGCGGAGACCCCGGCCCGTCTCACTCACCGTCACGGCGCCCGCCTCCTCGCCCGAGAAACGAAACCGCCGCCGCCGCCACACGCGCCCTGCCCCGCGGGACCCCGGCCCTGCGCCCGCTCGGCTGCGCTCGCCGACTGCCTGTGCCGCCCGCCGGGGAGGGCGCGCCCGCCCCGCGCGCAGGGCCCCAGGCCGACCGGCCGCCAATCGCCGCGCGCCGGGGGCGGCGCCGCTCCGCCCCGCCCCGCCTCGCGCCACTGTTTACAAACGGGCGGCCAGGCGCGCGCGGGCCCGCGCGGCCCTGCTGCCCGCGCGCCTCTCGCCTCAGGAGCGGGCCCCGCCGCGCCGCCCACTCGCTGCCCCCCCCCGCTCAAAGACACCCCCCGCAAATCGCCTATGTGCAGCCCCCCGCCCAGAGACACCCCAAAACCCCCTACGTGCAGCCCCCCCGCCCAGAGACACCCCCAAACCCCCTACGTGCAGCCCCCCGCCCAGAGACACCCCCTACGTGCAGCCCCCCCGCCCAGAGACACCCCAAAACCCCCTACGTGCAGCCCCCCCGCCCAGAGACACCCCCTACGTGCAGCCCCCCCGCCCAGAGACACCCCCTACGTGCAGCCCCCCCGCCCAGAGACACCCCCTACGTGCAGCTCCCCCGCCCAGAGACACCCCAAAACCCCCTACGTGCAGCCCCCCGCCCAGAGACACCCCCAAACCCCCTACGTGCAGCCCCCCGCCCAGAGACACCCCCAAACCCCCTACGTGCAGCCCCCCCGCCCAGAGACACCCCCTACGTGCAGCCCCCCGCCCAGAGACACCCCAAAACCCCCTACGTGCAGCCCCCCCGCCAGAGACACCCCCTACGTGCAGCCCCCCGCCCAGAGACACCCCCAAACCCCCTACGTGCAGCCCCCCGCCCAGAGACACCCCCTACGTGCAGCCCCCCGCCCAGAGACACCCCAAAACCCCCTACGTGCAGCCCCCCCCGCCCAGAGACACCCCAAAACCCCCTACGTGGAGCCCCCGCCCAGAGACACCCCAAAACCCCCTACGTGCAGCCCCCCCGCCCAGAGACACCCCAAAACCCCCTACGTGCAGCCCACCGCCCAGAGACACCCCGAAGCCCCCTACGTGCAGCCCCCCGCCCAGAGACACCCCAAAACCCCCTACGTGCAGCCCACCGCCCAGAGACACCCCAAAACCCCCTACGTGCAGCCCACCGCCCAGACACCCCCTACGTGCAGCCCCCCACCCAGAGACACCCCAAAACCCCCACGTGAAGCCCCCCCCGTCCAGAGACACCCCCAGAGCCCCGACGCGCCACTCCCTCCCTGCCCCCCCCCGCTCAGGCACCCCCCAAAAATCGCCTCCCTGCAGCCCCCCCAGCCAGAGTTACCCCCAGAGCCCCGACGTGCAGCCCCCCCGCCCAGAGATACCCCCAGAGCCCCGACGTGCAGCCCCCCCGCCCAGAGACACCCCCCACCCCCTATGTGCAGACCCCCCCCCCCAGTTCCAGCACCATAACCGCCCAGCGCCCCGACCCACACAGACCTCCCTGCCCCCCACTGCCCGGCGCCCCCCGCCGGCGCCCGGGAGGTGACCGTGTCCACACGAGGCGGGGATCGCTCACAGCTCCGCGGGAGGCGAGCCCCGCGAGCCCTGCCCAGCCCGCATAGCGGAGCCGGGGCAGCGAGCCTCCTACAGGCCAACGGGCCCCGCCGGCTGGGAGCCGCTGGCAGGGACTGGGCGCTGGACTGCCGCGGCGAGGGGCCAGACCCCTCGCTGTCAGGGCCCGGTCCCTGTTCAGGAGACTGTGCCCCGTGTGGACGGGTTAGACTGGTCGGTGTGGACGGGTCTGTGCCAGCTGTATGCGCAGGCCAGAGCCGGAGCCGGCTGTGTGGAGAGGATAGACTGCTCTGGGCGGGCAGTGTGGACGGTCCGATCGTTCCTGGGAAGGGTTCTGGGCCCGCTGTGTGGACGGGTCTAATCGGTACTCAGGGAGGGTTCTGGGTCCGCTGTGTGGACAAGTTGGCTCTGGGTCGATGTGTGGGTGGGTTTGATCGGTACCCAGGGAGGGTTCTGGGCCCGCTGTGTGGACGGGTCTAATCGGTACTCAGGGAGGGTTCTGGGTCCGCTGTGTGGACAAGTTGGCTCTGGGTCGATGTGTGGGTGGGTTTGATCGGTACCCAGGGAGGGTTCTGGGTCCGATGTGTGGACGGGTTCGATCGGTACCCGGGGAGGGTTCTGGGTCCGCTGTGTGGACGGGTCCAATCGGTACCCGGGGAGGGTTCTGGGTCCGCTGTGTGGACAGTTTGGCTCTGGGTCCGATGTGTGGACAGTTTGGCTCTGGGTCCGTTGTGTGGACGGGTCCGATCGGTACCCGGGGAGGGCTCTGGGTCCGCTGTGTGGACGGGTCCGATCGGTACCCGGGGAAAGCTGCGTGTGGAGGGATCAGAGCGTCCAGACTGGAGCCCGGCGGGAGGGACGCAGGGGACACACTCAGCTCCGCCGCGCCCCCCTCGCTCCCGGCGGGGCCCCTCCGCCCTCCTGCGATGACCGGCGGCAGGCGGGGGAGCACGGCGGGCTCAGCCCGGTCGAGGTGCGCTGGTGCCCAGCTCGAAACCCACGTCCCGGGCTGAGCCCGCAGGCTCCGGGCCCTGCCCCGAGCTCGCCCGCGCGGGAGTTTCCCGCAGGAGCCCGGGGCCGGCGGCGCGAAGGCTGAACGAAGCGAGCCCCGCGGGCGGGCGAGCTTTTCACACGGGAAACCCCGGGGCGCGCCGGGCCGGGCCGGGACCTCGGCCGCGGGGTGTCAGACCAGGCGCGAGACCCCGGGACCCTTCGCCCCGCTTGCGGTGGAACAAATGGGGCTTAATCCGGATTGCGACGCGCCGCCCGTGGCGCTCCCAGCCGTTCGCTCCGGGGCTGCCGCGGCCCCTGCCCGCCTGGCTGCGCGCAACCAACCCGGCGAACTAGCCTGACCCGAGCGCGGCTCCCGGCGCCCCGGCCGCTCACCTGCCCCGGGCGGAGCGCCCGGCTCTTCCCCCCGGTACTGCGGAGAGCAACCCGGCCACCGCCCCGAGCTCCCGCCCGCCCCCGGCCGAACCTCGCCGCGGCTCCTTCCCCCACCGAACGGGCCTGCCCCGGAGCGATCGCCCCCGCCCCGCCCTCCTCACGGGGCCCCCGGCCGGGGCCCGACAGTTCGCCGGGAGCCGGGCCCGAGCTCACCTTGTAGGCAGCAGCATCGCGTGTGATCCCCGCAGCGCCGCTCGGGGCAGCCACTCCCCGCGCCCGGCCCGCTCGCGTGATCTCTGCGGGGTTCCCGGGCTGACTCCGGCGCCGCTCGCGACTCCTTCACTGCGGCCCCGGAAAGGGGACCCCATGGGACTGACTCATCTCAGCCCGCCCCCCAGATGCGACCCCCCTCTGCCCGGCGAGGAGCCCCTTCTTCGGGGCCAAGCCGCGAGCAAAGATCCGGCTGGTGACGGGCTGTCCGCTCCACCGCTGACTGCCCCCGTGGCTCCCGGCTACGGCAGCCGGGGAAAGCGGCGTGACCTGTGAACAGCCGGACTCGTCCCCAAAGCGATCTCCGCTCCCAGTCCCGCCATTGCGTGCGGGGTGCGGCTCGTTTCTAAACCCCGACCTAGCTCCAAGCCCGGCTCCCTCCCGCCGCGGGTCTGGTGCCTGGCTCCGAAGCCGGCGGCGGAGACGTGTGTTTAGGTCGATTTCATATTTATGTGGATTTTCGCTTTGCCCATGAAATTCTCTTCTGAAATATTTGAATCTACCCGTCCGCAGTCTATAGATCTGAGGACACTTCAATGGGACGGGGCAAAGGATGGGAAACTCTCGAATTGTCCCTTGCTTGAATATTTTGCGTAAGGCAGTTCTAAAAATACACATTCAAACACTTCAAACACCTTTCTAAACAAGCTCCAGAGATATTTCAGTTTAAAGGCAAAGGAAGATCAAATCGAAAGCTTGAATACAGACTTCTATCGGCTTTCAGTCGTCACCACAATCCCTTTGTGAGTTAAGTATGGAGTGAGTCGCAAATCACTCAAACGCTTCACTTTCTAGCTAGTCGGAGAAGAGCGAGAAGGGGTTGGTGGTCAGGACACGCATTTCAGTACTAGTTCTACGGTCCTTGTGGGCAGGAATCCAGGAACTCCCATTAACGCTGCTTTCTACCTTGCCCATTTCTGCAGAAATTCCCTGTTTCATTTCCCAGGGATCCTTCACTTCCCCTATAGAAACCTCAGCAAACGCATATTATAGATTTGAAAACAATGACATATTTATGCAGCTTTTTCGTAGTTATTTCCCCACAACAATGTGCACACCGGGGACTTTAATGAGGGCTAATTGCGCAGTTAGATACCCTTTTTATTTAACCATGAAAATCTTCATTTACAATATGATTTGCATGTACAATCATAATGTTATTTTGTGGTAAGCATCTCAGAAGTGCACTTTTGCAGTTGAGGACCGAAGACCACAGCTTCCTTTACAACATAGTCCAGCCAAACGTGTTTCATGCACTACTAGCCTGCAGGTAAAGATAAATCAGAATATGTCTCTGGAGAAAAATACAGGTCCAATCAAAAGGAATATGAATATGTCTCGTTTTTGATGCTGTATATATTGCTTATTGCAAAGCTAAGTCATCCAGAGTGGTGAAGGCTCAAATCATTATTCAAATCTCTTTGCTTATTATCCCTTGATTTATTGCTTTCAACTTTTTAAATGTCAGTCACTTCCATGTATGAAGTGTTCAGTGTTATTGCTGACATTAAATTGCTGGGCACGGGGTGCAATATATATGAGTTACAGCTGTTGATTCCTACATGTGATTGTGTACATTTTAGGTCATATTTTCATTGCTTTGTCTATTTTCCCATGAGTATACTAGTCAGATCACAATAGAAAAAGAAGGGAAGGGTGGTATTTTGGTTAAAGCCACAAGAACGGCCGTCAGGACAATTGGATGAAATCCTTCCCCATTAAAGTCAGCGGCAAGTATTTCACCCCAAAATTGTATTCTAGGCTGTGCCACCCACTTCCTGTGTGACCTTTAGTAAGTCAGAATGTCTCCATGGCGCAGTTTGCAGAAGAGAGATGATGCATACTACTTCCCTGTTCATAAAGAGTTACACTTTACTGAGGAGCTGTGAAGCTTAACGTATTCATATTCATCAGCTCCTTGTTCGAAAATGATAAACTGGACGCCTCCAGCTTTCAAGTAGATCGTGGCATAGTCACCATTCCTTACGCAATCAACCAGTTACTTCAAGGAAGGAGGAGTTTTGCTCGAGTGAAGGGGACTTATCATCAAACCAACTGTATACTTGAGATCCCAGGGCTCCTCTGCACTGAGTGCCACTGTAGTGGGGCTACAAGGAGGTCAGGTGAGCAATCGAGCCCTGCCAGGAAGCCTTCCAAGCACTTGTTGGATGCCGAGCCTTGTTCTCAGCTGCAAGAGTATAACCCCTCCCCCCTCACTTATACACGGATCTTTTCATCCTCCCTGGCTGTCCCAGCTGTGCCTCATTGTAGACCATAATCTACTCCTGTTTTACAAAAACCTGGCATTGTGACTTGTGTTATTATAGATAATGTCATCAGAACCGTTGACTCGTGACATTGGGGTAGATGGCAGGGGCATGTACAGTGCAAATTAAAAGAGTTCAGGTACAGCTGTCTGCTGTCCCATAAAAAGGTGTCGTGTGGAGGTACCGTAAACTAGATCATATGACTAGGGTAAAGCCATAGACCAGTGTTTCCCAAACTTACAACATTCGCGTACCCCTTTTGAGATATTTGTCTTACTGGCATACCCCTTCTCCGGCGAAGATAATTTTGATAACTGAATGTGTTATCATATTAGTTACAATGTAAACTTGTGTATATTACTACTGTACAAATGTATACCATTCTTATATATTACATTTTAATGAATTATTTTCTGCTGCTAAAAAAAAACCTATGATAAAGTAAAATAAAAAAATCTGCTGCGTACCCCTTGAAGCCCTTTCGCGTACCACCAGGGGTACATGTACCGCACTTTGGGAAACACTGCCACAGACGAATAGCCACAACCTAATCCCACAGATTTTAGGGCAAGGGCCATTGCTCTCAAAGTTAGTGGTAGCTAAGAGAGGAAACAAAGAGTAGGAATAAATAAATCTCCAATGTTCATCAGAACCAATGGTTCAGGGCTTGGTATTGGATACACAGTGTTGATTGGTCCTTTTATTAACAATTTGGAAGGGGAGGGGGAACAGTGAAGCAGCAAAATTTGCATGTGACACCAAGTTACTTTGGTTAGTCCAGTCCAAAGGAGTCAATGAAGGAGTGCAGAAGGACCTAGCTAGCCTAGATGAAGGAACAACATGATAGCAGATTACCGTCAATATTGATAATGAAAACACGATGTTAGGATGTATACGGAACAGGATGAAGAAGAATATGGACATTTTGAGAATGCCCTTATATCAAACGGGATATTGCAGAATTAAAGAAGTTCAGAATTTTTGTCTGAGAAAGGCAACAAATGAGAGGGGACTTCATAAAACGATATAAAATAGTGGTTAGTCTAGAGAAGACAGATCAGGAGCTTCTGTTCTCCCTGTGTTGTAATACAGGAACAGGGAGGCAGTCAATGAAATTAAAGTTTCAGAGTGGTAGCCGTGTTAGGCTGGATCTGCAAAAGAAACAAAGAGTCCCATGGCACCTTATAGACTAACAGGTGTATTAGAAGAGCATAAACTTTCGTTGGTGAATACCCACTTTGTCGGATGCATGCATCTGACGAAGAGAGTATTCACCCACGAAAGCTTACGCTCTAATGAAATTAAAAGGTGTCTAATTGATAAAAGGAAATTCCTTTTTTACATCATGTGTAATTGGACTGAGGAACTCACTGTCACAGGATGTTGTTGATGCCAATAATTTAGCAAGATTCAATGCTAAATTTGATCCAAATATGGATCAAAAGACAATCCAGAGTTATAGTTAACGCCAACATATTTTATAAGGGATGAGACCTTCATGGGAGGCAGATTGGCCCAACTTCTTCCTATCCCGGGGTTTCTTGCCCCTTCCTGAAAAACATCTGGTACTGGCCACTGTCAGAATCATGAGAGTGGACTAGATGGACCCTGGGTGTGATCGAGTCTGGAAGTTCCTATGTGTTTCTTTACAAAAGTAGTGTGTTATTGAATACTGAGTGTTTCTGAGCAGCTTCACATACTGCAGTATAACCTAACTAATACTTTTCACTATTTGCTAGACCTGTGCTCTCAAACACATCCAGGACAGGAGGGTTTCTCCCTCACACAGAGCTGCACTGAAACTCCCTTACTGCTCTCCTGTTGTATGTCCCACACCATCCCTCTTCACTTCCCTCCCCAGTTTCTTCCACCTTCTTGCTCTCCCTTACCCCCAAGTGGCTGCCTCTTCTGTCTTGCTCCTTCCTTTCCTGTTCCCCCACTTTTCCTCTCCCATTTTCCCTTCTGCCCATCCCTGGTGGTTTTCCTTCTGTCATAGAATCTCAGAGCTGGAAGGGACCTCAGGAGATCATGTAGTCCAGGGATCGGCAACATGGGCATGCGGGACCGTAGGGTAAGCACCCTTAGCAGGCCCCACTGCTTTGTTTACCTGGCATTTCACCAAATGCGGCTCTCACTGGCCACGGTTCGCCATCCTGGTCCAATGGGGACTGCGGGAAGCAGCGCAGTGCTGGCGAACCTCGGCCAGTGGGAGCCGCAGTCGGCGAAATGCCAGCTAAACAAACCAGTGAGGCCTGCTAAGGGTGCTTACCCTGCAGTCCTGCGTGCCAATGTTGTTGGCCCCTGATCTAGTCTAACTCCTGCTCAAAGCAGGGCCAATCCCTATTTTTGCCCCATATCCCTAAATGGCCTCCTCAAGGATTGAACTCACAACCCCTGGTTTAGCAGGCCAATACTCAAACCACCGAGCTAGTCCTTCCCCACCCTGGCAACCTCACATTTGGTGGGGACACCTTATTGGATTGGCTGGGCAGGCCCTCTGCTGAAGAGAAACTGGCAGGGTAAGAGAAGCCTGGAGCCCCTTTCTGCTCTCTGGCATCAGCCCCATGGAGCGTGTCATGAGTGGGGGCAGGAGGCTGGCAGTTTGCCCATCCCCTCTATCCCTGGCCTAGAATTGCTGCTGGCTGCTTTGTGCTACAGTGCCACTATCAGGAACTGCCACACCACACCCGTAACCCCATCGCCGTCTGGGAACCACCACGTCACTGGTTCTCCGCCGGGCTGGAGCCTATTTATCCCCCCAGTGGATGTCTCTGCTGTGCCACAGGCCCACTGGGC
Source organism: Sternotherus odoratus (assembly GCA_032164245.1). Classification (NCBI taxonomy): domain Eukaryota; kingdom Metazoa; phylum Chordata; order Testudines; family Kinosternidae; genus Sternotherus; species Sternotherus odoratus. The sequence continues at coordinate 168,713,346 of JAVMKO010000003.1, forward strand.
CAATCTCTGCAAACATTCTTGTCTCATGACTGACTGCAGTGTGTAGTCATCCAGGGCCAAATTCTGCTCCCAGTTACACTGGTGTAAACATGTTGGCATTAATCTGGATTTACACCACTGTCACAAAGTGCAAAATTTGACTCAGAAGGCCCAATTTCCTCGGCCAAGAAACTCTTCCACTGAAGTACATTGGGAATTGACCTGAGCAAGGAGTACTAACGCAACACAGAGGCAGGGCTGGGTGAGCAATCCCCCTGCAATGCTGCCATGGGGCTGTTAATCAGCTGTCCCACCCATAAGGTGGTTGCATTTCAACCATGGCTGAGAAATCCTTGTGCAGCATGCTTTTTTCCACAGATTTAAAAGACAGAGGGGACATTAGGTTCATTCTAGCCTGACCCTCTGTACATCAGAGGTGAGAGAATTTCATCCAGTTCCTCCGTAGTGAGCTACTAACGTGTGTTTGACGCAGGCATGTGCACCCAGCAGCTGGAAGTATGTTTCCCAGTGTGGGCAGACAACACATGCTAGCTCTGATTCAGCTAGTGTGCTAAATGTAGCAGTGTGACCATCGCAGCTTGGGCTACTCACCCCAGTCCAATCCCACCTGACCCCCTGGGCATGTTGTACTCAGGAAGTGAGAACAAGCCACCACCTCCGCCACCACTGCTATTTGTCGTGTGCTCGCTCGCACAGAGCTAGCCGCATGTCTGTCTGTCCACACTGGGAAACACACTCTCAGCGGCAGTGTAAACAGAACCTAATGCAAATCTTCCAGAGAGGCAGCCAATCTTGATCTGAAGATATTAAGAGATGGAAAATTCACCACTTCCCTGGGTAGAGTGTGCCAGTGGCTAATCATCTTCACTCCTAAAAAAATTAAGCCTTATTTGAAATTGGAATTTGTCTGGCTTCACCTTCCTGCCCTTGGTTCTTGTTCTGCCACTCTCTATGTGATGAGGGTTGAGGGCTATTTCTATGTTTGGACTGACAACCGACCTGCATGTCTTGCTTCATTTTTGTTTTATTTTGTTTTCCGTGTGGTTTTGGATTGCTACTCTGGGGTGCATCAAAGCATAACAATCCGATAGATTAGAGAGCCCTCCAATACCTGGTACTTCCTCTCAGTGAAGGTATTTTACACCATAACCAAGTCACCTCTTGATCCTTTTATAAATTAATTAGACTGAGCTCTGTAAATTTCACAGAAGGGCATTTTTCCAGCCCTTGAATAGTTTTGTGGCTCTTCTCCATATCCTCTCCAATTGTTTAATATCCTTTTCTTTTTTGAAGTAAATGTTTGAAGGTCTTAGTTCTTCTCCAAGTTTCATTTTATTTCCAAGGGAAGCGTACACACTGCAGAGAGAATTATATCACATAATGATTTTTCATTAAAATATTTGACACTAGCGATTATTAAAATGGAGTGTCTCCGGAATTAAAAATAATGTTATGAACAAATAATGTTATAAATACCAATCAAATTAATCTGAAGATGACATTTATTTCATACCAAACAACATTTAAAAACAGCAGTAGTTGCTGATTAATTGATAGAAGGCAGTATGAAAAGAACATGTAACATTCAAACTATTTATTTTTTGCCTTAATTTTCTTGAGGAAAGATGCACGTTCACACTCTGAGAGTGCGAGAGGGAGAAGAAACAAACAATAGACAGCCTGGCTCTATATTGACTCCAAAGGCTTTGACACATTCACAGATTTCACAAGTGTATTTTGGCCTACTATTCATATTAATAATGAGATTAGTTAAAAAGCACGTATCAAAACAAGCTAGTTTCCAAGAGACTCAAAGCCATTTGGGTAAATTCACTCCAGATTCACATTTCCTTCATCTACAAATTGAGCAAACATTTTCCTCCGGCCCTCATCCTACAAGGTACTGAGCATCTGCAGAGCAATGAGGCTGAATTCTCTCAGCAGAAATCGAGGGTGATTGGTACTGTGCAGGGTTGAACCCTTAATTTCAGAGCCACTGTGTTGCCTCTAAAAGCACTGCCATGACAGTGCTTATGGGTTTAACCGGTGACTCATCCCTCCCTTCTTGGTTCCCATGAAGTCAGAAGTCCTTTCTGGTGCTAATATTGACAACTGAAAAGAGAAATGGGCATTGAACAATGGAAATGTGACAGCAATGGACTCTAGGTACACTGAGAAAATTCACGCACAGATGCCTATTCTGCATGCTGCTTTGTTTTCGTGATCCCCAAGAGAGCTGGGTATTTCGGAGAACAAGCCTCCAAGGTATCAGCTACATAAGCTCTGTTCAATTTGCAGATTCCTCTTCACGTCTCCTGGGACAGTACCACTATGTTCCAGCAAACAACCCTCAGGTCAGCAAGTTTGGAGAGTGAGTGGATGGATAAAGTCAGGTATTGTCAATGAGGCAACAATAGCAGACAAACTATTTAACGTAAGAATAAAGGAATTGATGTTTCTTATGCAAAGCAAGGAGTGGGAAAAAATGAAAGCTCCCTGGAAATAGCTGACTTGGAGGTCAGTTAGATCAATAGGCACTGAGAAGAGAGTCATGTAGAAGATACGTGTTTTTCTGGTTTGGGATTTAAGAATGTTTGCAGAAAGTACAATAATATACAACATTGACATTCAAAGAAAGGTGTTTTTAAATGTTAATTAGAATCAGGACGGGATCTTGAGAAGTCATTAAGTCCAGTCCTCGGACCATGTAAACCTACACCATCCCTGCCAGGTGTTTGTCCAATCTGTTTTTTAAAAACTTCCAACAATGCGGCTTCCACTGCCTCCCTTGGAGATCTATCCACAACAGAGTTTGAAAGTTTTCCTAATATCCAACTTACATCTCCTTTGTTGAGCATCGAGCCCCTTGCTTCTCATGCAACAAACTGATCTCCCTCTCTCAGCACTTTACCACATTGAAGACGGCTATCGCCCCCGGCCACGCCTCAGACATTTTTCTCAAGACTCTCTCCAATTTCTCCACATCTTTCCCAACGTGTGGTGCTCAGTACTCCAGCTGAGTCTCACCAGTGCTGAGTGGTACAGTTATCTCCTGCATCTTACATATGCCACTCCTGCTAACACACCACAGAACGATATTTGGCTTTTTTGCAGCTGCATCCAACCAGGGAATTGTCTAACAGGCTCCTGGTCTGCAGGACATGGGCTGGAGCAGAAGCTCAACTCTCACTGCCATAGGTGCAAGCAGCCTTTCAATCAGGTTCTTCTATTCACTCTGCCTTCCCCTGGAGTGATAGTCCTGCACTGCCAGGGTCTCCTCACAATGTGCAACCTGCTTCTGCCTTTCCACTTGATGCCCATCCTTCCCCTTCTGGTACTGCAGCTGCTGGCTGGCTCTGTCTAGGATGTTCACTGTACGGTCATAGTGGCCCCCTTCCTTTTTGACCACATCACGACAATGCGACCCCCGGCCCCCCAGACTCCTGCTGGCCCGTGGTGGGTCTGTAGAGGTAGATGGGTCCAAAACCAGAAATGAAACAGTACAATATTGTCTCTGTAATTCAGAAAATCTTCACAACATCAGCAGCAGAAGTGCCTTTGGAATCTTAAGGCCAAAAAGAAAAAGAAGAAGATACTTTATCTAAGTGCGCTTCTGTGTATTCAGAGATCAATATTTTAGTTCCCTGGTGGTGCTGGGCCATCACTGAGAGTTAAGCGGAGCATAAAGCCTTCGCACATGACGGTAAGGTGAAATTCACAAAATTCAGTTAATGATGTCTCTCAAGACTGCAGACCACTTTAGCCTTGTGGGAAGGCAGGAGGAGAGGAGAGGAAACCGGTTCCTCTTGTTGTGGTTTACTACTTATGGGTTCGCAACCCTTTTGGGCATTCAGCATTCTGGAGGTTCCTGAGTGGCAATGAGATATTCTATTCCTAGCTACCGGCGGCAAGCCAGCCAGGTATGCCAACAAGGTGTTCAATGACTGAGCAGCTGATGTACAAATGCAGGGAGCTGGTGACCTACAGAGGAGGACCCAGAAAGTACCCCCTGCCCCGAAAGGTGAGTACCCATCTGGAGTTCCTACTAGCGGAAAAGTTTGTAGCTCTCAGCACCTGAGACCGTGTGAAAAATCATGGGGAAATCAACAGGATGCTGCACTAGCTCCCACATGGATTACTGGCTCCTGGTAAACTGCTGAAATCTGTCTGCATTCATGCATTTACCCAGATACAGCTCTGGTTTACAATCCAGCCTGCATAGGCTACATTTATCTATGGACGCTCCACAGGCAACCGCCAGACAACATGGACTCTTACTATGGCTCATATGGACTGCACACATAACAACACCTCTTGTGTCCTCCCCGCCCCCGGCATACTGTTGTAACAGACAACTGCCAGGCACCCCCTCGCCCCTGGTGCATTTCTGGACTGCATGTAACTTCCTGGTGTATTTTGGATAAATGCATCACTCACACACCACACTTCCTGCCCTGCCCTGGTACAGTTTACCCTTGAAAGGTGGCTCGAGTTCTATGGGGAGCGTGCTGTCAGGGGAAGCAATGCCAAGTTCTTACCAAGACGCTGGGGGCTGTTAAAAGTAGCAGTGTGTTAGTATCTCGTATAAAATGAATGATAACTTCTTGTTTAACTGTTATTTGCGCTTCTTGGTCCCCCTTTTGAATTTCACATGAGGGTGGGAGAGGCCGAGGCATTGCCCTGATTTCCACCATTAGCAGATACACGCCACAGCCTGCAGCTTGTGATAATCACCACACTGGGCCAGGAGCTGGAAATCCCTCCCACGGCGAGATTAATAACAACACAGGGAGGCAGAAACTTACCGGGCTACGGGGTAATTCTGCCTCTTCCGCTTCTGCTGGCAGTTGTCTGGCAGGCTGCTCCCCCTGGGGGTAGGGGGATGGCATCAAACAGCTCCTCCCAGGATGCACTACGACGGGCATGGGCAGCTTTTTGGCCCCAGGGCCACATGGGGTTCCAAAATTGTACGGAGGGCCAGGTAGGGAAGGCTGTGCCTCCCCAAAACAGCCTGGTCCCACCCCCTATCCAACCCCCTCTCACTTCCCGCCCACTGACTTCCCCCCTCAGAATCCCCGACCCATCCAACCCCCCCCTCCTTGTCCCTTGGCCCCCCGCCCCTAACCACCACCCGGGACCCCACCCCCATCCAAACTGCCTGCTCCTTGTCCCCTGACCACCCCCTCCTGAGACCCCCCTACCCAGCCCCCCCAACCCCTATCCACCCCCTCGCCTCCAACAGATCCCCAGGACTCCCACACCCCATCCAACCCCGCCTGCTCCCAGACTGCCCCTCTGGGACTCCCTGCCCGTTTTGCAACCCCAGCTCCCAGCTCCAGCTCTGGCCCCCTTACCACGCCGCTCAGCAGTGTGTCTGGCAGCCGCGTGGAGCCAGACACGCTGCCCCGCCCTCCAGAGTGCTGCCCGCACAGTGTGCTGAGGCTCTGGGGGAGGGAGGGAAGGTGGGGGTGGGGCCAGCGGCAGCCTCCCCAGCCAGGAGCTCAGGGGCTGGGCAGGACGGTCCCATGGGCCGGATGTGGCCCGTGGACCATTGTTTGCCCATCCCTGCACTAGGACATGTTCTCGCTGTTCCAGCACCAAAGTCTCCGGGGGGACCAGCATGAGCAGCAGAGTCACTTCACGAGCCTGACCTGGTGCCTGCTGGCTCCCCTTCAGCGCTATCTTCGATTTGGGGATCAGAAGGTGCAGAGGCATCGACTTTCTACTGTGCCAGGGTGGGGTGCCTCCCCAGGCTCCGCCCCTTCCCCAGCGCCCCACTGCTGCCCTTCTTCCCACGCCATTCCGCTCCATCCCCCGAGCGTGCTCCAACCCTCACTCCTTCACCTCCCCCTCCCCCCAGTGCCTCCTGCATGCCGCAGAACAGCTGATCCATGGTGAGCAGGAGGCACTGAGGGGAGGGGAAGGTGCTGATCATAGGCGCTGCCAGTGGGTGCTAAGCCCCCACCATTTTTCCCCTGGGGGCTCCAGGGCTGGAGTGCCCAGGGAGTCAGCGCCTCTGAGAAGGTTGCCATCCCTTCAGCTCAGCGGCTGGCATAATCCCCAGCACCTGGTCAAAGACCTCGTAAAAAGCTCAGGGGCTCCAGAGGTGCGGGTCTCATCACTGGCTTTCCGATAGTCCCTCTTGAGCTGCTCCCTGCACTGGTCTGTTGAAACCCCAGAGCTGCCAACTTCCCCCCTATTTCTTGCTAGACATGGTCATTTCCTGCTCGCCTCAACACAGATCTTCCAGGATCTGACTGTGGTCCTGCGTCCTGGTTGAAGTGCTAAGACCACCACGAAGGAGACGGTTCACTTCGTTTCCAGTTCAGTGGTCAGAAGAAAATGGAAGGGTTAAACACCAAACAGCTGTTCTGGAACCAGAAGGGTTACTTCTGTTTCCTTGGAGTCAATTGGCTAGTAAGGCCAAGCTATAACAGTTGAGGGAATTGTAGAACTCTCAGGACCCAAGTCACAGAATCACAGAATACCACACCTGGAAGGGACCTCAGGAGATCATCTTAGTCCAAGCAGGACCAATCCCCAACTAAATCACCCAACAAATTTTTGCTCCATATCCCTAAATGCTCCCCTCAAGGATTGAACTCACAACCCTGGATTTAATAGGTCAATGCACAAACCACTGAGCTATCCCTCCCCCATCAAGTCTGGGGACCTGAGCCTAAGCTGGGTCCATGCTTCAAAATGATAAGAGTTTGGAGCCGAGTCCCAGTGGACATACTCCCCTGCAGAATGTGTCCATAGGGCTTACTGACCCAAGTCAAACAGAAGGTGGGTTTGAACCTGAGTCTGAGCCTGGGCTTACACTGCAATGCAGACAGACCTTCCGAGACCCTGGGCCTGACCCTCTGTTGCCCTGTACCGTGTGCAGTTATTTATCCCACTGCAGCGTGGGTGTCAGATGATCCCATGCTGAGCTGGTATTGTGCTACACCCACTTTGCACTGATGTGAACGACTGCACCTGGAACAGGGTAACGGAGAATCAGTCCCCTACAGGCAGTCACCCTGGCTGGAGTGAAAGTGCCGAAGGAGTGAGCTTAAGGAGCAATTGAAAAGAAAAGTAGGTCCCAGAATATATGTGATTAATCACACTTGTTTGGAGTTCTACATGACATGGATTTAGTGAACAGTAAATCTTTAGAATTTACAATCCTGGGCACAGTGTTTATTTCTACAACTGATTTGTATGAATTTCCACTTAAATAAAAGACTGCCTTTAGCTTTTTTTAAATTTTGAGTCAGACTTTAAAATATGATGCAACCCTCTGTTGCAAGTAATCTCAGCAGCACATTGAATAGATTATAGGCAGTACTGTAGTGAAAAACAGTAACGTAAATAGGAAGAAAAGATAACTGGTGTGGAAGTATTGCATTGGTACTCACTATTAAGAACAAGAAAGGTTAATATCTTGGTAAAAGGCAAGTTGGAATCTCATCCATTCATTTTATCTATGGCCTTTCTTCAAAATGGAAATAAATCAGTATGCTTTGAAGCTTTTGCTCCCCTCGGTCACAATCAAGATAAAAGTTTTCACTAGAACAAAATGGAATGCAAAGAAAGATGTCCAGGGTTTAACAGATGCTGAATTCTTATCACTAGTTAACTACTTGCGTTTCAACACCTAACTGTGGTCTACTGTGCAAATGTTGACTTGTGCATGAAACCTGAGGACAGCGTTGGCCTGTTCCTCGTTTCTTGGTCTGCCATTATATCCAATTCTTACATAAGTAAATAAACATTCTTATAAAAACACAGATGTTAAACGCTTTTGTCCATACCAGTAGCCAAATACGCATATCAGCAAGGCCTGCCTAGCTAGAAAGTCAAAACACTAACTTACAGGTCTCGCTAAGCCGAGGAATTTTATATGTGTAACAAAACCATGAAGTAATACAAAGTGACTCCTACAACAAAGGCTTTGCTTTTGGGGGGTGATTTTGCTGGCTGTTCGTTCCTGTGTGGATTACTTGCACTTGCTGCTTAGAAAAGTAAAAAAAAAGATAATCAAAGTGGCTCACTTATAGTGAAGTCTGAAAATCATCTAGGCCCTGATTTAGCAAAGCACTTAAGTACATGCTTATCTTTCTGGCACTCCGAAGCCCAGTGTGGGGCCTTTCAAACACTGGTGCGCAAGCCATCTCAGGGGCACAGAGCCTTTACGGAGAATGATGGCTGGAGAAGGCAGCCTACCAGTGACAATTCTTATGCCCCTGACCTATTACAACCAATAGAATTGTAGCATGCAAATTGGCTGTACAGGAAGGATGATCATCGGTTGAAGTATCTATGATGGCTCTACAGTGGCGACTATTAAGAATGGCCTGGGTTGCTGACCTGGCCTTGCTTATATAATCATAACAGTTATATACAATTGCTGATAACTTAGGCCTGGTCTACACTACCAAGCTAAGTCAGCGTAAGCCGCCTTGCATCAACCTAAGTGTACATGTGTCTACACTTAATTGTATCTCCCACCCATTATGCCGACATAGTAACACCACTTCCCCACGCGGCGTTGAGACCGTGGTTGATGTACGGAGGTTGAGACAGGGCGAGTATAGACGCTGCGTTACCTCATGTGACCATAACGGTTCTCCAGCAGCTGTCCCACAATGCCCGGAATTGACTGCTCTGGTCTGAGTTATGAACTCTACTGCCCAGGGGTCACAGAGACTGGAAGCCCTCCAGCTTGTTTGAAATGCCTTTTCCAGATTGTCCAGCCTGGCAAGCGCACCTAGCAGCTCTCCCCTGTTGTGTGTGGCTGGCTCCAGGCTCCAGACGTGCTTGGGCTGGAGCAGGCAGGGGATATTGCGTCTCTTGGGCCTGGAGGAAGAAGAGGCTGGGCGGGCCCAGCTACAAGCCAGCCACAGAGATGTTAACATCTACAAAGCGGATTGGCCAGGGGCTGCAGGGGCAGGGGTGCCACAGGGACCGGCAGCAGTGCTGTGTGAAAACCAAGGGGCTGTGACAGGCATATTAGAAGTCCAGGGAGGCCAACCGTCGATCCGGTGCCGAGCCACAGAGCTGCCGTTTTTACCATGAGCTGCCATTCTTGGTGGAGACCCCAACAGCTCCCCCCACACCAGCAAGGAGCCCGAGTCACAGGCCCCTGGCGTGAACAGTGAGGATGAGGAGGAAGAGGAGGAAGATGGCGGAGATGTGAGCTAGCTATGCTGTGAGCCCGGACTTGTCTGAGACTCCATCACAGTCTACTCAGTCCCGGCCATCAAGCACAGGCAAGCCCAGGGCAGGAGAGGGAACCTCGGGTAAGTTCGTAAATGTATTTCCCATTATGGGGATGGACTGATGGCTTCCCCAGCCTAGCCGGACACAGTAGCGACTTTTCCTTAAATCACTCGTCTGAGAAGAGCTAGCTGGCCGTACAACAAAGAGAGGAAGCCTTGTCATTCGGGTTTTCATCCTCCTGGGGCTAGGCAGGGAGCCATGCAGAGCAGGGTGTTTACACACACAGGGATCCTCCTGAGAGATCTCAATGACACTTTCTGGAGGCACTCTGCAACCCTCTCCCGAAGGCCTGCCTAAGGATGGCTACCTTATTTCTCCCTCCACGGTAGGACGTTTTCTCACTCCGGTCAGTAACAGTTTTAGCAGGCACCACTGCAGTGCATAGGCTAGTGCTCCAGGTGGCTTTGGGAGGCCAGCAGCAGCAGGGCTCTCTCTGCCTTTGTTACCTGCAGGAGTGAGATATCAGCTACGCTCACCCCCGCCTGTGGGAAATGGTGCCAGAATTCAGTGCTCTTGCCCTATACTCATAGTTTCATGCAACTGACCCATTTCCTCCTCATTTCTGTCAGCTCTGCTGGGCCATGCTTACCATGGTTGGTGTTGTGACTGGTGCCATGCACAGCCCTCCAGCGCTGAAGTATCAATAACCACGTCTTGTTTAACCCTTTAGGTGAGCAAGGGAAGGGAGTTCTGAATCGTAAGTTTTGCTTTCTGTTGTGACTATTCTGACAATGGTCCCTTTGTGTGTTTTATCTGCAGCTGCTATCGTTGTGGTGTTGAGGGGTTCCCCCACCACACCCGCAGAACACCTGAGCCAGATAAGGAGGAAAAAGAGGACTTGGGATGACATGTCCAGTGGAATCCTGCAAGTCAGTGTTGCATCGGTCAGTGAGCACAGAGCCTGGAGGATGAATGCTGAGGGCAGCATGGAGAAGGAAAGAGTGGGGAGGAGAAAGGCCTGGATATCCCAGCAGGAAAAGGAGAGGGAGATGCACCAGGACACAGTGGGTCTTGTCAGGCAGAAAACACAGATGCTGCAGATTCCGGTGGACCTGCAGGTTCAACAGTCCTGGGCTCACCTCCCTCTGCAGCCCATTGAGAACTCAATATTGGGACCTACCTGTACCCCCACCCCCAAAACATTCCACATGGCATCAGGGGTCACTGCACTGTCCCTGCCGCTCCACCCCGGGGGGACGTTAAAGACAATCACAGCTTCCCATACGCTGACCTGTGAAAGCCCAAGCTGGTGTCTGTGTAGCTGAAATGGACATGGATGTTCTTTCTGTTCTATTCATGTATTAAGGTTTTGATGTATTTGCTTTTACATTGCACAGCATTCTCTTTCCACTGATTTTGTTACTGAACAAAATTCTATGATTTGGAACATAATTCATCTTCATGAGTCACAGCATCTGCTGCAGAGTCCTAGTGTTACTGAAAGTACCCACTTGCTTGTTACTGTCCAGTGGGACACCACTCCTAGGACCAGTGAGACACACAGTGTAATCACCACACACGTACAGAAAACACTGCAATATTAATAGCACATACGTGTGCGCCAAGCACCACACAAATCCTTCAAACAGCAGGGCCAGGTAGAGCACAGTCCACCCCAACACATTTCTGGGGCTCACGGTTAAAGGGCCGTACAGCTCTGTGCTGAGCTCTTCCAGTAGCTCTTATGTCCGGCTGTTCAAACTCAGCCGACAGCTGCTCCGCCCCAGCAGCAACGCTTCTCCCCTGCATCACAGATGTTATGCAGGACACAACAGGCAGCTATAACCACTGGGATATTTTTCTCATTGAGATCCAGTCTGGTGAGTAAACAGTGCCAGTGTCCCTTCCACCTACCAAAAGCACATTCAACCGTCATTCTGCACCTGCTTAGCCAGTAGTCATCTCTCTCCTTGGTGCTGTCGAGGTGACCGGTGTCTGGCTTCATGAGCCAGGGAAGCAAGGGGTTGGCTTGGTCCCCAACAATCACTATTGGCAATACAACATCACCAACGATAACCTGCCAGTGGGGAAAGAAAGTTACGGTTCCCAGCTTTCTGAACAGCCCTATGTTCCTAAAGATGTGAGCATCATGCAGCTTCCCTGACCAACCCACACAGATGTCAGTGAAGTGTCTGTGGTGATCCACCAAGGCTTTTGTCTCCATAGACAGGAGCCTTTCCTGCTGATGTACCCTGTGGCAAGTTGGGCTGGGGCCAAAATAGGGATGAGCGTGCCGACTATTATTGCTCTACTGCAGTTCAGGAATCCCATAGCAGCAAATCCATCCACCATGTGTGGTGCATTGCCAAGAGCCACAGTCCTGTGTAGCAGGAGGCAATTAATGGCCCTGGAGACTTGCATGACAATGGCCCCACAGTGGATTTTCCAACTACAAAATGATTTCTGACTAGCCAGAAGTATTCAGGATTGAGCCAGAGCCAGGGGTGGTGGTAGTGTCATCTGGCTCCCTCTCTGTGACCTGGCCTGGCCAGGGCATCTCTCAGGATTAGGATGAAGGCGGCCCAGGATCCCTGGAGACGGTGGAGGTGACAGCCATGATGGTGAATCTCACTCAGAGATTCTAAGCCCAGAATGAACCACTGTGACCATCCAGTCTGAGCTCCTGTAGAAAACAGGCCAGACGATGACCTGTCCCTAAGTAACGCCTAGAGCAGAGCGTTTATAAAGGCTGCTTGTGGATGCTTTCAATCCCGCATGTTTCAGGAACACATACGGAGCCAAACTTCATAACTTCACATACGACGATAACACAGATATGAATGTCTACCAGATCAAGACTTTTAGAATGATAACTCACGAGACATACTTCACACAAAACATCTCCTAATTACATGACAGTGGTGTCAGGGTGTTAGACTCCCCTTCAGGATTGGAGTCCCACTGTCATGCAGGGGAAAGAGGGGGACAATTTGCAAATCCATTTGCAACTCCAAGAAGTCTCAAAGCTTCCCCTTGGGAAAAACCAACAAGCATTGCTGGGCATTAGCAGCTAAATCATGGTGAGCAGAGGGAAGATATGGATCTGCTGTTGCCACATCTGTAGATAAAACCTCTGCAGCATCACATGTCATATTGCAAAGGGCAAGGACACATGACAAATTTTAAAATATGTCACCAAATAACAGGTCTGGCCTGATGGGTAAGCAGTTACTGTGCTGTGTGGTTTTAGCAGTGCAATTTAGGCTAGTATGTCTTCTTTGCAATATAGTAGAGTGGTTATGCAGTGGTGCAGAAGAAAGATGTGTAACTTGCAAGGTGAAATGTTGTATACAGCTTAATGACAAACTTTTGATTCCATCGCTTTAAGGAAAAGTATGTGTGAGAAAGGGGCTTGAGACTCACTTGCATCAAGAGTATTAACAATAAACTGTGCCCATTTCGCAGACAAAGATGTGTGTCTATGGGGGTATAACTGATGTTTGGACTACGCTGGGATTCTTACTGTTATTATTGTTGTTGTTTGGGTTGTCGTCGTGTTTAGAGGCCTTGGCCCCAGTGTGCTATGTGCTGTACAAACACATAACAGAGAGACAGTCGCTGCCCCAAAGAGCTTACACTCTGTGTCGATTGATTTAGCTGGAATGACAGGCTAATGGAAGAGTCCTGGCTAATGGAAGAGTCCTGGCTAATGGAAGAGTCCTGGATTGTAAGGACATTCGTTTTTCATTGATCGTAAAAGTGTTTCACATAGCTTCTCTGGTAATATGCTTAATTTCCATTTAAGCAAATATGTAAATGATATATACTGATTTATAATTTAGATGAAGCTTTCAATATACACATGTTGGGGGCCAGACACATTGGCCAGCCCCTCCATCTACTAGAAAACCAAGCCACGCTCAGAGAAGTTTAAATAAAACTCACTGTGATCTCTTGAGAATTCAATAAATTCCCTGCTAGTACTTGACACCCACTTTCCTGTCATACTCAAGCTTTAGAGGCAGCAGTTGTGCTCATTAACCAAAATCCCTCCTACTCATCGATGACAGGCTTATCTCTGCAGAGTGTACAAATTCACAGCTGATAAATGAGCTCTCTTGCTGCAAATGTAATCCTACCCCACAGCAATGCCAGTGATCTAGGACCTAAAGGAGTCATTTAATGGTGGTTACATACCTTGATTAACAAAATTTGGCTCTCTGAAGCGGGGCAACCTTACTGCCAACAAGAACTCTTCAAAAGTCACATCAAGAGAATTCTTCTTATTATTTTGGAGCAAAGACAGTCCCTGCCTCAAAATATTGTACTTAAAAATAATTCCTATTCTTCTCCTTTTCATCCCAGAGCATCTTCGCAGACACGGGAAGCAGTACAGCATTCCCATTCCCTTGACTTGTTCCTCCATTAATCCCCACCTGGTCATGGGTCTGCTTATGATGTCCCATCATCTAGATGGTTGGACTGACCCTGGTTGTGTTTCCATCATTTTCTTTGGCATCCTATCATGTGCTTGTCTTCTGCAGTGTCCCCACCAGTGTAATCGTTTTGATTGTAGCCAGTCGCATACCCTGATTTCACTTCCTACTCTCTTTCTAACTTCCTCATTTGTCTTAAAATCATCCCACTTCACACCTTCTGAAGAACTCTTATCTCCGCAGCCTCCAGTCATCTAACATCTGTTTCGTGAGATGCACCTGCTTCCAGACCCTAGAGTAATACAGTTGGTACATGGGTTTGATACATTTTCACTCTGGTACCAAACATCTTGTTTTTATCAGTCCATAATTTTGTCAATTTCTGCGCAGCATTTAGGGTTCCGACACATCTTGTTTGAGGTTCATGCTCGCTGGAACTGCCGGCACTGATCAAGCTTCCGAGGTACAAATGAGACTCTACTTGTTCCATGACTTCACTGCTGTGGCATTTCAACACTTTATCTATTGTCCCTTTTCCAAGATGCAGCCACTTCATCTTCTTGGCATTTATTATAAATCCAAGTCAACTACACCAATTTTTAAGAGTAGCAAAGAGCATGATCATTAATTTAAACATGCCTGCCAATGGGATGAGGTCATCTGCATAAGCTAAAGAGTTTAATTCAAGATCGTCCGGTGTCACACCCGCCGGCTCGTCTAGAATTCATTCTTCATATCCCATTGAAGAACACGATGAAAAGTGAAGGTTATTCCATGCCCCCCTGTATTACACCAAACTGACTGGAACCAGTTGCTTAATTTTCCACCAATTCTTACAGTGCTACAGGAATCTCCATCCTTAATTTTTATAATTGCAATTATCTTGTGTGGAGCTCCATATGATTTTGCTACTTTCCATAATGCCTCCAAACCGAAGAAACAGGCTTTCTCCCAGCCATGAGGGAAGGAATCCCATTTACATACATAGTCAGCAGGGAGATGGGAAGTCAACAGGAAGGGAAGAACAGCAAAAAGCCTTTCTTCCTCTTGTAACAGGGTCAGTGAACTTTGGGAGGTAAAAGCAGACACAGACGTGATTTTGGTATCCATCGCTGGGGGGACTAACGGCTCGAGAACTCTTGAAACTGCAGAACATTGGATCCTTCAACAATGGGGGGTTTAAGTCTCTGGGAACTGAGCTTAGGTGAGAAACCTGCCTAAGCAAAGACTCTGATGTGCAGAAATTAAGTTTTAGTGTTACAAGCCTATTTTTACTTTTCTTTGCTTGTCACCAGCAATAATCCTTGAGGTGCTAGGCCATTAGCCCAGGGTGTTGTGCTGCCAGCCACTGCAGTCATTGGCTCTGTTGCCGCTACTGCTGAGTTGCCTGTTACTGTTGGCTCTAAACCACTCACTCCAGCAGATTCTCCACTTCCATCTTACCCTCCCTCCTCCATTTGATTCCCTGCTGGCCTCCCCTATGTCTGTTAGCACAACTTGGCCATCATGCCCTCATTCTCTACCACCTGTGAATGGGGAGGGGGAAGAGAACCCTTGCCTCGTGGTTAGAGTCTCTGGTGGCAGCCCTGCCTGTCGGTAGGGGAACCCAGGGCCTCCCACTCCACCAGGTTCAAACCAAGGGGTCCTCTTAGGTGCCATAAAGAACGTATCTGCTACCTGCAGTCTAGCTAATGCCCTCCCCCCTTGTCTCTTTGTACTGCTCCATCCCTCAGGGGGCCCTGTGGCTTGCGGTTCTCCCTTGCAACCCAGTCCACTGGCCTCTGCAGGCTAAGGAGTCCCAACTTCGTGTAACCTTCCCCCTCCTTTGAGGGTAGTCTCCTGGCATAGTCCTTCAGTTGAAGTGAGTGCAGCACTGTCTCGCTCCCCCGCCACAAGAAAAACTCCCCAAAACAAGCGTGGAAAGCAGCAACCCCCCCCAAAACCCAGAAAGTATAAGTGGGGGTAAGGGGGTCTGTTTTGAATGTCTGCATCATGATACTGGGCAGGGTTTGTGTCGTGACCTCATGATGCTGGGCGGGGCTTGTGTCATGACCTCATGATACTGGGCAGGGTTTGTGTCGTGACCTCATGATGCTGGGCAGGGCTTGTGTTGTGACCTCATGATACTGGGCGGGGCTTGTGTCATGACCTCATGATGCTGGGCGGGGCTTGTGTCGTGACCTCATAATACTGGGCGGGGCTTGTGTCATGACCTCATGATGCTGGGCAGGGTTTGTGTCGTGACCTCATGATGCTGGGCGGGGCTTGTGTTGTAACCTCATGATACTGGGCAGGGTTTGTGTCGTGACCTCATGATGCTGGGCGGGGCTTGTGTCGTGACCTCATGATACTGGGCAGGGTTTGTGTCGTGACCTCATGATGCTGGGCGGGGCTTGTGTCGTGACCTCATGATACTGGGCAGGGTTTGTGTCGTGACCTCATGATGCTGGGCGGGGCTTGTGTCGTGACCTCATGATACTGGGCAGGGTTTGTGTCGTGACCTCATGATGCTGGGCGGGGTTTGTGTCGTGACCTCATGATGCTGGGCGGGGTTTGTGTCGTGACCTCATGATGCTGGGCGGGGTTTGCATCAAAAAATTCCCAAGGGACATAATTAAAAAAAAAAGTGGCGCATGAGACAAGCAGCAAAAACCCCATGGCCCATGACTGCCTAAAAACATGAGCCCAGCTGCCAAAAACAAAGGGAAGTTGCTTGTTTTAAGCAGCCCTGTCAAGCCATTCAACGAGCATGCCCGGCTGGCCTGCCGGGGTAGGGCTTCCGGGGCCCAGAGTAGTTCCTGGACCCCATCTCTCCAGTGTGGGGTTTAGCCACTCTATCACCATAAGACAGACACTCCAAACCCCTGGAAGACATCACCAAGTCTCCACTGACATTTCCCTGAGCACTTCAAATGCCCTGGATGCGGATTAAAAGCCCACAGCCTCACCCTGCTGTTTTTATTCCCATCAAAGCCAGTGGGAATTTAGCTGGAGTAAGCAGGGCAGGAGAAGGTCCTACAGTTCCTTCCTCTGTATTCACTCTTACCTTCCTTCCGGTGGGAACGGTGAGTGTTCGGATGAATGGACTGAAAGGTTGTCTGTGGCTGCATGGAGCCCACGGAAGCCCCTGGGCCCTGCCCACTCCACTAGAACAGCTGGCAGGATCGGGGCCATGTATAACTCAACTGCAAATGCAGTATATTGTGGGGAGTGTTTTCAAAAGGCACTGTGCAGATAGCTGGGCCGGGCCTGAGGTGCATCTGTTTCAGCGTCATGCTGAGGTTAGACCCTGTCAGTGCAGAAGCGGCTCTCGGACTGCTAGATGAGAATAGACAGCTGGCAGAAAAGGAAAAATCTCTCTCTCGGTGGTGCTGTGGGATGCCGTGGGGATACTTGCTGACACTGCAGGGCAGCATTGTCATAAGAAGTTAACCAAAATATTTGAGCAAAGTCTACAGAGGAATCTGAAGTTCTGATTATTATTTATTTGTGTTCCAGCTGACACCAGGGCCCCGTTGTGCTAGGTGCGGGGCACATCCAGAGGAAGAAACAGTCCCAACATTGAAAGCAGCAACAATTACACTAGATGGGTATTTCTCAGGCTGCAGGGTGCCACGCACCTGTAGGGAATGGAGGGTGCACAGGATCCAGTGGGTACCAGGGAAGGGGAGAGAAGAAGAAACTGCTCACACCCTCATCAGTGTTGATCCAGCTCTTCGTCTGTCCCTGTCTCACCTCCCCAACGCCACAGAGATCTATCTGTCCACACCAAATCACTTGCAGGCTCAGGGCCTATATTGCTACAACCTGGAAATCACAGGAACGTGAAAGGGAAACACTCCCTATTCATGGGGGTCTCAAATCAGATCGGTTTCTTTACAAAATGTGCACCGTTCTTTAGTTGCTTTCTCCCACCACCGGAAAACTACGTTGTAATGTCTTTAAAATAAGCAGCGCTATTCCCTGAAACCTTACAATAAAGGAGTGTGAAGGAAAATCATTCAGGTTCACAGAACGATTTCTGTTTGACGCTTCCTGCAGTTCATAGCCACCAATCTTTTTTTTTTAAATTATGGAATATTCCTTCAAATTGCCTAGGTAAGTTATACATTCGATTATTTTAAATTTCCTTATAATGTATTTGCTTCCAAGCAGGGAACATCTTCCTTTTTCCTGCCTCCAGTTTTGTCTTTGTTTTTGTGGGGGGTGGAGGGGGGGGGGAGTTGTACGTGTGGTAACTGGAAATGTTCATTTAAATTGATCTAGAAATGGTGAGATTACATAATATGGCATGCAACATTTTTGCAAATATGACAAATGTGGTACGTGCACATTTAAATATATTTACATTTTCCTTTACAAATAAAAAGGTAAGAAAACCTACATCCCTCCCCGGGTGTGTTCTGCCTACCCTGGTATTTGTATTGCAGTACCTTCTAGCAGCCTGTCATGGACCCGGTCTGCTCTGAGCTAGGTGCTGTACAAACAGAGAACAAAAAGACAGCCCCTTCCCCAAGGAGTTTACAGTCTGAACTACCTTGTCTGCATAAACTTCCTGTGGGTGTGTGCTGCCTACCCCGTGTTGTCTTCTCTGCATGATCTGCACACTGGATTGCAACTGTCCGGTGTATCCCACACTCTGCTATAAAGAATGTCGACTGTTGTCAGCATCAACTCTTTCCTCCTGGCTGGTGGCGTTTACTCTGAGGAGAACAGAGAAGAGAACCTTCTGTAGAGAACTGAGCTGGCTGAGACTCAGAATTTTCAGTTTGTGGGAAATTTCTACATTTCAAAATTTGGTTTTAGTCTGGTTTGGACTAAACCAATTTTTTCCAAATTTCCCAGGTTTGCAGGTTGCCAGCTAAAGCTAGCTCTCCCTGGCTTTTGAGACTCCTGGCTCTGTGGCAGGGAGCCTGGAAGCCCCAGCATGGCTGGGCTGCCCCAGAGCCTTGGGCCCCTGACTCTCAAGCAGTCTGTATTGCAGGGAGCAGGCCGGGGACTGGGCCCCAAACAGGCCTGGGAGCCCACAGAACCCTGGGATCCTCCTTCCAGCCTGAAGCTGGCTCCCCACCCTGTGTCTCAGGACCTCCCCTCACTCCTATCGCTCCGCCTCGCAATCGCTGAGAGCTTCCACCCCGCTGCTTTGTGAGTGGTCACTCCAGGTGCCCTCTTGCACCTGGGGTCTGTGAACAGCTGCATCCAGTAATCCTGACAGCCAGTAGCCCTCTTGTTCTGTTGTAGCAGCATCTGCCTCTCCAGGTCTGTGAAGTCCCCCACCCACCTACTCTGCCCCCACACAACAAAGACAAGCAATTGGCTTCTAACAATAATTTCAGTTTTGTTCTTCAAATCCACTCATGGGGAAACCCAAACTGAATGCTGTGCAACAGACCTAACATGTTTTGTTTGCTTTACTGTCTGAAATCCAGTGCTCTCATTTAACAAGGTTTATCACCTGTGTAAGTGTTAGCAGGCTGTGGGGTCACAAGAGGCCAGATTCTGCTGCCCTTACTCATACGGAGTGGCTCTTCACCCTGCAAGGATCTCCACTGAAAATGCAGTGCCCTGGAAATGATTTCCAGCCTTCCCTGTACTATGACAGCAATGGTCAGGTTCCCTAAACAAGAAAAATTGGCCCAAGGGTAAACTCTTGACCGGCTCCAGACAGTCAAAGCTTTTCTTTAAATGTTGTGAGTGTTAATGTCCAGGGACTGGAATCCTCTCTCCAGGAAGAGAAGCAGCCCAGAAGCAGTCGTGCAACCGTCCCTATGTTGCTCCGTCCTATGGGCGAAAGGATATATTGGTTTCCAGGTCCAGTAGGTTGACAGAAAGGAGGCACTTTTGATGATTTTTGCCTTTTCTTGTACCTGGCAAAAGAAGCTCTACCTGTCTGGATGGGATTTGCAAAAGCACACTGCTTCCCCTGAAGTCAACGATAAAACCACCATTCACTTCAACTGGCGTCACAGTCCAGCACTGATCGCTTCTGGAAATTCCACCCTCTGCTTTCTTTCAGTCCATGCTCTGCCACAATGTCTCAGTGGGGATGAGACCCCAGTTGGAGTGCTGTGCATGCTTCCGGTGTCCACACTTTCAAAATGATGTTGGAATTGGGAGAGGTTCAGAAAAGAGCTACAGGAGTGATTCAAGCTCTAGAAAGCACCTTATAGTGAGAGGCGAAAGTAGCTCAAGCTACATGGCTAACTGAAGGGGCATCTAAGAGATGAACGTGAACATGGTCTACAGGCTCCTACATGGGGAGAAGACAGTTGGTAAAGATGGCTCTTTAATCTAGTAGACAAAGGAGAAAAAGAAGCAATGGCTGGAGGTTTTGTCTGTCCCTTTTTTAACAGTGAGGTAATAATCATTGGAACGGCTTACCTAGGGACTTGACAAATTCTTTGTCACTGGAAGACTTTAAATCGAGAAATCTGAAAGGTACTTTAACCAACCACAAGTGATGAGCTTTATCCAAGCCTCACTGAGTGGAATTCTCCAACTTGTGTTACACGGGAGGTTTAGAATGGCCTCGTCTGCCCTTAAACCGATGAACATTTGTCAGTCTGTGACAAGCTTTAGGGGACTATTTAACGGCACTGAGGTGCTCAGAATGGAAAAAATGTGGCTTTGAATACGCTCCACCCACCATGTCAAGCTGTGCTCCCAGTTCTGAAGGCCCTTCCGATAAAATGATCAGCAGTGAAATACAGTACTTCTATTGGCTTCTATACTATCTGGGATCAGCAGTAAGACCCCGCTGGTATTTTACACCTGTATTAGGCCTGCTCCAATTAAGGGCTGCTCATGTGCCTAAAATTAAGCATATGCTTTGGTGTTTTGCTGTATTGGGGCCTTATCCCACTGGTTTCTTGATATCTGCATACTAGGGAGCATTGCATCAGATTACACTTCCAAGAGGTTATCTGTGCATCTCTCAGGGTGAGAAACTTCACTTGTTTTTGTAAATGAGTATTTAAATTTCCCAGGGGCCAGCAAAGTAGTGGATGGTGTATCACTGATAACCAGGACAAACACCCCCCTCCCCCCATCCCGCTTCTATCAACTGCACATTTCAACTTGCTGGCATTAACAAAAACGATGACTCCCCGCCTAGGCCTTCCCAGTGTCTCCTGTCTATTCTCTGTCTCTCTTGGATTGCAAGCAATTTGGGGATGGAACTATCTGCAATGTGTCTTACAGCACCAGTTGCTAGAACCTTAAATAATAACCAGTGTCCATTACAGTACCTACTTCTTGTCATCCTGCTTTGCCAGTGTCTGCTCATCTATATAACAGGCAGGGTACTTAAATGTAGGAGATTCCTGCTCAGAGAGTACTACCACCGTCAATTTCAATATCCTGTTTGTTCATGAGAATGCAGCAGGCAAGCGGTGGGGGTGGAGGGTGGGGAAACGTGCCTTTGTCTGTGAAGAAACATAGCACCTACGCTGGTTACTGACAGCGGCAGAAGATGCGAATGATGATTTCCCCCCTACAAGGTTGCAGCCCTTGAGCTGAACTAAGAAACATTCCCGGACTATAAGGGCAGTTAAAAAAAAGTGGGTTTTTTTCAGGAAAGGTCTAGTCCTTGTGAGTGTCCCTTTACTAATACAAAGTAGGAGCAGGGAACTGGAAACAGGTTATTTGACATTAGGACAACTTCCTGCGGCACTGGGATTCAGAGTCAACAAGAGGCTCTTTGACACAGTTACATCCATCCTGTGAATTCTCATTCTGCAGTTCTCTTGTTAGTCTGGCATCACCCCTCTTGGACAATGCTGAATATTAGTATGCATATCAGAGCAAGCACCAGGATTCAAACAATTTCTGACTAGACAAAAAGACAACCCCATTGAATTCATAGATATATTTTGCCAAATTCTAGAAAAAAACATCTCCAGAGTGATTTCCCCTTTCCGTCTACCCTGCTTGTTTTTCTAAACCCCTCGGGCATGGGAGAGAAATGGCTGGAACAGGCCTATCTTCAGGGGCTTTTCCACAGCAGGTTTTGCTGTTACTCAGAGGAATGGTTCTCGACCCCCAAAGAGCTGAACGTGGCGCTTTCTTCAGCACACAACCACAGAGGGGAATGCCTGATCTATCAAGTGGCCATAGTATTCCCAGGTGATATTTCACATGCTCTAAGCCAGCTCATTCTAGGGTGCCCACAGTGATTTTAATGATATTTAGGCAAAGCCAAAGAAACCTCAACACAGCTTAGCTTAGAACTGTGTGCCAGATTTCTAGAGAGGCAAGCCAGGGGAAGGTAAGATCTTTTATCGGACCAACTTCTGTTGGTGAGAGACACCAGCTTTAGAGCTATAAAGAGCTCTGCTTCAGGCCTGGGAAATGGTCTCCAAGTGTCACAGTGAAATGCAAGGTGGAACAGATTATTTATCATAAGTCGTTTGCACATATTCTAAGGGACCATTCTAGATGACGTGGCCTGTTACCATCACTACAGTCAGAAGGCAAAAAAGCGGAGGCAGTGGGTTATAAACTGTTGTAATAAGCCATAAATCCAGTGCCTTTCTTAAAACCAAGATTTTTAGTGTCTAGCAATGTTCTGAACGTAAGGTCCCAGGCTTTGAGCAGGTTTCCTTTGAGGACAAGGCCTGAGAGGTCAGGTAGGGAGTGATCGATTTGTGAAAAGTCTTCATCCACGGGTGACAGGGTGTCTTTGTCTTTTATCACTTTCCTGTGTGAGTTCATTGGAGAGTGCAATTTCACTCACACCATTATTATTGGGGGCATTTAGTGCACTGGATGAGGTTCGCTGCATGTTGTGATAGGCTTGTGTGGGAGCATGGATTCTGAAAGGAGTGTTGTGGGGGGTGTTGATCATTGTTGCAGTGGAAATATGTCTTCAGGCTCTGTATCTGTTTTTCTGGCAGGGTCTGGTGCTGCTTTGAGTTGCTGTGTCCTGGTCTGTGGGGAGCTTGCTTCTGACAATGAGCTGGAAGTAAGGGTTGCCTGAAGGCCAGATTTTTGTCTGAAGAAAGTAAGTACAAAGGCCTAAAAAAGGCCTAAAAAGGAACATAATGGAATGGTCGTAATTGAATTTATACTACCACATGGGTCTGGTCCAGCTCCCGAGCGGAGCCTAAAGGCTGAGGACCCAGGAGCCAAATTATAGAACACTCCAAATGTGTTATTTTAAAATACTCTCATGATTTTAAGGCAATCTCATGATTTTGGTGGCCTTGCCTTGTGATTTTTGTGCACCTGGGGTGGCGATACTGTTAATTTTACATACAGGAATGATCACAAAGGGGCAATTCACGTGAATAGAACTGAACTTAAAGATGGTGCTGAAAATTATACTTTCACATCCTTTTCCAAGCATGAAGTTTAAATACATAAAAATGCTCTATAGAAATCCTACACTTTACTATTTCACTTTTATAATGATTTCATTTCAACAGCAATACACTCAAAAGCTGCCTAAACTTCTTGAACTTTTTGCAAATGTTAATGTTCACTTTGAAATATTGCAATGTATATAAAACATGCAATTGGACATTTTAAAATATTCAAATCTTTGCAGAACTGTGAGGAAGGAATTATAAAAAAAAAAAAAAGACTGGACTGAAATAAGATTTGGTTGTCAACAGCCAGATGCTTTTTCTATTTTCTTCTTGTAGCTCATTTTGGTTTCTGTGTGGGTGGCTCATGTGAACAGAAAGGTTATTGGGTAAATGTTTTGAGACTAAATTGTCCTTTAAAAACTTAAATTTAAGGCTGCATCTTACATGTACTGTCAAGGGTAAAACTTGTCTGTTTCTTACAATTGCTAGATAGTACCTGACCACGTTTCTCCTTGAAATAGCAGAGAGGCAATAGTTAAGACCCCGTTCTTAACTAAACAGGTTATTCCCATGCAAGGGAATAAAAACTCTGCAATCTGTTGAAGTTCTTCTGGGCAGTGGGTTTGCTGTGCCCTGCCCCCTCCCTCAGTGAATGCCAAAGACCCTCCCTTATTAGGACCTCCCAAGATTTGCACATCTCAGGGGGATTGGCTGGAAGACCCCCTCTTCTCGCTGCCTCTTCACTGCCTCCCAGCCACCAGCTCCGTGCAGTCACTGCCCCTATCGGAACCATCATGCCCCCACCCCAGCCACCCTCCCCTCCAGCCGCAGCCCCCCCGGAACATTCTCAAGGGAAGGATGGAGGGGACACCAGCAAATTGCTGAAGACTCTGCCTACGCAGCTTGCTCCTACTGGCCCCATGGATTGTGGTGGGGGAGAATATGGAGGAACGTGTCTAGCCCCCAATTCTTCCCCCACCCAACAAATCTGGTTTCTTGCATTGCTTTGGTGGAAGGGCTTCTGTGGGACCAGGACTTGGGGACAGAGGGGAACATGTAACTGAGCGTCCCACTCCCCTCCTCTCCCCGCCACCTGCAGTGCTGGAGAGGAGCCTGGAGGGTGAAAATCACTCCTGTGCAGAGGGCCAGCACAATGACTATATCCCACTAAGCTCCGAGCAGGATGTAGGGCTTGTGCGGTCCCCTGCGAAGGGGAGAGTTTCACCCCGGCCGAAGTTTAAAAGGCACAAACTATTGGCAGTTTCAGTGACATTTTTCTCACATCTGCAGCCTGTTTATAATGAGTTCAGATAATCATCTGTTTAAACTTCCCATTCTCAAATCGCATTCTTCCATGGTGAATCACAGTAACTGTTCTCTTGGAACAAATCTGTTTCGACTTTGTCCTCATCTCCATTGTTGTAAACTATTTCAGCTATTAAGTTATATTTATTTTGAAGCTGCATTTCAAAGGTCATATGACTTACACTGTTGAGTTTGGACCAATCCAGCATGCTGCTTGTCAACAAACAAAACAAAAGAAGCCCTCGCTGACTCTGCGGTGGATCTGAAAGCACAAGAGTCTCTGTTGGCTGACTGAGAGGAGCAGTCCCATTAGGCTGGAGACAGTGTGTGTTTAACTTCCATTGACATTAATCTTTCATGTGCACCGAAGGCTGAACACATCCCAAATGACAGCACGTCTTATCACGAGCAGCAATATCATTTTGAGCTTGGTATTCTCCCGTTTTTAAGTCAAAGGACCCGCATTAGCTCTTTTAGCTACAACATGGCACTGGGAGCTTAGGTTTAGCTAGTTATCAACTATGACCCCAAGTCCTTTTCAGTCACTGCTTTCCAGGGCATAATCCCATTTGGAAAGCATGGGCTGCATTCTTTGATCCCAGATGGATAACCTTGCCTTTAGCTATCCTAAATATATGTTGTATAGTTGTGTCCAGCTTACCAAGTGATTCAGGTCTCTCAGTGACCTGCCTTCAGCATTATTTGCCAGCTCACCAACCTTTGTGTCATTTGCAAACTTTATCAGCAATGATTTTATATTTTCTTTAAGATCTTTGATATAATATTAAATAGCGATGAGCCAGAAATCAACTTGTATAGGAACCCATTAGAAAAACCCCAACTAGGTGCTAATTCCACATTACAAGCACATTTTGACTCTCTTTCCAATGAGGGGGTAGAGACTGACAATTCCTCCCCCCACCGAGGAGGCAGCAGCTCCGGGGGATGGAATTACAGTAGGGAGGAAGAGACAGGCTGTGGTGACAGTGTTGATAAATTGGAGAGGAGTCAGAGAAGAGTCACAAGTATAATTAACAGATTAGAAAACCTGCTTTATAGTGAGACTCCAATACCTCGGTCTATTTAGCTTAACAAAGAGAAGGTTAAGGAATGAATTGATTATAGTCTATATGTATCTCCATGGGGAACAAATATTTAATAATGGCCTCTTTAGTCTAGCAGACAAAGATGTAACATGATCCAATGGTGGGAAGTTGATGCTGGACAAATTCAGACTGGAAATAACGTGTACATTTTTAACCGTGAGGGGTAATTAACCATTGGAACAATCTGCCGGGGGGTGGGTGGATACTCCATCCTGGACCATTTTAAAATCAAGATGACATGTTTTCCTAAAAGCTCAGTTCTAGGATTTATTTTTGAGAAAGTCTCTGGCTTGTACTGTACAGGAGGTCAGGGTAGATGGCCACCGTGGTCCTTTCTGGCTTTGGAATTTATGAACCTATCACTCTCGGATTGCACTCCCAGCTTCTGGATCAAGAAAGGGAAATTGAGTGCAAAATGTTGAGAAAAGTCAAAGCAGAAACAAAAGGATAATAATGGGGGACTGTAGCTACCCATCTAGAAAATGGACTAATGGCCTAATAGGGCAAAGCTTAGAGAAACAATTGCTCAACACTTTCAATGGGTGGTTCTTGGTACGCTACTTCTAGAACATGCAGGAGGAGAAGCTGTTCTTGACGTAGGCTACCTCTACACTCGAAGCACTGTAGTGCTTCTGTTGAAGACACTTGAAGCCGATGGGAGAGAGTTTTCCTGTTTGCTTAATTACTCCCCCTCCCACAAGAGGTGGTAGGTATGTCGGGGGAGAAGAGCTCTTGTTGGCATAGCGCTGTGTACACCAGCGCTTAGGGGAGTGTAATTTACTTCGCTCAGGAGCGTGGGTTATTCACACCCTTGGACGATGTAAGTTATACCAACGTAAATTCTACTGTAGACATAGCCTGAGTCTTTGGAAGTGCACAAGAGCTAATTTAAGAAGTGACAGTAGCTGAGCCAGAAAGTAATACTGACCTCACTATAATTAGGTTCAACAGCCAAAAATCAGGTAGGGTACCAACAAGTGACACAGTGACACTAAACGTTAGAAAATGCGAGTTAAATAAAATAAGAGATTTAACAAAAAAGGCCTAAAATTAAAGTAAAGGAAGCTAACCACCTAGAATAATAAAGTCACTCCCTCTGTGACCCCTAGAGCCTTTTAAAAATATAGGTGCAACATTTGTACCATCCAATCATCTGGAACAGTGGCTGTTTTTAATGAGAGAGTGGATAGGTTTACTAACAACTTTGCTCCTTCATACCTGAGTTCCTTCAGAACACTTGGATGCGCCGTCTGGACCTGGTGACTGACTGCATTTAAATAATCAGTTTCTTCCAGCATCCCTTCTTCTGTCACTTCAGTCTGTCAGAACATCTTGTCTGTGTTACCAGGACAGAACAGGTCTGAGTTAGGAAACTCAAACATCCTCTGTAGTGAAGACTGATCACTTAGCTTCTCAGCAAAGTCCTTCGCTCCCTTTTACCCCTGGTGATTCAGTGGACGCAAGAATTCTTTTGCAAGTGTCCTGCTTCTGACATACCAAGGACTCTAGTGTTTGTTTTTATACCTTTTAGCTAGCTGCACTTCAAACTCCATTTTGGCCCTTCTAAATCCCCGCTTACTTCCTGCTGGCTGTTATTTAAACCCCTGTTTATTGGTTTCATTAGGGTCAGATTTCCAAATATTGAAGGATTTTTGTTTGGCTCAATAGACTTTTGAACTTTGTCATTTAGCTCTATTGTATTACTCATTGACTTCCTGATTCCCTTTTTATTAAGTGGTACACATATCGTCTGAGAGTCTATTGTTTTATTAAAAAGTCACCTCTAATAATACCCAGCTCTGACATAGCACTTTTTATCAGTAGATCTCAAAACATCAGTATCATTATCCCCATTTCACAGATGGGGGAACTGAGGAACAGAGGGAGTAAATGCAAAGTAATGCACACTGCAGGGGAAAATATAAATTACTCATACACCATACAGTGTCTAAGTTAACTGTATCAACTCCAGAAAGAGACCTGCATGTCATTATGGACCGCTCCATTAAGAGTTCTATTCAACACGTAGCTGCAATCAAAAAAGCAAACAAGATGTTGAGATGTATAAGATGAATAAGAAATGAGATGGTGAATAATACACATAAATCAATGCTGCAGTCTCACTGGGATAATGTGTGCAGAATTGATCACCTCATCTCGAAAAGGATATTGCAGAACAACAGGGAGCTCAGAGAAGAGTGACAAGAATGATTAGGGGTACAGTAAACTCTGAGATGGTGAGAGATTGAAAAGATTGTTACCTGGGAAAAGAGATGAATAAGAGGGGATGTGATAAAAGAGGTATAAGATAATGAATTCTCCAGAAAAGGTAGGGAAAACAGAAATTTCTGATCTTTCTCATTCCATGAGAACAAGGATTCAATGACATTGAACGGTGAGAAATTCAAACCCAATAAAAGGAAACACTTTTTCACACAAAGTGTAATTAGACTGTGGAACTTACTACCACAGGAAGTCACTGGGGCCAAGAACTTAACCAGATTGGATGATTATATGGAAAACAAGAATATCCAGAGTTATGATTAATGATGACAAATTCTGGAAGGGATAGTAAACCTCATGCTTCAGGTGTAAGCCAATCTCTAGCTATTAGAGATCAGGATGAGACCTTACTGGGACAAATTATCTACATCTGCTACTGTTCTTACACCTTCCTCTGGGGCACCTGGCACTGGTCACTGTCAGAGACAGAATATGGGGCTAGATGGATCTTGGGTCTGTTCCAGTCTGGCAATTTCTATGTTCCTAACCCAACTCAAAAATTAAACTTAGTGTTGAAAACTGACCACAAATTGCCTATAGATAGCTCTTATAGGACGTCAGCCTTCTCCTGTTAGCCGTAGCATCAGCATGACCCCCGGTAACAGCAGAAGGGGGAGTGGATCATTTCTGTCATTGTTAGCTGAAGTTCTGGGACCTACCATGTCATCAATTAAAAATGACTAGGGAAGGAGGGAAGAGCTGGGCTCTCAGGGAATAGCCCTGAAATACACACAGGCCATCGTTTGTCAAGAACTCCACGCTGCAGCTTTCTGCACGTCATCTGGTGGGACTGACCTGAGCCTGGCTACCACAGCTGCTCCAGAGATTTCCTGAGTGAGTCTTGACATGGCTATCACACTCTGGGGCTCAAGTCTCTAGTTCTTGTGCTAACAGCCAATTAGAAGTGCTGCCGTTGGCCACAGACTTCCCTGAGTTGTTCTTGTCAAAGGAAATATAACAAGCTTGGGTTGTCCTCTAAGGGTTTTCTTCTCTCCGAGAGGAGACTTACGGACCTTTTCATGTTCGGTTTGTCAAGTCTGGTTTGGCTGGGAGGAAATGACTGCTGAGCTGACTGAATGGGGAGGACAGAACTCCAGCTTTTAGAGGGGAACTTCAGAGAAGTGTGTAAAGGATAACAGTGTAACACTAGCAAAGGAAGGAGCTATCATTAGAAGTCCTTGATCTCACACACACAAACACTTACAAATTAAAGGCAATGGCCTGCTAAAATCTGTGATCAGTCTGAATTTACGAGCCATTTTCTGTACACAAACCCGTTTTATGTATGTAACTCAGCCATTATTTGGTTTACTACATGCCTACTGCATAACAACTAGATCAACTGTTACATCACACTTGCAACTTCTAATGTTTTCCCTTCTCTTGTCCCACTGAAGCTGTGAGCTTGGTTTCTCTGACCAGGGTAAGAATGCTTTCTTGAATCGGTCACAGGGGGACTGCACCTGACATTGAGCATAGGGATCGGTGGTCTAAGTCAGGAAGGGAGGTGTCATTAAGGGCAGGCAGCTCTTTGTGTCCACACAGCTCTCATTAGATGCTCAGAACCAGGGAGGACACAGGAGAGGGCCTGCAGGGAATACGCCTTCCAGAAAGTTTAGTGGCAAGAGAGAATAAGAAACTGTCAATTAGCGGGGAGCCTTGAGACCACGTTGCAGAGGTAAGAAAGCGGATGCCCAGCGCTCTAAGGAAATGGTTTCATGTGTGTGTCGTCATGATACCATTGGTGCCAGAGGTCATACGGGCATTGACTGCTCAGTGTTCTGGCCATCATGCGTGCAGGCGGTTGTCCCAACCAGCATTGTTGTGGTGTATGTGTGTGTATTTACTAGTGTAGCTCCACTAAGGAAAATTGTTCTAGACAGCCATGCCGAGTCAATTTCACTTCCTCACTATTTGTTGGTCATTGCTCACATACTGTGTGGGCACAGCTGGTGTCATGATGTGATGCTGACAAACTACTAACACCAGAAGTCTTAGATTGGCACCTGTAAACAGGTCTGCTATGTGGGATAGCTCAGTGGTTTGAGCATTGGCCTGCTAAACCCAGGGTTGTGAGTTCAATCCTTGAGGGAGCCATTTAGGGATTTGGGGCAAAAAATCTGTCAGGGAACAGTACTTGGTCCTGCTGTGTAGGCAGGGGACTGGACTTGATGACCTGGTTGGCTCTTCCACCTCTATGAGATAGGTATATCTCGCCATATTTTTTATTTTATTCACTATTCGATTGCTTCACACAGCTCATATTTAGGCACGACACAGAATACTTCTCTCCCCTTCCTCCACCCCTTTCTGGATCTCTCTCCCAAAGGAGATAAACTCCTGAAAAGATGAGCACATAGCATGCTTCCTGTCTGAGGACATGACAGTATCAGTCTACCTTGGAGGAATCATAGAGTCAGACGGATAGGATTGGAAGGGACCTCGACAGGTCATCTAGTCCAGTCCCCTGCACTGAGGCAAGACTATTACCTAGACCATCCCTGACGGGTGTTCGTCTAACCTGTTCTTAAAAATCTCCAGTGCTGGAGATTCCACAACCTCCTGAGGCAATTTATTCCAGTGCTCAACCACCCTGATAGTTAGGAAATTTTTCTTAATGTCCAACGAAACCTCCCTTGCTGCAATTTAAGCTTCTTGTTCTGTCCTCACTGGTCAAGGAGAACCATTTATCACCCTCCTCTTTATAACAACCTCTTATATACTTGAAGGCTGTTGTCATGTTCCCCCTCACTCCTCTTTTCCAGACTGAACAAAACCATTTTTTTCAATCTTTCCTTACATGTCACATTTTCTAGACCTTTAATTATTTTTGTTGCTTTCTTCTGGACCTTCTCCAATTTGTCCACATCTTTCCCAAAGCATGGTGCCCAGAACTGGACACAATACTCCAGCTGAGATCTCATCAGTGCTGAGTAAAATGGAAGAATTACTTCTTGGGTTTTGCGTACAACATTCCTGCAAATACATCCCAGAATGGTGTTTGCCTTTTTTTTTTTTTTTTGGCAACAGTGTTAGTTACATCGTTGACTCATATTTAGTTTGTGACCCACTAACCCCCCCAGAATATTAAGTTAGCTTCTGAGGATGAAGAAAGCAGCTCAGTGGTAGAAGCACTAACCTTTTGTCATCTCTTGCCGTTCACACTGAGGCATGATTCATTATTTCAGCTGAGCTTCTACTGGCAACTTGGTCTAGCACAGGGGTCGGCAACCTTTCAGATGTGAAGAATCAGAGAGGTAGCCGTGTTAGTCTGGAATAGCAGAGGTAACAAAGTCCTGTGGCACCTTAAAGACTAACTATAAAGTTTTGAAGCATGAGCTTTCGTGGGCTAATACCCACTTCATCGGATGCAAGCCCGAAGTGGGTATTAGCCCACGAAAGCTCATGCTTCAAAACTTTATAGTTAGTCTTTAAGGTGCCACGGGACTTTGTTACCTCTTTCAGATGTGGTGTGCCGAGTCTTCATTTCTCACTCTAATTTAAGGTTTCGCGTGCCAGTAATATATTTTAATATTTTTAGACGGTCTCTTTCTATAATTATTTAAACTATTCTTGTATGTAAAGTAAATACAGTTTTAAAAATGTTTAAGCAGCTCATTTATAAAATGCAGAGGCCCCTGGACCGCTGGCCAGGACATAGGCAGTGTGAGTGCCACTGAAAATCAGTTCACGTGCCGCCTTCGGCACCCGTGCCATAGGTTGCGTACCCCTGGTCTAGCATAACTATGCCTGTTATTAAAGTCAGATTAGGTGGATAGCATGTCGGCAAAATTTATCTTCCTTTGCCAGAACTTTTCAGGCAAGAAGTCAGCTGTCTGCCAAGGGAGTACAATATGAGGAAATTTCATTTCAACC
The DNA here is from genome assembly GCA_032164245.1 of Sternotherus odoratus. Taxonomy (NCBI): domain Eukaryota; kingdom Metazoa; phylum Chordata; order Testudines; family Kinosternidae; genus Sternotherus; species Sternotherus odoratus. The sequence continues at coordinate 168,744,867 of JAVMKO010000003.1, forward strand.
ACCTATATCATTATCCAGTCAGTAGTTAGATAAGAAACAGATGAATATAATTTACAAAGGTACTTAACTATTACATTCCACAGCCTATGATCACCCCCAAATAAATCTTGTGACAACATGCTATCATATCTCAGACTGCGGCCACTGAATCTACTGATAGTCACTGAATCTCATTGACAGCCACTAAACAGTCGGTCGCACTATACAACCGAGTGGTTTGCCTCTATAGCACAACTAGCCCCTGAAACAGCATCTTCTCCACCAGGACATATGCCAGTTCTGTGTATCTGCAAGCTTCCCTTGGAGTGGGATCACCTGGCATGCTATCTCCTTCATTTCCATAGACAAAGCACAGGGTTATGGAGGGGACCGATATACAGGGGGCTCCGCAGAAGTTCATCTCCTTTACAGGAAAGAATCGCTTCTACCTGGCTAACTCAGACAGTGTTTGTGATTCTTCTCCTCAAGCTCTCACTTGCAGAGGTGTTCCATTCTCAACATGCCGGGAGAAATCTTGATCCCATTATAGTCCATAGCAACTTTGCCATTTAGATCACAGGGGGACAGGATTTCACTCATGTTGCCCCAAAACTGACGTTCCATTAAACTATTAAAAATTAATTGTAATATACAATTCATTGCACCAACCTACACATTCTCACAACCAACACTTCCTTTATGCTAAATCAACCCACAGAACACCATACTATCTGTACTTTGACTAACAAAAAGCAAGTGTTTCCCTCCTTTTAAAACCTCAAAGTCTTGGCTTCAGCTCTGTTATCTGTCACAAGATATAACATTTGATAAATATCAAAGACATTGCATATGTTCTAAAGTGTGTGTCTGCCTTCAAATTTGGCAAGATTTCTACCAACATGCATACATAAGGCATTTCAAAAACTCCACGCTCAACATCTATTGCCAATAATTCTCCCCAAATGAAATGTTATATTATCATTGCAATAGAATATTAGGGGAAATATATATGTGACTTTTTACATTAAAGAGAACAACTGAAATGTGTGACAGCCAGTTAAATTTTTAACAGAAATCAAGGGTGTGTCAGGAAATTAATGTACATCTATCTGTCTGGCCCAGATTCTGCTTTTAAACACTGGAATCCTTTGCTTTGTTTTTTGGAATGCTCTCAGTTTGGAAATACATAAACTTGAAAACCCATCCCAAGTCCCATACAATACACAGGAGCTTCCATGTAATGCAATTGTGCCTCTGTGAAACTGGCTGTACGATTGACCCATTTTGCCCAAAGGCTCAACCGTTCGACCCTTCCAGATTTTACAGGACCCCGGTCTCCGCTATTGGCGTGCCAGGAGATGCTGCCTGGATGGTTCGAGCCGATGACTCTGGAGCTGAAAGTTCTATCTCATCACAGAGTGCCCATTGGATTCCCTTGATGCAGAGCACACAGCAGTCATAGACTTTCAGTGTAATGCCAAGGGATGGTCTCCCCAGCAAGCCTCATCACAGAGATGCCCAGAAAGCCGATAAAGCTGAAGGCACAGGGCTGCCCTCTAGAATCCTAGGGCTGTGGACAAATAGGTGTTTATGGTGAAGGAGCTAAGTGACCAGTGAAAGGGGGCTAATGCTTTGTCCGAGTCTCTTTCACAGGTTCATTGCTAGGTCTACAAGTTCCTACAGGACAGGAGTAAAGCTGGAGAAACTATTCCACACCAGAAAGAACCTCTTAGTATAGCAACAGGGGGTTTCTTGGCAGAAAGAGAAGACACAGACCATTCAATGTTCTTCCAAGTTCTGAGCCCCCTCCCTTAGTTCCTTCCCCTTGCGTATGGAAGGAATGGACACCCGGTCCTGGTAAGCCCCGTCTCTACTTCAGTGGCTTAGGCTCACTGAACACGAGTGCCTTTTTCATCCCATGCCACTTTTTCTGGGGCAAGATGGTGCTCTGTAACCTTCACAATAGCCCCTGATTTTGTCTGACTCTCACTCACCAGCCCACGCTGCTCTCAGAATCTGGGGCAGAGGGTTGTTTCTGTTCTGCTGGAGATTCTACCTCCCTTAGAGGGGACCCTGGGGAGGAAAACTAAATTTCTAAAGGCTCACTAGTTTCAAGGAAATAGTGTCCCCAGGGCACAGGGCTTATTCCACACTGATTTGCTGTGGTCCCGTCTCGGGCAGCACACAGCCAGCCTCTGCAGAGAAACTGGCCTAGACTGGTGCGTAGAACCTTTCCTGAGGTTGGAGGTGGGGCATTCACCAAGGTGACCGTTCTGTCCACTCCAAACAATGCGTATGGGCTGGAGCCCTCTGGAGAAGACTAGGAACCGGGAAAGGGGTGGAAGAGATGGCTGAGTGTCTGCGGGCATCTTATCCCTTTCGCACCCCAGGCTAAGACATACACATCCCCCTTCACCCCACATCTGGCAGACTAGCAGAGCGGTCAGGGATGCTTAACTGCATGGGCCCGGTCACGGGTGCAAGGAGCATTCCTTAGCTGGATCCACGGCTCCAATGCTGTCCTGTCTTTCTTTGGTAACCTCTCCTCTGTCCAGTCGAGGCACAACCTCTGCAGAGAAGCCGGCATGTGGCGCCCTCTCTGGTGCTGCTGACCACAGTCCTTAACGTCAAAGGAGACTGGCATGCAGTGGGGCTCTCCAAATCACTCCACCCGCTAGATCCCGGAGGCTGGATCTGCCAGGGAGGGGAAGAAGAGCTAGAGAAACAAGACACAGAGACCATCTGACCGCCAGGACCGGAAAGCCGTATGCTTCCCAAAGGCTCTGACAGTGCAACGCAAACTAGGCACACAGGCAGAGGATGCCGTCACTGGACTTCGCTAGGGAGAGGTAGGGTCCCCCCAAACTCTTCACTTTGGTAAGCCCAGCTGGGCGTGACCAGCCCAAGAGAGCGTTCCAGACTCACAGAGGGACTGCACAGAAGAACAAGGCCCTGTGTGAAGAAAAGCATGTTCATTCACCCCAACCAGCAGAAAGAGCAGGAGAGAGCGCTTCCAAGGAAGCCCCTGCAAGGGTGTTGAGGTGACTTCTGGGAGGTGACTCCTGCCTAGATTTAGCAGCTGGGACAGACCCACTGATCCCCTTCTCAAGCCAGGGGGGGAGGGGTCATTCAATGCTTTGCCTCCTAGGAGCATGGAGGGGCCTATTCCTCGCAGACAGACTGGGAGAGCCTGATCCCCACACATGCACTTCTCTCTCCTTCACACCAGCTCAGTTGGTTGGTTTTGCCTCTCTCAATCCCAGAGGCTGCTACAGATCCTGCCTTGCTCTGCTGCTGCTGCTTTGGGAAGAGCTCCTGCCACCGAGAGTGAGCTGTTCTCCCGTCTGGCTTTTCGGCCATGCTCTAGAAATTGCCTCAGCCACTGTCTTGCTCCGCTGAAGCAGTGGAGTCGTCTCTCCATGAGGGAAGCATCAGCACTTACAGTCCCCTAGGGAAGCACTGCTGAGCACTTCCCCCCATTAGCCATCTTTGGTCAAGACACAAATGGTGCCAGTCACAGCCAGGGGCCTTGTGTGTTACTCTGACCAAGGCAGTATTGAACGAGAGAAGCACTGCGAAGTGGGAAAATCCTGGATAGTGATTGGTCCTCACCCTGCCTGTCCGAGTGCTGGCACGGATCCAGCCCCAAACACAAAGTCTTATAAACTCACAACCCTGAAAAATACCCCCCTTAAAAATCACCTTTACACAGAACTCATTCTTAGCTGCCTACATTCAGGTCTGGAAAAACGGTTCTGCTTCTCAGACCCACTGTGACAACTCCAACATTTCACTTGAGTCTATCTACGCAGATAAAATCAGTTTAAGCCACACGCCTTAAACAGGAGGTTTTAACTGATTCAGTTTTGAAACTTGACCTTTATTGTAGTGCAGCAGAGCAACACAGTTTAAGACAAATGCTGTACCTTTTGACATGCCAGGGTATAAACAAATAGACAATCTTCATGAATCATCTCAAGTGCCTTAAGGATATCGCAGGAGCAAATATGAGTGTAAAAAAAAAATAAAGGAGATTGTTATCTGAAAGGAGGGCATTTTTCTGACACATTTAAAGATGGGAGTGCTTTAGAAACTGAGAAAACTAAACACGGTTCGTGTGTGTGTGTGTATGTATGTGTATACTTCCCACAGCAGCAGTCTGATGCAACAGTGCCTTTAGTATACTCCATAACCAACTGAAGTCAGCTGAAATCATAGGAAAAGCATACATGTTTAAAATGTCTACTTGCTGCTTTTGGATGTTCTCGTTAAAAACACCCTCCACCTAAACTTTCTGGTTAATATCCTCTTCACAGTTGAGTACAGATGTGGCTAACAGCACCTTGTGAAATAAATGTTCAGCTGCAGGCCTCCACCACAAAGTACAGACACCTGCAGATGACATCACCCATTATCTAGCTGACACCAAAGGTTGATTAACATGCTGGAACAGGTGCCACAAACCCCAAAACTCTTAGAAAGCGTATGCTACCTCTCCTTAATACAATGATTTCTACAGTTGATATTAAGTCTGCAGGCCACTGTCTCCTTAACAGAATTTCACCTGCCACTATTATATTAGCAAAAAAATTAGAAAATCTCCTCACTCAGCCCCGGGGTTTATTTCTATGAAAACTGTGTGGCCAATTTATATGTACATGTATGTACACAGGTGGGCCTGAGTCTTACTCACTGCTCTGGAAGTAAATTCCATTTAGACCCATTCTGAGGCCCCCGTTACATTGCCAGAACGGCGTAAATGGGAATCAGACCCATGTGTGTACAGCCGAGGTGGAGGTAGTATTTGCCCTTCTGATTCTTCTTAGCATATGCGCAACGTGCCTCAGGTGGCATGTGACCAGGATTCATCATGGAATTTGGTCCGCTGGTTGGATCATTAGCTTCCCCAGCCCAAGCTGGTACTGATGGGGAGTATGATAGGAAAGCTGATCCATGCCCCCCAACCTCTCTGATTGAGGGTGGGTGTCGGCCTTTGGTATCAGTGTGCCACAATTTAGGGGTGATTTTAAAACACACACACACAGCCACTGTTAGACTCTAGGAGCTGCCCTGGCTTATTGGTCTCCAGGTGGAGTTTACGGTGTTGGTTATGACCTAGAAAGCCCTAAATGGCCTGGGATGGGTGTATCTGCAGGATCACCTGTTCCTCTGGGCCACAGCTATGGTCAGCAGAGGGATGTGGGCTTATCAAAGAGAAGGGATAGATGGTCTCTGTGAGGGCTCCAGGACTCTGGGGCTTGCTGCCGCCTTTGGTCTGAAATAGCCTGAATTTGATGAATTTCCAGACACAGCACTATCTATTTGATATGGTTTTAGGGGAAGGGACGATATGTTCCACATGGGGAGGAGGGTGATAGGAACTTTTCTGCTGCTTTGATTTCCTGATGGGCTCAATTAATATGTCACTGGTTTCTGACTGTTTCAGGCTGCAGGCTGGGTGAATTTATTGGTTATCTCTGTATGATTATTTAATACTGCTGTTGCCTATGTTAATGTGTTACCTGTGTAGAAGAATTAAGTGCTGATAACGTAAGTGCTCGTTATTATGTTGTTGTGAGTCTAATAAATTGTTAGGGTGCATACAGCTTTTAGAATGGGCATATTTTATTATTGCTGATCTCTAAATAAATTCATACGTGTGGAATCCATTGGGGTGTGGAAGAAACATTTGATTGGTGAGCAAGACTTTGGGGTGTGCAAATTATTCACAAGTGGCAAAGCTACCAATGAGTTATACATGATAATACAAATGAATACAACTCTACCTTACTTATCACAGTATACTACCATACAGACCCAGTGTTACAGCAAACTACTAAAAAATGTGTAAACTTTGGCTTTGTGAAAAAAGAGACACCTACGCACCAGGAAATCTCTCCTCACTGTGTAGGTGTGGAGGCCCCGAGATAAGTTATCTCTAAAGGGCGACTCTGGGGATACCTAGATATCTTCACCAATGTGGAGTCAGCTCAAGCAGAGTGATGGAAATTTTAACTCTGCCAATTTATTTAAAAATGATTTAACAAAAATAAATAAATATGAGACAAAAAGAAAGGCCTCTTTGTTGTTCTGCTCCCAAAAAGTAGCAATTCTGTGTAGCCCCACACATACTGGGACATGCAAGATGCAGTTGATTTTACCCACAAGTCACTCTTGCTTCCCCAAGAACCATATTTATTGTTTTTAAGAACAACAAACTCACATGACCCCGCCTACCATTTAACTGTTCACGATCACCTGACTATTACTGTGTGCTCCCCCACCCCACCTGTTGTCTCTCCTTCATACTTAGACTGCATCTGGGGCAGGACCTGTCTTTGTGTTCTGTATTTGTACAGGGCTCAGCACAACAGAGCCCTGACCCATGATTGGGCCCTTCAGTGCCCCCCCCCCCCACACCCCTAGGCAAACCAGATAATTAGCAAATACGTAAACCACACACTGGGCCAAAGTTTTAAAACATAGATGCTAAAATTGCCCATCCCATGCTCTGCATGCCTCCTCCCCTTCTCCCCCAGTGATTAATAGGCCGCAATAACGCACAGTTACTCTAAACTGCTACAGTTCACAGCTGACCACCAATCAGAATTTTCTACTACCCTTTACCTCCATTATATTGCCATTAAGAACTGCCCCACCCAGCTCTTTCCCATCCCTGCGCCCATGCCTGAGGAAAGGGTTAGCCTCTTGCTGTGTGTCTAAGGTTAACCTCTCTGGGCTCTGGCCCATTCCATGGTCAGGGCCTCATGGAAAAGGCCCTGCCCGTACATCTCTCCTGGGCTTCTCTGCTCACTTTAACTCCAGCAATAAGGAATGAGGTGTGGGTCAAGCTCTCAACTGACCTGGACCCAGACCTTTTGGCTGCTCCAAAGCCAACTGAAGTCAATGAGAGTTCTTCCGCTGATATGATTAGGCTTTGGATCAAGCCCTCAGGGCTTCAAAACATCACCTTGGATTCTCCTTGGAAGCCAACAAGACAAGCTCATAGAACACTAGTGCTCAAAACAAGAAGTTACACCTAAAGATAGGCTGACTCTAACATGCCATTTTGCCCAAATATTGTAGCATATATAACATTGCCCAATTTTTCCAATGAAATTTGCATCACAGGCACAAAACAGGCCTGTTCTCAGCATTACTGTATTTACCATTATATTCAATCTTTGTGTCCTGCAAAGCTGTAAACTTCATCAGCAATGTGCATGGATTTTCTACCAGGTCACCAATAATCAATGTCTGTGGGAGCCACTTTAAACATCCTCACCCAATGGTGACACCCCATTAACAAAACCATTCTGAAACCTATCTGCTATCAGTGCACCTTTGAAAAATGCATGAAGATATAAAGGCAACGTATGATTTATGAGGATTAAAGTGGCCTGACAGCTGGAACTCCCCTCTCACTGCTAAGCTATGCTTTCACTGCAGGATAACCCTGGTGATTGGCACTCAAGTCTGAGCACTCTGGTTAGCATAGCCTGGGTGTGTGCATCTCCACTGCAAAGCCCTACTGGTGTTACAGTGTCCTCACCATTTCTGCACTGGCCCATGTGTGTTTGGGGGCATAGCCAATGGTTCCTGAGGCTGAGACACCCTAGGATTCTTTCCTAGTCAATTTCAGGAAAACTTGTCTATCTTTGGGGGAACTGTGGGAAGGCATTGGAGGACTATCACCACTTGAGTGATTTAGTCTGTGTCCTTATTGCAAAGTGGATGGGTTCCAGTGTAATTTGAAATGGAGCATGGGGTCTAACCTACATCCCCAGATGGGTAAGCTAGCCCAGAGTTAAAGCACCTCCAAACCCAGGTCAGAGGTTTTTCTGTAAGGACAGAAGGGCAGGTGGGCGTGAGCTGGGGAGGATTGGGCTAGAAGCTGGGGAAAAGCCCAGGTTAATTGTCATTGAAGACATACCCACAGGGGAAGTCCCTGCCAGGTAAGGATTGGTGCAGCAGTGTGGGGAAGCTTCTACTGCCACTATCTGCTCTACCTGATCTGTGTATACCAAATACAGGATCAGCATTTGAGGTTGTCAAGTTGGCACCAGTTACAAAGACTTAGACCCGTTTAGTAGTCCCATTTACATCAACGCCTACAACAAGAAGACTATTCACAGTGCGTAAAGTTAAGCATGTGTGTAAGTCTTGGCAGGACTGGGGCCTTACTCAGTATTTTACTTACTTACTCAGTGGGTATATGAAGTTGTGTTATGATTGAGGGAGCATGTGCTGAGGAATCAGCATGGCAGATATACTCTGCCTGGCAGACATTTTTGCCTGGACGAGGCGCATCTGGCTTTAGCTCAATTCATATGAAAAAATTAAACTAAGAAGGAAAAAAACATTGAAGTTAATGTTTGCATTTCCACCAGCTACAAAAAGGTTTCTCTGGCTGATCTACCTCACAGTGTAACTTTGTGCAGCTGACTTGTTAACCAGATGTTTTACATCAAATCTGAAGGCTTTCCATATGACACAGAAAGCTTAGACAACAGGCAAACCTGACTGCATTAAAGGGTAATCTGAGAGTAATTTGTCATAAAAACATCCAGAAGAGCCCCAGCTGCAGTTAGATGCTTCCTACAAATCACAACATAGGCTTCATGGTTCTTTAAAAAAATACTGCCTTAAGTTATCCTAAAAGTAAGGCACTAGTAATAGCTACTTTGTTTATAGTAGGCTGAGAATGTGATGGCTGGATTTCCTGCACTGCCAGCCAGGCCTATGTTCAAATGCAAAGCCAAAACATCTCGCACCGCTTCCTATTGGAGGAGATTCATCTTTGTCAAGGTTCGCTATCAAGAAGCGAGTGGACATGAGTGGAGAGAGCAAACATCTTGGAAGTGGCAGAGTCTAAGTTTTAATGTTCATGGGAATGGATCATAGCAATGGGTAGTAAAGTAAAGGTATTTCACTTTGATCCTGGAAGCAAAGCGCCAAGCCAAATGCTAACAACTTGCCATTCCCATTTAGATTCCATGCATTTTTCCTCTGCCTCCAAACTTTAACCTATAAAGCATTATTTGAATAAAATAACTCTGAAAGTGGCATAGGCATAACCAAGTAGTTTAAGGATGACGTTTACCTCAAATCTTAACTCTGTTGCTTTTAAGGTGTCAAAACTACATCCTTTATATTATTTTAGAACCCTGTGGATTTTAAAGTGCAGGTTCATTTGGCTTCTTAAAAACAATTATATAACGAAGTTTTCAAAATAAGGACATATTGATCTGAGAGATGGTTTGGGGAACTTGAATGTCAGGGTGATGAAGAGACCAGTCTTGATCGTCTTATTTCTGTTAGATAGAGGGGGTCCAACTTACGTACTCCTCCTTTTCTTTCCTTTTGAGGAATAAGATTTTTGCCAATGCCACATTGTTCATCTTATCATTAGCCATAGGGGTGATATTGGGTGTCTGAAGACAAATGCTTCCGGCTAAGTTTTTCAAAAATGGGTAGCAAAAATAGTTAGGCTCTCAAGCACCAGTACAAATATTAGCACACGAGAGTGATGGCTGTACGTGATAAATATACTAGGTTAGCCGTAAAGTCCAGAGAAGAATACATGAGCTTCCATCAAGCACAGCACAAAAGCTCCACACACCTCTGGTGTACAATCTGTATCTAAACTAGATACAAACATTTCAATATCTGACAAAACTGACAACACTCTGCGTGAACTTCCTTCTAAACACAAAAAGAACAGTAGCAGGCACTGAGGTGCTTTGAATATCTGTTGTTTGCTACCCTCTTGTGGATAAATGTACCATTCAACTTTCTGTATTAGGAGATGTGTGGGCTCAGGAGATTGATAGAGGGATGATGTGAAGATTTTCATTTCTAGGCCCATGGCCCCAGAGGAAGCTTATGGTAATAATGATGGATAGGCTTTGCCATCCCTTGTGTATTTGGTAGCCATGTGAAAGGAGCTGATGAGGCTGTTGGGGGCAAGCATAGAGAAAATGCCTATGCTCTATTTTATATAGAGGAGTTAATTCTCCAGGATTGTCAATTTGAATTGAACGATTACATGAGCCCTGTGTGGCTCGGATTTACAGGATCTGTGCTACCCTGGCCTTGAAACAGCCTCAATACCTGTCTCCTAGCACCCCTGTCTCTCACATTGAGCTCTGCCCCGAGAGTCCCACGGAAGGAGACTCCTGTTTAGAGACTTTTATTCTGCATCTCAAGTATCTGCAGCAACTCCATGCAGCCTTTTCAAAACAGAGCAGGCTTTATTAGTCAGCTGGAATACAGCATTGGGAAAACCTCAGGTTAGCACAGAGAAGTAATACAGTCAAGTCTTTCCCTTCCTCTGTTGTTTCCAACTGATGAGACCCAGTTTATAGCAAAAATTAGTCTCTATGTGCATAACCTTGCATTTTATAGCATTAAATTTCATCCCATTTCTATTACTCCAGTTCTTACTGCATAATATTGATCCTCCACTGTACTGACAATGCTTCCCAACTCATATGGGACTTGTTCCAAACTCCTAATCATTTTAGTTGCCCTTCTCTGAACCTTTTCCTAATGCCAGTATATCCTTTTTGAGATGAGGAGACCATATCTGTACGCAGTATGTTTCCCATAAGCCTGTGGTTAGCACAGCCTCTCCTCTGGATCCCAGGCCTCTCCCTATGCCCTCCCAACTCCTTGCTCCCGCCCTGGGACCCTGAGCCACAGGACTGCCTTTTCCAGTTCAGGGTGAAGTGGCCCTTGAAATAGGTGTTAACTTCTTATGCTAAAGAGTTTGTTCCACACTGTATTTAGCTGTGACACTGAGTAACATTTTCCAAGGCCTGAAGAAGAGCCACACATAGCCTGAGAGCGTGTCTCTCTCACCAGTCGAAGTTGAGGTAAAAGATATTACCTCACCCACCTTGTGTCTCTAATATTACGGAAGCAACAAGGCTACACCAACACTATTTTTTAAAATAAAATTTTCCCCAGAAATGGAGTTTGTGGGGAAGTTGGTGGCTGCTTTGTGCTACAGAAGCTTTCTCTCTCTTTTCAGGCATTGTAGAGTTTGGAGGCCATATCAGTTCTTGTGGTGCCAGATTGGCGAAGAGAGGTGTCATTCCAAGCTGTTGATGGGAAACCAGGCATATACGTCACCGAAGTTTCTGAATATATGGTGACTAAACAGTATGAGTGGAGTGGGTTGGTGAGCGAACAAGGTGGCCCTGAAATAAACGCCCTTCCCTGAAATGTGACTAATAAATCTGGATTTCCTGCTATGGAAAATTTCACAACTATCGGCACATGGGATTGGGTCAGAATAAATGAGGGAATCAATAGGATGCTGCGTTAGCATCCAGATGGGTTAGTGCCTCTGCATGGCTTCCGACAGAGCTTGTTAGGCCTGCGTGCAAACATACATAACCCCACTGCCAACCCCCGACAAATTTCTGGGCTGAATTCAACCCCCCCCGGTCATATTTGTGATGGATTTTGTCACCCCTGGAATGCATGGACAACATTTAACAGAAATGAACGACATTTGAATCTCTTCCCCCTCCCCATCCCACACTGTTCAGTCTTTTCAGGCAGCTCGTTACACAGTAATTTGTCCCGATTGGCATACGTACTGGGAAGATAGTATAAGGTTCTTATTTTAACAAACTGGCAAACTAGCAAAAATGGAAATCTTCCCAGGCCTGTAGATGCCTGTTTACCGACTGCATTTCCAGGTCTCCATTTTGAATTCCACATTGCGGTGGGAGGCGACATGAAGGCGTTGGGATTCTCTCTACCATTATTGGATAATTGCTGCTAGCTGGGGCTTATAATAACTTTTCATTGGTTCATAAAGCAGAAATCCTTCCCATTCTTATATGAATAAACATAAAAATTGAGCCAGAAACTTACCAGGTTCTGGGACAGCTTCTCCCTCTTTTGTCTCTACTGCCAGTTCCATATGGGCTGTTCTTCAGGGGCGGGGGGGAGGGGGAGGGAAGACATCAAATAGCTCCTCCAAGTATGGCCCCATGATGTGCTGTAGCTGCCCCTGTGGCAAAGCTTCCTCTAGGACCAGTTTCATCGGCAGAGTCACTTCATTTGCCTCATTCAGCTCCTGCTGCTGGCTCCCATCAATGTCCATGCTCTCTTCTGGAGCCAGCAGGCCACCAGCCTGGCTGATGAGGTCATCATGCACCACCGCTGGCTTCATGCTTGTGCAATCCCCAGCACACAGTCGAACTCATCATAAAATAAGCATGATGTTGTAGAACAAGGTGAAGGGGGGTGCGCCAGTTTCCTGAGAGTTGATTGGAGAGTCTTGGGAGAGAGGGAAGTCGGCCTGTAGCATTGTGGGATACTTTTAGTGGACTCCAAGTACCCAAGTCTGGGGGTGGGAGGGGGATTGCTTCTACACTGTAAAACAATAGGGCTTGACTCAGGCTCCAACCCTCCACTGTTTGAGCCCAAGTCCAGAACATTTCTGTATAGATGGAAGCCAGGTTAGGGCTTACATTGCAATGCAGATATAACCTAAGGCACATCTGATTGGTATAAGCACTGCTAGTCCAGCACTAAATATGGCAGATTTCTTTGTCGTGGGTGAATGATACTGTCCATCTGGAGCAACAGAGTCAAAACTGAAAGGAAAAAAAATAGATAAAGAGCAATATTATTGGTCAACACAATGCACATTAGTTGGTTGGAATCAGGCAGGCAAGCCAGTTACACCTACCACTACAATTCTCAGCAACAAGCAAAGTGTTATTGTTACTTAAAAAGTTTTTGATATTGTAGCTTATGTTGTAATTGCAAGTTGGCAACAGCTATTATAAATTCTTTATCTCTAAAACACTTCTCACCCTTCAAGGAATAAGGGTGCACTTTGTCTCAAGGCACTCTTAGGAATATGGTCCCTACTATTTCTAGTGTTTGATTTGACTGGGCCTAGTTGAAAACATCAAAAGCAATTGCTTAAAATTACTGTCTCAGGCTCTCTTACATCAATGCAATTGGCCTTACAAAAGAGAAACATGCTATGATGGGTGTACCAGGCCTCCTGCTCAAGGTCCCGCAGTCCTACTATACCCTCCCCAGGAAAGGAAGTTAGTTGGCCCAGCAGTCTTAGCTAAAAGGAGCCACTGGGCCATCCCTTGCTGTGACTGAGTTCCTTTCCGTCCCTCTTGGAAGCTCAAGGACTAACCAGAGTTTGGCTCTGGCTGCAGTTACGTAAGCTGGTGGAGAGAGGATCTGAGAACTGTAACCCTGAGCTAAGGGGTGAAGATAAAGGGGCCAGGTGGGAAGAGGCCCCGGGAAGTAGCAGTAATTGATGTCAGTATCCAGTAGTATCAGAGGTGTAGCCGTGTTAGTCTGAATCTTCACCTGATGAAGTGGGTCTTAACTCTGTTAATATCCAGTAGGTGGCAGTAGTATATAGCAAATGTGGATCCTTAGATGCAGAAACTTTTTGTATTTTATTAATTTAATAGTTGTTTCTTATTTACCCGGACTATTAATTGGAATTCTCCCTTTTAAAGCAACTTCTCTTAATATTTTGAAGTCATACACTGGTTAGGTGTATCTTTCACTATTCATTTTCCTTCCTGTGCCATACAATTATGTCGCTTCTAGAATGCAATGATCATTTAAAAAGAAAGCAATTCTTTTGATACTTTCCCTGCATTGAGTGGACATGGACCCACAGTCACAAATGATTTAGGTGTTGCAGTGCTGAGTATTGCAGGACCAAACTTTTAGGCGACTATAAAATCACAAGAACAATACTTGTATGCAGTGTCTGTTGGAGTTGGGTTTGTCCCGTGATATTAGAGGGTGCGTGAGGTGAGAAGTTATTGGTCCAACTTCAGACAAGCTTTTGAGCTTGCACAGGAACAACACCATGATCCACAACGCTGAGCTCTGGGAGGACCCAGGTTCCCTATACAATGAATGGGGGAAAATGGATATCAAAGAATGGGTGCCACAAAAGCCTGCCCTAGACAGGGAGCAGCCTAAACTAGCCAATGGGAGATGGGAAAACAGGAGTGTGTCCTAAGCCCTGCCTCTTTCTGCATGATGGATGGGTGCCTAAATCCTAGCTGGAGTGAGGCATTTATTTCTACATTGGCACCATCCACAAATGGGCACCTGAAGTTGGGCAGTTTAGGCCATGTCCACACTACAAGAACAGTGCAACTTACATTGGCATACAGCCGCTGGAGTTTGTTTGCTGCGTGGGTGTGTGCATGGCTGGCTGCTTGCGTTGGCACTGCATGGAGTCACTCACTAGACATGCTGGTGTCCATGAAAAATGCTGCGCACTCTGGGTTGGTAGCCCAGCGTGCCACATGCTGGTGTCTGGTGGGTGCCCAACTTCAGGGGGAGAGCCCAGGCATGCAGCCACCTTCTGAGGAGGGGCCAGTTATGTGTGGTGGGACTGGAGAGTGGGGTATGCCAGACCCAGGGGTGGTGGGTGAGGTGAGTCTGGACAGATGCTAGGCCCTGGGGGCGGGGGCAGGTGGGTGCCTGACCCAGGGGTGGTGGGTGAGCCGGGTCCAGGCAGGTGGTAGGTGGGGGGGGGGGGAGCGGGGGAATGCCAGGCCCAGGTGAGGTGGGTCTGGGCAGGTGGTAGGTGGGGGGGGAGCGGGGGAATGCCAGACCCAAGTGAGGTGGGTCTGGGCAGGTGGTAGGTGGGGGGGGGGGAGTGGGGGAATGCCAGACCCAGGTGAGGTGGGTCTGGGCAGGTGGTAGGTGGGGGGGGGGGAGCGGGGGAATGCCAGACCCAAGTGAGGTGGGTCTGGGCAGGTGGTAGGTGGGGGTGGGGGCGGGGGAATGCCAGACGCAGGTGAGGTGGGTCTGGGCAGGTGGTAGGTGGGGGGGGGGGAGCGGGGGAATGCCAGACCCAGGTGAGGTGGGTCTGGGCAGGTGGTAGGTGGGGGGGGGGAGCGGGGGAATGCCAGACCCAGGTGAGGTGGGTCTGGGCAGGTGGTAGGTGGGGGGGGGAGCAGGGGAATGCCAGACCCAGGTGAGGTGGGTCTGGGCAGGTGGTAGGTGGGGGGGGGAGCGGGGGAATGCCAGGCCCAGGTGAGGTGGGTCTGGGCAGGTGGTAGGTGGGGGGGGAGCGGGGGAATGCCAGGCCCAGGTGAGGTGGGTCTGGGCAGGTGGTAGGGGGGGGGGAGTGGGGGAATGCCAGGCCCAGGTGAGGTAGGTCTGGGCAGGTGGTAGGTGGGGGGGGGAGCGGGGGAATGCCAGACCCAGGTGAGGTGGGTCTGGGCAGGTGGTAGGTGGGGGGGGAGCGGGGGAATGCCAGGCCCAGGTGAGGTGGGTCTGGGCAGGTGGTAGGTGGGGGGGGAGCGGGGGAATGCCAGGCCCAGGTGAGGTGGGTCTGGGCAGGTGGTAGGTGGGGGGGGAGCGGGGGAATGCCAGGCCCAGGTGAGGTGGGTCTGGGCAGGTGGTAGGTGGGGGGGGGGGGCGGGGGAATGCCAGGCCCAGGTGAGGTGGGTCTGGGCAGGTGGTAGGTGGGGGGGGAGCGGGGGAATGCCAGGCCCAGGTGAGGTGGGTCTGGGCAGGTGGTAGGTGGGGGGGGGGGCGGGGGAATGCCAGGCCCAGGTGAGGTGGGTCTGGGCAGGTGGTAGGTGGGGGGGGGAGCGGGGGAATGCCAGACCCAGGTGAGGTGGGTCTGGGCAGGTGGTAGGTGGGGGGGGGGGCCTGGGGCCCGTGCCAGGCCCAGGGGAGGGGGCGGGTTCAGGCACTAACCCCGCCCCCTCCTCCTCCTCCTCCCCTCCCCTCCCCTCCCCTCCCGTCCCCTCGGCCAGAAGCCGAAGCTTTCCAGGGCGCTCGCTGGGGTTGGCTGCCCGCTTGCAGGAACCCAGCCAATCGGAAGGCGCCTTGAGCGGCACTGCGCCTGCGCGGGGGATTCGAATCGGCGGCCAGGGCCGTTGAGCACTGACGGGCCGGCGGCTCGCGGTCATGGAGTTGGCGGCTCGCGCGCGGTGAGGGGCCGGCGGGGGCGCGCCCGAGGGTCCCCGGGGCGGGGCCGGAGCGGAGCTGCTGCCGGTCGGACTCGCCCCCCCTCCCCCGCTGATGGGAGGGGCGGGGAGAGCGGGCCCGTCCGGGGGTCTTCTGGGGAGGAGACAGGGCAGACTACTGGGGGGAGGGGAAGGGGGGATGCTGCTGGGGGTGGGATGGGGAGGGGCTGTGGGGAAGGGGAGCATGCTGCTGGGGGAGAGGGGATGCTACTGGGGGTGGGATGGGGAGGGGCTGTGGGGAAGGGGGCAGGCTGCTGGGGGGAGGGGCTGTGGGGAAGGGGGGATGCTACTGGGGGTGGGATGGGGAGGGGCTGTGGGGAAGGGGGCAGGCTGCTGGGGGTGGGATGGGGAGGGGCTGTGGGGAGGAGGGGCAGGCTGCTGGGGGGAGGGGCTGTGGGGAAGGGGGGATGCTACTGGGGGTGGGATGGGGAGGGGCTGTGGGGAAGGGGAGCAGGCTGCTGGGGGAGGGGCTGTCACACCCCTTTGTGTTATTGGTGTCTGACCCCTTGGTTTTGCCATGCCCCTCTCCTTAGTTGCTGCTTTGTACCTAACTTTCCTGTGTGTTGCAGGATGTTTGAAGCCCAGATACAGAGCTATCAAGGAGACGACCCTCTTGATCCCTGGGACAGGTTGGCATTTGCACCGCTTTCTTAATAGTGTGTATCCTAAAATACTGCAGGTGCTACATCAGTGACCCGTTCTTCTTGTTCCAGATACCTTCAGTGGGTGGAAGGCACTTTCCCACTTCAGGATAGACAGCAGTGCTTGTCTGCTTCATTAGAGCAGCTTGTGAAAGTGTTTATCAGTGAAGAGAGGTACCATCAGGATCCGAGATTCGTTAAGTACTGCATTAAACTAGTAGGTACACTTAGATATGTACTAAGACGTGAAAATATGTGGGAATTTACCAGTATCAGAAATTATTTGAATTAAAGTTGTTGATTAATTGCAGTTAATTCATGTGATTAACTCAAAAATTAATTGGAATTAAAAATTGTGATTAATCTCAGTTTTAATTACACTGTTAAACAATAGAATACCAACTGAAATGTATTAAATTTTTTGGATGTTTCTCTTCATGTTCGTATATTGTATTCTATGTTGTAATTAAAATCAAAGTGTATATTTTTATTACAAATGTTTGCACTGTAAAACGATAAAAGAAATAGTATTTTTCAATTCACCTCATACAAGGATTGTAGTGCAATCTCTTGCAAGTTAAAAATATAAGTGAAAGTGCAAGTTAAAAATATAGATTTTTTGTTGTTTACATAACTGCACTCTAAAACAAAACCATGTACAACTTCAGAGCCTACAAGTCCACTCCATCCTACTACTTCAGCCAATCTTTAAGACAAACAAGTTTGTTTACATTTGCAAGAGAAAATGCTACCTGCTTCTTATTTAACAAAATGAAGAGCATGAGTTAAGTGAGTTCAAAGAAATAAAGATAGAAAAGATCACAAGTAAAACAAAATATGCTTTGTAATAGCGAAGACTTAACAAGCTATCTTGGTTCAAAGTAAAAAGCCTTATCACATGCTTTCTGCAAGATGGTTCAAAATGGCTAACCATACTTTTGGCCAGGACCTCTTCCCAGAAGAACAAAAGGTTGGCTTCCCGTGTCTCCCCAAGTGAAAGATGTTTAGGTGCTCCTTTCCCCTTACTCTATAGTCCAGTTCCCAGAGACTCCAACTGTCCCCATGGATGGGTTCAAGGAGCCATCTTTCTCAGCTTGCAAAGTACTTCTCTCCTGCATTTGTCCAGTAAGGGATGCCTAAAATAGCTCTCTGTCCTTCTTTGCTTATCTCCCAAAGTTTGACCTTACTTTAGGAAGCCCGCTGTGTCCATGAGGAAGCTGAACTCATGCTTTTCTTCCCTTCCTGTGAGCTTCCCATACCCCTGTATGTAAATAGAGCTTCCATTATTTTGATTCTACCATGCTTAATTTGTATAGGAGACCAGTAAATAGCTACCCAAAATTTTGTCTGGGGGGGAATTGTTCCTTCCTGTGTTTGGCGCACACACACAATTTAAAACAGAATATCAATAAGTATTAATAACTAGTGTTACGGGCATTTGTAAAAGACCTTACATGATACACTAATATTGTATGCAATCAGGTTATTCAGTTTCTTATTATCTGAGGGTCATGCCACACCCACCCCATCTTTATAGCTCAGGTAAAGTTTCTCTTCCCTGCTGGAATGTAGACACACTTTCTCTTCCTCTTCCACTTGTTAGCTTTGTTTATCTGATATGTAAATATGTTTTCATTGACTTACTTCCAAAGTACTTTGAAACTGCCTGGTGGATTAAACCCCATTCCTTCGTTTAAGGAGGGATAACTCCTGTTTGACAAGAAAATACACTTAAAGAATTATAACTTCAGTTTGTCAATAGCTTTGCATTAGTTGCTTGCACCTACTTTACACAATATTAAGAACAGTGAGCCATATGCTTTCCAATGAGTTATTACATGACACATTTTTACTCACAAATAAAATATTCAGAATTTTAAAATATTGTGTACAGCATTTTAAATTTTTTGGCACACAATTCCCACAGGAGTAACTTGTCAGATACAGATTATAATAATAGTGAGTTGGGGTACAGTGGGCTAGTAAGGCCAGCTGAAACTCACTGCTAGATATCGGTGCCCTCTGCCCTTGATCTATTCTTAATACTGCACTAACATCGCATTTTTAAATTCTAATGTAGACAAGGCCACTGGGGGAAGGAATCCATGCTACAACACTGACTTCAAATGTTAGTCCGTCTTAATGGAGCTTGAGGGTTTTTCAGTCTTGTTCCATTAATATGATTGGAGAAATACCCTTTCTACCCACCAAGTGCTTGATAGGTGAGCTTCTGGACAGCATGGCTTACTTTCTCCTTCCTCCAAGTTTCTCCCTGCATCAGAAAAGTGGTTCAATTATGCTACTAGGAAAAAAAGGATAGTCTTTCATGTGTAATGTATGGGATGTCTAGGTATGCTATAGATATAAGAATCATTACATCACTACTTCTGTCTGTAAATCCTTTTTGGTCTTTTAATATGCCGATTGGTATGTATGTTATATTCTGTAGGCAGAATTCATCAGTGCTCCTAGTCAATTTTTTGACTATATCTACAGCCAAGGAGTTGGTACTAGGACATCTGCTTTGTACATTGCTTGGGCTCAACAGCTTGAAACTGAAGGGAATATACAGCATGCTGGTGCTGTTCTTCAAAAGGGTATTCATAATCAGGCACAACCAATGGAAAATCTGCAAGAACAATACAGGTAGTTTTTTTTATTTGCTCGGACGTGGCGCACACATCTCGCAAATAGAAACTGTTCAAAATGTGATATTCAGTGAAGTACTGAACCTGCCTAAATATATATCTTCCAGCAGGGATAAAGACCACTGAATTTCCTGTAAAAGATTCATTCGCACAAGCTAAACATCAACACTTTATCATTGTTCAATATGTCTAAACTTGTGGGTTACCTTTTTCCACTGACACTAAAGAGAGTTGGACTGCAGTGTCTTATTTGTGAAATACAATGGGTCCAGAACATAAGAACTGCCATACTGGATCAGACCAAAGGTCTATCTAGCCTAGTATCCTGTTTTCTGACAGTGCCCAACGCCAGGTGCCCCAGAAAGAATGAACAGAACAGTGAATCAGGTGATCCATTCCCTGTCGCTCATTCTATTTTAAAGAACAAAATAGCCTGGTCTACTGCAATTAACATGCTTTGGACGTATTCTGTGGGACACTTGACTTATAATGGAGACTCAAGCAATAGGCTATCCTAGTGACACTTGAATTATGCTGTTACAGTCTAGCTTCTGCTTTACCATGATCTTGCCATGAAGGGCCTAATTCATCACTACTATAAGCAGAGATACCTCTTATGAAATCAAAGGTGTGGCATCCACGTATGCTAGTGATGAATTTGGCGTTTCATCTTTGATTTTTGGTCTATTGGAACCACAGTATTAAAAGTCAACCTTAACTAACTTCATCTCTCTTCAATTTAGACTGTTCCAGAATCGTATCCCTCGAAGTCATCCATTGATGCAAGGTAAGGCTAATGCTGAACTATCCATTTAAGTGAGGGTAGTTCATGGAATATGTTCTTAATGTAGGTTTGGATAAACCCCAAGATAGATTGAGCTTTTTGAAACTCTAAGGCTTATTTCCCTTATAAGATATGTGCACGAGATGTGTAGCCATGTTTGTGGATTCTGCTGCTTTGTTTCCTAATTGCTTCATAATCTTAGGGAGTTTTGCTCCCTTCCCCCCACCCCAGAAAAGTGTGTGTGTGTGTGGGGGGACTTACTGGAGGCTTCTTTAGTATTCGCTCATCTGAGAGCAGGGCTATGCTTCAAATTTACATTGATGCAGCTGCACTGGTAGAGCATCTTCACCAGACATGCTCTCCCCCTGACGTAGTCTTGTCTACATGGGTGGGTTAAGGTCAGTATAACTACATCACTCATGGATTGTGGATTTTTCACACCCCTGAGCAACTTAGTTATGCCAAAGTATGTATGTAATGTAGACCAAGCCTGAGGCTTCTGCTGTCAGGAACACTTCAGTCACTAATGCTTTTACATGGAATACTGTTTTGCAATGATTCTGTTAAAATAAAACACCACAAATTACAGCTGTAATAACCTTACAGAAGGTCAGCCTTCAGAAACTTCCAGTGAAGACCTACTGCAGTAAAGCACTAACTGACTAGAGCAAAGGTGGGCAAACTACTGCCCGGGGGCCACATCCAGCCCTCCAGACTCTTTAATCCATCCTTCTAGCTCCCGCTGGGAAGCAGGGTCTAGGGCTTGCTCCACTCCAGCCAGGGAGTTGCATTGGGGTCTTGCCCCACTCCACGCGGCTCCTGGAAACAGCGGCATGTCCCCACATCGGCTCCTATGCATAGGGGCAGTCGGGACTCCTCACGTTGCCGCTACCCCCCACAGCTTCCATTGGCTGGGAACTACAGCCAATGGGAGATGCAGGGCTGTGCCAGCACGCAGAGATGCCTGGTTGTGCTTCCGCATAGGAGCCGGTGTGGGGACGTGCCACTGTTTCTGGGAGCTGCTTGAGGTAAACACTGCCTGGAGCCTGCCCCCCCGACTCCCTCCTGTGCCACTACCCCAGCCCTGATCCCCCTCCCGCCCTCTGAACTCCTCGGTAGCATAGAGAATCCTCCTGTACCCCCAATTCCTCAGCCTCACCCCAGAGCCCACACCCTCAGCCAGAGGCCTCATGCCCCCTTCACCTCAACCTCCAATTTCGTGAGCATTCATGGCCTGCCATATAATTTCCATACCTAGATACAGCCCTCAGGCCAAAAAGTTTGCCCGCTTCCAGGGCTAAAGCCATAGGCTGAGACCTTCTCTTGATTGCAGTATGAAAATATTTACATTAAACCATCGGAACACTTTCAATAGGTGGACATGTGGGTTTTGGGAGAACGAGAACTTTAGCATGACTGTTTAAATGTGCTGCTTGCCAGAATAGATAGTTCAGACTGTGTCCAACATCACCGTTGCTAAAATGAGGGCACAGTAAGGTATAATTTATGCTTTTGGAAGTAGTATCGCTTCCAGTTAGCATCCTTAATCAGAGATTCTTTTAATATTCATGTAGTCACTTGAGAATCAAATTTGTAGAAACTACATTGTCAATGCCTTTTTCTGAGACCTCTGTTAGAGATTCATAGGTTTCAGACTGGGTGGTTAATTTTTGCTATTGTTAATCGCAAAAGTGGGTTGTGGGTGTTTTTTGGTAGCTTAGTAACGTCCTTAAGAATAAAATAACATCTGTGTTGTCTGTTCTAGTTGCTGCCTCAAAACAACTTCAAAATTCCCAGACTCCAAATCAAATGGCTCCTAGAAAAGATGTCTCAGAATCTGGTGACCCAGCCTGTCTCTCCAAAAGTCAGGTATCTCAGAACTTCTAAAATCAAAGACTTGAGAAAAGATAATCTTCGTGATTAACATGGTCATGCACTTGCCATGGGAATAAGAGCTGAACACCTGAAGTCTGTGGATCACAAATTATTTTAGAGGCCAATGGGATAAATTCAAGAAGGTGAAATCTGAGTAAACAGACCACCACTCTCTGCCACCTCCATAATCATGGTATTTAGGGTACATGGGCAGCTATAGTGCCTTAGCATAAATGTACAGGCAAGCTAGTATCAGGACACAATTCCTAGCCACCTTCACCCCACAAATTTCCATGTACAGTGGATTCCGGTTAATTGGGCACATCGGGACTGGAACAATTTGACCTGATTAAGCTGCTTCCCCAATTAACCGAAGTAAATAAAAAGGGAAGCTTTGTTTCCATTCTTTGCTATGTGTCCCAATTAACTGGTGGCCTGATTAACCAGAGTCCACTGTATTAAAGCAAAGAGTGATCTAGCTAGTATATTTCAAAGTAGGGCAGATTACATAAATTGCAACAGCTACATAAATTTTGATTCTTCGTATAAAGATCAAATAAAAGTAATTCCATCTATTTCAAATATAAAAACTTCTGACAGGGTTAAGAAAATAGCTATAACAGTGATTTAAGATCTTGAAAACCTGCCATTCAGTGATTTTAAAGAAGTACATAAGAACGGCCATACTGGGTCAGACCAAAGATCCATCTAGCCTAGTATCCTATCTTCCAACAGTGGCCGGTGCCAGGTGCCCCAGAGGGAATGAACAGAACAAAGAATCATCAAGTGATCCATTCCCTCTTGCTCATTCCCAGCTTCTGGCAAACAGAAGCAGGGACACCATCCCTGCCCATCCTGGCTAATAGCCATTGATGGACCTGTCCTCCATGAATCTATCTAGTGGTGTTTTTTTTGTTTGTTTGTTTTTTTAACCCTGTTATAGTCTTGGCCTTCATTCTCTGGCAAAGAGTTCCACAGGTTGACCGTGTATTGTGTGAAGAAATACTTTTGTTTTAAAACCTGCTGCCTATTAATTTAATTTGGTGATCCGTAGTTCTTGTAAAGTAAAATCTAATTTATCCAATAAATGGTTGAGGTGACTCAACTATGTTCTACAAGTACCTATGTGGGAAGAAGACTTCTGAGAGCAGAAGGCTCTTTAATCTAGGAGAGAAAGGCATAATAAGACCTGATGGCTGGAAACTGAAACTAGACACATCTTGTCTAGAAACAAGGTGTTACGGGATCTTGTCTGCACTTACTGGGGGGATTGATGCGTGGCGATCGATTTAGCGGGTCTAGTGAAGACCTGCTAAATCAACTGCAGATCACTCTCCCGTCAACTCCTGTACTCCACCGGATTGAGAAGAGTAAAAGAAGTTGATGGGAGAGTGTCTCCTGTCAGTATTGCATAGTGTGGACCCCCTGGTAAGTAGCTCTAAGCTAGGTGGACTTGAGTTACGCTATTCACATAACTCAAATTGTGTAATTTAGATCGACTTCTCCCTGTAGTGTAAACAAGGCCCTAGAAGTGATGGATCACCATCACATGGAATCTTTAAATCAAAGTTGGATGTCTTTCTAAAAATGCTGTAGCCTAACCCCTAGGTATGGGCTTGATGCAGAGATCACTCAATGAGATTCTATGGGCTGGCTTTGAAGGTCAGACTAGAATGGTTATCATAATGCCCTTAAAATCCATGGATTTGAAAAATGCCTAGGTCATTCCTGAGTTCTACGTCATCTACAACCTATCTATCTAACCCAGTAGTCAAAATTACTACATCAGTTTGTTACCTTGTGTTGTCAACAGTAAATCAAGGTTGGGTTCCTTTGGTCTTGACCAACCTAATTTTGTCCTTGGCAAACTTGGCTCTCTCACTGGCTCCCCCTGCTTCCAGATCACTGCTGATCCTAAAACAACTTTGTGCACCCTGCTATTAGCCTCTTGCATGATGAAAACTTGACCTTCTTTCCTACTTTGTTTCTTAGACTGGTATTGGATTCATTCTTCACAGCCTCTTCAGAAGGATTCCATCAATTGGTTTTCCTTAATCCACTATTGACAAGTCCTTTCTGCATGCACTACAAAAGAGTTTTGTTGTTGTTTTCGTTTTCAGCCTTTTTCTGTGGTAGGGGAAAGTCTCTGGCAGCAGGATGCAATGCAGATTAGACTGGGGAGGCACTGCAAGGTGAGCCATGTAGGGTATATATTTTAAGGGTTGAAGTATATCTTTACTTGCCTAAGCAGTGCCTCGCTATCTGCACTGCTACTTATAATCTTGCCTGGAGAGCCGTGTAGTACGCTTACTCAACATCTTGCTCTAAGGAACGTTCAATGTAGATATACCCTTATGTTAAATTTTTATTTGCTATTACAAGCATACATTAACTCTAAAATGATCATACATTTAACTGAAATAAGTGCATGCTATTGTGCCCCTGCGTGGATCACAAGGAGTACTTTGAGTAGTAACCCTGGCCCTGGCATGAGCACCCGCTGTAGCTGTGGTGCAGCTGCAAAGAATGATCTCTTGAGGGTGAGGAGCCAGTGAGAGGACAGCTCGAGCTGGGCGGTAGTGGGCAGCTTAGAAAGTACCCAAGGGGGGCAGTTGGAAGGTGTTTGGAGAAGGGGGTGAAAAGAGGTTGTGCTGGGGTGAAGAATAGAGGATTGGCCAGAGGAAGCTGGACCATGAATGGCACTGTGGAAGGAGCTCAGGCAAGAGGAGCGAAAAGCCTATGGCCAGTATACAAATTCCCCTCCTTGTGCACTGAAGCTATAAGGTTCTGGAACTGATGCATAACTCATGATATCCCGATTTTCAGTAGCCTGCTTTCTAGGCATCCAGAACATCATTACAATGCCCTCAGCAAACACTTTCCCAATGACTACAAATGAGATCTGGACACTCAGGTCCTCCAAGACACATTCTAGAGATGGGGATGGCCAGAGATTGATCTCTTCACCACATCTGAGAACACGGTTTCCTCTCTTGTGTTTGGGGAGCTGGGTCACCACTCCTTGGGGATGCCTTCCTTTCACTGTGGAAGAGGAGTATATTCTACGCCTTTCCTCCAGTGCCCCTAATTCTAAGGGTGATGAACAAATCAGGCAGGACGAAGCCAGAGTTATTCTCATAGAACCTACCTGGCCAAGCTTGGCACCATCTGTTACATGCTTCAACTCTGTATCCAGTCATTGACCAAGCTGCTGACCATTCCTTATCTTCTGTCTTAGGAGGCGGAGTGTGATCTTCACCCCAGCCTGTTGGTTCTGTCTCTGAGCCTGGGTCCTGGATGGATCTCCGCTATAGAAATTCCCTGCTCTATGGAGAGGTCACAGGTGTTACTAAACAGTAGAAAAACATCAATCCACACTACTTAACTGCAAAAATGGAGGCTATTCACCCATTCATGCAGTCATTACAATCTCTGATCAGAATTGGTTCCTCTTTCTGGATTACTTGTCAGATCTGATGACATCTGTTTTATCCCTCAGGTTGGTCAATGCACATCTGGCTGCCAGATTAGCTTTCATCCCCCAGACAAGGAATTCTCTACTTCTGCTCATTTGGTATCATCCAGATTTATTAAGGGTCTAAGTAATCTCTTTCCTCACTTTAGATACCCCACTCCATCCTGGGACTTCAATGTGGTTCTCAGCCACCTGAGGAGACCTCTGTTTGAATCAATGGTTACCTGCTCCCTTAATTTATCTATGAAGATGCCCTGCCTAGTTGCCATCATGTCAGCCCATAGGGTCGGGGAGATTGGTTAAGATGAACATCTGATGTAACCTTTGGTGGGAACATAAGAACATAAGGACCTTTAGGCTGTACTGGGTCAGACCATCTAGCCCAGTATCTTATCTACCGACAGTGGCCAATGCCAGGTGCCCTGGAGTGAGTGAACCTAACAGGTAATGATCAAGTGATCTCTCTCCTGCCTTCCATCACCCCCCTCTGACAAACAGAGGCTAGGGACATCATTCTTTATCGATCCTGGCTAATAGCCATTAATGGACTTAACCTCCATGAATTTATCCAGTTCTCTATGTCCTGGGATGTGGACATAGAGACCTTAAGAACAATGGAGGCGGGCGAGGCAGGGGGAGGAGGAATCTGCTATCAAAGCTCCAATCTATCCATCAGCTTCGGGGGTGGGGTTCTCCCCAAAACCTCACTGTTCTCAGTAGGAATCCTACTTCGTTCTATACCCTGGAATTTAGAATGGCCTTAGCCTATTTGGATAGGACTAAGCAGCTTAGTAGACCAGCTTACAGTCCTTGCTGGTGCTGAAGTCACTATACCCACCAGTACACCATCAGCTAAGGGGACTCCCATTTCTGCTCAGACTTTTGAAAGGGGTATCTAAATCTGTTACGAGTGCAGGTGCTAAGCCCCCCAGGGTGGGAGTACACACAAACTATATTGCAAGTGATCTCTACTGCAATTTTTGAAGAATATTCCAGTTTGAGAGATGTAGGCCCTCTGCTTATTCTTCAGTCCATATGTTCTGGAAGCATCACACCCTGCTCCATATCCGATCTGATGCGGCACTTGGATCTGCAGTACTGTCTTCAGTTTTTGATCCTGTTCCAAGCAGTATCCCGAGGGGACTTCAGAAGTCAACTGAAGTGGAGCACCCATGCGGACAGTACATGAAGGAAATGTTACTCACCCTGTGCAGTAGCTTAGTTCTTCAAGATATGTTCGTGTGGGTGTGCCACTCTTCTTCCTGTAGCTTACTCCTTCCTCTGCTTTGGTTGTGTGTCTCAGCACACTATTACTGAAAAATTGCTTACTTTCTCATTTTTTACCATATAATAAAATTAATCAATTGGAATATTTAATATTGTACTTACCTTTCAGTGTATGGTATATAGGGCAGTATAAACAAGTCCGTGTCTATGAAATTTTAGTTTGTACTGACTTTGGTAGTGTTTTTTTATGTAGCCTGTTGTAAAACTAGGCAAATATCTAGATAAGTTGACGTATCCCCTGGAAAAACTCTGCATACCCCAAGGGCTGTGGATACCCCTGCTTGAGAACCATTAATTTAAAACCAACAGCCATTTGTAGTGGTAGGTTACTCATTTGCCACACAGTTGTCCTGGAGGTGTTAAAAACCGGACTTTCTCAAGAACATGAGGCTTTGGGAGCAAATTGCAGCCTTGTGCTCCACTTGCTTACAGTCCTTGTTGGTGCTGAAGTCACTATACCCACCAGTACACTATTTAAAGAAGTACAGGCCACATAGTTGTGTGTGTTAGGTTTGGTAGCAGCTAGGAATCCCTGAAATTCCATAGTGCAGGACACAATGGTTGCCATTTAAAACAAAACAAGGGGAAGGAAAAAAAAAAAAAGCACTACCACCAGTGCTCTTATGATGATATCCATGATTTCTTCTGCTTTGATAGAGCTGCATCTTTTGAATTTTTTTTAAGGATAGGTGCTGTGATTCACTTCTGTGGATAGGACTGCTTAAAAACTGCTTGCATCCCACAGTTCATCTTTAGTAAATGCTTTAAGAGCCTTTCTGCTAACCATTTGTTCCTCTTCAATTCCATTCAAAACTACATTGGCCATTGCCACCACTTTCCCATCCATTAGAACCTCTGTGAAGCAGTTTATGAACTCTATCTGAGTCACATTGCTTGCAGTAATAAAATCATTTGTTTCTGTTGCTTTTACCGTTAGACACATCATTGTACGCGCATATATTCTTGGTGTAGTACTCCCTGTGATAGTATCATATGCACGAGCATCTTTTGGGCTAACACAACTACTTTACTTTCCATGCAACATTCTCACTAAGTGACTGCTTCATACAGTTTCTCACCAGTCTCGTAAGTGGAAACCGCTTGAGGGCTGCCCTTGGGCTTCTAGTTTACCACAGAAGAAGAAGCTGTTCTTGAAAAATGTGCCCTGGGACCTAGTATAAGGCGAGTCTCACCCATAACTGATACTTGTCCCAGCATCGTCAACTTTTTTTCTTATGCTCCATGTACTTCCTCTCCAGTCTTGCCTGATTCAGTTTATGGGTGCAGGTCTTGTAGCACAGAGGGTACCCCAATTATTTGGTTAACCAGGCCCTCCGTGGTGGTATTCTCCAAAGATTCAGCTACTACTCGGTACTCTTCATCTCCCCAGTTGATGCTTAAGAACGATGACCACTGTAAAAGGATTTTGTTATAATTACAATCCTAATGTAATTTAATTGTTACATAAGGATGTGCCTAGAATTTATGCATGGATTCCAGTGACTGCCGTTGGCATGCTGATGTCTTACTTAACCAGTGTTTCATTACGGCTTTTTGGCATACTAAACAAAGCTGATAATTAGGGCTGTCAAGCAATTTAAAAAAAAAATCCTGCTATTAAACAATAATGAATACCATTTATTTAAATATTTTTGGATATTCCACATTTTCAAATATATTCATTTCATTTACAACACAGAAATACAAAGTGTACAGTGCTTACTTTATATTTTTGATTACAAACATTTGCACTGTAAAAAAAGAAAAAAATAGTATTTCAATTTACCTAATACAAGTGCTGTAATGTAATCTCTTTAGCATACAAGTTGAACTTACAAATGTAGAATTACGTACAAAAAACCTCCACTTAAAAAAAAAAAATCCATGTAGAACTTTAGAGCCTACAAGTCCACTCAGTCTTACTACTTGTTCAGCCAATCATTTCAGACACCATTTCAGAGGATGAGCATACGTGCTGATGATGGGTTCTGCTCGAAAATGATCCAAAGCATTGCAGACCGACTCATGTTCATTTTTGTTATCTGAGTCAGATGTCACCAAGCAGAAGGTTAATTTTCCTTTTCGGTGGTTCAGGTTCTATAGTTTCTGCATTGTAGTGTTGCTCTTTTAAGACTTCTGAAAGCATGCACCATACCTTGTCCTCTCAGATTTTGGAAGGCACTTTAGATTCTTAAACTTGGGGATGAGTGCTGTAGCTATCTTTAGAAATCTCATGTTGGTACCTTCTTTGTGTTTTGTCAAAGTGAAAGCATTCTTAAAATGAACAACATGTGCTGGGTCATCATCTGAGCCTGCCAAAACATGAAATATATGGCAGAATGTGGGTAAAATAGAGCAGAGGACATACAATTTTCCCCGAAGGAGTTTAGTCACAAATTTAATTTGCATTATTTTTTAACGCATCAACATGGAAGCATGTCCTCTAGAATGAAGCATGAAGGCACATACGAATGTTTAGTGTATCTGGCATGTAAATACCTTGCAATGCTGGCTACAAAAGTGACATTCGAATACATGTTTTAAATTTCAGATGACATAAATAAGTCGGTAGCATTATCTCCTGTAAATGTAAACAAACTTGTTTGTCTTCACGATTGGCTGAACAAGAAGTAGGACTGAGTGGACTTTTAGGCTCTAAAGTTTTACATGGTTTTGTTTTTGAGTGCAGTTATACAAATGTAAAGGGTTTTTTATTGTAAGTTGCACTTTTGCAATAAAGAGATTGCATTACAGTACTTGCATGAGGTGAATTGAAAAATACTATTTTTGATCACTTTTAGTGCAAATATTTGTAATAAAAAATAAAATAAAGTGAGCACTGTACACTTCTGTGTAATTGAAATCAATATATTTGAAAACTTAGAGCTTTTCCATGATACCTGGCTTGACCCATTTGTCACATTTTATTATCAAAATTTCCACCCATTGGTGGAGGAGCTGGCAGATGGGACCTGGAGGCAGCAAGTCTTTCCTGAGTTACCCCTAAGATTGCAGAGGGGCACACCATTGATAAATTATGATTCTGTAGATTTTTATGAATCAAATGATACCTCCCCTACCTTTCTATTATTAACCAGCCCATGGAATTACAATTTTTCCCAGACTAAGAAGGTTCGTGACTGAATCTCAAGTAGAGTTAGGTACTCAGCTCTCTGAGAGGTGGGGCTTAGGTGGATAATGTTTCTCTCCTTGAGATCTACTGATGCAAAGTGCTATGTAAGAGTCAGGTATTCTTACCAGGCCACAGTATATCGGAAGTGCACACTTACATGATGGTTACACCTGCCTAAATGACCACTGACTCCTATGGCTGTTACTTTCAGTTTAAAAAAAAGATGAGGAAACTAAATGACAAATTCTTTAACACAGACTGAAGGTTGCCTGGTGGTATTTTATGTCCTAGAATGTCAAGTTCAGCAAATTCAAACTTGTGAAAACCAGGAAATAGAGAATTAAGGTACACATTCATGCCCTCTTTGAGCAGTGCCACTTTATGGTCATAAAACATATTCATACTCTGCCTTTGCAGTGGTCTGAACAAAAGTTACCTAAATCTGCCCATCATTGAACTTGGGGAAGGGTAAGTGAAATTATAGTGTTATAGTGCATAAGGGAAAAGGATTTGTAACAGGAATTTAAAACTAGTAGATGTGGTGTTCTGTCTGTGGCGTTGGCTAAGTGCAGGTCACACTCCTCTCCCGCCTAACTGCTGACAGTCCCCATGGCAAGAAGTCACCTGTACCCTGCTAGTGACACATCCTACACAACACAGAACTCAAATGAAGTGTACTGGATCTCTGAAGGTATGCATGCACCTCTTTTTCCTTTGATCTCTCTCCCACACCCGGGGCTCAGAGGGAGGTGCTTACATATTACTCCTGAGGGCATGCTGTGCAAAAATATTAAAAAATCTGAGTACAATATTTTAAAATTCTGCAAATTTTACTTATCAAAATGACACTTCATTATCACACCAGTTTCAATTTTTTTTGGTAATTTCAAAATACCTGTCACCAAGTATGTATGTAACACTACAAACGCACACAAAAATTCCCCCAGGAGTAGAGGTCAAGAAACCACTATGACTACCCAGTTCTTGTTTCTCTGGCCCCTTCCCCCAAGACCAGCTGGGAGGGCCAGACACCCGCAGATCCCAGACACAGTGTGCCCTCCCTCTGAGTCAATACACCTAAAACCCCTGTGCCCCAGAACCCAGTTGTGGGGAGGAGGGGGAGACCAGCCCAGATACCTGCACCCAAGCCCAGCTGTGGTGCCCCCCTTTGCCCAAATACTCTCTCTCCCAGAGCCCAGACACCTGCCCCTTCTTCCCCCTCTCCCAGAGCTCAGCCGTTGTCTCCCCAGAGCCCAGGGATCCAGAGGAAGAAACAGCTTGTTGCTTGGCCTCAAGCTTGCATGTAGTTTCCTGTGTGCTGCCCTCTCCTTCCCTCAAGGTGTGCTGGGAACTGCAGCTGCTAGGAATCCTCTAGCTCTCTCCCCCTCCTGACAATGTTTTCTATGGGCAAGTTAGTCTCTGCCAGGCCCAGCGGTCCCTAGTGGCGGCTAGCAGAACTGCAGCCCATTTCTGTGGGGGAAGGATATTTTAAGCACACAGTGTGAATTTCTGCAAAATTCTGCATCCTGCAGTGGTGCAGAATTCCCCCAGAAGTAACATATGCCCCCAGAGAGCTTCATCCCCCCCACTTTGCCTCATATCACAATCACAGCTCTTCCAAGATGCTCTAATTAATCCATCCACCATTCAGTACAGCTATACCTAACGGAAAGCTGCTAGAGTGCATCGAGCCATTCCCAATGGCTATTACCAACTCGATGGGGACTGTGTGGGCGTGTACCTTAAATCTGTATTTCCTGGTTTCTACCTGTTTGAGGTTTGCTAACTTGATGTTCTGCAAAGGTGAGATTCCACCTGGCAATCTTAACTGTTGTTTGTTTTGTTTGTATTTTTCCATTTAATGAAGTTCTGCTTAGTTGTAGCTAATCGATGGTTATACCATAACTGAGGTTCCATCCCTATTGTGGGGGGACACAATGGTTATACTACACCCTGTCCACAAGAAAGAAACCTCTATATTTGCATATAAATTAGACACACTGTTCAGCTCAATCATGCTACACTTTTGCACTTCAGTGGTTCAGCATGGTAACATGGTTAAAAGATGGCTTGCTTCCACCTGCAGTGAAAAGCCATGGACTACTTTGTGTTGAACTCCATTGTGGTAAATGGCTGCTGCAGCATAGTGTAGTAGTTGTGAATGGCGCTGGAGATTAAATTTTGCAACATGGTAAATCTCTGAAGGTCAGTGTAGGTGGCGGGGATCCTCTCTCCACAGGAAGGAATAATGGTAGTGTGGTCAATCATCACTGTCTAACATTACTTGATAATGACCTTTGTGTTTCATAGGAGCAGAGTTGACTAGTTCTAAAAAGGAATCCTGACTGGCTGGAAGGCTGTGGTGTGATATAAAACCCTGAATATATTAATATAGAGGAGAAGCTGTGCAGTGGCAATCCTCTGCTCTGTCAGACCCATGTGCCTTTCCGCTCTAGGGAGAGGATGAGGAAACCATCACACTACCATATTGGGGCAGTGAGATTTGAGAATAAAGGATGGAGCAGAAGGGACTGAGGAGGCTTCTGCTGCCCCCACAAGTCCCTCACTTTAAACTAAGGTTACTAATCAAACTTGAGGGTCTGGTGAGGGGAACAAACGAGGAGTCTGTTTTCTAGGTATCATGCTATTCATTCATTGATGGAATGAAACCCTTAATAGCTGATATTGCTTTAATAACACGGCTAATTTTATAGCTCTACCTATGTCTCTTATGGGTCTTCAACTAGCTCAGAGTCGTCAACAGTTGTAGCTTGGGAAGGTGGGGAAACCAATATGTCTTACATCTTTCAGATTTGTTATTCTGGGCATCACAAAGTGTTCAATGGTGAAAAAGTGGATTTCTGAATTCTTGGCTGAATACGTGGACATGTTCAGACTAGGCTCTCAAAGCTTCTTTCTACCTTTTAGGATCCCAATTTTTCTGCAGTTCAGTCCTCTCAGGATGGAGCAGGAAAAGTGTAAGTAGCACTAATACACACTCAAGTATGCTAGACGAATGTGCTTTAAAAAATAATCAAAGTCCTGCATAGTGAACTTAAATGCATCTTTCACAATTTTTTCTCTACAGAGAGTATCTTACCTACATTTCAAAGTCAGCAGTTCTTCCAAAGCAATCTTTGACCTCCAATCAATTTGAGCCACTGGTGATGTACAATAAAAGTATGCTCATCTGTGAAGGCTCAGAGCTTTCATTTGAGGAAGTGAGAGCGAAGATTGTTTACCGAAAACAAGAAAGATTGAGACGACAAAAAGAATGGGGTACTCTATCTACTTACCTTCAGAAATGTCTTTGCCCTTATCTCTAGGGAAAACTGGTTGGTTATAAGTAACTCTTCATTGCTGTCCCTATTTAGAGAGCTGCATACATTCCCTTCGCCAAATCTGGCATCCCCTCTCCTGCCATTCATGGGATCCTATAAACATAAGTGAATGTATCAGATGAATTCTTTCTGTGACTTGAGGATCTTTCTGGCAGGCAGTGCCATTCAGCCCCCTTGATTAGAGAGAGAGAAAATGGGACTACGGTAAATCCCAGGATTCCCTAAGCTGAATTCAGTGGCAGCGTCCAGTCAGTCTTCTCAAACCCGTCTTTCCAATATAGTACAGCACATGCCCTGCGGGGTGGAAGGAGTGGCACTTGGGAATGGTCAAGAGCAGCTTATCCCTTTGCGGTCTAGCAGCTAATTACGTTCTAACCACAGGAGGCTTGACTTTTCCAGATTTACTGGAGATCGTGAAGGGAGCCAGGAGGTGTTTGTGGACTGCTTTAAACTGGACACTCGCTACGTCTCTCACATGTCCATTTTTAAATATTTGAATTTCCCTTTTTAAATGGAAAATTAAGAACAAATTCCACTCAGCACCAGAAAAGTCATGCAACTGCATATATCACCTCGCGCCTATGCCATCCTTATTGCAAAGAAATCCGTGCTCTATGACAGTAATGGAAGTGACACCTAGACAACCTTAATTCTTCCTTCTGCCATGCAAAACACACACATGTACTGTATCTTTGCCTAGCAAACAATAACTGCTCTATAAACCATGCAATAGCCATAGTTCATAAATCAATTTTAGAGAAATACAGAACCCTGAAAGGGAAAACACCTAAATAAAATCACAAGCAAGGAAAAGTCACCCAACACAAACATTTAACCCGAGAAGGTAGAGTTCTCTGACACTGGTTTTCTACTGTTGACTAGCTCGTAGTAGGGCTGATGGGATTGTGAGAAGCTGGTTTATGTAGCTGTATGGTTTTATTCTATTTCCTGATTAATTTAGTTTTGAACACATTATTTGCCTGTAGCAACCTAAATTATGACAGCTTTTTATATATCTGCATTTTATTTAAACTAAAGTATATATCATATCTGAGGTGGGGAGAAAAAAACATAAATGGACATTCATTGCCTGTTTTGCTTATTATGGTCTTGCCACCTTCAGAAGAAGAAGAGAGGAACTACGCAAAGAGAAAAGAATCCGCCATCCTTGAAATGCAGTTCTTGCAGCAGAAGCTGGAACAGCTCAGTCAGCTGACCAAAGACTATCCAGAAGCTAAGCTGGAAGAGGCATCCATGGTACAGTCCATTCCAGACAGAACGGTGGTAAGTATACACTGGGATCAGCAGCAGCACTTTTGTAACAGCTAGTAAAGTTTACCTTTCTTGCTTTGAGTGTCTAACTTTAACCCACATATTTTGCTAATTTAACTTGGAAATCAAGATTCACTGAAGTACCTATTTCCTGTTTTGTATTTGACTGACATTGCTTTCAATATGCAATTTTTAAAACATTCTTTGTAACTGTTAAACCAAAAACCTACTTAGACCACCAAGGAGTTATTTTTAGCTACAGGTGAAAGTTACCATTGTATGGTAGGACTGATTTCTTTTTTGTTTCTGGATGGCTACAAGAGCAGATTAGCAATGATACAAGAGTTTGCCATATGTTTTTTCTTGCAAAGGTTGATCCATGTGTGAAACCAATTCCTGCTCTACAGCAAGATTGGACAGCACCTTCTCAGAGGACAAATCTGCAAACCTCATGGTGCATGGGGCCAGACAAGCTGCAATCAAGGGCTGTAGCAAGTACTTCAACAGCAGATACTTCTCTACCACAGCCTATTGAAACTGGTAGCCATCAGTCTGTGTCAGCATCACTATCAATGGGACCATATCAGAGGGTCACAGGCGAAGCTAAACTAGATCTTGGAGAACTCCGGAACACTCTGTTACAACTTGAGCTCAAGAGTGGTGATGCTGTGTCTCAGCCTATTCAGGAACATTCCACCTTCAGTCACGGCCAGTCCCTTGGACAGCAGTAAGTACAAATGGCCTTTCTAATTCTTGCTTCAGATGTTGTTCAGACTGTTTATAATTGGACTACATTACTTTAGTTAAGAATCAGAGAGGTAGCCGTGTTAGTCTGGAATAGCAGAGGTAACAAGAGTCCTGTGGCACCTTAAAGACTAACTAAAGTATTGAAGCATAAGCTTTCATGGGCTAATACCCACTTCATCGGCTTGCATCTGACGAAGTGGGTATTAGCCCATGAAAGCTTATGCTTCAATACTTTAATTAGTCTTTAAGGTGCCACAGGACTCTTTGTTACCATTACTTTAGTTGTGTATTTTTGCTCCTATCCTTGATAGGTTGAAACTCTGCAGCTAGTCCCACTGTGAAACTATTGACAACACTAAAGGAAGTCAGCTGGTCTCAATTAAGTGTTAAAATATCCAAGTGGCCTCTTTTATAAGTCAACTTCTTGTCACACATCTCACCCTAACTCCCTAGTGAGGATTGTTTCTGTGGGACTAATACCCATAGTACTGAATATTACTACAAAGGATCTCTCAAGGATAGAAAACTGTGACACCAATGCTTTATAGAGATCCATTTTAGAAAATGCAATTCTGCTAGTATGTATAATAGTGTCATTGAAATATCTAACTCTTCCAAGTCTCAACTTTAACTTGAAGTGCTACTTCTCTTTCCTCTGCTACGGTCTGTATCTAAGGCTGGTCTTCAGTAGCGCTGCCCGAGATCGATCTTCTGGCAATCGATTTATCGCGTCTCGCTAAGACGCGATAAATCGATTGCCCGGAGCTCCCCCGTCGACTCCAGAACTCCAGTTCGCCGGGAGGCGCAAGCTGGAGTCGACGGGGGAGCGCGCCGCCGACTGCCACCGCCATGGGGACGAGCGGTAAGTCGGCGGCAGATACGCAAACTTCAGCTACGTGAAGTTGCATATCTGCCGTCGATTCTCTCTCCTTCCCGCCCTCCCTCCCCCCCCCCCCCAGTGAGGACAAGCCCTAAGCTGTAATCAAAGTGCTAGAGTAATCTTCAGGTACAACTTTAATTAATCAGCCACAGTATCCCTAGCACTGGGGTAGGCAACCTATGGCACATGCACCGAAGGTGGCACGCGAGCTGATTTTCAGTGGCACTCACACTGCCCGGGTCCTGGCCCTTGGTCCAGGGGGCTCTGCATTTTAATTTAATTTTAAATGAAGCTTCTTAAACGTTTTAAAAGCCTTATTTACTTTACATACAACACTAGTTTAGTTCTATATTATAGACTTATAGAAAGAGACCTTCTAAAAATGTTAACATGTATTACTGGCACGTGAAACCTTAAATCAGAGTGAATAAATGAAGGCTCAGCACCCCACTTCTGAAATGTTGCTGATCCCTGCCCTAGCATGTCTTAAAATACACCAATTTGGATGCAAACAAGGACAAGCTGGGTGAGTAAGAAATGCTCTCCTGCTGTGCAGCTCTGATGAGGGGGAAAACCTCCACTGTCCTCACAATCCTGCCTTCACTTATGGTATGCCAAAGAATTAATTATTGGTTCATGTAGCTTTGAGTAGAAGCTGAAGTGTGTAACTGAATTAAAAGAAGAAGGAAAAAATGATCTGGAGAAGTAAGGAGGCCTACCCAATGCAAGAAGGAAAATTAGAAAGATCTAAGTGGGATGGTGACAGACTGAACCTAATCATATTGCAGAATTGTCTTTGGATTCAAGCTACCTCTAGGAAAGCTTAATAACTGGTCACACTCCCATGTAAACATCCCATAACGCATCAAAATGCCTAAGAATCATAGACAATTATGGTTGGAAGAGACCTCAGGCTGTCGCCTAGTCCAAACCTCTGCGCAAAGCAGGACCAACCCCAACTAAATCAGCCCAGCCAGGGCTTTGTCAAGCCTGGCCTTAAAAAACCTCTAAGGATGGAGATTCCATCACAAGGTATCCAGATGAGACTGAAATGAGGCATAAATTTAACAGTAAGAGTAATTGACCAGTGGAACAATTTACCCAAGGTCGTGGTGGATTCTCCATCACTGACCATTTTAAAATGAAGATTGGATGTTGCTCTAGGAATTGTTTTGAGGACGTTCCATGGCCTGTGCTACGCAGGAAGTCAGACTAGATGATAACAGTGGTCCCTTCTGGCCTTGGAATTTTAGTTGTACCCACTGAAAGAATGGACTAAATGAATTCCCCAACTTCTCTAGGCTTTGAGTCCAGTAATAGACATGCTAGAAATCTGTAGGGAACAGTCCCTCTATTTAGGATTTATGGGACTCTGAGTTTCTTACCTATATTTTGTGACTTAAGATTCCAATACCAGGCATCATTGTAAGACATTTCAAATATAGTAATAGCTATTAAAATGAACTGCTGGACCAAATTCTAAAGAATACAGTCGGACCCCACAATACCACGATGATTGGGATCCAAAAAAACCCGATAGCGATAAGTGCGAGGTCGCGGTATTGCGGGGTTCCGCTGCATCAAAACAGTGCCTGCCGCCAACATCGGGAGCCAGCCGCGCCCTGTGCTATAAACAGATTCGCGCTATTGCAGGGTGCAGTATTCCGGGGTCCGACTGTATTTGCAAAACCCAAATCAAAACTTCAAGAGGTCCAATGTTTTGAAACTGGCAACTTTGTAAACATCAGTCTTGTTAGTGCATAGTTCCAGGGTTTTTAGTAAGACTAATGACTAGCTCCACTGCCCTGCGTCCAGTGCATCACACTGCTTTTTGTAAGCATGCCCTGCTTTCTGCTCTTACAGTACCGGACTTCCCCAGGCTTCTAGCATTGCAAAAGCTGATCCTTGCTAAAAGAGGCTGCTTGTATTACCCAGATGTTCTCTGTGGGTTTCATTGAGGAAGCCTTATTTTGTTTTCTAAGATTGAGAAGGCACCTCTTACTTTCTTAAACCCACCATGTTAATTGCTTTGTTTATAGTTTCAGCTTGTAAGTTACTTGCTTACATCAGCTGCTTACATTTAACCTTCTGAATCCATCCCAAAACAGTGTTGCAGTTTAGGGCAGTAGTTCTGAACTAGGAGTATGTGTACCCCTGAGGATATGCAGAGGTCTTCCGGGGGCACATTAACTCATCTAGATATTTGCCTAGTAGTTTTACAACAGGCTATATAAAAAGCACTAGTGAAGTCAGTACAAACTAAAATTTCATAGGTAATGATTTTGTTTATACTGCTTTGTATACTATACACTGAAATGTAAGTACTTTATTTATATTCCAATTGATTTATTTTATAATTCTATGGTACATTGAGAAAGTAATCAGTTTTTCAGTAATCAGTGGTATGCTGTGACACCTTTGTATTTTTATGTCTGATTCTGTAAGTTTTTAAGTGAGGTGAA
The DNA here is from genome assembly GCA_032164245.1 of Sternotherus odoratus. Lineage (NCBI taxonomy): Eukaryota > Metazoa > Chordata > Testudines > Kinosternidae > Sternotherus > Sternotherus odoratus. The sequence goes on from JAVMKO010000003.1 coordinate 168,783,395, forward strand.
ACTTGGGGTACATGACAAATCAGGCTCTTGAAAAGGGGTACAGTAGTTCCTCATTTAATGTCGTCCTAGTTAACATTGTTTCGTTGTTATGTTGCTGATTAACTAAGGAACATGCTTGTTTAAAGTTGAGAAATGCTCCATTGTTTGGCCACAGCCTGCTTTGTCCACTGCTTGCAGGAAGAGCATCCCATTTGGAGCTAGCTGAAGGGGGTTTGGAACCAGGGTGGACCAGCTGCCCCCCATCAGCTCCCCTAAGTTCCCTGTGTGGCAGCCATCTAGCGGGCTATCAATTGCCAGGCAATTCATGTGTCCATCTCCCCACTGCTCCTGCCCTCTGCCTTGGAGCTGCTCCCAGGAGCCTCCTGCTTGCTGTGCAGGGGGTGAGAGGGAAGAGGGGTACTGATGTCAGGGTGTCCCCATCCTCCCACTCCTGTACCCCATCTCCACAGAGCAGAGGGGAGACATGACATGTCTCAGGATAGAAGGACCTTGCTGGCAGCAGCTGCTGTCTCAGCTTGTTTGATCTACTTAAAAAGGCAGTGTAATTAGAATGTACTTAAAGTGGTAATGTGCGTCTCTCTCTCTCTCTCTCTCTCTCACTCACTCACTCACTCACACACACCTCTCTGTCTCATACACACGCGGTATGTGTCTGTCTCACACACACACACACACACGTCTCTCTGTCTCATACACACGTGGTATGTGTCTGTCTCACACACACATGCACCCCCAGCACTTTGGAAAGTGGAGGGAGTGGTGTGCTCCAGTGGGATAGCATGTGGGTTCATCCTCCTGTTCAGTTGTGGCAGGGAATCTTTGCAGCCACTGTCATGCCTCTGTTGTGTCTCCTCCCTCCATTCATGCTGCCTTGTAGAGTGTGAGGCTACAGTAACAACAATGTGTTAACCCTTGAGGTCCCAGCTGAGTGCTAATTCATCATTTAGCGGGAAGGCATTCCCTGGGAAATATCCCACCCTCTTCCACCCTCTGACTTCACCATCTCAGCCAAGCTTCACAATCATCATTACTGTGTACAGTATTAAATTGCTTGTTTAAAACTTATAATTGTGTGTGTGTGTGTGTGTGTGTGTGTGTGTGTGTGTATATATATATATATATACACACAATATTATAAGTGTGTGTGTATCTCTCTCTCTCTCTCTCTCTCTCTCTCTCTCTCTCTCTCTCTCTCTCTCTCTCTCTCTCTCTCTCTCTCTCTCTCTCTCTATCTATCTATCTATAAATGTATTTTGTCTGGCAAAAAATATTTCCCTGGAACCTAACCACCCCATTTACATCAATTCTTATGGCAAAATTGGATTAGCTTAACATCGTTTTGCTTAAAGTAGCATTTTTCAGGAACATAACTACAACATTAAGCAAGGATTTACTCTACAGTAGTCTGGAAAGGTTGAGAGCCACTGTCTTGGGGGATCTACTTGTTTGATTCAGCTTTCCTGAAGAAAGCACACTTATAACATGAGCATGGGGATAGCACTGTCTGGGAACAGCCCATCATGAAACCACTGCAATTCTTTTTGATCAGAAACTCTCCTGGGGGAAAGACAAACATCTCTGATTTGACATAAGCTGGGAGAGATGATCCTCAAAAAGCTGAAGTGTATTACTGGAAGTGTCTGAAATGAAACTAGAATTCATTTAAAGAGGGTTGTTGTTTTTTAAACCCCTCTCAGACTAATACTCTGTCCCTTTCCTTTGAAGGCACTCAAATGTGAGCACTCCTGGTCTCAAATTAGATGGCTGCACAGAGATGAAAGAAGGTAATTACTGAGCAGTTTCAAAAAATCCCATTGCATGTGTATTATTTATTCTGTCTGGGGCTGCATACCATGCAGTTCTTCCAATGTCAATGAGTCAAGTCTTCTTACTTGGGAGTTACCAATTTTTAATATAGATATTTAGAGGTCAGTTTATGTTGCAGCAATACATAATGCCACGTATGCATTTGAGACAAGTTTAATTGATTGACATGCATAGAACAGCATTGTACTTCAAACTTTGTATCTGCAGATCATAATGCTAGTTGCATTGAATAGTATTGGAACACTGGTGCTTACCACCAAACCATGGGAAAGCGGAGGCTCCAGAATCTGTTTTGACATATTCAAAAGTTGTTTAAACGCTTCTGTTTTTAGCACCTAGAATTGGAAATGCTTCTGTCAGTTTTGGAAATGCTTCTCAAGCCACCCCGAACACCTCACTAGGAGGAGCGATGCAGGCAACTCCATTCAAAGTGCAGCCCTCACCCACTGTTCATACTAAAGAAGCACTGGGTAAGTATGTGGGGTAAAATCCTAGCTCCACTGGGCTCCTTTGTCATAGACTCCAATGGAGGCAAGATTGCACGATAGCCTCTTAAAAATAAACCTACGTACTAGAAACTGGCTTTAGGATACCCATGCCTTTGTTGGCAAAGGGGAACTATGTGACTACTAGCACAATGTGAATTCTTTCCCATTTGAAATGGGTTGGATGATCTGGAATATCATGATATGGCCCTTTTTGACTTTTTGTCTTGGGGGAGGTACAAAGCTCTTCACTTACTGAGCAACCTAAGTACCTAAGAAATGCCCATGATCTTAATAGAACCTCTCTCTGGATCTAAATTACTGTTGTTGTCCTGCTGTGATTCTGTTTGAAGCAAAGCCTGAGATCTTTTCTGTCTTATGCTGTTGCCAAGCAGTTTCTGTTTCCAAGTCAAGAAAACTAGAAAAGACTATAATAGTGGAGAGCTAAGGAATGGATAATTTAGCTGTGTAAATAGTCATCTTTGGTCTTCAGCAGCTGCTTGTGACAAAACTGAGCAAGAGCAAGTGTGCCTCAGTTTTTATCCATCTCTGAGGTAGCATTCTTGGTCCTTTGTCACAACCTCAGCCCCCTGGCTGTGTTGTTGCTAGTCCTGTCCCCTTTCAGGGTGCTACAAGGTCCAAAGCCTCGGGAGGCCAGCCTTCATAGTTAGGTAATGCAGCTTGTGGTCACTGAGGATGGCGCACTTACTCAAGGCCTTAATAAACCCTCTTGTTGTGTTTAATAGGGGAACCAAGTCCTACCCACTCTCTGGGTTCCAGGCCAGGCCCCTGTATAAAGCAGTTGGTACCAGTCTCTCCCAGCAATATGCCGTTTCCCTGGCCTGCTTCCTACTATGTTCATACTGTGTAGACTATTCTTCTGGTTCAACCCTATGGTCCTCTCCTCCCAGACATTAAATATAAATATTTATAATCAGTAAACAAGAAAATATAGAAGTACTGATCAGCCTATGGTCATATGTAGAGCAGTACAGTCCCGATCCCACTGTATCCCTTTGAAAACTTATTTGTCACCAGTTTTTGTCTTTCAGTATTAAAGCATCTTAACCACTGCCCAAAACAACTGACTTCCGTTTAACTCAAATTGTATATATCTCAGAGAAATGAAAATTGTTCATTGGCTCAAAATGTCTTAATCTCTGCAGGTATAATAGGGATCCACTAGGAAATAAAACTATTAACTACACTTTAAGCCTCATTAAAACACTAAGTAACTTCATAGTACTCAATAAGATAAAAATCCACTCTTCTTCTTCGAGTGATTGCTCACATGCATTCCACTATAGGTTAGGTACGCGCTGCGGGCCTGGTTGCCGGGTAGATTTTCCCCTAGCTGCAGACTGGGTGAGCAGGGAGCCCCCTGGAGTGGCGCCACTGAGGCACTCTATAAGTACCCCTGCGACACAGTCTGGCCCTCAGTTCCTTCTTTACCGCTCGAGCTGGTAGTCGGAAGAGGAGCTCTGCTTTTCAGCGTTCTCCTTATCTCCTAGCTAGTCGATTGTTCTCTTAATTGTTCGTTGTTCGCAGTTGTTGTTAGTTAGTTTACATAGTCTTTGTAGTGTAAATAGTCAAGTGCAGGGGTTTTTCCCTGCTGCCGGAGCCTCTGTCTTCAAGGCTCCGGGATTCAAGCACTCAGAGTGTGGGAAGCCTATGCCTGTGGGACACCCACACTCTAAGTGCCTCTCAAGTGCCTGGTAAGTGCACTTGGCAGTTTCTTCCTAGATCTGCAGTACCTTCAGCCCAGGACCCGCAAAGACAGGGAATCCCGCTTGCGGCACGTCCTGATGGAGGCGGCCCCGGACTCGAGTGCGGCACCGGACCCCGCACCCAAACCGCCGAGAGCCAAGCCTCGGCACCGGTCGCGCTCCCCCAGCACCAAGCGGAAGAGGAGCGCCCAACTTCGCCCCGCTCCGGACCGCGTCCAGCCATCGGTACCAGTCCCGCGACCTCAGCCTTCTCCGGGGAGCCGACCTGAGGAAGAGCCGCCAGCACCCGCACCGCTGACTCCGGCGCCGCAGAAGGCCCCGTCGAGTCCGGTGCCAGTGGTCTTGCCACTTGGGGTGCCAACTCCGCAGCAGCTTCCCTCCACGATGGAGGCGTGTACTGCTGCGAGAGGGTTGCTTGCCGGGGACGCCCCGCAGCAACAAGTCCGGTCGACGGGCAGGCCGCCCATGACCGAGGCAGAGATCGCGTGTCGGAGCCCGGCAGGGCATGGACACCGCTCGATCTCGCGGCGCCGACCAGACTCCCGGCAACGGTCACCCGCCCGGCTCCGGTCGCAGTCTCGGCGCCGCAAGGAGTTGAGACCCTGCTCAAGGTCTCCTCCTGGCCGTTCGCGCCACTCGCGCTCTGGCCGCCGATCAGAGTCCCGGCACCCTGGTACGGGCCGGTCGTACTCTCGGCACCGGTCGCACTCCCGGCACCGGTCCCTCAGCTGGCGCCAAGACCGTCTGAGACGTCGCTCCACAAGCCGCTCCGCGTCCCGGCACGGCTCGTCGTCTCGGCACCGAACCCCGTCGCGGCGCCGAATGTCCTCCCGGTACCGATCATCGTCTCGGCACCGAGACTCCCCGAGGCGGCACCGTTCAGGTAGCCACGATTCCTCGGATGGGCACCATACCGCCCGGTACCGGTCGAGACGCCCACGGCACCGGGAGTGTAGAGAGCGGCACCGGACCCCGTCGCGGCGCCGAAGGTCCCCCCGGTACCGATCATCGTCTCGGCACCGAGACTTCCCGAGGCGGCACCGTTCGGGTAGCCACAACTCCTCGGATGGGCACCTTACCGCCCGGCACCGGTCGAGAAGCCCACGGCACCGGGAGCGTCGAGAGTCCGCCGGCACGCGGTCCCCTCGCTCGGCGGGACCAGCCCAGGTCACCCAGAACCCTGCTTGGTCAGAGTGGGCGGCATGGGGGTACGATCGGCCCCGGGAAACCCAGTCTGAACCCGGGTTCCCGGTGAGCTCAGAGGGTCCAGTGGACGTGCTGGCAGGACCATCATCGGCAGTCCAGCCCTCCACGGCACGTAGCCCTATGGAGCCGGGTCCCTACGCCTCCCCCGTAGGGGTAGAGGCAGTGGCGGGCACTTCATCAACTAGCCCGCCCGCCTTGGACCTCTCCAGTTACCAACATCTCCTCCAGGCAGTTGCTAAAAACATGAACCTGCCTTTGGAAGAGGTCCCAGTGGTGGACGACCCGGTCACCACCATGTTAACTAAGGGCACTCCGGCACGGGTGGCAGTGCCGTTCATTAATACTATTAGACTCCACACGGCGGCAATTTGGAAGACCCCCGCCTCTATCTCCCCCACTGCTCGTGGGGTGGAGAAGCGCTATTTTGTCCCAGCCAAGGGATATGAATACTTGTATGTTCACCCCACGCCCTCCTCCCTGGTGGTGGACTCTGTTAATAACAAGGAGCGCCACGGGCAGGAGGCGCAGGTCCCCAAGGCCAAAGAGGCCAAAAGGTTGGACCACTTCGGCAGGAAAGTTTATTCCTCCGGGGGCCTACAACTCAGAGTCGCCAACCATCAGGCACTCCTGAGTAGGCACCATTTCGACACGGTGGAGGCCCTTACTAAATTTGAGACTGCTCTCCCGCAGGAGGGCAAACAGGAGTTCAGGGCCCTATTGCTCCAAAGCAGGGACATATCTCGTCATGCCCTGCAAGCGGCCCTGGACTCGGCCGACTCTGCGGCCCGAACAATGGCCTCGGGCATAGCCCTCCGCCGGGCAGCATGGCTCTCGTCATCCAACCTAGCCCCGGCCATGCAATTTAAAATCCAGGACCTCCCCTTTGAGGGACAGTCCCTCTTCTCGGAGGATTCGGATGCCCGTCTCCAGGCCCTCAAGGACAGGGGGGTAACCCTCAAAGGCCTGGGCATGCACACCCCAGGTCCGCAGAGGCGTTCCTTCATCCCCCCACGCAGGAAATTCTTCCCACCTGCGCACCCGCCCCAGGACTCCTCCCTCAGGAGAAGCCGCCCTTACCGCCGCCGGCAAGGGCCTAGGCAGGGCGGGAAACAACAAGGCTCTAAGCCTTCCCAGGGGCCCAAACCCAACTTTTGATGGTGCGCCCGGGGGCAGTTCACCAATCATAAACCTGGATCCTCCCTTTGGAGACCGTCTGTCCTACTTCCGCCGTGCATGGTCGGCCATTACATCAGACCAGTGGGTCCTCCGCACGGTGGAGGTGGGATATTCGCTCCAGCTCTCCTCCACTCCTCCCACCCACCCACCCTCCTCGTCCCTCTTCAGGGACCCCTCTCACGAGCAACTCCTCGTACAGGAGGTGAGGTCGCTCCTCGCACTGGGAGCCATCGAGCCCGTACCGCAGGAGTTCAGGGGGAAGGGGTTCTACTCCCGCTACTTCCTGATCCCCAAGGCGAAAGGGGGCCTCCGGCCCATCCTGGACCTGCGCGAACTCAACACCTACATGATCAGGTTCAAGTTCTGCATGGCCACCTTGGGCACTATCATTCCCTCTCTGGATCCGGGAGACTGGTTCGCTGCCCTCGATATGAAGGACGCTTACTTTCATGTGAGCATCAAACCCTCACACAGACGTTACCTCCGCTTCCTGGTAGCGGGGGAACACTATCAGTTTGCCGTCCTACCCTTCGGCCTGTCCACCGCACCCAGGGTGTTCACAAAGTGTATGGCGGTAGTAGCGGCATTCCTTCGGCGCCGCGGGGTACACTTATACCCGTACCTCGACGATTGGTTGATCCGAGGCACCTCCAGGGACCAAGTGTCAGCTCACGTGCGACTCGTTATCAGCACGTTCGACCGCTTGGGAATCCTTCTCAACAGGGAGAAGTCCACCCTGGAGCCTACCCAGAACATAGAGTTCATAGGAGCCCTACTAGACTCCACGGTAGCAAGGGCATCCCTGCCCCAGCCTCGGTTCCTCACTATCCAGTCGGCCATCAGACAGCTACGCAACTGTCCGATGACTACGGTCAAGGTCTTCCTCAGCCTGCTAGGTCACATGGCATCGTGCACTCATGTCATACAGCACGCCAGGCTACGGCTACGCCCACTGCAGTCGTGGCTCGCGGTGGCCTACAGACCGAGAAGGGACAGTATGGACGCCCTCCTCTCCATCCCCAGAGCCACCCTATCCGCTCTGGCTTGGTGGAAAGACCAGGACAATGTGTGCCAAGGGGTCCCCTTCCTTCCCCCCAGCCCGTCCATGTCCCTGGTGACGGACGCTTCGTCACTAGGGTGGGGAGCTCACCTAGGGGAACTCAGGACCCAGGGCCGCTGGTCGGAGTCAGACCTCTGCCTCCACATCAATGTCAGGGAGCTGAGGGCCGTCCGGCTCGCGTGCCAGGCGTTCCGGGACACATTACGGGGTCACTGTGTAGCGGTGCTGACAGACAACACCACAGCCCAGTACTACATAAACAAGCAAGGCGGGGCCCGCTCCAGCCCCCTGTGTCAAGAGGCGATTCTCCTGTGGGAATTCTGTATAGCCCACGCTATTCACCCGGTGGCCTCCTTCCTTCCCGGAATCCAGAACACCCTGGCGGACCACCTCAGCAGATCCTTTATGACGCACGAGTGGTCCCTTCGGCCAGATGTCATCCGGCCGATCTTCCTGAGGTGGGGGTTTCCCCACATCGATCTCTTCGCCTCCAGACAGAACAGGAAGTGCCTCCAGTTCTGCTCCTTTCGAGGCAGCTCCCGGGGATCCCTGACAGATGCCTTTCTCCTACCCTGGACGGGGCACCTGTTCTACGCGTTCCCTCCGATCCCGCTTCTCCACAAGGTGATCCTGAAGATCAGACGGGACAGGGCACACGTCATCCTCATAGCCCCGGCCTGGCCCAGGCAATGCTGGTATGCGTCCCTCCTCCGGCTGTCCAGGGCCCCTCCCATCAGCCTCCCGCTGTGGCCAGACCTGATCTCCCAGGATCACGGTCGCCTCCTGCACCCGGACTTGCGGTCCCTTCACCTCACAGCGTGGCTACTCCATGGCTGAGAGGTCCTGAGCTCTTATGCTCAGCCGAGGTACAGAACGTCCTTCTGGGTAGTAGGAAACCATCCACCAGAAGTACCTATACCGCCAAGTGGACCCGTTTCTCTGCCTGGTGCACACAACATGACATCGTTCCAAGTGAGGCTACTATCCCATGCATATTGGACTACCTCTTAGGCCTCAGAAATCAGGGCCTTTCTACCTCTACTATCCGGGTCCACCTTGCTGCCATATCGGCTTTCCATCCGGGTCAGTCGAACCACTCAGTCTTCTCCGACCCTGTGGTATACCGTTTCCTTAAGGGTCTAGATAAGCTGTATCCGAGCGTCAAGCGTCCCATTCCACCTTGGGATCTCAACCTTGTGCTCTCACGCGTCGCGATGCCCCCGTTCGAGCCCCTCGCCACGTGTTCCTTACTACACCTTTCCTGGAAGGTGGCATTCCTAGTAGCTATCACCTCGGCTCGTAGAGTGTCAGAGATCCGTGCACTGACCTCCGAGCCGCCCTACACTATCTTCCATAAGGACAAGGTGCAGCTACGTCCCCACCCGGCCTTCCTGCCTAAGGTGGTCTCTCCCTTCCATGTTAATCAAGACATTTGTCTCCCAGTCTTTTATCCTAAGCCACACACCTCTGGAAGGGAACAGCAATTACACACGTTGGACGTTAAGAGGGCTCTTGCTTTTTATTTAGATAGAACAAAGCAATTCAGGAAAACAACCCAACTTTTCGTGGCAGTTGCGGAGAGGATGAAGGGCCAGCCAGTTTCAGCCCAAAGGCTCTCCTCCTGGATTACCTCGTGCATTCACACCTGTTATGAACTCGCGGACAAGCCGCTTGAGAGAGTAACAGCACACTCCACGAGAGCGCAGGCGTCCTCTGCGGCCTTCCGGGAGGGAGTCCCTATTATGGACATCTGCAGGGCGGCTACCTGGTCCTCCGTCCATACCTTCGCCGCCCACTACGCCATAGTCCAGCAGACCAGGGACGATGCGGCGTTTGGGTCAGCGGTCTTACGATCAGCAATGGGTCAACCCGACCCCACCTCCTAGGTATTGCTTGCAGTCACCTATAGTGGAATGCATGTGAGCAATCACTCGAAGAAGAAAACAAGGTTACTTACCTGTAACTGTTGTTCTTCGAGATGTGTTGCTCACATCCATTCCAAACCCACCCTCCTTCCCCACTGTCGGTTTAGCCGGCAAAGAAGGAACTGAGGGCCAGACTGTGTCGCAGGGGTACTTATAGAGTGCCTCAGTGGCGCCACTCCAGGGGGCTCCCTGCTCACCCAGTCTGCAGCTAGGGGAAAATCTACCCGGCAACCAGGCCCGCAGCGCGTACCTAACCTATAGTGGAATGGATGTGAGCAACACATCTCGAAGAACAACAGTTACAGGTAAGTAACCTTGTTTTCTTTCCATTATTTGTTCTGTTCAATACCTGCTGAAGGTTTTAAAATACAGAATCCAGAAAGACAGTTCAATGATTAGTGCTCTCTTTCTTACCTTTGACTTTTGTCCATAATGAAAAATCCTGTAACTTTTGAAAGGTGCTTCTGCAGCTGTTTTGATGTGTTTATTTTCTCTTGTTAGGATTTTTAATGAACATGTTTCAGACACCTATCCTGCCTGAAATGCCTTCTCTTCAAGAAAATGAGGAGAAATTTGAGGCCTATTGTAGAAAAAGTGGTATGTATAATTGGGTCTTTATCCACAATCATGCTGGAATCCAAAATAAATGTTTGTGCCCTGTTTAGTTTTGAGGTGGGAGGAGAGCAGTCCTTTGGAAATGCATGGGAAATGGAAGAATCTTTAATCCCACAGAATTTCATATCATGAATCTGATTTACTAGAAGGCTCTAAATTCTTGTGCAAAGAATTAGGAAAAGTAAAAGCACACTTACGTTGCCTACAAAATGCTGTGGAAGAGTGTGCATTAAATTGGATTTAAATAATTTGTTGCTTCTTTGTAACTATTTCTCTGGCACTTGAAACAGTTCCAGAAAAACACTACAGTAAAACCTCCATTTAACGGACTAATTCAGGCGAGGGGGTGTCCGTTAAATCAAAAAGTCCGTTATTTAATAATAATAAAAAAAATGAGCTGTCAGAGCAGCAGCCCGCCCGCCACAGGATCGGGACGACAGCTCCGCAGCCCACCTGCTGCCGGGACCCGGGCGGGAGCCGGCAGCCAGCCCGCCTGCTGCCTGGACCCGGGCGGCAGCCGGCAGCCAGCCCGCCCGCTGCCTGGACCTGGGCGGGAGCCAGCAGCCAGCCCGCCCGCTGCCTGGACCCGGGCGGCGGCCGGGAACCTGCAGCCAGCCCGCCCGCTGCCTGGACCCGGGCGGCGGCCGGGAGCCTGCAGCCAGCCCGCCCGCTGCCTGGACCCGGGCGGCGGCCGGGAGCTGGCAGCCAGCCTGCCAGAAATGGATCAGGAATGCATCAGACTTGCTCAGAAATTTTGTCCGTTGCATCCGAAGTCCGTTAAATCGAGGTCCGTTAAATCGAGGGTTTACTGTAGTTAATACTCTGTCCTGATCTGCAAAATTTGATCATGAAGAAAGGTCTGCCTCACCATAACTCTTCCTCCTCTAATTACTCTGAAGTTCTTGAGCAAGTCAGTTTAGCATTTTTGTTTTGGGAAGGACCCCATCTAGACTATGATGTGGATAGTGTTCTTTGCCAAATGTTAGTATCCTAACTGTGAGCCTTCATTAACGGTACAGGTAACCTAGCAATTTAGCAGTAGCACAGTGCGTTGTCATGCTGAGATTGGTATGGAGACTGATTTCCTCCAGTCCTGTATCTCTGAGCCAGCAGGGTTTCAGTTCTCTACACAATAAGCCCCCGTTTGTGGCTTTGGAGTGAAAGAAGCTCCATTAATAAACTCCTGTAGTCTCTAGTATAGCAAAGACTAGACTGTTTTGTTCTACTGGGTGCAAACTCTGAGGACACTTCTGGTAGATGGCTGAGATGTGAAGAGGCGGGACTATGTCGCCTTTCATTTTTCTTCCTTTCCACTCCAAACCCTTGCTGATCCTGTTAGCTTGCCCTTCCTTGTGGCAGACAGGTTCTAAAGAAGATCCCTTCAGCTGTCTCAGGCTGAGAGAGATGTTCTTTTGCTCCATTCCCACACTGGGACTGAGAATAGTCTTCTGCCTAAAGGATGCATATGTAATATGCCACTGGAACATGCTTTATGTTGGAGTAGCTAGCATTTCCATTCCCATCAGTTCTCTGATTGTGTAGGGATGAGGATGTAGCCATTTATGATGATGATTTTTAGGTAATGCTGAAGCAATATTGACTTAATTCTTTTTGTTTTCTAGAACCTGGTAAAAGCATTAAAGCTAATGACATTGCCCCTGTTGTGTCTGCTTTTTCCATTTTTGAAGATGAGAATGAAAAAGAAAACAATAGGTAAAGAGAAGCTAGTCATAAATTGAATCTCTTGTTTCTGGGATACCACGTGGGGTCAGTAGTGCCATTCCATTTAGTCCTACTATGACTGCATTAGCACTATCAGTCAGTTTAGATCTTCAATTTAGGAAGTGTACAGAGGAAATAAGATCCCCAAAGATTGGGGAAATGCACCATGAAAGGTCTTGGTTGTTTCTCTCTGAAATGGCTGAAGTCTTCTTGAGAATAGTTACTGTGATCATGGTTCTCCTGTGGCTTGCCTGATAAGTGTGAGCAGCTTACTTTCTGAGACCATGACCGATATCTTGGACTTTTGCATACCAATTTTCTTTAAAGCTAATACCTGCTCTGGCCTCTTAACTTTTGTGTAGGTTGTTCTGCTAAAACAACTTCTAAACAGTAGTTTCTTTTAGGTTCCCACAGCAAAAAAACAAGCTTGCCCAGGTCAGAGCCTTCGGAGAACATCCTTTACTCAGATGTGCTGAGCAATCAAAAGTAAGCATGTGCTTATTTCCAGCAAAGTTAAGCCTAGTAGAGTCATGGGGAATTGGAGGGCCTTGAAGTGGTTGTCTTTTGTGCTAACCTGTAGTGATCTGCAATTCTATTCCAGCATTGCAAAATCGCTAATCTGTATCTGCACAAAAAATCCCTGGCATATTAACTTTGGTCTCCTAGAAATTTCATGAGCAAGTCACTGGACATCTGCAAAACCTTGAAGCCCTGGGATATGTTTCCAGGAATGTGACTTCCCCAACACCATAAACACAATTTCCTTCTACAGAATGTTTTTAGAAAGGGGTAAACTATGGTAACACATGGCCCAGATGTTACATTTAGTGGAATTAAATGTTGCCCAGTCCAAAAGTCACATAGCTGGAAATGTGAATTGGAGGCCAAAGGATCCCAAAATCAGGTCCTTTCAACTGTTGCTGGTGTCTGACAGAAGCCCTCTTAATTCAGGTTAGTCATTGGAGTCCTGCTTTGACTTTTAAAGTTTCTTTTGGCCTTAGGAACTGCCCACAAACCTGACCAGAGGCATGGAGACCTCACTGAGAGATTGAGAAGATTAAGACTTCTCAGTTTAAAAAGGAGGCCGTTAAGGTGCTTAGTGGGGTTCAAAAGAGGAGGTAACAGTTATGCAGATAATGTAAATATCCACAGCGGCATTTGCTAGGATAATAGCAAATGGAAATAAACCTCATGCTTCTGGGTGTAAGGTATCCACTGATAGGTTTCTTCCTAACCCACATGGGCCTTAAATTGTTTCTTAAATGTCTAGAACAAGCTTTCTTGTACCTTCCTGTTAAGGTTGTGGATTGGCCACTGTCAGAATACTGGACTAGATAAACCAGTGATCTGATGGGTAGAGATAGAGCTTGTGTTCTCAGAGCTAAGCCACTAGCTTGAGGAGGAGGGGCACTACTGGGCTGAATCTGCCTATCTGGGACCTATCACAGAGGAGCTTATGGGTCAGAATTCTTGGTGCATGGACATTTTCCCTATATAGGTCTCAGAACTCTCACAGCTCCAGTCCACAGTCTTTGCATCCTCAGTAGCAGCTCATTGCACGGCTCTGCCCTGAGTTTCCAGGGTGGGCTGCTGACCTTCAGGAGTTCTTGGCAGCTCTTCTCTGCTCCTCTCTCCTTTCTTCTCTCTTTCCCCTTTCCTCTTCCCCAGCAGCCCCCCCAGGCCAACAAAATTAATCTGAGCAGAGAAGTTTATCCCTGGAAGAACTGAGCTTCACTCCTCCTGAGTGGTTGGGAGCCGAGCATGGGTCTGCATGTGAATATAATGTGCATCTGTGTAGGTGGAGAGGTTGAAGAGGGTTCTATAATGACTAGAGTAGTTGGGGTGGCTGTAGTGCCTTACTAGTCCTGCTCCTTGGCCTCTGGGCTGGATTTATAGGTTAAGCTCTGGAATTTGGCAAAGTCCAAGTGTTCAGAGGTGGCCATGGTGGCTTATTTTTGCTAGCAATGGGGAGACTGTATTTCTGCCTGGAGAAGGTTGGGCCAGAATATATTGGTTCTCTCATTTTTGTCAACATGTTGAGGGTATCAATGACTGTTGGCTGGAAAATCACTCTGAGGTCCTGCATGAACCACAGATATCACAAATGTATTGTTAATTCCCCGGTGAACACTGATTCTTCTGTGTAGGAAGGAACTCGGACAACGGAGTTCTTGATGGATGATTCCACGGTGTGGGCGCTGCACTGTAATAATAAAACACTGGCTCCCAGTCCCAACAGCACAAGAGACTTTGCACGTGCTACCCAGCTTGCTTCAACCCCATTTAACTACCTGTCTGCGCATTCATGGCAAGCCACGGAGGACAAAGGTAAAGGGTTACATTATAAAATGATGTGTATTTGAGAACATGGCATCTGATTCACCTCTGCTTTACTCCAGTCCTATGCCAGCATGACTTCTCATAGCTCAGCAGCTACTTGGAGTTCATGACTCCCAACATTATTACAGTATGTGGGTGCTAATTCATTTCAGGAAAAAGTAGCAGGGAGCATGAGCATACATAGCACCAAAGCTCTTCTGGGAGTTGCAATCTGGTGAGGGAGAGACGAGAGAAGGCAGCAGTTTCCCATTTTGCAAGGATTCCCTGATGAGCAGTTCCTAAAACCCTCCTAAACTACTGTTTCCTGAAAACTCCCTTAAATAGGATCAAATCTTAAGTTCCTTGCTTGTCTGTTTCTCCTATGAATACCTTCATGGTTGCTTCCATACTTTTTTCTTGTGTGGAATGCCCTCCCTCAAACCATAAAGCTACCATGCCTTCCAAATCCCACCTTAAGAACTGCTCCTACCGTAGTGCTTACAGAGCACTGGCAACGGACTGGGTACTCAGACCATGAGCTGAGCCTGTTGCCATTGATCATACGTCTCATTCACAAAACATAGCTGTACCTGCTAATTGTACACACAGCTGTTCTAAAGGAAATACAATCTTGTATTGCTGTTGCCCCTTCCCCACATGTCTTTCCACTCTCCTCCATCTTTGTCTTTAAACTGAATTGAAGGTTCTTTGCGTCAAGAACTCTATATAAACAATAAGTGAGAGCATGTCAGTAACTTAAGGTAAAAAATTTAGAGCTTGTAGTTACCAAAATCATTAGCAAGCTAAGAAATTCAGAGTTGCATTTAAACTTGAACAAAAGACATTTGGAAATGCAGCGAAGATTGCCCAAAGGATCCTGTTTGTACCCCAGTCCAGATGCCAGCTTCCCAACTTCCTTGTTCCCTCGATATCTGCTTTTAGATGTAGTTTTGGGGTCTGTTATGTCAAGTGCTGAAAAATGTTTGCAACTAACGTTATGTGCTAAATAATACAGAAGAAGTGTTCCTCTCACTTCTTAACTTTAGGAATGAAGAAAACTTAAAGCCATGGGCTTGTACTTGTTACTGAAAGAGCAGAAGCAGAACCTTTTTCAAAATGGGTTCGGTGCCTGTTTGAAAAGCTTCTCTGATTCAGTGTGCAGTCAACATTCTGGGACTCTGATACTGTCCACAGCAACATTTTTCAATTAAATGTTTAACAGTGACTTCTAGTGCACGTAGGCCACAATCCTCAATCCTGGATAGCTAAAGTTAGTCATGTAAATGAATTACTTGTATTTCAGAAGTGCTTTTTGCTCAGCACTCATTGAAGTTGAGGAGAAAAACATTGGGTTGTGAGTTCTCACTGTTTTGTTGAATGGGTTAATATGTTCCAATACTTCTGTCTCAAAATTTACTAAAATCTCCAATGACCTTTTTGCTAAACTAGTCTCACAATCCATAGCAAATGTTTGTGCTGAGTTATACTGTATTTTATTGTAATCACTTATAGTTCACAAACTGCTCTTTAGCAGTGGGACAACCTTATCATTCACTTTTATTCAGAAAATGCAGTCCACAACAATGATGGTAGGATGGTTCTGGATTCTTCTGAGGAACAGTACATGGAGGTGTCCAAAACCAGGAAGCTAAGGTACAGTGTGACTTGTTCAGATGTTTGAGATTTCAAATGCCCATATGAAGACTTCTTGAATGATAGCAGATTCAGCACTCTTCCATAGTTAACCTGCTGTTTCACAGATGCATTTTTCTACATACACTAGAATACACATGCTTACTCAGATCATCTCAAAATTTTGCTGTGCCTCATGGGAGGTCTGGGAAGGATTAGCTAATATTAGGGCAAGAGAGAGAAAGCTCCCCGAAAAATCATGTTATCCATATCTGGTTCTTACAATATTTCTTTTTGTGCATACCTGCGGCTCAAGCTGTCACTCTAATCCTTCCCAAATTAATATTGCCCATTTGGAATTGATCTAAGCTGGTGCACAGTACCCATTGACCTTTGGGAAAGCAACTTTTCAGAAATTATGAAGGTAAAGTTGGGACCATAGCATGGGTTGACCGGAACTGACCTGCCAAAGAGTGAAATGCATTTTTCAGCGAGACATCCAAGTAACTGAAGGTACGTCTACACCAGCGGTTCTCAAACTTGTTGAGACAGTGACCCTTTTTTCCTCTCCGGCGGCGTGGCATGACCCTTGCATGTCTGCCAAAAAGCCGCCAAATTGAATACTTCCGCATTCGGC
This sequence comes from Sternotherus odoratus, assembly GCA_032164245.1. Classification (NCBI taxonomy): domain Eukaryota; kingdom Metazoa; phylum Chordata; order Testudines; family Kinosternidae; genus Sternotherus; species Sternotherus odoratus. Next base: position 168,799,726 of record JAVMKO010000003.1, read on the forward strand.
AGCTATTTTCGGCGGACATGCCGAGCGCTTCCGAGAGCGCTCGGTATGTCCGCTGAAAAGCCACCGAATGCGGAAATAATTCATTTGGCAGCGGCAGGAGCTCGCGACCCCCCGGGGAGCGCTCGGCGACCCCCGGGGAGGTCGTGACCCCCACTTTGAGAAACTCTGGTCTACACTGAAAAAAACCCAACCTCGCAGCACCAATTCTCTAAGCATCGGTCATCTGAGGTAAGGGGAAGGATTAATTAAGGAACTGCTGAAAGGGTCCTGAAGGAAGCAGCTGGAGAAGATTCTAGAACCGCTGTGAGTAGGAGTCACACGTGTGTATTGTAAGATCTTTGAGCATGGGAAAAAGTTTGGGTTGGAAAGCCAGAGCCAGAAGGCTGAGGGCCTGGGAGAACAGATTCCATGGGAGGTAGAAAAGACCCCAGCCAGGAAGGGCTGCCAAGGCCAGGAAGAGATCCACAAACCAGACTCAAGGGGGAGAAGAGACAAGCCCCAGGGCTGAGCATTATTTTGTGTTTTATGCCAATAAATTAGGCCCTGGGGAAAAGGGGTTAATGGACAAAAATAAAGCTTTTGTGGAGTTGGAAAACAGAGGCAGGGCCGCTGCAGAGCTATACCTGGCCAGAGGGTACTGTAGGACAGGCACGCCCATGGAGAGAGCAAGTACGTCTCTGCTCGGAGGCCTGTAGTTGTCAGAGGTGCACAAGGGTGTCTTGCAATGGGGATTGTTGGTAATTTGTAGGCATATTCACTAATGGTCTCCAGGTCAAGTTGGGGAGAGGGGAGTGAAGGCAATGTCTCAGGAATTCTCAAGGTACGGGTGAGAAGAGGTGATACCATTTAGCAAGTTGGGGAGAGGGGAGTGAAGGCAATGTCTCAGGAATTCTCAAGGTACGGGTGAGAAGAGGTGATACCATTTAGCAAGTTGGGGAGAGGGGAGTGAAGGCAATGTCTCAGGAATTCTCAAGGTACGGGTGAGAAGGGGTGATACCATTTAGCAAGTTGGGGAGAGGGGAGTGAAGGCAATGTCTCAGGAATTCTCAAGGTACGGGTGAGAAGAGGTGATACCATTTAGCAAGTTGGGGAGAGGGGAGTGAAGGCAATGTCTCAGGAATTCTCAAGGTACGGGTGAGAAGGGGTGATACCATTTAGCAAGTTGGGGAGAGGGGAGTGAAGGCAATGTCTCAGGAATTCTCAAGGTACGGGTGAGAAGGGGTGATACCATTTAGCAAGTTGGGGAGTGGCTTGTGCAGTGGGGTGACTTGGACTAGGCTCAGTGTTTGAGTGTAAGCCAGGTGCAGGTCATTCCTCTACCGTACCTGAAATAAATGAAAGTTTTGCCTTGACAAAGTAAGTGCTGGATACTGGGAGGGGAGCACTGTAGGTCAGTGTTCTGTAGAATTTGTAAATGTTGAGTGCTTGCTAGCATGTGTTGTGGTGGGGCATTGCTCAAAGAAGGTGGTGATAGTGAAGGTTGCATTACAGAGGTAGTATGTATATATCTTAACTTTATTTCCTGGGTTTTCAGATGTTTGACTTTAGCTACTCTCCACATTCTGGAAGGACATATGAGGCAGCACTAGGCAAAATTTCAGCTCTATATTAAAGCCCTTTTGGGCAGTTAATTAGGCCTTCCACACAACTCTAGTATCCCAAATAGCTACATGGGGAACCCTGTGGATGACAGAAGCGCATCTTGCAAAAGCTTTTTCTTTTTTTCTTTTTCATTATCAATATGCTGCCCTTTACTGTCTGAGAATTTGTCTGCGGTTGTCCTTGCATCTGGATAAGTGATGCTTGCTTGTTTTAAATGGACATAGATATTCTGGACCATAACTCTGTAGCAAGGGATGGAATCTGTGGCTGGGGAATCGGAGTACACGAGGCCCCTACCCAGTGGGAAAGCTCTCCTAAATCCTAGGCATTAAAGTAGTTGACTCAAGCCCTAAAGCATGAGGATTTGTTTCACATAAATTTTTTCAGGAATATACAAAAACGCAGTGAGATTAATTTTAAAGGAATACAGATACATTCCATTATTAACATTGAGGCAAAAGAATGCAAACAATAAGTTTATTGCTTTAAATGTTCTTATCTTGCCAGTTCGTTATTGGCAAGTAACTTAATGTTTTTTGTATTTAAATATGTAGCCCAGTTTTGGAGCAGAGCCCAGAACAAGGATCTCTTCCAGGAAATGCCAGGATCTCTGCAGCAGCTTCTCTAGTGTTAAACCAGCAACTAGCTACTGAGAAGGCTGTGTTGGAGACTTTGCAAGGAACCACGGGATATTCAGATGAGGAAATGGTGCTAACTGCATGTAAAGAGTCAGTCAGTACTCCACAGATTGCCATGTGTGCAGAGGACAGGACACACCAGAATGTTAAAGCTCCAGGTACTAAGGGTCAACAGTATCATTCCTCTGTTAAAGTTGGGATTTAGGTAGCTGTATATAATTAATATTTCTTTCCAATGTGCAGTTGGTCTGAAGCAAGGAACTATGAATCTATGAAATTTCTTGCAGTTCTTTTAAAAAGTGTTGCTTATGAGTAGTAATCCAACAGCATGTGGAGGGATAAGGCTGCATATTTCCTTCATCTTGTGAGGTGCTGAGTGCCCTCAACTCCACTGAATTTATTGAAACCTGAGGATTCTCTCTGCTCCTCTGTCAGATCAGGTCCAAAGGTTTGGCTTTATTAATGCCTGTGTTTTCAGGTAACAATAGCTTTTATATTCCTTTTATTAATCTGTTTCACCCACTCAGCAAAATCTTGGATCATCAAAGCCAAGACATACATAAGGGTTTGTGGTAGGATAATCTGTCATTCATGCTTATCATTAGCTTGTAGACTTGTGTTCCTCTATTTACTCACATTTTACATACAGCCTACAAATTCTCTCTCCCTTCCATGAAGTCATTGTTGAAAACCCTTGGGACGAGGGCTTAATTTGCAAACTTCTATCAAGGCTACCTAAACCACTGAGTACCTACCCCAATATTTTTGAATGGAAATCCAATCTTCCCACTATCAAACTGAAGACTGAACTTACACTGGGTAAGACCCACCATTTTGACATATTGATTGCACTCTGTCTGAAAATTGCTTTAGATACACTGGACAGTAAAAGATAAATTCTTAACATCTTTTACATTTATTCAGAAAACCTTCCAAAAATGTTTCCCAGATTGTTTAAAGAATTTAGGGTTCAACAGTGGACCCATTTTAAAATTGCTATATTTGGATATTATCTGCCTCTGTCTCTGAGAGGGAACCAATAAAGTACCTGGCATGAAATTCTGAGTCTTGTATGGAACAACAATAGTCTTATTTCAACATAGATATTCTATGTTATAGTAATTACATTATAGCTGCATGACCTAAATGTTAGTGTAACCATGAATGGGATGCACTTTAGAGTCTGACTACTCACATGCAGTTGAGTTGTAGGCAAACAGCAGACACCACCAGTTTGGTCAACGTAATATATCCTCTCTAGACACCCGCTCGTCATTTGAAAGCTTATTATATCTACTTTAAGATGAGGTCTGATGTGGAGCTGTTAAATGGTGCTGTTACCATAGAAGCAAGGATAAACAATGACACCAATATGTTAAAATGACCACTTTGAAATATTTACATTTGTTTCTGTTAGTTTACTGACTACGCATTATTTCAAGACTTAAAATTGGATTTCTTTGTGACCTCAAAGCATCACAATAACAATCGAAATCAGGGTGGCCAACCTGTAGCTCCAGAGCCACATGTGGCTCTTCAGAAGTTAATATGCGTCTCCTTGTGTAGACACCGACTGCAAGGCTGGAGCTACGGGTGCCAACTTTCCAATGTGCTACGGGTGCCAACTTTCCAATGTGCTGCGGGGCTTTGCCACAGGACCTCTCCCCCCCCCCCCCCATTCACCCCTTCCTGATCCTCCCCTTGCTCCCCCCCCCCCCCCCCCCGCCCTCCTGCATGCCATGAAACAGCTGATTGGGAGGTGTGGGGAGGGCTGGTGGGTGGGAGGTGCTGGGGGGTTGAGCTGATGAGGGGCTGCTGATGTATTACTGTGGTTCTTTGGCAATGTACATTGGTAAATTCTGGCTCCCTCTCAGGCTCAGGTTAGCCACCCCTGATCTAAATGGTAAAAACAAATCTGATAATAAATTTGTACAGGTATCATTGAAGTGTAATAGCACTGGTGACGTTTCTAGTCAACTTCATTATCATCTTGTTCATTGTTATGATCTCTGTCAAGAATGCTTGGGTTACCACAGTGTCATTGCGTTAGCATGTACACATTTTTGTGAATGGAGGATTGTTCTGACAACAGATACAGATGATTGTGCAGTGGCATGAATGCTCCCTGAGCCACTCACGAATCACAAAGAAAGGCAGCAGCAAATCTCCCAAGCCTGCCGCCCTGCACCCCAGAACTGTACCGTCTTGCCCTGATCAGAAGCCTGACTAGTGTAAGTTTATTACCCAGTCCACCCCTCCCTCGGTGTGGAGAGGACATACCCCAGCCTTTGTAAACTGGGCTGAGATTTCCCAAACACTTCAAGCAAACCACACTATTTTAGATCAAATATAAAACAGATTTATTAACTACAGAAAGATGGATTATAAGTGATAGGCACAAAAGGTCAGAGATACTTTTTATTTTCTTTGGTAATTAAGTGTGCAGTCTAAATCTGAAACCTTATTAGACGAGGCAATATTTGGATCAAGCAATTATTCATAGAATCATAGAATATCAGGGTTGGAAGGGACCTCTGGAGGTCATTTAGTCCAACCCCCTGCTCAAAGCAGAACCAATTCCCAACTAAATCATTCCACCCCGGGCTTTGTCAAGCCTGACCTTAAAAACCTCTAAGGAAGGTGATTCTACCACTTCCCTAGGTAATGCTTGACCACCCTCCTAGTGAAAAAGTTTTTCCTAATATCCAATCTAAACCTTCCCAACTGCAACTTGAGACCATTACTCCTTGTTCTGTCATCTGGTGCCACTGAGAACAGTCTGGATCCATCCTCTTTAGAACCCCCTTTCAGGTAGTTGAAAGCAGCTATCAAATCTCTCCTCATTCTTCTCTTCTGCAGACTAAACAATCCCAGTTCTCTCAGCTTCTCCTCACAAGTCATGCGCTCCATGCCCCCCTTCTTTGGACTCTTTCTAATTTTTCCACATCCTTGTAATGTGGGCCGCAAAACTGGACACAGTACTCCAGATGAGGCCTCACCAATGTCGAATAGAGGGGAACAATCATGTCCCTCGATCTGCTGGCAATGCTCCTACTTAAACAGCCCCAAATGCCATTAGCCTTCTTGGCAACAAGGGCACACTGTTGACTCATGTCCAGCTTCTCATGTAACCCCTAGGTCCTTTTCTGCAGAACTGCTGCCTAGCCATTCGGTCCCTAGTTTGTAGCAGTGCATGGGATTCTTCTGTCCTAAGTGCAGGACTCTGCACTTCTCCTTGTTATTCTCACCCCACTCAAAGGTTATAGTTCTTAGTATACAAGCTTCCCCTTTAAGCCTGGGACCAGTCTCAAGTCTTTGTCTTCCCAGTGTTCTTGTTGCTTCCAATGTAGGTGGGGAAGGAGAAAGGCAAAAGCAAGATGCCACTTTCCCCTATTTTATATCCTCAGCCTATGTGCCTGGAAAACCTCAGCCCAGAAGAGTTCTGGTGGGCTTTGCTGAGTCACAGAGTTGAGCCAGCCCTCTTACAGCATTGTAAATCCCTTGATCACAATTCCCCTGATGTTTAGTGGTCATTTAATACCTTCCTGGGAGTGGATCATCTCCTCTGTTGTCATTGGAGAACTAGCAGTGGAGACTCTCCAATTTACAACCTATTTCAGTAACAGCCATACAGTAGAATCTCATAACTTCATATATACTAATGATATACATATTTTGGACTCTGCAGTATAATTTGCTGCTACTGGTGCACAACCTTCAGTGCCAGACTGATCTTGTTAGCAAACTTCAGCTGAAAATACTGGATAACTATTATAATCACTAGTGAGATACTTCAACAATTAAGAATATGCCACGTGAAAATATTTCATGTTGGAATATTGCCATATGCTGCTATTTGCCTTTTTTTTTTTGCAACATGCTAAATAGTTGCATCATTTCGGGGGTGGGGTGGGGGAGGGGAATACCTGCCCATGCAAAACCAGTAAAAAAAACATTGCCATTTGGTAGCTTTGACCAATAAACCACCACATTAAGGTGTTAAAATTAATCAGTAAAAACTGTAGTCATAGTCCCATTGCAGTTTTTCTGGAACTATTTTGGACACCATTATTTCACTTCGTTTATAGCACTGCTTGACAGCGCCACCTCATACCTCTGCTAAACATACTTAATATAAGCTTGCAAATGATATATGATCTATGTGTGTAGGGTGGGTACACTAAACTCCAAAATTATGGCCTTTTTTGGAGAAAATTGCCACACACCTACTAGAAAGCATTATAGTGATTGCAGGATGAGGGTGCTATGGCGCTTCTAAGGTTTGTAATTTAATACCTGTTACACAGCATAAGGGTGCACCGAGAACAACAGTAAAGGTGTTTATAACACACCAAAGCAATAATGTGCAGTGTTGCTGTAATGTGCTTGGCCAGTTCATTCTGTCTAGAAAGCTTTTTTGAAGAGGAAGCTTTGTAAATAGAACTTATTAATCTAGTGTATCTTTCATCTCCTTCCTAAACTGCCAAAGGTTCTAAATCATTCCATGTGGATTGTTTACTTGGAGAAGGGGCTTTTGCTCATGTCTATCAGGCTTCTGTCCTGGACACAAACATCTCTAAAAATCACCAGAAAGTAATATTAAAGGTAAGTGGCTTTGGTTTTGAATAGCTTGTCATATAACTTCGAGAGCTGGCTTTGCTGGGGTCCCTTAATAATTCAACCAATAGTCTGAGATGTGTAACTAAGTGGATTCCTTAAAGTGCCTAACCTCTAAAGCAGTGGTTCTTAAGCAGGGGTACACATACCCCTCAGGGTACTCCGAGATCTTCCCGAGGGGTTCATTAACTCATCTAGATATTTGCCTAGTTTTACAACAGGCTCCATAAAAAGCACCAGTGAGGACAGTACAAACTAAAATGTCATATTAATGACTTGTTTATACTGCTGTATGTACACTGATGTGTAAATACAATATTTATATTCCAATTGGTTTATTTTATAATTATGCAATAAAAATGGAAAGTAAGCAATTGTTCAGTAATAGTATGCTGTGGCACTAGTATTTTAAGCAAGTAGTTTAAGTGAGGTGAAACTTGGGGGGTACACAAGACAAGTCAGACTCCTGAAAAGGGGTACAGTAGTCTGCAAAGGTTGAGAACAACTGCTCTAAATTGATTTTGTCTGGCTTCAGTGTCCAGCCACTGGTTCTTGTTATGCCTTTCACCACGAAGTTAAAGAGCAGATCATCCACACGGACACTTACTCGAAGAAGTAGTTACTCACTTTGTGCATAACAATGGTTCTTTAAATACCGGAAACCTAATGACCGCTACACTTACCTACATGCCTCCAGCTTCCATCCAGAACACACCACTCGATCCATTGTCTACAGCCAAGCTCTAAGATACAACCGCATTTGCTCCTGTCCCTCAGAGAGAGACAAACACCTTCAAGATCACTGCCAAGCATTTTTTAAAACTACAATACCCACCTGGGGAAGTGAAAAAACAGATTGACAGAGCAAGAAGAGTACTCAGAAGCCACCTACTACAGGACAGACCCAACAAAGACAAAAACAGAGCACTATTAGCCGTCACCTTCAGCCGTCACCTTCAGCCCCCAATTTAAGCTTCTCCAATGCATCTCAAAGACCTACAACCTATCCTGAAAGATGATCCCACACTCTCACAGATCTTGGGAGACAGAGCAGTCCCCCCGACCTGAAACAAATACTCACCAGCAACCGCACACCACACAACAAAAACACTAACCCAGGTACCTATCCTTGTAACAAAGCCCGATGCCAACTCTGTCCTCATATCCATTCAACTGACACCATCATAGGACCTAATCACATCAGCCACACCATCAGAGGCTCATTCACCTGCACATCGACCAATGTGATATATGCAATCATGTGCCAGCAATGCCCCTCTGCTATGTACATTGGCCAAACCGGCCAGTCTCTACACAAAAGAATAAATGGACACAAATCTGACATCAGGAATCATAACATTCAAAAACCAGTAGGAGAACACTTCAGTCTTCCTGGCCATACCATTAAAGATTTGATGGTTTCAGTTTTGAAACAGAAAAACTTCCAAAACAGACTCCAACGAGAAACTGAGGAACTGGAATTAATTTTCAAATTGGATACAATTAACCAGGGGCTAACTAGGACTTGCGAATGGTTCGCTCATTACAGTAGTTGATTGCATTTCCTGAGTTAATTTCCCTGACAGAAATCCATTTCAAAAGGGATTTTTTTCTCCTACTGATAATGACCCATCTACATTTAACAGCTCTCTTAGAATTGGTAGGCTAATGTACAATTTTTTCTTTCTTTCTGTATAAATGCATCTTACTTCTGTTCCATTCTATGCATCCGATGAAGTGAGCTATAGCTCACAAAAGCTTATGCTGAAATAAACTAGTTAGTCACTAAGGTGCTACAAGTATTCCTTGCTTTCTTTACGGATACAGACTAACACGGCTGTTATTCTTGAATGGTTCTTTGAGATGTGTCCCTATGGGTGCTCCATGACCATCTCTCTTCCCCTCTACTTTGGAGTTCTTATCAACTGTGCAGTAGAGGAAGAACTGAGGAGGGTTTGCCCACACAGTGCTGGTTAGCTTCGTGACAGAGCACGGAGGGGTAGGGGGGAAGCAGCGCATGCGCAGGCCGAACAGACAGTTACTAAAGTTCTCCAATCAGCAGTGTAAGGATGCAGATATACTTACAGTGGAGCACCCGTAGGGACACACATCTGGAAGAACTATTGTTACTGTACAAGGTGAGTATCAACTTCTTCTAGTGGTTCTAGAACTTATCTAGATAAGAAGAAAAATGCCCAAGCACTCAGGTCACTGTAATTATATGGGAAGATTTTCCCATCTTTCTTCAATTTACTAGAGAAACCCATTGGATTGTATCACCATTTAATATGGAGCATTTGGTTACAGGTGCAGAAGCCTGCAAACCCTTGGGAGTTCTATATAGCATCTCAGCTGATGGAGAGGCTTAAACCAAGTGTGCGACATCTCTACATCCAGTTTTATTCTGCTCACTTCTTCGAAAACGGAAGTATATTAGTTGGTGAGCTATACAACTATGGAACTTTACTGGTAGGTGCACTAAGACTTGTGGTCTGAGGAGGTATATTTGCAATCCATTATTCCTCTTTGCTTTACAAAAACACGTTTTGTAGGTTTATTTTCCAATACTCTGTTTTGCAAATATGGAACTAAAATGTATATTATGTAAAGCTATCTTTTGGTGTGGTTGACATTCTGTCTCTCTTCCCATCCCCATATCTTTGTTTACAGAATACCATAAATATTTACAAAAGGCTTCCTGAAAAAGTGATGCCTCAAGCACTAGTAATCTATTTTGCTGTAAAAATTCTATACATGGTGGAAGAGCTCCATAACTGTGGAATCATTCATGGTGACATTAAACCTGATAACTTCCTAGTTGGAGAAAGGCAAGTATTTCCCTTTAGCGCCAAAACTACTATCCTTTTGTGTTGTGATTTTAATAATGATGTGACAATCATTTACTGTAGGTTTTTGGATAATGACACCTGTGACATAGACAGTCTCTCTCATGGTGTGACAGTCATTGACTTGGGTCAAAGTATAGACCTGAAACTCTTTCCTGAAGGAACTGTGTTTACAGGAAAGTGTGAGACATCTGGATTTCAGTGTATTGAAATGCTGACAAAGAAACCCTGGAACTACCAGGTAGGAGATTACATACATGTAATAATCTGAGCACTTGGGCCCATGAAGGTACTTAGGCTCCTAAATCACAGCTTTAGGTTCCTTGCAATCCACAAATACCTCCCAAACCCTGTTGATGCCTAAAGTAACTCAGCTCTAAGTTTCAGCCTCTGAGCATGCGCACTTCCACCCCATTGTAGGAGTCGGGATGCCTTGTGTTGGAAGCCTAGATGCTGAATGCAGGTTTCGTGGGTTGTAATGTTTATGTGGGATTTGGGGTTGGTTTGAGGGTTTTCCCCCCACTTTCTAGGTGCCTAAACGTTAGGTGCCATGATGCTTAGTGTTGCAATGCCTAAATCCCTTTGTGGATCAGGGCCTAACTGATTAAATTCTGACCATCTGACATGAGTCCAGCACTGCAACTTGATAAGCAGGATTCTGCTTGGACATAGCAAAACAGGTTTGCATTTCTATCTGCTGTAACTTCCATTGATAACTAAGATCACAACTATTGTTCTATAAAGCCCTGATCCTGCAACTTCTGCTCAGATGACTTGTCCAGCTGAAATCATAAGGTAGCAAGAAAATATGTTTCACAAAATACTTGAGCAGCATGAGTTTTCAGATCACCTTTTAAGTAATAGTGATAAATCTGGACTTAATCTGGACTTCTTCACAATAGATGCCTCTCTCTCTCTGTTTAGACTGATTATTTTGGAATTGCTGGAACAATATACTGCATGCTCTTTGGCACCTACATGAGGGTGAGAAATGAAGAAGGCATCTGGAAACCTGAGGGAGTCTTCAGAAGGTTGGTCTCACTGCATCTTAAGGGACACTCCCCAGGAAAATCTTTTTATATGGCTAGATATTTATCTTGTGCACCCAGTTCTTGGAATGCTTCTAGCATAATAGATCTAGCTTTTAAATGGTGTGAGTTACCCTGCTGATGATTTAAAACCCAAGATTCCAGGCTGAAGTGTGGGGAGTTCATACTCACACATGCTGCTTGCTACGGCATTGTACTTGATGCAGGAAGCCTTTCCGGCACAAACAGCAGTGGATGTGCCAGATTCCAAGAAGTTAAGGAAAATTTACAACAAATAGATTTGACACATGACAGTACACTGGCTCCTTTGTAACATGTTGCTTAGTTAAATTGCACTATCTTGTCTAAGGAGTACAGTCCACAGATGCCCCAGGCTGGAAGTTCTGGGGGAGGGTAGATGATGAAAACACTGGCCTGTGTAAGAGGGCAATATGCTCTAGGCGGGAGAGAGAGGGGCCAGAAGGAAATTAAACTATATAGTCAAGTACCATAACAGGACAGTTGTACTTGTTGCCACTATATGACCAAAAATACATTTGTTTCTTCCTCTTACAATGAGTTTTTCTCGGGGTATGTCTTCACTACCCACCGGATTGGTGGGTAGTGATCAATCTTTTGGCGATTGATTTATCGCGTCTCATTAAGACATGATAAATTGATTGCCAATGGTGCTCCTGTCAACTCTGGAACTCCAGCTCGCTGAGAGGCGCAAGCTGGAGTCAACGGGGGAGCCCGCTGCCGACCGCTGCGAGGACGGCAGGTAAGTCAGCTGAAGATGCGCCGACTTCAGCTACATTATTCACGTAGCTGAAGTTGCGTATCTTCGATCGATTCCTCCCCCTACTGTAGACCAGCCCTAAGTGTAGGTAACTCACTTGTTTACTGTAACTGGAATAAGTGTACTGAGCAGGTCAACTGAAACTAAATATATTGAGAACTCTCTTGATATATTGACCCTGTAATGAAGTGCTTGTTTTCTCTTCTAGGATTCCTAATGCAGAATTGTGGAATGAGTTTTTCTGCAGCCTCCTGAACATACCAGACTGCTATCACCTTCCATCTTTGGGAGCTTTACGCAAAAAGCTAAGAGACTTGTTCCAAAAGTCATATGCTAAGGAAATAAAGTTCCTCCGCAAGAGGCTTGTGGTGTTGCTCATAGAAAACAAACGTTCACGAAAATAAGCCTTGAATTTAAAGACTTCTGTTTCTCTTACTATAGAGAGACGCTTTCTACATATACTTTTAAAATGTCGTGTCTTTTCAAAATACACTTGGTTTGCTACTGATCTTTAAGTGAACTTTGTCCTTGACAACTTGAATATTTGCCTCTGTTGTCACGGAGAAACTAATCTACACAAGCTATATGACTTTTTAGGAAATTTTAACTTGAATGTTTAAAATTACTTTGGCGGACTTCAATGTGGGAGACTGGCTGGAGGTCTCATGCAGCAATAGTAAAACATCCTTTGATTTCAAAAACAATGATTTTTTTTTCCTACCACAAGGTATTGTCCATAATAGTTATATCATGTTAGGTATATGATGCATAAAGATGAACTTATAAGCAGACTGAAAGGTAATGGCTGCTTTGAGACCAGTCCTCATGACCAGTTAGGTTCATTATGGGCAAATGGAGGAAAGGCCCAACCAGTTCATAGATTCCATGTCCAGAAGAGACCATTGTGATCATCGTCTGACCTCCATAACATAGGCCAGAAACAAAATCTTTTCTACTTAGAGTTGCTTTTAAAGCATCAATGACAAGGCTGTAATGCTCATTCAAATAGCTTAAAACAGGCCTTTTGGGGAGGGGGGGTGTAAAGATTTGGAGTGCAACATAAAAACTGGATTTCAATCTGTGACAATTGTAGGAATTTATCCAGAATAGATGAACTCTACCCTCTATCCTCGTCTGAAGTTAAGGCTTCTATTCAGATCACCAGAACTGATTAGAATTCTGGACCAACTCTCTGCACAGGAATTGGAATTGTGCCTATGAAGCTTAGAGAAGATGCCAGGATTCTTTATCTGGTAGCTGTTGTTCAGAGGCAGAGACGTTGGGTGTCACTGTTGCCACTTGAGGAACGAAAAAAGAATTGTACTTCTATCATGCTTGGAGATGTAATTAAATGCTCTGTTCTTTTGTAGAAGGTCATGTAATTCCAAACCTGAGCTCCCCAGAAACACACAGCATCTCCAGCCGTCCAAACACTTGGTTACTGAAAGGAACAGTATGCAGAGTAGTGACACTGCTGCTCCCTAATAGGTTGGATGCCAATGAATAGAGGCTACATCATGACTCAGAAGACTGGCAAGATTAGGCAGAACCTGCTTTACAATTAACTCTGAAAGAGTTACTATTTAATGTAGCTTTCCTCAGGAGCTTGAGACAATAGTGCATGCAACATGCTGATGGAGACCTGCTTCCTTTTATTTGCTTAGCCTAAGAGACATGTAGGACCTGAAGCTGGTGTTAAGCTTTCTGACCTATGTCCTACAGGGCTTGGAAATAAGAAGAAAGTGTTCCCTGCTGCAGCAAAAAGGTTTAAACAATGAGAATACCCTGCTTTCTGGCTGGAAGCTGTGCTGATCTTTATGTGCTGCTGAGAGACTGAAACACACCATGTGCTGCACATTATCACTTCTGTGCTTCAGAGTAGAACAGTGACCTCGAGACAGGGCATTGCTGAGTCAGTGACTGGCTGGGTTAAGAGCACTTGATTCTTCAGCTAGTGATTCACCTACAGACAGTGACCAGCATAGAGACAATCACTACTTTACTCCAGGACACTTTCCTGTCCAGCTTTATAGAGAGTTCCCGTTACAGGTGCTGTGACAGGGAAATAGATTTGTGACCCTTTAGGATGACCATACTGTTCATAAGACCACCCTTTCCCTGCTATTAGACTTATAAGGCCGTCTGATACCTGGCTCCATCTCCTACATCATACAGAACAGAACCAAGAGAGGCAGAGTTCAGAAAGCCAGTGGCCACTGCAGATAGAAGTCTCATGTTCCAGGGCTGACAGCACTACTGAGCTGAAGACAAATTGTGGCAAGCAGAAGAATTCCTACACTTTTAGAGGGAAGTAGGATGGAACCAATGTGGCCTGGAGAGAGGAGAACATAACTGACACAGGATACTAATTGATAGTCTAGAATGTTATGGGAATTTTAGTCACATTTGTAACTATTATGCAGCAACATGACTCAAATTGCACACTTATTCTAGCAATCTTGCCTCACCAAACTCACAGAAAGCCTTGAGAAAATAAATTAGTCACTAGAATCTTAGATCTGTGAAGGGTAAAATTTCACATCTAGCCCAACCTCTGCCAGCAAAGGGAGAACAAGCTTTTATGGGCAACACCTTCCCTTTCAACACTGCAGCCCTTCATTGCTTGCTTTGTTCAAAACACTTGATTCTGTTGACAGAAAAAACACTGACCTACAGTATTTTGCTAGCACTTCAGCTGGTCTAGTCTCAAATGCCTCCAGAAAGGAGCCTTTCACTATTTTCATGGGAGACTGTTCAAAGAATGTGCATTCCCTCCTCACCGCTGTTTCTTTTGTCCCTTCCATTTGTCTTGTCTATTTGATTTCTGTGTTGTACCTTAAAGGCTGTAGCCCCTCCTCTATTTAGGAGCCTCTCACCCACCTCATTTTCCACTGTATTGTGGAGTTTTCAAATTAAAACTTAGTGGTAGTAAGAATTCCCTTACAGCTTATACTTGGAACATAGAATTTAGAAGAGAAATCATTGCTCTACTAAAGGGCAAATTACAAAGATTACCAATTTGCTAGCACACAAACACAAATGCAGCCTGCTGCCAGAGGGCTTGCACTGAAGTATCCAAGATATCACGCTCTGGTATGTAAAAATACGCAGACTGCTTTGTGGACTCTTGCATTGGGTTCCTATATCATTATGCTCCAGCATAAGATATTGATGGTTTCTTAGTACATTTTACAGAGCTTGTTGCCTGGAGTACATTTCCAGCATAAGAAGTGACACCTTTTGTCCTATGTCTATAGAAAGGAGTTAGGGTAGTCATTTTTACCTTCATGTGGAGCAAGAATTTTTGGAAAGATTGTTCTACGTTTTTGTTTCTGCAATAAGTGAAAAAGTGACTGCAGTATGTAACTGGGTATGTGGGTATCTAAAGTAACTGCAGTATGTGGGTATCTAAAGCACCCACGTGCACTTTGAGTTATATGTAAGAGTATCTTAATTATAAATACAAAAATGGGCCTGGTCTTTTAAATAAACAGGAAGCTCAAAAAATCCAACTATAACAAAACATGCTTGCCCAGAGATCTCAAATTTAAGACTTAAAAGAGAAGTGAGAAAGATCAAAAGAAATTAAAAATCTGTGCTTATTTTATAACATTGTCTGTGTTCTGATATACTGCGATCAGAATTTGTGTCATGGGAAAAGTCTGAAGAACAGTTTAAGGAATACCTGTTGCATAGTTACATTCTCTTGGAGAGGCAGGTTCACTGGCCCATCAGGAGTAGCAGTAATTCTTCCGCAACCTCTGGATTTATTGTGTTCATATCCGTCTCAATCTACAACGACAAGATTTACAAAAAAATGGATAGCGTATTCTAACTAACAAAAGACAATTTACAAATGAACACTAGCATTGCCAAATCTGAGCCATCTACTTGGCTTGATGTGGAAAGTTAGAGATGCTTTCACTGGCAATATAATATTCTAAATTGCATTTGAACAATCTAATCTGACTATGAAAGAAAATTGTTAGGCCATCTACCAGAGTCTGCCAAATGCTGCACAGTTCAGTGGGAGCCATGTGGCATGTCTGGAGCCACAAGCAAAGCACATTTGGCACTATTTTAATCGCTAGTGGCTAATCTTTGTAAATCTGTTACTCCATGATTTCTGTGCCAGGAGAGTGTTGAGCATATGGGACAGCTGTGCTTTCTGAAATAAGAAATTTAATAAAGAGCTATTGACATTGAGGTAAATGAAACATTATCCAGCATTTAATCCAAGACAATTCAATTCATCTGCATTTTTCTGTATTCACTCCTTGTTATTTGCAAGTGTGAGGGACCTTAAGTGTGAGGTGAAATTACTTATGATTCCATCTCTGCCCACCGCCAAGCTCCTGCTTGAATCTGCATTGAATTCATAATCCTGTATTTATAACATTATACAGTTCTGAGAAAGTGTGATGGCACAGCTGCCCTCATGGCATGCTGGAGCAAGGAGGGGTTGAGCTGGGAGGAGACAAAACGTGGGCACAACAAACAGAATTCTCTCCCTCTTATTCTGACTGGGAAGATAATCTCGTGAACACTGAGTTTGAGAGGGTTTGTAGGCAAAATCGTTGTCTAATGTATCATTCATCCTCCACTGAAACTCAGCTATGCAGCATCTATTCTGCACCAGAAAGCTAAGTTTATATATTGAATATTAACCTTTATAGAGTTTAGTAGATAAAGAATGGCAATACACAGGAAAAAAAAGTCTAAAATGAAAGCACTGTACTATAACTACTTAAACAAAATTAAAGCATTCACCAATTTTCTGTATAGATTAGATCCCCCCTCCTCCCAGGATACCTACTAAAAATCAATGGTATTTACATGAGTATGGGTTTGGAAGTTTAAGAACTGTCTTATCACCCAGTTTTAAAGAGATATTCTTGAGTTTAGCCTAATTCTTAAAAAGTGCCATAGAACTTGGTGAGAAACTCAGCATTTGCTCACTTCCTAAATAAGATTTTGTTAAATGCCAGCCCCTCAAACTTATCCAGGCTGTGACGTGTATAATTTCTTCCCATCTGATGCAGATCCAGAGATTATGATAACTGCTCTGCAATTTGGAGGTTCTGAAAACCAAATTAGGCCCTCATGATATCAGTGTAATTTGATTGTGGGTTAGCACAAGTATAGCTCAGGGTCTAATGGGGCCTACAAAAATCTATTAATGGTGATTATGCGTGACATGCAAAGAATCCAGCTTCATTGTCAACACTTCACCTGTCTTTCAAAGCTACTTCTAGCTGGTATGTTTAGACTTCTGATTAGTGAGAGTCTGATAAATATTTCAGTCTCAGAATGTAATTAACAGTCAGGCTGTAGCCCAAACACCCTCTGTTGTGAGGAAATCTGGGATCTCATGAGCAAACTTCCCAGTATGAACATACACTAACAGTTTTGGGGAAAGCATAAGTGTAAATAAAACTAAGGAGAACTGAAAAAAAGAATGTGTTATACAAGCTGGGAAATTCCAAAACAGCCAACAGTGGGAAAATGTTTGATAGAATATTAGAAATACCTCCTCTCTGCTTTTCTTTCAAGGAAAATAGAAATTTTATGAAAACGACAAAGATTCCCGTGGCACCTTATAAACTAACGGATGTATTGGAGCATAAGCTTTTGTCATACGTGTAAAGTGCTGGAGAGTGTTATTCTGCCTGTATGGGGTTAATGTTACCTGAGAGGGAGTGATGTAAGAGCTTCCGTGCCACGAGGGAGGGAGTGAGTTTTAAGTTCAGTTTCCTGCCGTTCCAGCGTTGGCAAGAGACCCAGTTTTCGCCTCTAGCTATGGAGGAAGAAAAATTCTACTTTCCTTCCTATATTCATAACTAGATGTGCTGTGAGTATAATATGTTGATTTCCGTAAGTTTCTGTACCTATTTAGAGTGTTGCTAACCTTTTCAGAGGGGAAGTTAGGGAACTCTAAATTGTAAAGTTGTATTGTAAGTGTATGCTATATTCTCTTTATTAAATCTTTTTAGTTATAAAAAGTGTTTGGTTCTTCTCATAAGGGAATCCTAGCTTTGGATTTAACCCAGTTCCCAGGTACAGGGAAGTGTGTGTGTCTAAGAGGAAGGATCACAGTGTGAAAGCCTCAGGGCGGTTTCTCATCTCTATCCGTAACAGACAGGAGGGGTAAGGGGGAAGAGAAGCAGCCTCTGAGTGTCCCGGCTCTCAGGAGAGAGAGACTGAGTTTGGGAGAGTCCGGGTGCCCCCCTCCAGGGTTTTGGAGATACACCCGGATGGTGGCAGCGATCCCCCAATTTCCCAGCTGGTAGAGTGTGGGGTTTGGGGGTGTAAAGACTTAACTTAGGCTGGGAAGCAGCTTGTAGTTATTTGGTCTGGCATAGAAGAGACCCCTCTCTGTACCCCAAGTTCAGAGAGAGGGAAGACACTCTTACAGCTTTCGTGGGTGAATACCCACTTTGTCAGATGCAGAAATTTTATAGGATCACTAATCTGAAGGATAGTTTCAGTGATGGCAGGGTAGGGGGATGTCAGAATTATCAAAATTAATCTCACGTTTTGGCATGTATGTTAGAGAATTCTTGGAGCAAACTTGTAATATATTGTTAAGATGCTAAATGCCAAGGTGGCATAAGCCTGGATATTGTCCAAGTCCAAAGCAGCAGCTCACAACGTAAGATGGAAATCTGGCATCCTACCAGTTTACAGTGTTGTAGCCCTGTGGGTCCCAGGATAACTTGAAGCAAAGCTCCATGTAGCCCAAAAGCTTGTCTCACCAATGGAAGTTGGTCCAATAGAAGATATTACCTTCCCCACCTTGCTTTTAATAGGCTACCAATTTACGCAGATGAGTTAAGAGCACCCCAGTACAGCACTAATGGAGAAGTCATAGCATAAGTGATTAGTCATGACAGATTCATTTAAGTGAATACATAAGCATTTAGTTTTATTTTTTCTGAATCACCTACATTCTTATTAGGAAAATCATTATCCTCTGTCAGCAAGAGCCCTGTAATCATATGTGTATGCACATTATAATCATACACTTTACAGAGATGAGCGATAAAAGTTTCTCCCCCCACTTACTGCCATCTTGCCCTCTGAAACTCCAGAGACACTGTGAGGTCAAATATGGCCCAGAATTAAAGGTTTGTACAAGTTTACAAAATTTATGGCCAATGAAATCTTATTGATTTTATTCCTATGGAGATGGTTTATCTATTAAAACCTTTTCATACAGCATTTGCAGCCCAAACGTTGCAACGTTTCTCATGTGCATTTTAGTTAGAAAGTTGGAACATACTGCAATCAGAAACAACTGGCCAAGATGTTTCCCTGCTCCTAGCTGAGAGAAATACTAAAGCTATGTTTTTAACCCGAGAGTCTTTTATAAAGTCAAGATTCTCTCCATGGTTTAGAACTGAGCAGCAACTTTGAACTGCACTACTCCAGACAGCGTGAATGGGGGACACTTCTCTCAGACACTTTTTTCCTTTGGTTAATTTCCCTTCTGACCATTCGACTGAGAGACAGCCAGCCTTGCAATGTTCCTAATCTTTATAGTTGCACTGTGAGTTATGCCTAAGGAGTGAAGGGAAATTCACATATCATCAGGTCACTCCACATGAGCACTTGTTCTCAGCAAGTGAATGGAATACCAAGTCAAGACTGATGGCAAATTCCTCTCAGATTAAGTAGTCCTCTATTATATGTCAAAAGCTAGGAGCAATTGTTAAAATTTGTGGGCATGGCAGCCGTACTATAAAGATTGAGTAAACATTCAGCACAAAAACTGAGTATGTGTCTCTGCTGAGCACTAGCCATTTCCTGCAAGTACCAGTACCCTGGAGTTTGTGGCTGGCCAAAGGACGTTAATGCTGTAACAAAAGAAAATTGTTAGCTTCAAAATCACATTCCTGTCAGGAGAGTTTTATGGCTATTTTGAGAGCTCTGACAGGGAAAGACTTCTGACTTACTTGGCTTGTTTTGGCTGCCATCTGTGTGGGTTTTCCTACACAGCTCTTGGAGATGCCTGTAAAATGCCACAGAGATTGGCAGGAGAGTTGAGGGGCAGGTTTAGGATCAGAAACTCCTCAATATTATTGAAAAGTCTGCTAGATTTAAAATCCTACAGCATTCCCTCATTTCCTGTCTCCTTTCAGAGGGAAAGACGGCACCTTATATGCCCTATGTCACTGGGCAGTTTCCTTAATAATGTCAAAGAACATTGCCATGTATGTAAAGGAGAATTTATTTTCTGTTTCCTAGAGGGCAAAGCAAACAGCAAGTGCAGAGGCAGCTGAAGGCAAGAGCGAGGCTAAGATGGGGAGACCTCTGGGTTAAACTGGTAGATAATCCACAGGCAAAGGAGCAATGCCACTCTCTGGCAATTGTCCTAACACCTTGCTCTTCCTTGCATGGGGTGGACCCACAACAGACAGTATCGCCACTTGTCTCTGAATGCAGCAGCTCCAATCTGTGCAGTTTCTCCTCTTACAGCAGCATCGCTTGTGGGTTTGTAGCCTAGGTTCCATCACTGGTGCTGAAAGCATGTGATTCGCTGCCAATCATTGCTTGCAGCCACAGATGTGCTACAGAAAAATAATATGTGTCCGTCTCAAACCCTCCGAGCTGAGTTTGAATGTAATAGTTCTAGGCAATCTGTGTTTCGGTCATTAAGGTTAAAAATGAGCCCAGCACAGTGTGCGTTAGGAATTTGGAGAAACCCTGAAGAATGGGGTTTGGCTGAAGCTTGACAGCAAATTGATCAGGAATGCTTCCATAACACAGGACTAGTCACTTGAGAGCTCAGAGAAGCAGGAAAAGACATGAAAGAGAAATAAATCTGCCTTCATCCTAGTTCTGTGCACCATTCACAGCTGTGAAGGATGCACCCAGGGGTCAATGGTGCAGTGCTCCTAACTTCTTAGTGCACATTGCAGAGGGATGGTCCAAAATACCAGACCTTTATGGAGGGTGCTGGGGACCTGAACATCACTTAATAAGCTGCTAGCCACTGAAGACAAATCAGGGCATTGTACAGCTAATCAAGGTTGCATTGGTGCACCACAGAGGAGGAGAATGGGACTATAAAGATGAGTGGATGATACATGGAATCAGGAGCACTCTTAAATGAGAGATTTACTAAAGAAAACAACTACAAGCTATTGACCAAAAAAACCAGGCTTCCACGCACCTTGAGCTCCAGCTTCATCTTTTTTTGTTTACCAAGGTACAAATTCTGTCTACTACTCTGTACAGCATAGAGACACGTCTAGGGATAAATCCACAAAGGTATGTAGGCAACTAACTGCCATTTTAGGCATCGAAGGACAAAAATTGGATCCTCAAAAGCCATACTTAGTTGCTACCTAGCCCTGTTGGAACCCATAGTCCCTAGATACCTACATTTCCACTGGTGGGGTGTCCTAGGTGCTTACATTTCTGACAGCAGGTATGCGGAAAGCTACCAACGTTCTAGACGGTTGAGGTATTCAATAGAATCCTCAAATTAGCCCTTTCCCCAACTGCTGGGCCTAATGCAATAATCAACCACACTAATGCCCTCATAGCACAGTGCTTAAGCATGCCTTTAAAATGTATGAGACCTGAGTTCAAATCCCCACTCTCTGGTGAGGAGCAGGAGCTTAACATAGGAGTCCTGCTACCTCACTGATTTGTTAGATACTCTGGTATGTAGATTTCTCAGTCTCTCTTATTGAAGCTGTTCCACTTTATATCAAATATGTAAACATCCATTGGGTCAGAGAAAGAACATGGCTGACTGTCTAGCCCAGTGGTTAGAGCCGCTCTCCTGACGGACCCAGGCTCCAGTCCCTGCTCCAATGACTGTTTAAGTACTTCATACAGTGGAACAACTCCACTAGCTGTGATTGAGAAAGCTGGGAGGTGGGAGACCTGCATTCACACCGTGCTCTGAATTAGGCGGAGATAGGCTATGAACTGTTGTCTCCTGCCTGAGCTCTCTAACCGCTGGGCTATGACTTTGTAAGAGTGGTGGTGGCACAGCCCCCTTGGCTTTTCTGAGGAAATGAACTGAGCTGGTTTAGGCACCTACTCCAGGAGAGGGTTCCCAGCTGTGACTTCCAGTTGGATGTAGGTGCCTCCCTCTGACCTGATCTTGGGCACCATTCTCTCTTTGATGGGTAGGGCTTAAGCTCCAACCCCCTCCAAATTTCCTATTGGCTGGCTTTGGTGGCTTCTGGCTCAGTGTGCTGGGTTCTGGGAATCCCATTCATAGCCGCTTAGCTCTCCCAGAGCGTTGTCTAGGCGGGGGCTGAGGCGCCTAGCTTGGGGCTGTGAACTCCACGGAGTGGCAGTGTGCCTCAGGTTAGCCGTTGTAATACTGACCCTAGGTCCCAGTTGCGAATCTAACCCCTAGTGGCGGCACACTACACTGCAAATAAATGTGCCATTGCAAAGCCAAATGCTTGATGTTTGCTGTTTTATTGTGCCTAGGGATGGCTCACAACTATTTTGGAAGCACTGGAATTGTTTTAAAACCCCTTTATCCCCCAGGGAAAGCATGAAGTCCTCTTTGTTCCTATAGGAACGTTCATGCAATTGCTCAATTTGAAAAGCAACCTCCAAAAACTTTCGTGGGCTAATACCCACTTCATCGGATGCAAGCAGTGGCACTTGCTTGCATCCGATGAAGTGGGTATTAGCCCACGAAAGCTTATGGTTCAATACTTTAGTTAGTCTTTAAGGTGCCACAGGACTCTTTGTTACCTCTGCTATTCCAGATTAACACGGCTACCTCTCTGATTCTTCTCCAAAAACTTATGTTTTATTAAGAAGGAGGGGGGAGGGATAGCTCAGTGGTTTGAGCATTGGCCTGCTAAACCCAGGGTTGTGAGTTCAATCCTTGAGGGGGCCATTTAGGGATCTGGGGCAAAAAATCTGTCAGGGGACAGTACTCGATCCTGCTAGTGTAGGCAGGGGACTGGACTCGATGACCTTTAAGGTCTTTCCAGTTCTAGGAGATTGGTATATCTCCATTTATATTACATAAGAAAACACTCTTCAGAAAGCTCCCTCCCAACATTGCTAGGTATTTTATTCTTTGAAGACTAAATTAACTTTATTTTCTTTTCACCCTGGGAGACCTCTACCAATCTGTAGGCCTTGTTCACAATGAACTATCTGTACCAAATTCCCAGGCACTTAAAATATTCTTTTAAGTTATCTGATTTTGTTTTAATTCTCTTCACACAGGAACAAGGACCAAGGACATATATATTTATTATGCAGTTGTCAGTTGGGTTTGATATGAGTTCTGCCCTGATGTATTTTACTGTCTCTTCTTTACAGCACAAAGAAGAGACTATGCTGAACAAAGGGCCATGATAATATAGAATTGGAAAGTGTGATAGAAGTTGGGCATCAGTTCTGAGACGCGGGTACCCCGACAGTGAGGACTGGACAGGTCTGTACACTCTGGTATATCATTCTAATGACACAGTCTTGTAGCAGAACAAGATAGCTGTGTTACTGTCCAGTTTTGTCACTAATGGGCTACGGTTTGATCTACACTTAAAAGTACGTTGATATAGCTACATTGGTCCACAGTGTGAAAAAAACACGCCCCAGTGCAGACACTGTCAGGGGTAGATGGCTTCCATCAGCATAGCTACCATTTTCGGGGAGGTTTCTACACTGACACAAAACCTCTTCTGTTGGCATAGTCAGTGTCTACACTATGGTTTATGCCAACATGGGGTAGTGTAGACATACCCTAAATTTTTACTTCTTATCCTGCCTCACTCCCAAAGACAGTCAAATAGCTGATTCTGCTCCCATTAAATCAATAACAAAACTCCCATTTATGTCAGTGGTGTAGGATAAGGCCTATAATTAGGAACATGTTGTTAATAACAATAATTAATAATTGTATTTCTATTATCATAGTGCTAGAAGTCTCAGTCATTGTCCAGGACCCTATGGTGCCCGGCGCTGTACAAACACAGAACAAAAAGTCAGTGCCTACCCCAAAGAGTTTGCAACTTAAATATATGGCACGAAACAGGTGTATAGAGCTAGAGAGGGGAGTACAAAGGAACAATGAGACAATAGTCAGTGGTTGACATGATCGGCCATGGTCTCAGCACACCAGCAGCCTAACTGTTGTCAAGTTTTTTGTGTGCATCCTGGCAAAGGAGTGTTATTTTGAAGGTGGATGATGAGATCGTTTTGCGGATGTTTATCGGAGCCCCAGCGAATCACGTGGGGCAGGTTGGGGGAGAGCACAAAGAGGCTTGTTTGAAAATGTAACAAGTGGATGATGGAGACTGGCATAATGGGTCAATTCAAGGCTGAAGTTTACATCTTGATAGTGATAAGTAGGGGAGAGAGAGAGGCCTTGTAAGTGGCTCAGACCACTGGGCCATCTAGTTTGATGGCCTATCTCCAGCAGTAACATGATGCAACAGAGGACGGTGCAAAAAAACTCCAATGGACCATAGGTACATTTCTTCTAGTAGGACCTGACTTATGCCTGAAAGCATGAAGTCTTATATCCCTTAGTGTAAAAAGTTTCATTGTGGATGTTCACAGTTTCTGTAATAATGCCTAGGGCTGTACGGAATTCTCAGCCTCCATGATACCTTGTGGCAGTGAGTTACACAAGCCAATTGTGCATTAAGTCAACAGTACTTCCTTTGGTCATTTTTCAGCTTGCTTCCATTTAATTTCATTGACTGTCTGCTGGCTCTTGTATTCTGAGAGACTGAATATTGACTTTGGCTGGATCTGCGGGGCATTCAGTCCTTGGGAAAAACAGATGACTCTGTTTGGTGCCTCAGTTAGGGAAAGCCAGGCCAAATTTGAGTGGTGGTGTGACTCTGTGTGCCAAGAAAATGATCCAAAGCACAAGGGTTCTTTAATTTAAATCAGGGCCTGATTAACTGCTGGATGACTCTAGTTTCATGCTGATATAATTCCAATGACATCAGTAGGCATGAGATGACCAGTCAGGAGAACCGTTTTCCCATGACATTACATAGGTGTTAACTAATGACCCAAAGGACCTTCTTGAACTGATTTTACAATGGTGTGATCTCATCAATTAAAATGGAGTGACTCCTGATTACACTAGTATTTAGTAAGAGATCAGTCAGGCCCAGGGCCATTCTCGCAGGGTTCGATCGTGAAATTATACACATAACACAACTGTGTTAAACCAGCTTGAAGCATTCCATCTCCATCACAGGGAGAATGCGTCCCCTGCTGCTTTTCATTGTTTTTACCATCAAATTCATTAATCAAGGTCTCCTCGACACCCAGAGCTATTCCACACTTAATGGTAGATGTTCTATATGTAGCAAAAGCAACATGAATATTTCATGGCCCTTTGGAGGCTACGCTGTACAATCTGTTCCACCCGGCCCATCCAGGCATACCAAACATGCACCTGTTTTCAACACACACTGTAATTAATCACAGGCTAGGGAGAGACACGTAAATCATTACAATCCTTCTGCTATGGAAATTAGGGGAAGGAAACTGGCATCATGGAACCGCACATCTTCAGATGTTTCTACCATCCAGAGAAGCAAAAGTGGAAAAACAGCCAAGATCTGCCCTTGACTGAAGAATACATATTGCTATTACAGTACAAACCATCCAGCCAAGAGCAGAGCCCCGTTGCCCTAGGGCTTGGAAGAGAGAGTCCCTGCCCTGAGGAACTTAGTCTAAACAGATAAGGCAGACATGAGGTTAGAGGGGAAACTGAGGCACAGAAGGGGGCAATGACTTGCACAGCATCACCCAGCAGGTCAGATGGACTCACTCATACACATGCTACCGTGACGTATCTCCCCCCAATGGACAGAGTGAACCATGCTGTTTGCTCAGCAGTTGGTACGTCACGGCTAGAGCAGTCGGTAGCACATGTCCCATCTGTATCCCAGGAGAAGTTGGGGGGCCAGTCATGTCATGTTTGACTGGAGGGCCTTGTCAGTTTCTGGAGAGAGGGTGCGGCGTGATCACCGATGGGCATTACCATGCTAGTGTTTGGTTGGCAGAGCAGCGTTGCTGGATGCTGGGGCACCAGGTGGCTTCATGCTTTTGGAGATCGAGACAGGGATCCTCTGTTACCACCCCGCCAACGGGAGATGTGCACAGCCCTAAAGCTGTGGTGGGGGCTGTAAAACAGCAATACTCAGCAGAGCACTGTCCTCCCCCACCCGGGCCTCAAACTCTCAGCCCATTTATCTGGATACTAGTGGCACCCTTAAGCAACGGCCACTTGGCACATTGAGCAATGGCAGAGTCCCGATTTCCAGATGGGTCCACTTTCTGGGGCACGAGAGGAAGTGGATCGAATGGGCATAGGAGAAGCAGTGGTATTGCCAACAATGGCTGCCAGATCCCCACCAAAACCATTCGACACAGCTCTCACGTGGGAGCTATCCAGACAGTGAGATTTATACCAGGTGCCCCAGATCTGCCTGTTCACAGAGGACCAGATTTCGCCACTCTCACAGGAATAGTTTATAACCTTGCAAATAGCCCCTCTGCTATCACTGGGGTTAATCCCAGAGTAAGGTCCTACCAGCAAGAATAAAGAGCTAGGCCCATAATAATTATTTGCCAGATCCAATTTATGCCAGCACTGGGGTAAATCAGCATCTCTCCATTTGGGTCTGTGAGCCAGATCTCTAGCTGGTGTCAATCAGGGTAACTAGATTCAAGTCAATGAAGCTAAACTGATTTATACCAGATGAGGATCTGGGCCTATCTGTAACCCTGAATCAGCAGTTTATATTTTGTGCATAGAAATTAGAGTCCAGCATCGATTAGCCACTGTGCTTTCTAAAACGCTTTCAGGGAGAAAAAAGCTTCTTATTCAAATGCGCTCTCTATATTCTGTTTTTGCACAAAGCTATCTGGACAGCAATTAAACTGCATTGTGCCCAAGTAAAAGAAAATGATTTCTGTTGGCCATGTAATCAGAAGAGTGGGACGATAAGTCATTCTGCAGACACACTGTTTCTGGTTACAATTCAGGGCTCTCATTAGAGAGATTTCATTTGGCCTTTCATTAGTGACATTTCCAGCTTCCCCTAATAAGTCTTAAATCATCCTTTTGCCTTACTAATACCGATGACTCCCTCTAGAACCTGCTCAATGGCCAATTGTCAATAGCCATCGAACTCATAGCGGAGAAGTGGGAGACGTGAAACAATGTGAGCTTTAATCATTCCTGCACCAGCCTCCAAAATATGAAAATTGGCAGCTGGTTAATGAATGGTGATGAGACAAAAGCTCTGACAAAATGGTCTTGCATCTCAGAGAATTTTGGCTCAATTAGTAGTGCAGTGACGTGGATAGACTGATATTCCAGAGGCGACGTTAGTTCATTGCTAGATGGATGCCCGGTCGATCGTAGTTTTACGTGGTCTGTATTTTGTCTAATCCTGACCCTTTCTTCTTTCTTCCTTGAGAGTCATAATGGGCACATTTAGCCCCCTATTGCATGAGTGTGTTTGTGTTTGTGTATGTGCACACATGTGAGGAGAAATCTGCCAAACCAACACCTCTATTTTGGTGTTCTCAGCTGGTGTCACTTTAGGGTTTGTGTAGTCCCTGTCTGTCTATGCTGTGGAGACCTGACCCAGCCTCCACAGAGTGCAGGAGGCTCTGGGCAAGTTCCCCAAGGCCTGGAAGGTGAGGAGAGTGGGGGAGTCATGGGGCCAAATTCAGAAGTGATGCCTAAAGGGCTATACGTTAGAACTTCTTACATTTCCCCAGGCCCTCTTATAGTCACCCTGACCTAGTGCCAGCTTTAGGGGCTGACTTCAGAGAGGACACCAACATTTGGGGGTACCACATCATCACGTGCGAGTGTGCTGAATGCCTAGTTGGGTTTGGAGGTTTTTTGGCTTGCATCTTTCAGGTGGGGGTATATGCTGAAAATGTCTTTCATCCTGGGCAGCCAAACACCTACAGCCGACCCTGCTCTGACCCCCTTCAACTCACTCGACCCCCTTCCACATTCCCCGGCTGCTTTACCTGCCCGAAATCATGTAGGTGCTTTTGCAGTTCTCCCGCTTCCCGGATAGTGAGATGTGCCCAGCAGGCACCACATCTGTCCAGCATGCAGCACAGAAAACCCTGGTGTCAGTTAACTGCTAACATAAGATAATAACAAAGCATGAAACGGGACCCCTGAAGCTGAACGTCTGTATTTTATCTCGCACACGAGGCTGGGGTAAGCAGGCCTAGGCCATGCATGCACACCACGCAGCGTGCTAGCGCCACACTGAACTCTGCCTCTAATAGACGGCAGCCGGACACTGTCTCCTTTCCCTGTTCTGCCCCTGGATGTAGCATTGGCCCTCTGGGAGCTCGAAATCCTCATGTTTGAGTTACAGACCATTTTGTCCCGATACACATTCAGCCTGGAGAAAGTCACAGCTGCTATCCGGCCTCGTGGGGACGGGCTGAAGTAGCTCAGTCATGCATCTCCTTCCCAAGGGGTCAGCATGCACGTCGCTCAGAAGAGAACAGTAAACGTGGGGGTGATTGAGTCCTCCGCTGCCTGCCAGCGACTTGTGGCTGTCCACACACTTCACCTGCACACGGTCACTAGTCAGCCAAGAGCCAGCCCTGTAACTAGGAATAGATTTTTGTTCTGGCAGTTTAACCCAGACCTGGCTGCTTATTCCCTCCTCATCTGGGTACAGACAGTGCTCGGGATGGGCTGATCTGCAAAGTATGCATCTATCTGGGTCTGATGGGTTGTACCCCACTCTGGGGTGCCCCCTGATGCACTGGGGTACCACTGAGCAAGCATATTCCACTAGTCGGGGCTCCTTACACTGCGCTGCTGATCCAGGCACTCAAGCCTCCTCCAGCACACAGGTAGGGACACACCCAGAAGCAGAAAGACACAGACACTGAAATCATCTCTGTGTGGGAAGACTCAGCTAGGGACTTGTCCAGTACTCAAGTGCACCTCCCCGCTGGAGTGCAAACCCAAAATTGTATTGTCTTGCGCTGCTCAGAAAACTGTACAGCGTAAGCTCATGAAAACCGCCCCCTCCCTCAATGTGGAGGAAGATATGCACACCTTGTCACCCCCCCCAGTTAAGAATTGCACAAACAAAAACAAGTTTGTTAACTACAAAAGATAGATTTTAAGTAATTATAAGAGATAGCAAACAGATCAAAACAGATTACTGAACAACTAAAACAAACACACAAACTAAGCTTAATATATTAAAGAAACTGGTTACAAGTAGTAATTGTTCTTTGAGTGCTTGCTCGTGTCTATTCCAGGTAGGTGTGTACATGCCACTTGCACAGTTGTCGCAAGGATTTTCCCTTAGCAGCACCCGTTGGGTCGGCTGTGGAGCCCCTCTTGGAGTGGCACCTTCCTGGTGGTGAATATAGGTTCTTTGCAGACCTGCCGTCTCCCCAGTTCCTTCTTATCACCAGTGACGGTGATTGGAACTGCGACTGCTTGCCTTCCAAAGTGCTACCCCTAGTCTTGTAGTTATCCTTTGTAAACAGTTTTCTAGTTGTAGTGTTTACTAGTTAGGTAGAGAGGAATGGGGTTTTTTTTTCCCCACACCAATTTGATCCCCCTTTAGAGCTCAGGGCCTGCCTCAGTCCCAAGTGTTTAAGCCCTGCGGGTCCTGCAACAAGCCCATGCCAACAGGCTACCCCGCACGACTCTTGTCTCAAGTGTCTGGGGGAAGAGCACCAGACAGAACGGTGCAGGATTTGTAAAAGGTTCCGACCAAGAACCAAAACCAGACCCTGATAGAGGCAGCCCTCTGTCCCCAACCTACTCCGGGCTGACAGGATCCAGCACCGAGCATCTCAGTGCAGAATGCTCCAGCCTCCCCGCATGAAATGATGCCGAGGAAGGACTCTGGCCCAAGAGACCCTCGGTACTGGTGCTCCCCGGCATCAAAACCAGTGGAGGCGGTACGGCGCCGTTCACACTCCCAATGCTGCACAAATGGCATAAGAAGGTGGATATGGGGCGCTCACCTGTACTGAGAGCGCCCGGGTTGGACGGCTTGGCTGGAGTGCATCCTACGCAGGAGCACTCAGCGCCGATGGCATGGGAGCCGGCACCGTCAACTTCCCTCCTGAATCCAGAGCTGAGTTTGGGGCCATAGTGGAAGAGGGCAAGGCAGTGGCACAGACCTCTTTACAGGCCTCACTGACACTGCAGACTCTGCCGTCTGAACCTTGAGGAGGACTTGAAGCATCTGCCCTTCCTCCTTAAGTGCAAAGCACAGTTCAGGACTTGCCCTTTGACGGCACGAGCCTGTTTGAAGAACAAGCTGACTCCAGGCTCCACAGCCTAAAGGACTCACAGGTCACATGGACATTGCTAGGTCTGCATACACCAGCTATCCAGCACAAGCATTTCAGGTGATACGCGAGGGAGTCCCCGTCAACAAACCCAGCCCCCTCTGTCCCTGGTGACAGACGTGTCAGCATTGGGATGGGGCGCTCACCTGGGAAAATGACAGACCCAAGGTCTCTGGTTGCGGGACAAGATTTCACTCCACATCAACATTAAGGAGTTGAGAGTGGTCCGACTGGCATGTCAAACCTTCCATGCCCAATTGCAAGGGATTATGGGGTTATGACGGGCAACACAACTGCAATGTTTTATATAAAGAAGCAGGTGAGGCTCGTTCCTCTTCCCTGTGTCGGGAAGCCCTCAAGCGGTGGGACTTCTACATAGCCCACTTGTTCACCTGGAAGCGTCTTACCTCCTAGGTTCTCAGAACAAGCTGGCGGACTATCTCAGCAGATATTTCCACAGTCACGAGTGGGCCATCCGCCTAGACATGATACACAGCATTTTCCAGAAGTGGGGAGCTTCCCAAATCAACCTGTTCACCAAAAAGAGCCACAGAAAATGCCCCCAATTCTGTTTCTTCTGTAATCACCGTTCGGGCTCATTTGCCAATGCATTCCTCCTCCCCTGGACGGACTATCTGTTGTACAGGTTCCCACCATTTCTACTCGTCCACAAGGTTCTGCTCAAGATCCGCGGGGATATTTTAAAATAAAACCCTTTATTGCAACACTAACCAACAGGGACAAGCCAGTAACACTGTCTGATCACACTGTGTATGGAACCAAGATGTCGCTTCTGTATACGGCTTAACAAAAAAGGCACTGAAAGAAAACTCTCCTTTTTCCCTGTGAGGTGGATTTAATAATGGAGGTGAAAAGAGCAATCACAATTGGGTTAGCATTTCGGACCAGCATCATTTTTCTTCTGAAATAGGTCTAGCTGGACAATGTAAAGTTAAGGCTGTTTTGACGCTATTCTCTGGGCGGATGCGTGCGGGAGAAGAGTTGGTCACCGATTGAGGAAAATCCGGTTAAAAGAACATTGGCAATAGCTCTTATAGGAAGGGGGCGTCAGCGCCTCTTGGGGTGGGTATTGGCATTGCTCTGGTGGTGGGAATGTGAGTGCTGTCAGCACAGACACACCAGTTTGCAGCAGCTGGGGATCTGGTCCGTTTCTTTTTAATTTGGGGGGATGTGATGGGGTGTGCACCCCGCCCTGGCCCTGAAGGGGTTAATACAGACAAGAGAGGCCAGTTAGCCATAGGCTGCCCTGGAGGGGAGCGAGGACATAGTGAGGCTGAATTGGGGGTGAAGCTCACCCGGACAGGCGCAGGGAGGGTGTCTCTAAAGCCGGGAGCCGGCAGCGGGGGATGGGGGCGTCGTAGTGAGGAAGCTGTAGACACTCCCTGGTATGAGGGGGGAGAGTAGGAGCCTGTCACAGGCGTGTGGGGAGCAGTCCAGGGAAAGAGCAATCAGGGCTGGGAGAGGAAAGACCTGAGCTGCTGGGGGAGGGACTGGAAACGGGGGCAGGCCCAGTTAGTTTCCCTACAAGGCACTGTGGCAGTGGCACACTGGGACTGCTGGGCCCAGTTTGGAAGGAGACTGATAACACCCCAGGAGGGGGGGACTTGGCTGAAGGCTAAGCCATGGAAAGGAAACCGCTGCAGCTCCCCGAGCGCAAGAGAGGCCATGGGGCAGTGACAGGACGACAGGTTGAGCGACCACAGGCCGGGGCGTCAGCACATGTGGCGAGCTAACCCATAGATGTGGGAACCGGGGGGGCTGCTGCGCCCCCTGGCTGGAAGTGGTCTCCATCATACACAGGTTTACAGTTGGGTTCAATGGCTCTCAGCACCCCCACTGTACACATTGATCCAGCCCCCTGAGCTAA
This sequence comes from Sternotherus odoratus, assembly GCA_032164245.1. Classification (NCBI taxonomy): domain Eukaryota; kingdom Metazoa; phylum Chordata; order Testudines; family Kinosternidae; genus Sternotherus; species Sternotherus odoratus. The sequence continues at coordinate 168,831,477 of JAVMKO010000003.1, forward strand.
TCCCCAGATGGGCCACTAGGAGGAAAGAGAGACACCCCGTTACAGGGGTCGATAGCAATCCACCCCAGCAATCCACAAGCACAGCACAGGTCACTACGCCACTGCAAATGCTGATTGGAGTGGAAAACCCTCCACTAAAGAGCACTGGAAAGCTCTTAGCAACTCTGCAGTCCATTTGCATAGAGATTAAACACAGAAGCTCAATTATCTGCCAGAGATGGTGGGAGGTGGGACCTGAGAATAAACATTTTGTGGATGGGCACTGAGTGACATGACCCTGTTTCACATAACTGAGCCATAATCTAATACAGAAACAAGAGCCAGTGTGCCATGCTGTTTGGTACACAGGGCTAGAGGGTGACTTTGGCCATAAGGCAATAAGGGAGTATAACGCCCCTGCCCCGTGTCATGTCCCCCTTATACGCCTGTGCAGGCTTCCCAGACCTAGGGCATGAACATGCATTGAAAGGCACCTCACTGAAAACTTGGAAATGCTATCATACACCAAATCCCCCGCTCCAAGTGAGACGCAGGGAGCAACCTGTGCCCTCCAAAGGCATGATTCCTTCCCTGTGCTGATGCTGGAGTGGTGCAGTTATGCACTGCCTCACGCACACAGCTTCTGACATCTCCAGGATCCAACCCCTCACCCCTCTGCCTCAGTATCTATGGGGGCTATGCCTTGCTTGGCTACCTGAAGGGAGGGCGGCTTCATTAGTTATAGCTTTTACAGGTGAAAAGTGCTCCGGTGTAAGTGTCACTGGTAGCGTGGACAGTGCCTTGAAGGGCTGAGCTTCCCAGCCCTTGTTCTTATGCACAGCCAGGTAGAATAAAGTCAAGCTCTTGCAAGCAGTATAAGACCTGAGCACTCATCAAACCCCACAGTCTGGAGTCCTAACACAAGACGGGTCAGAGCACACAGGACTGCGCACAGAAGGATGCATGGAATCGTTTCTTTCATTACTCTCAGAAGTGCCGGCGCACCGTTTTGGCTCCCCAAACGAGGGTCTCAATGTTAGCGTGGAATGTTCCAGCACAACTCGAACGCCGAGAGACAAACACTTTCCAGTAGCATTTTTAATAACCCTCCTAGCTACTAAACTTGGAACGATACCGAGCTGCATCCCCCTGGCAGAACAATAAACCGAAGCGAGTGGGGCTGTGTTAAATGGATGGGACGGTGCTCATTCAGTCTCTGTCTTTGGTTTCCTACAGCCTGGGGACCATTGTAAATTCATCACTCTAATTACTGAAGCGCTCTGCAATCCGCCTACAGGTGCTAGGCTGCACTCTCGGAGGACCCGTCAATCAGATTAATGACGGGCAGGCTGAGCTGAACCCCCGCCCCGCTCACTAGGTTATTGATCTGGAATGACAGTTCTCAGTCCTGACACCCAGGTGAAGAGCTGCGCCGTTGCAGTGACGTCTGTTCAGCGAGAGGGATGGAACGAAGGAAGCAGGGGGATGACCACTAAAGAACCTCAGCAACGCGTGATCTTCTCCGGACACCGGCCGCCTGGCTATTAGTTCTACACCGTTGGCTGGCTCTGCCAAGGGGACGTAGCCTCAGCACTGCAGCACCCTACCATCGACTAGGATCCACAGCCCCGAGCCTGGGGCCCAGTCTCTCGATGCCGTGGGGAGTTAGGCACCTGAGAATGGGATTCAAGGGAGTCCAGCTAAGCTCACCGGGGAGCAGCCCAGCCTCTCCTCTCAAAGGGAGTTAGGCACCGAAGGCTGGGTCAGAGGGAGGCCTGCAGCCAGGGCAGTGTTTCTTTCAGGGAATACTGAGGAAGAGGAGGGAGTGGTGTCCCCTAGCCCAGCGGTTAAAGCACTCGCCCAGGATGTGAGACCCAGCGCTCAGTTCCTCCTGCCTGATGTACAACTGGGATTGAATGAACGTTCCCCCTGCTTCAGGAGAGGGCTACAGCTATGGGGATATTTTGGGGCGGGGCCATCTGTCCGGTTGGAGCCACCCCTCACTGGGGTGGGAAAAGCATGAGAGTGGCCTTGGGGCCTAGTGATTTGGGCGCTTGCCTTGGACGGGAGACTCGTCTTTGCTCCAATTACTATTTAATTGTTTATACAAAGTGGGGCAGCTTCTCTGGTAGACAGTGAAAGAGGACACTCCCCCACTTCGATCCCCCCCAGCCAGGCTTGGCAGGATGAGGTTTTTCCCAGGGGAATGTTGGTGAAGATTGATTTCACCGCGCACACACAAACCAATGAAAACGATTTCCAGGGGTAATTGAAAGTTGCAGGCAGGCAAAGCAAGACGGACGGTGCTTGAGATCATACCAGAGTTTGATTGAAGGACTTTTGCTTTGTATACTTTGACACGAGACGTTGACAGTTCGCTTTTTAGCGGTTCTAAATCATTAACGTTTTGCATCTCAGCGTCTTCTGTCGTTAAGGAATTGTTGTTTGAGGCCCCTGCGTTTTTTGACCTTCCCCATAATTATGCACAACTGTGAACATTTACGTGGATAAAAATTGAAATAATTCTTAAAAATAAACATTGTTAGAACTATAGCACAATAAAAATTGAATTCTGCCGACCCTCCCCTGAGCCCAGCGACTACCGCACATGCCTCATGGGCAGGAGCTGTGGGTTCAAATCCCTGCTCCGGGCCAAGCAGAGGGAGGAGTTCAATGAGGGGGGAGACTCCCATGTCACTGAATGCTCTAAAACCACTGAGATCACGGCTGTAAGTGTGGGCAGGGCTCCTCTCCTTTGGCATTTTGTACAGGCCCAGTCTGTGAAGTAGCCTTTGAGAAGACCCACAGGGTCAGAGCAGTGAGGGAGAGCAATGAGTCTGAGCATCCTGCTGGGCCAGGCACTGGGTTCGGGGAGGGACGGCTACTGTGGAGTTTCAGATCAGCCTGTGCACCTGCCCAGCCGCAGATTTGTAGCCGTCTAGGAAACTTTATTGGCAGAACCGAAGGTGTTGAGGGACTTTAGGCTGGAGACTGTTAGACTAACCAGCTTCCTAGCAGGATGTTCCGTGGCAGAGAACCTAGCATCAAACCTGGCTTGTTTTTAGTCCTACCCTGAGTCTTATTCTGGGTATCTTTGTGGTTGCTACGTCCCACCAAGTGAATGGAGGAGTTGGACACACAGTCTAGAACCTGGAGCTGGAATGGTCTTGGTCTTGACGGAGGAGTGAGAGGTTGGGGACAGGCAGGTCATTTGCAAGATTGTTAAAGCAGGTTTCTTAAGAACTGGTCAAACCATTGCGTACACCAGAGATTTGGGTACAGGGCCTCCAGTGTAGAATACAATACAAATACCAGACAGGGGGCCCAGCTGTCTTTCCTAGATTTCAACAACCAGCGAGGGGAGTCTATTATTGTGTTTGCAAGAGAGGCTCAAATTCTGTAATGAGGATGGAGATTCATCTGGTTTTTGCTATCCTTTCTCCCTGACAAGTTCTTCTTTAGCGCCATGATTTGTTCAGAAAAGCGAGACATGAGCTGGCAGTAGGACTTGGGTCTGGGAATTGGTCACGGCAGTCTGAGTTTATAGCTGGGTGCCTGTTTGGAATGATTTCTTCTGGCCATATAAAATGCCAGCGTTTATAGAGAGGAAAGTAAGGTTCTTTTGGCTTCTGTTATGGCTGTGGTATCTTTCTGCAGAAAATCCTTGTGTTGCTGCCATAAGGGATCAGAGTAGGTCTTGGTATCTTAGTCAGTTTTCTACACCCTTGAGAACTGAAATTCCCTCCTGAGGCTGGTTTGTTGGGGTGACTGCCATTCAGGGCTGTGGGTACCAAATGTTGATCCTTGAGATGTACTTTTATACCACTGCTGAAAAGAAGTCATTAGAATCTGAATTTTAACACACCTCACACTTTAAAAAGTCTTAAATATAATACTTAGCTCTTATATAGCTCTCTTCCTCTACAGGTCTCCAACCACTTGATAAAGGTCCCAGCTAGTCTCTGCTTTCAGAGGATTGTGTATTGTAACTAATCTGCCTATAACTGCAAAATTGTATTGTCCATTAAACAAAACCATTATTATTTAACATTGCACACACAAAGCTATGTTAAGGTTACACATTATTAAGGTTGCAAAGTCAAGCACTCTAAAGCTAGGAAATGGCAAAATTAAGGTTGCCTGTGCAATCTTAATTTGGCCACCGTATGCACATGAATTTAGATACAGTCTTTAAGTGCATGATCAGATACAGTTTTTTAAGCTCCACATTTAATATTTAGGCTTTGAATTGTACCGACTGGTACTAGATCACCTGAGTCTGTTATTGTTTAAATATTCTATAGTGATGGTTTTCAAATGTAGAGTCCTGTGGCACCTTAAAGACTAACTAAAGTATTGAAGCATAAGTTTTCATGGGCTAATACACACTTCGTCGGATGTATTAGCCCACGAAAGCTTATGCTTCAATACTTAGTCTTTAAGGTGCCACAGGAGTCTTTGTCACTTCTGCAGTTCCAGACTATCACGGCTACCTCTCTGATTCTTGACGTTTCCAAATATGTTCTTCATCTGCTCTTCCTAGCAGGGTGCAGAACACTGTTTTAATTGGATTCGTTCTTTTGCCAGCGAGAGAATAATGATCAGACAATTCCCTGCAGATTAGATAAAGTCCTGACTTGTATCAACACAAAATGCTCTTACTGTGTTACTTATTGCTTTGTTGTCATTGGTCTCTTTCCACGTTAGAGAATGCTAGCATTTCTCTCTCTCTCTCTCTCTCTCTCTCTCTCTCTCTCTCTCTCTCTTTTTTTTTTTAATATATATTCAGTTTTCATGCTGAGATTGTAAGGCTGATATCTATCTTCAAAAGAGCTGCCGGTTACTTTTTGCAAGGAATTTCAATGTTGTCCCCCTTTTCCTGCAAAAACCTTTTTGGGTTTTTTTGAACAAAAAAAAAATTGTTTCCAAAATTTAAAACAGAAATGTTTTCAGGTTTTGGTATCTGGGTTTTTGATGGAAAAGCTAAAAAAACAGCTCAAATTGCCATTATTTAGGGAAGAAATGGGACGAGGGATACCCCCCAACCAGCCAGCTCTACCGTACATACACTCATCTTAGTCTTGCAGAATCTGCATGGAAATTTACTACCCCAGGTACAATGGTTAACAGTTTTGATGTGACTAAATGAATGAAGCGCTTAAGTCCCATGTTCAGAAGTGACTGAGGCCCTTTGGGCTGGATGTACAAAGGTCAGTAGACATCTAAATCCAATGTTTAGGTGCCATTGATGTTCTCCAAACCACCACTCAGCTGCCACCTGACCTCAGAGCAGCCTAAACTCCCCAGGGCACCTAGGTTTAGTGCAAAGCTGCCTCAGTCCTAATGGCCACACCCAGTTCCCGAGCTGCTCAGAGGCCCTTGCTCTTGTCTAAGCCCCAGCTGCGTTCTTAGACTTGATGTTCCCAGGTTCTCTTCCCCATGGACCGGCTGGTGTTCTCAGCGCACGCCCGCCGGATCGGGCCGTGCACAAAAGACAGCCAGAGGTGAGCAGGTTGGGAATTTTTCAGGCTCAGGCCTGTGTCCGTCCCTTGACGGCCCAAAGCCTGGTGGTTCGGGCACTCATCTGGGATGTGGCAGATGGAGGGTTAAGTCTGTGCTCCACTCCCTAGTTAGCTAATTATACAAAGGGGAACAGCTGCAGGAGGATAGAATGGGAGAGTGCACAAATGCCTGGTGGTTTGGGTGAGCAGAGAGGCCCAATGGCAAGTCCCTGTTCCAAATCCAGGGGTTGGATTCTGGCTCTCCCACGCCCAGGGTGAGTGCTCTGACTGCAATGGGGAACCTCGTCTCTCTTTCTCTCTCTCTGACTTCATGAGGAAGGGCTGGCCTGGCTGATGTGCCTAGCCCCAGGAGAGGGCTCACGGCTGGGAATCCCACACAGAGGTCGGAGGGGCCCACGGTTCAGGTCAATGGGAGTTAGACGTCTTTGTGAATCTGGACCCTACGCTCTGCCCCTTTCCTCTGAACCTCGCTCCTGTCTAGCTTAGGGAACGTTTACACCTCAAATGCCTCAGCAGTGTCAGCATAGGTAACCCACCTCCCCAAAGATCCACAGCCAAGAATTCTTCCAGTGACCTAGCACCATCTACACACAGGTTAGATTGGCGTAGCTATGTCTCTCGGGTGGATTCACATCCCGGGGGGACATCGCTATACCGAGGTAAGTGTCTGGGGCGGACCAACCCTTGCACAGCTCCCCACTCACTTGCTGGCTTGTGAGGATCCTTTTTTAGGTGCCCAAGGCTGGTCTACAATAGGTTGGTTTAACTACATTGGTCAGGGGTATGATAAATCCACCCCCGAGCGGTTTTGTTAAGCTGGGTACCCAGGCAGACAGCGCTAGAATTCTTCCATCCACCTAGCCACCCCCTTTCGGGGAGGTGGATTACCTGCGCTGATGAGAGAACCTGGCCCTGCCTCCTTGCCTCCACTTACAGGGCCCACTATCAACATATGCACGCACACATACCCATCTGGGCCAAATTTCTCGCAGGCATCGAGATTCAGTGGAGTTCTACCAGCCAAGAATTTGGCTCTTAAAGATCACATCAGCAGAAAGGCACCGCGCAATACGAAGCAAGCGTGATTCCCCTCGCTACATCCAGCTGTCCATCAAATGCATACTGTGGCAGGGTGCTGGCCAGGAGTGCCGAGCCAGCCCTGCCGGCCCTTTAAGAGGGAGAAAAGCCCTCTGCAAACCTCCCTGGCAGGAAGCCTAATCAGCCACCTGGGCTCAGCCTTGATGAGTGACACCTGGCAGCCTCCTCAGGGGGATAAAAGGCCTGCCAGGAAGCAAGCCCAGTGTGGTGGGGATGGTATAGAGTGAGGTGGTGGTTTGAGCTATTCAGAGCTGAGTGTTTTGAGTTGTAAGCTGGACTATATAGAGGCTGTAGAGCTGGGAGCTGTAGAGCTGTAAGTTGAAGAACTGTACAAAGCTGTATATATTGGTGGTGGGGTCCTGCACTGTTAATAAAAGAGCACTGTTTGGAGCAAAGAAGGGTTCCCTGCCTGTTCCTGCAGAGGGGTGAGAGAGCGGTCTGCCACACTACGTAGTACGAAACTCTCCTCTTCCAGCCGTGCTTCCCTGCAGATGGGAGGGCAGGGGCAAGGCTCCCAAAATCTAAACTGAAACCCTTAATGACTTGATGAAAGAGCAGCGGAAGTGAAGTTCTCTCCGGGGGCAGCAAAGTGCTTCATTCTCTCAGCCGCTGCCTCCCGAGCTAACCCTGCTTGTCTCCTTAATAACGTCATTCCAGCCCCGAGACAGGACACAGCTACCTCCGGGGCTGGTGCTGATGTGGACGGAACTGGGCATGAATGCGAGTCAGTTTTCCGTCACGGAGATCGAACCTGACGATCAAGTGCCGTTTGCTGCCCATCTTTTCAGACGGAAGAGCAGGACGGAAATTTGCTGGTCTGTTTAATGAGCCGCAGCATCTTCTGGTCTCACTCTGACAGCCCGGGGGAAGGACGAGAGCAGAGACTGAGCGTCACTTTCCAGGCATTGCTCTTGAGTGCTCGGGATCGATATAGCCTGTTTGGAAGGCGGCATTTCATTCCCCGCTGGAGCTGCAGCGAGTCCTTCCAGAGGACAGTGGCTCTCAGCCTTTCCAGACGACTGTACCCCTTTCAGGAGGCTGCCCCACTCCAGCAGAGGGGAATAAAACAACCCTGGGAAGGGCTGTAGCTGGGGGAAAGCAGCTCCCAGGCTGATTGAGCAGAGCAGCCACAGCTGTGGCTGGGTCAATTAGGGCCCAGCTGGCCCTGATAAAAAGGGCTCAGAGTTTGGAGCTCAAAGAGAGACAGTCTCCTCTAGCTATAGAGGTGGACAGGCCTGGCTGCTAGGAGCTTGACAGGTACCTAGAGTGGTGCAGGGCTGGGGCAAGGCAAGAGGAGCTGGGGGAGCTCCTGCCTGGAAACCCCCAGGCTGCAGGGCCTAGGGGAAGGCCCAACAGGGGGTACTAGGGTTGCAGGGGGCAGCCCATGGCTTTAGAGCCAGCAGGCCAAACCCTCCTTGCCGGTGATGAGTGGCAATTACACTGCAGTCTTCCTCAGTGAAGGGGGACAAGTGGGGACTGGCAGTTGCCTAGACTGAGGCAAGGTGGGGATAGAGCGTGGGGGTTCCCTGGGAGGGGAGACCCTAAGACCTGAAGGGGTTCTGCAGGGGTGCAGCACCCAAGGGAAGAGGGCACTGGGGTCCAGGGAGGGACTCTTGGCCAGCAGCAAGCGGGACATCAGCCTGCAGAGGGCGCTCCGGAGGCTGGACTGAGCTAATTCCCGGACAGACCAGCAGGAGGTGCCGCGGGGTGAGTCGCCACCCTGCTACATGTACCCTCAAGTTTCACCTCCCTTTTAAAAACTACTTCCTTACAAAATCAGACATAAAAATACATAGCACACTGTTACTGAAAAATGACTCACTTTCTCATCTTTACCACATCATTATAAAACAAATCAGTTGGAGTATAAATATTGTACTTACGCTTCAGTGTATAGTATATAGAGCAGTGTAAGCAAGTCATTGTCTGTATGAAATGTTAGTTTGTACTGACTTCGCTAGTGCTTTTTACATAGCCGGTTGTAAAATATCTAGATGAGCTGATGTACCCCCGGCAGACCTCTGCGTACCCCAAGGGTATGTTCTCAACCAGGGTACCACTGCCAGAGGATGCCCTGCCCTTGCATTTGGTAATTCGGATATGGTAGACCACTCCGCAGAGGGAGATCTCCCTCTAGACTAGTGAATTTAGGGCCCAAACCCGCAAACCCCCCATTGCTCTCACTGGGAGCAGGAGGAAAGGCTGCAGGATTGGGTCTCTTCAAGGGAGCTGCTTCTAAAAAACATAAAGGGGAGAAAACCTTGGTTTCCTGATTGATTTTTGCAGCCTTTCATGGCTCCATTCATTTCTCCAGCCATCAGGATATGACATACAGCTGTATTATTTGAGACATTCAGAGGTTTTGAAATAGACCCTGTCTTACATTATGGTCAGAAAGCTTTTAGAAAAATGCTAACTGACTTCAGGTTTACAACTAAATTATCACTCCTCTTCCCGGGAAGAAAAAAAGAGATTGGAGACCTCTGTTTCATCCTTGTCCACAGTCATCAGACAATTTGCAGTCATGAAACACAAAAACTGCCCTTCTTTTTGCTCCTTTTCTTTGCAATTAAGAAATCTTGTGATGTGTTTATGCACACTGGGCCAGATCCTCATCTGGTGGAAATTAGCATAACATGATTGGCTTCCTTCAATGGAGATACACGAACACATATTGCCTGGCCAGAATTACATGTGCTTACACCAGGTCTGAATTTAGCTCATTATCATAAATGCTAGTGCGCCTCTAAATAGGTGAACCGGATGGTGTGTCTGGTAGGGACTGGCAAACAAGTTAACTGTACCACTGCTAGTTCTGTTTGGAAAGCTGATGACACCTGAGGATGGGGAAGTAACAAAAGACTGCAGAGGAGTCAGTGAAGCATTCGTCTTCTCAAAAGCAAGGAAGAGTGATCCTGGTAATTACTGTTCCTTAAGTCTAACATCCATCTGCAGTGAAATAATGAACTGAACTACAAAAGAGCATTTTCAGTATTGAGGGCTTGATTCCCCTCTACACCACTCTGGTCATGTAAATGAGCGGTTCAGCTTTTATAACCCTGTATTCCCTATGGTCTCTGTTGGTGTGGATTAATCTCAAATGTCAATGGTGTTTTTTCTTATTTGGTCTTGTAGCCAGTAGGCATTGGGCAGATACCACCATTAAGGTGTGCTATTTAGGATACACTAGTTGGCAACAACTTATAGTCAAGACAGCCTTGATTTGAATGAGTTATCTAAGTTGACGATCTCCTGTATCCCTTCCCCATTCCCTCCAGTGGTCTCATTGAAGTGGCTTGTGGAGTAAAGCACCATTCAGCTGGACTGAAAGGGTCAGAATATGACCGTTGTAGATTTTTTTCCTGAGTTTTGACTTCAGTGCAGTGATAATGAATGGCTGCAGTTTTTCTTTACATATCGGGCCAGATTCTGATTAACTTCATACATAAGCACAGCAGGGCATGGGGACACTTTCCTCCCCTCCACAGTGACCAGTGTCTTCCCTGCTATGTTACCTTGCTCCTCAGCCAGGCTACATCTATCACAGTACTGTGAGAACAGCTTCCATGGGGCTACTGCTTTGCCAGCTATCCAGGGGGTGGCAGGGTAGGGGCAGGAAGTGGGCAGATACACCAACTAGCCTGACTGGCAGAGGGGAGGAATCTGTGCCCGGGATGGAGGTGGTGAAGATTTCTGTCCTTAAGAATGAGACCGGATATGGGGACCAAGAGTTGGGCAGAACAACTATGCACTGCCCCTTGCTCAGGGCTTACGGCAATGCTTCAATGCAGACCTTAATGAAACAGCTGATAGGGCTTCTTGCACGGTGGCTTGATTCTAATTGACTAGACCTGCTAGTTTAAAAGTATCTGAACAGGGAAGTTCACTAGAGTGGGAATGAAGGGGCCGGGGTATGCGTGGGAATGAGGGCTGGTGCTTCTAGTTCCTTTTGCTGTATTTGTACCATCACTTGTGTGTGTTGGTTTGTTCTGTGTCTGAGTATCTTAGACCTTAGAGTGTGTACGTTATGTCCAAGCACCTCTCTGCCGTAAAGCGAATTGCACGGGTAATGCAGGCAGGTCATGGTACAGAGAGTGATTAGTGCTTCATTAGTGCACATCCTAAATGTTCAGTGGAATGGGACCTAGGGCTGTTAGTCTTTCATTAGTCTAATTGTGGGTATAGAGTGGTGTGGCCATAGGGGATCTAACAGTCCATTTGCTTCTGACAACTGATGGGCTTTTGAGTTTTAAAGTTTATTTTACTGACAACTATCTCAGAATTTGGAGCGACTACAGAGGCGAGCGAGCTAAAATGTGGATTGTTATTACTCTGCATCTAACGTCCCTACACTGAAAACTTTGGGTCTGTCTACACTGCAAACACTCCAGCGAGACAGCTGCACCGCTGCAGCTCTGCTGCCATAGCACTTCGGTGGAGACACTACCGATGCTGACGGGAGGGGTTCTCCTGAGAGGTGATAGTTCAGTTGATGGAAGAATTCTTCTGTTGACCCAGCGATTTCTACACCGTGACCTAGGTCAGCTTAACAACACTAGTTGGGGTGGTGTGGATTTTTCACACCCCTGACGGTCATAGTTAAACTGACCTAATTTTCTAGTGTAGACCAGAAACATATTCCCACTAACACTTTCTCATCACGCTCCTCGGAGCCACAGAGATGTAGCTGTGCCAACCTAACGCATGGAGGAGACGGCACTAGGTGGCTGGAATCCTCATCTCAAGGAAGTTGATTACCCATGCCACATTACAGAGCTGAAGAAGAGCTCTGTGTAGCTGGAAAGCTCTTGCCTCTCACCAAGAGAAGTTGGTCCAGTAAAAGATTTTACCTCACCCACCTTGTGTCTTGTTTACCAAGACACGACATAGAGACATCTAGTGGTCAAATAACAGACTTCCAGTGAACATAATCATGTCAAGTGACAGGCCATGCCCACCCCAGAAACATGTTAAAATAGCCAAGAAGAGGGGAAAGACCCCGCCCCCATACATGGTAAAAATGAAATCAATGAAGGCAGCAACATTTATTTAGCCACAGAATCCTCCATAACCAGCAAGCAGCTGAATGTTCATCATTTCACTGCAGAAATCCAGGAACAATGCTTCTGATCACTTTCCCATGGGCAAATGAGCTTGCCAACGTGGCTGTCACAAGAAATGATTTTTTACGAAATGCTGTTGCAGCTGTGATTGTCTGAAGACATTTCTCCGTGTACTCATTTGCTTTGGCTGGCAATTGTATGGCTGTAACAAGGAATGAGGGAGAGAGGCCATTTCTCTCCTAAAATCAAATCAAATTGTGTTTTGCAGCAGCAAGTAATTTTACTCCAAATCCTACTTTGATCTGACTGGCAAATTAAACTATCACATGCCCTTCTGGCAAATATAACTGCCTTTGAATGCTCTGACTGCAGCCTATAATTTAAAAGCTTTATTCCCATCATAAAATCAAAGCAATCAGTGTCTTGCAACTGCTGCTGTGAAATTTGCCAGGATCTGAGAGATGCAACACAGCCTATTCTGGCGTGGCTGCAAAATTAAATTGTTTGCCATTCTGATACAAATAGAAGCAAAGCCCAGAACCAGTCTCTCACAGTTTGTTATTAAATTGATATTTCAGAATGCTTTATTCACAGGCTTCCATATGCTGTTCTTCGTGTGGCATGTTGGTTAGCTGGATTTTTATTTTATTTCACTTTGGGAATCACTTGTAGGGTAGTTACAGGCTGGCTGGACATGCAAATTCAGCTGACATTTCTTTCTGGTTGCTTTAATTAGTGTGAAATGCTAGATGCAGGATATCTAGCTTACTATGGGTAATAGACCATTCTGCAAAATTTGGTCTTTTGTGTTTTGTCCAGCAAGCACTTTGGAAAATAGAGATTTGAATAAAACAACAATAACAAAAAAACAAAAACAACGCAGATTCTCTTTCTAGGGATAGACGGACAATTAAAGTCCCTGTTGTTCACTCTCTCTATGTAGCCTGTTATTAGGGACAATACAAATATCTAAGGCCCTGGGACCCTCGTCATGGGCCCCGAAGAATCTTTTCCAGCCTCAGCAACTGAGTGTTCATAGCACAGCTGTGCTTTATGCTGTCCCTTCAGCCAGCTGCTGCAGGGAGTGTTACTGACAGCCAGTAGCCAGCTTCCCCCACTTGCTTCTGAGAACTGCCCTTGGGGAGGATGTCACCTCATTACACAGGGTGGAAGAATGGGCTCCCTGCTTGAGCACCTCCTCATGGCTGGGTGTGGTGCAGCAGGCTGTCTTCACTCCAGGTGTCTCTGCCCAGGGTCACTCAGGCCATGAGTTGTGTGGTAAGCAGCCAAGTATTATTATCTCCACTTTACATGCAGGGAAACTGAGGCACTGCTTTAGCACTAGCAGGAGAAGAGAGACAGCTTCTGAACTTTACACTGTTAATTCTGATAGTGCCAATGCAGCATCCTAATGTGAAAGAGCAGATGCTTATTTTTATGTGAAGAATCAGCATTTCACAGCGGTTCTTTCCCAGTTGCTTCAGGCATTTGGTGATGGGGTTGGGAGATCAGAGTGATAAATAAATGGAGAGGGGAATCTTTAGAGTGCATGTGTTTAGGGTTTATTCACTTAAATAAAAACATTCTTAGTGGATCTAGAAAGTGCAGCATAAAAATAGTTGTTTTGTATTAGGCTGGGTTGAATTATATTGGCAACTGGACTCATTTATTAGCTAGCATCTCTAGTCCCTCACCTGCTTTAATGTCTGTTGTGGTGACTCAGTGACAGACTAGCTTCCTAACAGGGTTTAGTCACAGGGTAAGAGAGCGCCTTTTAATTTAAAAGGCCAACACTGTGATCTGTTGACTAATCTACACAAGCCAGCATAATATATATATATATATATATATATATATATATATATATATATATATATATATATATATAAATAACCTGATCTTAATATCTATGATCCACACCATATCTATGTCAGGACTCATTAAGCACCAATAACTTGAAGCATAGTGATTTGGCCTATACAGTCATCCTGTTCATTTATGCTAAGTATCCCATAACTCCTTGCATTTGCTGAAATCAGCATTTAGCATAAGCAGATACATTTGTTCCATGTCTTAGTACAAGTGAGGGAAGGACCTTCATGGACCAGCACCTGGAATGCTAGTGTCCAAAACGAAGATGAGGAAGGAACAGCACAACAAGTTGGGGGACTGGGACAAACGAATGGGTTGGATTTGAGTGATGTGTAAAGTGCTGTGTCGCTTACCAAGCATGTAACGTGGGGCGTACGCCTTCTGCGTACGGTGGATGTAACAGTGCTGCCTGGCTTCCCAGAGACAGGGATCCTGCCGAACCTTTCCCTGCTCTATACATTCTTCTTGGCGTTCACCAATACACTTGGGCAACACTGGTTATTTGGTTTCTTCATTATATTTCATAACGAACCAAAATGTGCTCAAGCAATTGACTACATGCAGTTTATCATCAGTGCATGACAGTGTCACCTGGAGGCTCGGAGCAAGATCAGGGCTCTTTTGTGCCAGGCGCTGCACAGACGCAGAGTAGAGTGCTTCCAGTCTAGACCAAGTGGGGGAAGGAAGTGTTTACTCAGGCCAGGCCCATGCTACGAGGACTGTAGTGGCATCGTTATGGGGAGGCACCCCTGTTGGCATAACACTGCAGTTTAGATGCAGCCTTCGGCGATGGAAGGGGCTTTTCCGTTGCTGTAGGAACATCACCTCCATAAGTGATGCTCCATCAACCTAGTGGTGTCTACAGCAGGGCTTAGGTCAGCATTGCTGCAGCACGCAGAGGGTGGATCTTTCAAATCCCTCAGCACTCTTGTTTTGTTGACCTAAGTTTTTAGTGCAATGCAGACCAGGCCTTAGATTGTAACAAGCTCTTTGGGGCAAGGACTGTCTTCTTGTTCTGTTTGTACAGTGCCTGGCCCCATGGGGAACCGGCCCAGGACTGGGGCTCCGAGGTGCTACCGTAATGAAATAATCATTTGAAAGCATTGCTGTTCCTATTTTTCATGGGAAAGTTTTGCTGAAATTTTTTGCTCAGCTTTAGGTCTTCACAGTAATTTTCGGCATGCCCTGCTAAAACAGATGGCGATGCTTTTGGTATTTAAAGGGGCCCTTCCTCTGCAGCTCTTGCTTGGAATTCGGGGATTTAAATGCTCACATTCTGGAAGGGCACTAACAGTGCAGGGCAGAACCCTTGTGCGAGTAGCTCGGAACATGTGGTGAGCCCAGTGAATTCAGTGGGACTGCTCACATAGGTAAAGTTACTGAGGTTTGCAGGGTCAGGGCATTAGTTGGCAGTGGACTTGTGAGTAGAGATCCCTGATTCAACAAAGCATGTCAGCATGTGCTTGACTTTAAACATGGGCTTTGGTCTTATTGAAGTCAGTGGAGCTTGAGCATACACTTCAGTGTGTGGCCACATCATAGTCTCAAAGAACTAGCACAGTTGACGGGACTTCTTGGAATAAGAGCTTTAAAAGTCAATACTCCGCTGTGTTCAGTGGTGGGACAAGATCAGAAATGAAGCTATTCAAAGCCCACCCCAGCAATCACCTCCATCAGCATGGTTTGGTTTTGCAGCTTTCTTGGGACAGACACCTAAGGGTACGATGGAAACCCAGTGAACTCCAGTGCATGTGTCCCCAAGGAATGTAGCTACATGGCTGGCAATCGCCTGGGTGCTAGACGTTTTGGTGATGTGAGTAGAGCACCAAGGACTGACCTAAACTGAATATCCAGCCAGAGCATGCTAAGGACCCAGCTACAGCTCTGTCCAGGTGGCGCTCAGCCAGGAGGCTATGCCCTTTGGGATTTGCCAGGGTGATGATCCACCATTCTGCAGTCCAGAAGCCAAAGGGTTCTCCAAACAGGGTCCAAAATAGATAACCTGTGATGGGATCCCAAGTGGTTCGGATGTGCTCTTCCTCACCACTTCAGAGTGACAATTTAACTCGAGGATATTAGATTTAGGGGCAAAACAAAAAGGGGCATCGTTCATTTGAAGTCAGCAACCTTCACTTGCTTGTCCTTTGCATTGCAAATCAGCTAGAGCAGCAATGGCACGCTACCAAAAGCATTGCTATAAATAATTATGTTAAAAGAATCCTACGAGCGATGAAAGAATTTGCCTTTTCTGTAAATAATTTGCAGGCATTCATGGTAATTTCTAGCAGTAAAATACCAGGTAAATGAATTACTTAGCATTATTTTTACTAAACTGAATTACTATAATTGAAAATACTAAGTAAATCAATTACTTAGTAAAAACAAATAAAGTAAATCAATTACTTCCTGTTTAATGAGCGTTGCTAGATATTACTACAAATTACAGAAGGACCAAATCCTTTTATTATATCAATATAATTTGATCATTGTCTTTAAAATGGTTTAAATGCAATACCACATCTTCCTGGTATGGCTGGGCTTGGCAGAATTTGATTTTTATATGTTTATTTTTAGCACTTTTTAAGATTTGTGTCAATTTTAAATGTTCACAGTTTTGCAAATATATCATTTCAAAGCATTTTCTTCCCAATTTTTATCAACTTTAATTTTCACAGTTGTGAGAAATTATGTGGAAGTCGGACAATAATTATTTAATGACAGTTGACATCGAGATTCTAACTATTAAAGCTTTATAACCGTTTAAACCCAAATTATCCACATCACGTGTCAAAATATACAAAGTAAATATTCTTAAAGTATAATAAATTTCTCAAGCGCACTTTTCTTACTTTGCATGTCTGTACATCTTGGTTATTATTGATGGAAATATCTTTTCATTGCTTTGGGTGTGTGCGGTGAATTCTGTTTACCAACCGCTACCAATAAAAAACTAAACCTTCCAAGCCTAAGTATGACTTACTAGATGATGTGCCATAACAGTGAGAAAATAACACAGTCATCAGCCATAACTAACCCCCATATTCAACAAAGTTAGGGACTGGAATAGAGTCCACAACAATAGACTTGTATCTTGCATGTCTAATACCATCGGGGCTCAGTTCAATAAGATCATGATTAGCTCAAGGTGCCTCTAAGCTGCTTCTCTCATTGCTGTTACAACTGACCTGCTTTTCAATTCGGTTGCTTTAGTTGATTAAACATCCTTCTAGAATCTCAAATCACACAAGACACCAACAGTAAAAGAACCTTCTTGAGGTGGCAAAGTCAATCTCCCAAAAGTTAGGAAATGCCAGGGTTAAGGTTGCCTGTGCATCCTTAATTCAGCCCTCTTGTGCCTGTGAATGGTGATTAATCTCCGGATTGCATATGATATTTTCCATAGTCTCTCTGCCCAGCCAATCCCAGTTCTCTCTCCACACCCTGGCTCTTCATCAAGTCTGTTTCCCCTCCCGCTCACCTCTTTCTCCTCCTCCCTGCCTCACTGGTCCCCAGTCCTTCTTAGTCTCAGTCTCCCCCCAACCATCACTTGCTCCCAGTCCCCCAGCCAATCCCAATTTCCTCTGCATCCTTCCAGCCCCCAGTCTCACCACTCTCCACCTCCAATGTGCAGTACCAGACTAGTCCCCCGCCCCGCCCACACACACACACAGAGCAACCAGTACCAGTCTCCTCCCAGCTCTTTGTCCCAAACTCCTCCCTCCGGGTCCAGCTCTTCTCCCCTCTGCATTTGTTTCAAGCAGTTTCCTCCTCCATGCTGCCTGGCCCTGCGGGGAGGCGGGTGGCATTGGGAGCACAGTAGAGATGGGATCCCTGCTCTCCGTTCAGGCTAGAGCGGCTGGGATTTGCAGTTGCAGGGAAGCGCTGTCAGAAAATATCACATTGCAGTTGCTAAGCATTTAATACATGCCTCCCTGTATCCAGGAGCGCGTCGGCTGAGTGCTCTCCGGCAAATCAACCTGCAATTGGTTCAGGTCGGGAATGGGGCAACGGTATAAGATACAAAAATAGCCCCTCCCCCAGCCACCAAGGCGATAGGTTGAGATGAAGGATTCCTGTGGTTTTACAGTGGCGGGAGAGGGCCAATGAACCATGGAGCCTGCATCTGGAGGAGAGGCAGGGCTAATAAGGTTGAGTGGATGATGAAGGCTGAGCTGGAATAAAGCCAGGAAGTAGAGAACAAGAAGGGGAGCAGGGAGGACCTCTGTAGTTACTCCCTAGCGAGGAGGCAAGAGACCACAGGGGTTGGGCCTGGGATCACCAGAGCAGGGGTGGAACAGACACAGGGAGCAGAGGCAGCTCCTGGGGCACCCCAGAGGTGGGTCAGAAGACAGGGGAGAGCCCAGAGAAACAGTCCCAAGGTTGGAGCTGGAGCAGATGGTGGCTGCTGGGCAGAAGGACCCTGGGCTGGAACCCGGAGTTTGGCGTTGATACCCCGCAAAGGGAGGTCTGGAATGAGTGGGCTGGAGGGCTGAGTCACGAAGAAGGCGTAACCAAAGTCCAGAGGGAGAGGCCCCAGGGTGAGCAACCAAAGATGGGGGTACCAGTCTGGTTGGAGTTAAACCCCAAGACAACCACAAGGAGGTGCCCCGGGGTGAGCCCCACATGAGATCAGGGCCTCGTTGATCTGGGTGCGATGCACACAGGATATGTCTGTGCTGTAATCAACCCACCCGAGCTTTCAGCTAGATCAAAGCTTGCTCGAGTAACGATCACTACGGTGACCGTGTGGCATCCCAGGGTCCTGAGTGGGCAGAGCCCATGCTACCTCCCATGTAGTCATAGCTACTGTTACTTTACCTACCTTTGATTTAGCTGGAGTCCTAGATTCCAAGGCCAGAAGGGACCGTTGTGATCATCTGGTCTGACCTCCTGTGTAACACAGGCCAGAGAACTGCCCCAGAGCAATTGCTAGAGCAGAGCTTTTACAACAACATCCAGTCTTGATTAGAAAATTGTCAGTGATGAAGAATCCACCTTGATAAATTGTTCCAATGGATAATTACTCTCAACGTTCAAAACGTACACCTTATTTCCAGACCTCTCCAGACACCGGACAGCTCTTGAGACCGTCGTCTTTCGTACTCCGATGTGTGAAGGTAGAGCCTCACAAGTAGACCTGCACATAATGTTCCCTCCTTGCATAAAGCCAATGTCTCTTCCAATTTGCATAGGGGAGATTTAGGTTGCGCCCCAAAACTCTAGAGTGTGGTTCAATGTGTAATTGCCTGTCTGTAAAGAGATGTCGCCTCTGTGGGTTATTTTCTTCCTGGAAATATCAATACAGCTCATATTTGGGCATAGGAGTGAAAACCACCCAAAACCACTTCCTAGAAGGGCCAAGGGAAGCATGTGCATTTTAATCATATATTGATAAAATACCCAACGAAACACAAAGGAAACAAGCTCTGAACAAAGAAAAGAAATAGCCTCGTTATTCAACGACACAGAGCCGGTGGATGCCGAAATGCTCTAAGGAACACTGCTGATTTACACCAGCGGAGGGTATGGCTGACAAATCTGACTTTCTTATGGTGCTTACAAAATATATACACAAAGAATATAATCCTGCTGGCTGCAACACCAGCACGACTCCAGGGCTAGCGGTACCGTTTACAGTACTGATTCTAACCATGAAAAACAGGACCTATGCAGGTTCCAGAGTGATAGCCGTGTTAGTCCGTATCAGCAGAAACAACGAGGAGCCCTTGGAAAGGAGGCAGTGTTCATCAAGATTATATCAATATTGGGTGAAAGAAAAATATCCATGGCTTAATTTCCATCTAGATTTTCAAAGACATTATAAATCAGCCAAACTTGTTCTTTAATAATTCTCAGTATTTCACACATCGTAGGCTTCAAACACCAAGAGACGACCCAGACTTTAATTAATTTGTCTCTTGCAGTCAAGGAGGCATCACTATGGAAAAAAAATTTAAGAGAGAGAAATAATGAATATGATTATCATAGGGAGAAAAGCATAGTAAGTACAACACAAGAGGAGAACAAGGTGATGATGATCTGAAAGTCAGTAAAGGAATCATCTGAGCAACAATAAAGTCATCGTAAGCAATATTTTGTATGAAGGGCAAAGAAAAATGTGATTCAAAGGTATTTGAAAATCTGATCTGAAAATTATATGCAGTAGGCACAATGGGCATGAGTGCCTTCTATCATATTTGGATCTGGTCTAAGTGTCATATGTTTGTTTGTTTTTTAAATATTTGTTGGAATTATTCTCAACATTGTTTCATATTGGCACCCACACAGGAATCCAGTCCAAATCTGAGCCTAATACAAAGGAGTTTGTGAGGTGAAAGGTTCCCTCAATACTGGAACAATCAAGAGAAACCCCCCACAGAATGTTTCTTTACAGTTTTAATAATTACTGTAATCAGGATTATGTTTAATATTTTATAGCCTTTTTCATCTTCAGGGTGCTTGACGTTAGCTAATTAATTCATCATGTTCTTGTTTTAAAGCTCCTCTCTTTATCTGCCAAGCAGCCAAGCAAGTACGGCTGCATGAACCACTGAAACACAGGAATCATAAAAGGGTTTAGTCATCATCATAAAATACACAGTGTAAAGCCAGACTCAGCCTGGCCATAATCCAGTAGCCATGGAAGTCAATGAAAAGACTCCCATTGAACTCACCTGGCCTTGGACAGGCCCTTCCTTTAGCAGGAAGAAGATGCAAGACCCCTAAGCATCTAACCAATCCATTGTGGGAATGAAGACCATGGGTTCTGCATTTGTTGCATGGGGTGTCAGCAGCTCCCAATGGGTGGCCTACAAAAGGTTCCAGGAGCCCTCATTGAGCTCAGCAGCACCAGGGTTGTTTTGTGTGGGGAAGAAGGTTTGACTGTTGGCTGTAGGGAGACCACCATCTAGGGCTGGTAAAACCAGAATACAAGACTGGGATTTCAAAGGGGACAAACCAGCTTGGTGTCTCACTTCCATTGGGAATCCCAGCCTAAATAAATAAGTGGCCCCATTTTCAAAGATGCCCAATGCCCTTGAGTGTTTCTCTAAAAGACAGACTCTAGCTTCAACGGGAATTAATTCAGGGCCATTCTCTGGCCTGTGTTCTACGAGTCAGACTAGATGACCGCCGTGGTCCCTTGTTGCCTCTGAATCGATTAATCAACCTGTTGGCAACCAGCCTCATTGCCCCTCACAGACAGCCATGCTCTGCTTTCTGGGAGATTCAAAGACCTGCAGCCTCATAAGGCTTGACTCCGGGTATCCAGGTATTGTGTGTGCTCCTTTCCCCCCAGATACTGTTGTGAAAACTGCAGCTTCTCTGCTTGCCTTTCTGCTACTTCTTGCATTGCCACTCCTTCCTGTCCTAGGCTGACAAAGAAGGGAAGGTGTCAGCGTCTCTTACCTTTTCCAAATAACGGTGTTCTCCCCCATGATTAAAAAACAAAGAGGCATTTTCCAGGAGATGTGGGGTCACCTTCTGTCTTTTAATTTCTTGCAATTTTATGCACATGCAGAATTCTAAGAAGCCCTTCTTGATTCTGCAGCTTCTCAGACATTATCGCCTGGTCCATACCCATGGGGTCTCATCCTGCCCTGCCTCGTATAGTGATTTAAACCTATATAAACAGTGTAAAATGTTACCACTCACCCCCACAAGCATGAATGTCTCCATAAAGGCTGAGTATAGTTGAATGTTATGAGACTTTCTGCTTTGAATGAATTTTGAACCATGCTAATGAGATCTCGGCAATAATAAGTACAGCAATTAGAAATAATTAGTGCAATTACAAGGACTGTGTAATTTGATGAGGTTACAGCGCCAGGATTCTAATTCTTGCCTGGTTATCTTGTTGGATTAAAGAAGATCTTCCCTCATCCAAGGGAAGGGAGAATGGCAACATCGTTGGCTCTTGTCTTATAGGAGAGATGTTCAAAAGAGCCCAAGGGACGTTTTTGACTCATTGACTTTTGGCGAGATTTGTTCTTCAAAATCCTTTAGGCACTTCAGAAAATCCACCCCAGATGTTTTTTTAAAAAAATCTGTTCCTACCTTTCAAAAATATTTAATTAAAATACAATTGTAGCTAAGCATCTTATATACTCACTTAATTATGCCAGGTTTCAGAGGGGGAGCCGTGTTAGTCTGTATCAGCAAAAACAACGAGGAGTCCTTGTGGCACCTTAGAGACTGACAAATTTATTTGGGCTTAAGCTTTCGTGGGATATAACCCACTTCGTCAGATGGGTTTTAGCCCATAAAGCTTATGCCCAAATCAATTTGTTAGTCTCTAAGGTCTCATTTAATTATGTTATCTATTGTTTGGTTAGTCCACATGTACTCAATCTATGATCAGTAGATTTGAGTTGTAGGTGTAAGTATAGGAATATGTAGGATAGTAGTATAGGGGGATAGGATTGATAAGCATATATTATTGGTAAATGTGTGTTAGGTAAATAAGTAAGGTAAGGTTGCAAAGCAAGGCCTACCGGCCTGAGGTCTGTCAAATTTCAACTTAGCTATGTCATGCCTTAGGCCTGAAAAGTTGACATGAGTGGTTGACCCTGTACCAGTAAAGTTGCAAGACTATTGTAAAAGAGGTGATAATGGGTGATGCTTAGGAAAATATGCCACAGTGCACCCATCACTACCCCAGCCGCTCAATTGTAAAATCATGGGAAATTCTGCAATGACCACAAGTTACAGTGGGGACTTGTTGGCATAAATGTTCCTGAAGATATGGGGAATTAAGGGGCGAGCCTGTGAAAAGTGGGGCACACCAACTTATGGGGTGTGGAAGTCAAGGTTATGGGTATGAGTGTAACACAGGATCAAAGGGGCTCCCCCAGTATGAATAAGGAAGGAAGACTCCATCAGGAGACCCTTCACAAATGCCAACCCAGTTGAGATATGGCACCTTAGAGGATGTGAGTGTGAAATCATTGATCCTAGGTGCTGTATAGTATGTCTCTGTCTCAGTGGTTGTGGCTTTGTTCATCTGGTTAATGATATTGTGTATGTTATTGTGATCATTGCTATCATTCCCCAGCTGCTCCTAGAGTTACCAAACCTACCGATATGTCTAGTCATGGTTCTCACCCTGCTAATTCTGATACTGTAGCCCTTTGGAAGTGGGAGCCTTTGGCACAGATCACTGTGGTTTGAGATACCGTCGGTAATATCATCCCCTCAATATTATAAAGGCTACACAATGCATTATCACTGGGGTTCTTTGATGCCTTACCTGATTAATTTCTTTCATTAGGACGGTGAGTTGTTTAAAGGTGTATTCGGGGAGTTTTAGTTCTTTCCACAATGGCAGAATGCTTTGTTGTTTATTTACAGTGTTTGGTAAGTCTCTGTATACAGTGCTGCTGAAAAGGCTTAATGACGCTGATTAGAAAAGAAATCTTATCAGAATTTCAAAAGATCCCGGATCGTTTCTATCATGATCAACATCGTCAAATGCATATCGTCTACTGGGGACTGTTGGACCAGCCAAAGTGACCATGTGGAAGGCATCGCAACAGGCCTCATGCAGTGAAGTTCCCGGATCTGGCTCAATCCTGCAAATCCATGAATCTCTGGAGCGGCCCCACTGCTGGCGCCAGGAGAGGGTCAGGGTGTGCATCCCTTTGCCCCTGGATGGAGAGCTCGAAAGCATGGTGTGATGGGGGGAGGGGAGACTTGTCCATCATGACAACATGGCTGAAGAACATGCAATGCTGCTTTGCTATGTGGTGAGCTAAGGAAGGCCGGATCTCTGCGACAAAATGGCATTTCACCAAGTCAAACCCAGGATTTGGCACTGACAGCACGTATGGAATGTCTCTAGCTGCTCCACGTCTGTCTGTAAGAGGGTCCAGGTTTCTGACCTGTATAGCAGTAGGTCTGATAGATCCCAAGCGTTGTCTCACTGCAGAGCCATTTTTGCATCCATAAGTGAGACACGGACGTCATGCAGGAGGTATTGAGACCTATTTGTTGGAGGAAGTCTGATTTGCTGCAGCCATTTGAACTCTGCTTGCAGCGTAGGTAAACTTGTCAACCTTCTCCATAGTGCTCGACCCCACCTGTTCTGGGGGCTCTGGGGGCCTAGCTCCAAGGCCCTTGGACGTTAGTCTTCTGCCATGAGACATTCAACCCCATAGCATGGGTGACACTTGGAAATCTTGAAGGGGGGACTGAAATTCTCTGGCTTCTTTGCAAGCAGCGAAGCATTGCCAGTGTAGTCTGGGTCAGGGAACACTTCTTCACCAAGCTTGATTCTGACGGGTGGAATGGCAAGTCCTAACATCGAGTCAATACCTCAACAGAACAGGGCTGGGACAAGAACGCATCCCTACTGCACATGTGTGGTTGTACAGAAACAAGGCGAAGGCCAAGAACTCTAGCACTGGTGCCGGTGTGAAGTTTGCACACCCGATATAGTAGAACAGTTGGGACACCACCACTTTTCAGTGTGAGCAATAGCATGTCCATCATTTGTGTGAGACATTCCCATTTCCATGTACATCTCCCAAAGGGTGGGTTTCACCGCCAACCAAAAGGCATTTTGGCATTGGCTCATGGTGAATGCAGAACTAGCTGCTTCTGTGTGATTCTTTTGCTAACTTGTCCTGATACATGAAATCATTTGGGGGAAAGTGTTTTAAAAGTGAGATCCTCCTTCCTCTCTCTCTCAAACTGACATCAGGATCACAGAGATTTAGGGCATCGTGTATGTTGCAATCCCCGGGTGTGATGGCGGCTCATGTAGACGTTCTCAAGCTGGGTTTCATCTTGACGTGATACTGCGGCAGTTTGAGCTTCAACCTGAGCAGTTTTCTAGGATCCCGGGCAGGGAGAGGCAGCCCCCTCTGAAGTGTCTCATTGCGATCAGTACTCGAGCTGGCTGGATTAAAGCTCGCCGGGGTGTCTCTACATGTGCTCCAGTCCCACCTCTGATTGCCGTGTCGATTGTGTCTTGGTGCTACAGTCCAGAGACAGGGATGTTTTCATCGTGGTCTAAAGCAATGGGAGCTTGTATTTTACAAATCATTGTTTCTGTGCAAACGTCACAGGAGAGAACACCCAGAGCCTTCTGGGAATGCAGCCTTCCCTTGTCCGGTCTGCTCCATCTTCCACAACAGAGCTCATCTGCAGCCACACAACCTTTCCTAGCAATAGCTCCCTGGGAACTGGACACTGTGCTCGGTGCTGTACAAACACAGAACCAACAGATGGTCCCTGCCCCAAAGTGGTTACAATCAAAGCGTAAAGCAAGTCGACAGGTGGCCACAGACAGACTGCTGGAGGAGTACAAGGAAACAGTGCCACCAGACGATAGCATCTGCGCAAGCTGGCTCCAGGTTTGGAAGGAGGGGTCCCTCCTTCCAGCTCCGTGCCCTGGATAGAGCTCGTGCTCTGTGATTGTGGACAGTGGCGTGGGAAATTGATCTAATAAGCCACTAATGCCGAGCCATTGGAAGGAAGCCTGTGAGCTTGGAAGGACATGGCCCATGGGAACTGGCTGCAGCTCTGCTGTCTCCTCTTTCTGATTTGAGGTGGCTGGATGTGACAGGGAGCCCTTGGGAAGAGAGTAGAGCCTGATTTGGTTTTACACCTCCCAAACGTTTGGCCGCGGTCCAGCCCAGCGTAATGCAATGAGCAGTTTCAGTTAGTCTGTGCTGACTAATGGGATAATGGCCCAGCCCTTTGAGCTGAGGTTTGGCTCCAGGCTGCTGGATGCTAGTCGTATCGCTTGCAGCATCTGTCACGGAAAAGGAGACGGAGACATTTCCCACCCTCGCTTGCAGCTTGGAGCATGTGCGCTCGCACTGCTGCTTGCCAGAACCCAGCCCAGGCTCTGGCCCCTAGCAAATCACGAACCCAGGGCTTCTTTGGAAAGGGGACAGTTCCCGTGGCCTGCACTCTCCGCTGCTCCTTCGGGGGTGTTGTCATCTGCCCTTGAACCCAGCTCCTGGCTGAGGTGTTGTCATCTGCCCAGGTTCCTGGAGCACGAGGCATTAGATCGGAAGCTTTCAAAGCCACCTAAAGGAGCTGGACGCCCAACCAGCAGCTTTGAGAACCTCCGCTGGGCTGGGGGAGTGCTAGAGAAAGAACAATGGATTTTAGTGAGGGCCCAGATCCACAGGAGGGGGTGAAAATCCTCTGCTGGAGATTAACCAATAGCTGTGGGGTCCTCCCACAGCCCCGTGGGGCCAAGCCATCGCCTAGAGGCCCTGTTCCTCCTCTGTGGCTTTGTGTCCCATCAGCCCTGTCCCTCTGTACAGGGACCCAGCAGGCATATCTTGGGGTTCCCTGCCGTGGCGAGGACTTGGCAGGAGAGATGGTACAGCTCCGGCGATTGTATCTCTTTAATGGTGTCTCCAATGGCGAGGGTTGCATCTCCCGCCAATCCATGCCCCAGCCCCCCACCCTGCCCTCTTCCCTGCCTTGCTCTGCAGCCCCTGCCCTGCACAGGGGCCAAGAGTGGCCTGAACATGGCTGCAACCCTGCTGCCACAGATGGTGAAATCCCCCCTTATGCAAAGAATCCAGCATAGCGACCACCATCTTGGGGAACACGGGGGTTGAACCAGGGACCCTCAGAGCCAAAAGCCTGATGTAAAACATGGGCAGTCGTTGCAGAGCCTCATCTGGAGCACCGTGTCCAGTTCTGGGTGCCACACTTTGGGGAAGATGAGGACAAACTGGAGAGAGTCCAGTAGAGCAACAAAAAACGATCAAAGGTTTAGAAAACCTGGGCTGTGAGGAAAGGTAAAAACCCATGTTTTAGTCTTGAGGAAAAGAAGCCTGAGGGGAACCCCAATAACAACCTTCCAGCCTGTGAAGGGCTGTTCTAAAAAGGACAGGGACCAGTTGTTCTCCATGGCTGCTGGCTTTTGAGGCCTTCTCTCCTAGGTCAGCCCTACCCCCTCATTAACCACACAGGGGGAGGGGGAGCACATCTTTTATCCTAGTCTCCATTTGCTTCAGCTCTGTTCTGATTGATTTGTTCCTTCGGCACTGCACTCGTGTATAGTCCCAGCTATCAGTAAAAGAATACTGAGTTTCACTAATTACCTAACGGTGCAAGCAGGAAGCACCCAAGTCCTAAAGCGACCAAAATGTCCACCAGACTGCATGGCATTCCATGGACCAGTACGGGATCAACAAGCAATGCATCACTCTTTCTACTCGGAACGAATTGATTCTGTCACCGGCAAACTAAATGCAATCAGGAGTTTGACTCGATACATAAATTGCACTTAAATCACAGTTAGCAATAAAGTGAAGCGAAGCAGCAGATTAAAAAAAAAAAATCTTGCAAGGAGATGGGCCAGCAAGTGATCTTTCACTGGGAAGGGAGATGTTCTTTCATTTAAAGATGAGGAATAATTCCAAATGTCAGATTATGCAACAAAGCACCGTGCAGTATAAAACAGTCACCGTGAAGATGAAATGGCGTCTTTGCTATGAGAGGCGGTGCGGGGCCAGTCCAGTAGTGGTGTTTTAGGCCAGATGTGTCGAGAAATAATCTTGTTTTCTCTTCCGATTGTTAATTTGCTTGTGGGGAACGGCTCCAGGAAATGTCCCAACCCAGGCTGAAACTTGGGGAGGCTCTAGAGAGGATGGAGGGGTTTTCACTTGGCAGCATTTCCCTCTGCAGGGGCCAATTAACCAGGAGTCCATTGGGCAAAATCATCCCCCCACCTCTTGAAAAATACCTTTGGAATGACCCTGCCAGAGAGCTGCCCCCAGCAGCTCCGACCCAAAGGGGCTCCTAGTCCCAGCGGAAGAGTTCTGGCTATCAAAGGCAGTATTCACCTCCTGTCAGGTTCCCCACGGAGCTCGGGGGTAGGGAACGGTGCCCATGGCCCTGGCTGAGTCTTCAGTCCTTCCACTCCTGCCCGTGACCCATCCCCTCCAAACCCTGACTGGGTCTCTCAGCAGGGTCAGGGTCCTGGTGGGCGGGTGCCATGGGGCAGGAGGAGAGTCGACTCTCCCAGGGTCTCCCCTCTACACTAGAGTCCATAAGGCTCCCTTGGCAGCCCCGCTAATGGCAGTAGCCTGCGTGCAGATACTGCTAAGTGCTCAGGTCCTACAGCGCTGGGCACCAGTGTAAGAACCCAGAGAGACAGAGGGGTGGGCCTGGGCATAGACTGATGAATGAGAGACCGAGTGGGGTAGACAGACAGCTGGAGGTGTGTGTATGGGGACGGACAGATGGGTGTGTATGGGGATAGATAGATCTGCTCGGATGACTGTCTGTAAACTGGCTGTTCAACGAAGGTGGTTTTTTAGCGTCTCTTGCTGTAAACCCAAGCAGCTCTGGTGAAGAACGTCACCAACTCTTATGAATTCAGTTTCTTTTTTAATTAAACGAACCTACAGCTGAGATTTCACCTAGAGCTACATGGACCTACCACGTGAAGCCCCATAATCCAGCCGTTGATTAGCTAGAGGGAGCCCAAGGAAAGGTGAGCCTGCAAGGCTGCATTTCTAAAGGCAGTTGTTTTCACCGGTGTCTAACTTCAAACTAGTGAGCAGATTTATTTGTAACTTTCACAGCAATTCAGACTTTCCCCAAAGGATAAAGAGGGGAGATTGGGGCTGGTGCATGTTATTTGTCAGACGTAGCGAAGGGATTAACTCCCGCCCATGTGCTCATGTGTCAGTGCTTCGCCTGTATTCTAAACCCGAGTTTCTACTTTGCTGATGCACATCATTTCCTCGGTATAACAATGGGGTTTAATCCCTTTGTAATACTGTCACGGAGTACCCGGGCGATGGTCTGGAACCGCTCCCTTGGAAGCCAGACAGGACTTCGGTCCCTTCTCCGTACACAACCTGTTTCCAAGGCTAGGAGCTTCACGGGATCCACTTCCATCTTCCTGGGTCTGACCTCAGAGTATTCAGCAACTTCTGCCCCTCCGTGTGCTTCCCCCAGCAAGCCCGCCTGGGCGGGGTCCTGAGGGAGCCCATGGATTCTGCACCCCAAATCCACAGTCAAACATGACTCTCAGCCAGGTAGTAAAACAGAGGTTTATTCAATGACTTGTACATGGTTTAACACCGAGCTTGTAGGTACCCAAACCCCTCCGCTGGATCCATTTTGGGGGCCCAAGGGAGGCAAGACCCTGCCTGGGCCTGCCTCCCTTCTGCCCACACAGCTTCAGATTCTAAAACATCTTTCCAGCCAGCTGCAGACTCCAAACTCCAACTGAAACTCACTCTCTCCAGCCCCTCCTCCCCCCTGGCTCAGCCAGGTCAGGTGACCTCCCTCCCCCACCTGGGGTCAGATTAGGCTCAGGTATGGACACATGTAGAGAGGGGAGGGGGCGTTGCCTGCTTGCTTCCACTGCCAGCCCCCATTCCTTCACATAGACACTTAAGAAATGCATAGGGGAAACTGAGGCACGCACACACAGTATTCCTACTCCGTCACAAATACACAAAAAGTATGTGCCACCACCAAATATGCTACTTATCAATAAGCTCGATATAACTCCCCTGGGACACCACAGCAGCACGACAGAATCAAAGTCTTTCAGTTTGGGGGCATTCCGTTTTTTGACAAAGAAATCTGTTTTCCGAGGAAAGCCAGCACTGTTTGTGAACAATTTCATTTAGTCAAAGCCCCAGTTTTCCAACAAAAAGTTTTGGTGGAAAATTTTCAGCCAGCCTGACTTAGGAGTCTGAGTTGCATTGGCTTTGAATGAACCAGGCTATGTCTGCACTGAACCCACCACAGCCGTGCCATTGTAGCACTTCAGTGTAGACACTCACTGCAGCAATGGGCGGGGGTCTCCGTCTTCCCGAGAGGCGGTAGGTAGGTAAGTCTACCTCAGTCTCATGCTGTCTACACCGGGGGTTAGATCAGAGTAAGCGGGGTGCACTTCACACCCCTGAGAGACGTAGTTAGGCCGATGTATGTTTTCAGTGTATACCAGCCTTTCAAGTGCATGAGTCACTTCTGAAAATGGGACTTTTACTCCTAACGCTTTGTCTACACTAGAGCTTCTGTTGGTAAAACTTTTGACAGTTAGGGGTGTGAAAAAACACCCACGTGACCAACATACATTTCCCGACACTAGCGTTGGTGTGGACAGCCCTCTGTCAGCAGGAGACGCTCTTCAGCTGACATAGCTAATGCTGCTCATTGGGGTGGTTTAATTCTGACGATGGAAGAGCTCTCTCCTGTCAGCATAAAGCATCTACACTGGGAAACCTTACAGCAGTGCAGCCGTAAGGACTGTAGTGTAGACATAGCCTGTGGTGCTTTTTAGAGTTTTACCCACTGGGGCTAAGGGGTGTTTGTAGCTGCTCGATAGACTGCAAATGATCTCAAGAAAACCCTATAAAACCCCAAAAGTTCAAGCATCAGTTTGTTGTTACTTACCCACTCTTCACTCATTAGCAGGGGAAGTCTATGGGCCAGATCCTCAGCTGGTGTATATTGGTGGGTATCTAACATAATGAGTTGTGCCGATTTATACCAGTGGAGGATCTGGTCCTAAAGGTGAAAATCAATTCCTTTTTATTTTAAGATCACATTGCTGCTATTCCCGTGGACTATGGGAAGTCAGGACAGTGTTCTCTTGCTTGGAATGGGGAGATATGCAGATCCTTGATTTGAATATCAACGAATGGTCTGAATTCTCTTGTTTTGTGCCATGGAACTTCTGAAGAATGTTCCAAAATTCTCTAGGTCTCTGTGGGTGGAATTTGCATGGGTCTAACTCTCCTCCCATTGACATCAGCCATCCTCCCCCTCCCTCCCCCGACTTCAATAGGAGCAGAATTATGCCAATGAAAATCCCACCCTAACTACTTTAGGATTTCATGGAAACTAAGACCATCCTCTGCTACAGCCAGGGAATATAACTCCAGGCACGCGCAAGGCATGTTGTGCTTTTATAGGACCGTGCAGAGAATTGGGGGAGGTTCAGTTATATTACAAATGGGTTCAGGGGGATCCAGAGTGTCAATGTAGGATCTGTCTAGATGATTTATTAATCAGTGTGGTGAGAAGGTGCTATGTAGCATGGTCTAGGTGGGCATTTTTCTGCTCCCATTGAAGTAAGTGGTAAAACTCTCCCTTGAACACTGAGGAGCGATATTCAAATGGGATGTCTGCTAGGGCCTATCTGAAGCCAATGTATCTCACTGCATAATAATGACATGAACCTTAATTTGTCCTTGGTGTTTGAGAAAGGAAACGATTTGGATTAATGTCGGCTGGTTCAGCACCTCTCGATATAACAGCAATTAATTTTCATTTAGCAGATTTATTACAAATTTCATGGCTCGCTTTAGCAGAAGTCTGCTTTGATTGGCAGTTCCGTATCCTGCCGAGCGGATTAATCTGTGCCTGTCTCAGGCCTGAGATGATTCAGCTCCAGTGGGCAAGTCCCAGCAATCCAAGTACATTTTGTACACATGTCCCCGTAGAAGACTTTGCCTACTAGTATTACAGCAATTTCGGAGCCAGAGACAGGCTGGTATGTAGCTGCCCCAATTGACATTCAACCGCAATGGCCCCGGGGGGCTGTTCCAACATCTGAGCAGAGCCAGAGCACAAGGGCATCCAGTTGTGCTTCCTCCCCAACATGACTCCGGACCATGGTGATGTAGGGCCCTCCCGCCGACCCTACCAAGCAATTTCCCACTACTCGGGGCCCAGCAGGAGCCTCGGTTTTAACTTAACTCGCTTAGCATGTGCTATGGTGCAGTTTGTTTTGTCTCCAGTCGTTTTATAAGGTGTTAATTTCATTGAGCTCCATTAAATTGGCTAATACAATCTAAAACAAGTCCTTGAATCCTAATCTGGACAAAGCTTTACACTGCCAGTGCAGCGTAATGCAGGAGGAACATCCATGAGAGCTGGCGTTCAGGAGTAAGTGTATATTAGAAGGTAATAGTATAAATCCAGGCCCTCAGCTGAAGTAGCTCCATGGACACCAGCTGAAGAGCTGATCTGGACTACTCATTGGTGTCAATTTTTGCTTTTGCAATGTGCAACTTTGCTTTCTATAAGTAATGAAAAGGTGTTATCCTTGTATTACATTGTATTATTACAACTTGACATTCATTATGAGTGACTTATTTCCAGAGTCTAGTACCTCTGGCTGAGAAACAACCTTGGATATCATTCTTTTCTCTATCAGAGGGGTAGCCGTGTTAGTCTGGATCTGCAAAAGTGACAAAGAGTCCTGTGGCACCTTGTAGACTAACAGATGTATTGGAGCATAAGCTTTCGTGGGCGAAGACCCACTTCATTGGATCCATTTGACAAAGTGGGTGTTCACCCACGAAAGCTTATGCTCTAATACACCAGTTAGTCTATAAGGTGCCACAGGACTCTGTCATTCTTTTCTCTTTAAATTGATTTCCCCCCAGCTGCTGTGTGTGAGATATAGCCAGGTGAATGACTAGAGAATGTACCTGCAGAGGACTCGGGTTCTCACACTGAGTCTGCTCATGACATATATTTCTCTTTGAAGTCCTCAATTAAAGTAAATGACGAACAGACAGTGGGTTGTTCAAGTTTCCTCGGACTGCATGTCTTTTATCTCTGCTACAGCTGGAGGCACCTTGGGTGTTAGTTTTTCATTTCTGTCTTTAGGAAAGTGACGACACACTAAACTCTGGAAAGAGAGGCTATCATCCTGATCCGGAGCACACTGAAATCAACAAGGATCTTTCCACTGATGTCAGTGGGCTTTGGCCCAGGCCCTGTTGGGCCAGGTTTTCAAAAGAGATGAGATCCCATTTAGGCCTCAGATTAATGGGGCAGATTTTCACAAGAGCTCAGCAGCAGCTGGGGTGCTCTGCTGCTCTGCCAGATTTGTCCCAATTGGTGTTTTTGGATGCTGAGATTTTCAGAGGCACAGGGTGGAATTAGGTTTTAAGATTAGCAGCCGGGTTTGTCTGTATCCATAAAGAAAACGAGGAATACTTGTGACACCTTAGAGACTAACCAATTTATTTCAGCATAAGCTTTCGTGGGCTATAGCCCACTTCATTCTATGTATCCGATGAAGTAGGCTATAGCCCATAAAAATCTTATGCTGAAATAAATTGGTTAGTCTCTAAGGGCTGGTTTTCACTACCCGCCAGATCGTCAGGTAGTGATCGATCTTTTGGCGATCTATTTCTCGCATCTGGTGAAGACGTGAGAAATCGATCGCCCGCGGCTCCCCCGTCGACTCTGGAATTCCAGTTCGCCGGGAGGCGCAAGCTGGAGTCGACGGGGGAGCGCGCCGCCGACTGTCGCCGCCGTGAGGATGGCAGTAAGTCGGCTGCAGATACACAAACTTCAGCTACGTGATACACAAAGCTGAAGTTGCGTATCTGCCGTCGATTCCCCCCCCCCCCCCCCCCGGTAATGAGGACCAGCCCTAAGGTGCCACAAGTACTCAGAGTGGAATTAAGTGCCCAACTCCTGTTCACTTTCACTAGGCGTTGAGGGCCAGATTTTCAAAGGTATTTAGGGACCTAACTGCTTTTTGTGCCTTTGAAAATCTCCCCTCTGGAATTATTTAGGTCCTTAAATAAAGGGGAGCTGAGCTCATTTGAAAATGGGTCCTTAGAGAGCGATGCAGCCTTCCAGCACATGCTTCTCTGCAGCACATTCCCCTGCGGGTTCAGCTGAGCTTGGGAAATGGAACCAGCTTTGAGCCGTGTAGCACAGTTCACTTTTGCTGACCTTCCTGCCCTACCTGCTACACAGGGAGCATTAGAAAGAAGCAGCCCCGTCTCCCTCCTGTCTGAACGGGATGAAATATGGGAAATGAAGCCCAGCGAGACGGTAAGGAAGGGACTGATTCTGCAGCCCTTGATTTCCCAGAGCTGCCCTGGCTCGCCTGCAATAGGACAACTCCCGTGTTCAGAAGCAAAGCTTCAGATTCAGGCTCTTCATCTAGGTCTCTAAAGAATCATTCTGGGCCCCGGCCAGCCCCATGTACCCCGCCGGGGATCTGGCCCATCACGAATCTATTACTTTTTCCTTCTCTCCCTTGCCAGGTGTGAGCGAGACCTCCCCCCAGTTCATGTCTCCAAGCCTATCGCTCAGCCCTTTTCAGGTGCCCACGTTGGGATACGGGTCCACGTAATGCAGTGTAGATGCTGGAGCCCCAGGCTGGGATCCAGGGTTCGACAATTCCTAACCCGGGGTTACAGATGAGTAGAGATGCTCAAGCCCTAGGTTAACAAACCCAGAGTCTGCTAATGCCAGTTTTGCTCACCCTGGGTGTACATTGGGTGCAGACATCCCCCTGTTCTGTCTAAAAAGAACCGTGACCAGTTGTTCTCCATGTCCACGGAAGATAGGACAAGGGGACATGGGCTTGATCTGCACCAAGGCAGATTTAGGTGAGAGATTAGGAAAATCTTTCTAAATGGCAGGGTAGTTGAACTCTGGAGCAGGCTTCCAAGGGAGGCTGTGGAATCTCCATCACTAGAGGTGTTAAAGAGCACGTTAGACTCCCAGGACTGGTCTGGGTTTACTTGGTTCTGCCTCAGCTCCGGGGCCTGGACTTGCCGACCTCCCAAGGTCCCTTCCAGCCCGACATTTCTGCGCCTTCCTGATTTCTGGAGGCCTGGGTCTGGCAGTACGGCCTACTGGTGTCAGATGAGTGTGATGCCTGAGGATGCAGCAGTAGCAGCCTGCTTGATCATCCGCTCTGCGATGGCACCGAAGGGAGAACTCATGGCCCTGATCCAACAAAACACTTCTGCACGTTGGTGTCAGGGACGTAGCCAAGCCTTAAAGTCAATGGGACTTTTCATGACTGATCTGACTTTGCGGGATCGGGGCCGTACCCCAGTTGTATGGATTGTTAGTGCTATGTTCCTGTGTCAGCTAGGGCTGTGAGTTTTCACTACAATACTGACATTGACTCAACCTCTAGTCTGGACATGGTTATAAGGGTATAAATGTGCCTTATGCCATTGTAGCTTATTCCCCTTTCCATAGGGGAGTAGATATACCAATGCATGCCTCTATAGACTGACTGAGTCCACACTTGGACTGCTTTAACTTTCCCTGGATAGTTATAGTTTTGTGTATAGATAAGGCCTAAATGTGGTGGTACCATCAGCCCAGATGCAAGAGAAGGTTAAGGGGTGACTTTAACACAGTCTGTAAGTATCTACATGGGGGAACAAATATTTAATAACAATGAGTTCTTTAATCTAGCAGACAAAGGTCTAACATGAGCCAATGACTGGAAGTCGAGGCTAGACACATACAGTCTGGAAATAAGGTGTAGATTTTTAACAGTGAGAGTAATTAACTACTGGCACAATTTACCAAGGGTCATGGCAGATTCTCCATCACTGACCATTTCAAAATCCAGTTTGGTGGTTGTTATTCTGGAGAGTTTTGTGGCCTGTTTTATACAGGAGGTCAGATGAGATGATGACATTGGTCCCTTCTACTTTTGGAATCTATGAATTTATAAAACCGCAGTGACACTGTTTCCCCCTATGGCCAAGTGTACCTTTGTTGGTCCCTGGTTGTCAAGTAGCTTTCTTTGATTGCGTGTGAAGAAAGGTCGGTGACTCCCAGCCGTGAAGGTCAGGTTTTGACTGTGAACATTACGGGACTCTGAACAAGGCCTGGAACTGTGACAAATTGTAAAACAGCAAAGGGAAAGATGCGGTTCCAAAGTGCCTTGGCTGCTTTCACCTCCCAGCTCTCTAGACCATGAAAGCAAAAAATTGGCCATAACAGATTTCAAATGACTCCAAGGCCTCTCCATGCTGTATAATGCAGCCCCACTCCTGTAAAACAGATTCTAACTTTCTTTCCAATAATTTAATTTTGTATTAAGAATGGAGTATGAAAAATATGCCCATAAAAGCGCACGACAATTCACACACTCCAGAGGTTTTATCTTAATCCCCACATTAGCTTTCACTGTTACCACGAGACTCTGCCTTGCTGAGATCACACACAATGCAATGAGAACCGGTTTATTACCCCAGACTCCTTATCCCTTTGGTTCAACAACTCCAGGCTGTGCCATACATCCAGTACAAATGCTTAATTCATGTGGAGGCATTTCTTTACCCAGAGGGATATTTTGCAGGCAGCTAACTCTGCCGCCGAATGGTTTTCTTTTCTGCATTTGATTCAGTGATTCCCCTGGCCGCCCGCCCACTCCACTGGGCAAATTGTTTTCTGACTTTATGCTGCCAGCACAAACAGCAGCTGCGTGATTAAAAAGCAAAGGAAGATGAGTTCTCTCAAGTGACTTATTGTTAGGGCTCTGGTGGGCCATGTTGGTGCTATAGTTAGGATCTCGCAATGTTTCTGCTGAGTCTCAGGTGTAGAGCTGGTCTATTTCACATCATATTGCTGCTATTAATAGTAACCAGAGGTCAGACTTACCAATCAGATCTAAGGCTTGTCTGGAAAATTATTCCAGACTGCGTAGGGTGTGAATTTAAAGTGTCCCAGCTATTCTGGAATAAGAGCGTCCGCACGGGAACTTCCGTCGAGGCGGGATTCCAATGAAATCGCTATATTACCGTCATATGGAAGGAGATGTGCACACACCGGAAATGATGGTTTTGGAGCCTTGAAGTTAAAGGCAGGTCACCCAGAGGTAGCGTGGCTTGAGACGGATTCCACCATCCAGGCAGTGCGAGACACTTAACTCGCTGGCCAACCATTGTGTAGTGTGTCTTGCAACAGAAGTCTGTTTCCATACTGAGTCACATGCTAATGAAGAGATTGTGGGAGACTTTAGGAGGAAAGTTAACAGGAAGAGATGAACAGCTAGGGGTTTGTGAACCCTGTTTACAAGTGAAGAACAAAGGAGTGGTCTAATAGATCTAGAGGAGCAGAGAGACGTCGGGGCATCCTTCATCTGGGGAGACATGCTCCCAGAACAAGGTTTGTTCTTATGACAGGAGGGTCCCAACCACCCTGACCTCTGGGGAGCAGGACCTTCTCACAGACAAGAGGGCATCCTGTTAGCTGAGCTTAGGCTCGAGAATGCGTGTTACGGTTTTAGTTTCTATGTAACCCTTTATTTCCCATCTTTCTGTTTGCTACCATGGGACTCCCTGGTCAATTCTCTGCGAACAAATCAAACTGCTGGGTGTGAAATGGAGCGATGATACTGAGGTGACACTGATAAGATGGGGTGTGCCATTCCTGGGGGAACAGCGGGTCTGGCAATGCTGGGAGTGTCCCATGGCACGGGAGCTGGGCACTGTAGGATCTTGGAGGACTCAGGGGTGGGACTGTGCCCATTGCTGATCTGTAAAAGGGACAGTAGTGCCCACATGGGCTGAGAAGGGTGGGCATGTGTTGCTGGTGGTAGTGGAGTTAGGGAGCTGACCCCTGTGCCGCCTGCCCTTGCCTTACTGGAGACAGGGTACTCCTGGGACGCTTCCCAGTGCAGTGCCTAGAACTGTGAGGGCCCAATCCTGAACAGCGTCTGCGCATCCTAAACAAACAAGGATGAACGTCTGTTCCCGAAGGAAAGATTGCAGAAGCAGCATCCTTCCCAGAGCTGCCCTGTTTGAAATCCCTGGCTTGCCTCGAGCCTTGGAGTCTAGACCAGTATGTCAGGCTCCGTCAACCCCAAACCTGCTCCAGGAGCACAGCCTCACCACCCCAGAGCTGCAGCACAGACGGGAGGGGTTTTCCACTCCACCTCCTCGAGCGGCGGCCGCTCGGTGGACAGCTGACATCTTCCACTGGCCTAGCACTGTCTGCATGGGGGCATATCCATGCACGGGCTCTCCGTGTTGCGGGGAGTCAGATTCCATGGAACCGCTACTTCCCCTGCTCCATGGGTGGATGGGGAGTGGGCAGAGTTTTTGCTCCACACCACTGAGCTGGAGCAAAGGGCTAATGGCAAAATTGGATTCCTGACCAGGCGACTCTCAAGGAAGAGTAGAGAGGTTATTTTCCTCTGTATTTGGCACTGGTATCCAAATAGCGTCTCCAGGAGTTGGCACATGCTGCTGGAATGCTAGGTCCAGTTCTGGTGCCCACAATTCAAGGAGGATGTTGCGGGCTCAGAGAAGAGCTACGTGGATGATTCAAGGATTGGAAAATACGTCTAGTGAGAGATTAGAAGAGCTCCATTTACTTATCTTAACAAAGAAAAGGTTGAGGGATATGACTTGATCACTGTAAGTACCTCCCTGCGAGCAAATATTGAATAGTGGTCTCTTCAGTCTAGCAGACAACGACAAAACATGACCCAGTGTCTGGAAGTTGAATCCAGACAAATTCAGACTAGAAATAAGGTGTTAATTTCTAACAGTGAGGGGTAATTAAATGAAGATTGGAAGTTTTTCTAAATGTCACCCTGTAGTTCAAACTGGGATTATTTGGGGGAAGTCCTATAACCCGTGTTATCCAGGAGATCAGACTAGAAAGGGGTCAGCAACCTTTCACCAGTGGGGTGCTGAGTCTTCATTTATTCACTCTGATTTAAGGTTTTGCGTGCCAGTAGTACATGTTAACGTTTTTAGAAGGTCTCTTTCTATAAGCCTATAATCTAGAACTAAACTATTGTTGTATGTAAAGTAAACAAGGTTTTTAAAATGTATAAGAAGCTTCATTTGAAATTAAATAAAATTGCAGAGCCCCCCGGACAAGTGGTCAGGACCTGGGCAGTGTGAGTGCCACTGAAAATCAGCTCACTTGCCGCCTTTGGCACGCATGCCATAGGTTGCCTACCCCTGGACTAGATGATCACAGTGGTTCCTTCTGGCCAGGTTTAAGGGGGGAATAAACTGTATTCTTTCAAAAGCCACAGTTACTTTCCCATCCCAAGCTGGGAAGGAGTTCAAAGGATGTCTCTGAGCCCCCATGCTTCCTGCAGTTACGTCTGGGATAGTTCTGGTTATAGGGCCGTGACTCCAGCGACAATCTAATCCACAGGGGTTTAAACTGCGCCTTAATCTTTCCTTGAAAATGTTGCCTGCTTTCCCTTCAGAACAAGGCAGCATTTTGTCTCCTCTAATGATTTCTTCTGAGGTTAATACAAAGTGCAGCTGAGTTTGCAATGCAGTTTTTGCTTCGATGGTTTGTTGATACATTTCTGAAGGTAAAATGCTGGAGTAAAAGGTATTTGAATATGTAAATTAGGAAACAGTAATGGAGAAACAATTTTCTTTTGCATTCAGATAAATAAGTGTTCCCAGATGGGCTCCTAGTCTCCCACAATCGATTCCCCCTGGAAAAATCCAATGCTGGGTTTATGAGCCATAGCCTTTCTCTAAGCAAGCTAATTTTTCTTGGTATTTAAACTCGTTTTCTTTATGTAAATGGCTGTTTGCAGGTTTCGGGTTTTCACTGTATGCTTATTTTAAGAAAAATCAAGTGAACACAATTGGAGAGCATGACATTTGCTGTGCTGAGCTTATAATAAAAAGTTTTTGAAATACGGCCAATGATCTGTAATAAAAGGGGAGCTGTACGGTAGTCAGAATCGGCATCTTATATAACACAGTTGTGCCTTTCATTAGCAATGCATCTATGTTCAGTGGAACTGGCATTTAAATACAGGAGGGGAATCCTGGCTTGGGGGTGAGAGACAATAATCCTGCATCTGCTTCAGCATTTCGCTCACGACTTAGCCAGGTTTTAAGGTAACTTATTTATTTAATTAACCCCAGGAAGTCACTTATAAAATGAGCCAGCACCTGGTTAGCCAGCGGTGCTGTGGGTTGTGATGTGAACACCTGCGTCACACCCATGTTTAGACCAACTCCTTTCCTGGAGACTGCTGACAAGCCATTCACTGGTCGTCTGCACTGACAGCTGACCAGGGTCTGACTCTACCCAGCCAATCACACAGGAAAAGGTCAGCTCTTCCTTTGGCGTAAATTAGCACAGCCCCATTGATTTCTCCCCCTCCACCAGCCCGCTCTGCAATGGGCCAGGTAGAGAGAGCGAGTGCGGGTCAGAGTTCTGCTAGCCAAGGCTAGGTCTGGGTGAGGGGTAAGGATTTTGCTTTTTGATGTACATTTGCCACTATAAAGGTCAGATTGCCCCATATTTGTGTGGGGCCAAAGTAAATCTGTGTCTACTGTTGTAATGAGTGGCACCTGGGAGCTAAGGAGGCCTGTTTCTTCTCCCACTTTCTGTACAGGTAGGTCGTCCCCTTTCTCTGAGCGACGAGGGTGGCCTTGCGGTTAAGGCAGTCTTGTGGGACTCTGAGTTCAATTCCTAGTTTTGCCTTAGGCCTGGGCTACACTAGTGGGGGGGGGGGGGGTCCGAACTAATCTCAGTTCGACTTACCTGGCCGTTCTCACAGCGGCGAGTCAACTGCGGCAGCTCCCTCGTCGACTCTGCTTACTCCTCCTGCAGAGGTGGAGTACAGGCGTCAATTCAGGGATCGATTTATCGTGTCTAGACGAGATGCAATAAATCGATCCCTGATACATTGAACGCTACCCACGATCTGGCGGGTAGTACAGCCATACCCTTAGAGTCCCTGTGGGACCTTGGATGGGTCACTTTATCTCTGTGTGTCACTCCTGGGGCTGGGGGAGAGACAGCTTTCCTGTCCCACAAGAATTTTTGACTGTGTGAAAAATGTTCCTGTTTCACATGGGGAGAAAACGTTCAAAATTTTTGCAAACTGAAAAAGAAATGTAGTTTGGGTAAATCTCAAACCTCAGTCTGGAAAGGGTACAGTACCATTCAGGACTGTTGTTTATGGTGATTTACTGTTTAATACTGTGAGAAGGCTCTGTAGTTCTCTGTTTTCAATTGAAACAGAAAACTGTATTTTAAAGCAGCCCATGTGGTGTAGACAATTTAATTTTCACTCACAGATCACAAAATGGAGTGTTTAGGAGAGAGGTGCATGCATTTCTTACCTGTTAATTAAGAGCTGCAATGATCAAATCAACCAGCTAATTACAAACCTGGGAGTTTGTTTGAAACAAAGAGGCATGATGGAATAAAAACCTTTGCTTTTTTTTTTTTTAAGACTGTCTTTTTATAACAGAAACTATCTTGACAGAATGGCTGCTACTAGAAGAGGTATATTGCTGGTTTTATAACTCTGAAAGTAAGTACTCTAGACTCTTACTCTGTGCCCATGCTGGCCTTACTAATAATGATACGTCTTTATTGCAGTGTGAGCTGGTTAGTGTGGAAATAGCAACTCCAGGCTGTATGTTCCCAGGGCAAGGTAGGACTCTCTCTTTGAACGATGGTTGTGTTTAATACTGTTTGTTTAAAAACAAACAAACAAACCTATTAAACAGGTTGTATAGAAGATTTAACCTGTATTTGGGGGATAATAATACTAACTGCATTTTTGCTTGTTGTTTAATCAAACATGTGGGGTAGACAGACTAACAATGCGCCGGCCCATATTTACTCTGTGGTGGAAGATACATTTCTGAAACTTGGTTTTAAATGTGTTTTGAAGATGGGGTTTTTAACATGGGTAGTTCTGGAAGGGCTATGC
Source organism: Sternotherus odoratus (assembly GCA_032164245.1). Taxonomy (NCBI): domain Eukaryota; kingdom Metazoa; phylum Chordata; order Testudines; family Kinosternidae; genus Sternotherus; species Sternotherus odoratus. The sequence goes on from JAVMKO010000003.1 coordinate 168,872,459, forward strand.
CATAGTGCATTCTCTGTCTCTCTGGGATGATGGATGTGCGGGCCCAGGAAAGGTGGTTATATAGGTGTGTGGCTTTTAAAAAAATATTTTGTTGCAAATTGTTTGGTTTGGGTGTTTAAAATACTGGGCGGAGGGGGGGTGTTCTGTGCAAAGTGTGGTTTTGCGTCTGTTTTTAAAATGGATACAAAAGTAGGTTTTAATGTTTAAATTGTTTGTGATTTGCCACGTGTCTTCCCCTCACCCCAGGGGGAAATGTGTCCTCCTCTGGAAATGGAGGTATGTTAGAAATATTTTGTTACAAACTTTGTTTTTGGGCACATGGGAGAAACATGTGCTTGGGTTAAAAATGTCTGTCTATGTTTTGGAGAAAAACTAGTGGTAGAAATAAATCAAAACTTGTGTGGGTGGTAGTGTGTGGGGGTGTTGTTTTAGAGCTGACATGGATTTTTTTTAAAGCAATGACTTTTAAATAGTAGCAAAACCATCCTAATTAGTATTTTATTTATACATTTCACAAAAGTGGTTAATGTGTTCTGTAGTCGTGTTGGCCCCCACAATACAGTCAAATCAAGAGAAACCCTTTTACTGTGGTGTTTATAAGTGCAAAAGCAAAAAGAAAGAGACAGCTGAAAAGGAAAATTCTCCTGTGGCAACTGCTGACAGATGGTTGAAACCTAGTAAATATATTTTGATATATTTGTTTGGTGGTTTAACTGGTTTTGTGTTTAGGAAATACATAGGTGTGGTGGGTTTGGGTGAAGAAGGGATTACAGAGTTAGGGTTTTTTGTGAATTTTGTAAAATAGGAACCTATTTATCAGGCCTGTGCAACTCTCCTCATGATGTCATAGTCAGAGCTACAGAGACGCTACCAACAAAGAACTAGGAATTTGCTGTCAGACCTCAAACAACACTACCAATAAAAACAGCACAAGAGCACAAACCAAGCATCCGGACAGCCCCAAACTTGGCTACGTCAAGACAAAAGACAAAACAAAAGACTCTCTGGTAAAAAAGCAACACCACAAACACAACTCCACTTCCTCAGAGGTCGACGCAACACCCAGCCCTGAGAAAGTGGTGAGTGAAAACACCAAGATTGACAAACCTGGGGCCTGCGTTCTAGGGGTTGTGACTAAAGCCCCAAGAACTGAAGATGCCCCCAATGCAGGGGAGGCCATGGTCTGTGATAACGCTGTTGAAGCAATTTCACTCTTAAAGGAGGGCGAGATGTTTATTAATCCCAGTTATAAAGATTTTCAAAATTGGGAGCAAAAAATCAAGGATGGATTTTCTATCCCTTGGTTACAGGCCCTTTGAGTGAATCCGAGAGACCGTTAAAGGCGATGCTGACTGCTGGGGAAAAGGGCTTTTCTACCAGGCGATGGGAGCTCCTAACAAATGGGATGGATGTGGTATCAAGGCTGCGCAGACAAAGGGTTTGACGCCCAGGAGGAGTGGAGAGGGGTAGGGTTAGAGGTATTAGCTGTTGGGCACGGCAGTTGAGGGAGAAATAAACATGGAGCCAGTGTGCATGTCTGCAGGGTTTGGATGCAGTCTGTTCTCCCTAAACAGTTCTGGGCTGGGGGGATGAACATGAAAAGCTATCACATCCATGTGTGCCTAAGTACTTCAAGATTAGATCATGTGACAGGAAGAAGTTACTTCATTCTCCTAACAAGGCCATGGTGGAGCTCAAGTGTGGATCAATTTTGCTGTGTTCTTTCATTTCAACCAAACCTTTTTGTCTAGTCAGGGCTGAGAGAAACAACCATGGTGATGTGTTGCTCTCCCAAAGTATCTAAAATAGCCAGTCCATAAATGTATAACATGATCCTGCTGTATGGGGCTGGTGGGAGTGAAGGCCAACCTCTGCTAGAACGTCCGCTCAAGCTGGCTACGTCCCTTGCAGATGTGAGTCACACCTGGGAAAGATGGAGTTAAGCCGCCCTACGCCCTAGTGTAGACAGTACTCAGTCCTCAGAAGAATTCTTCCATCAACCTAGCTACTGCCTCTTGGGGAGGTGGATTTCCTTGGGCAGGGGAAGAATCCCGTCTGGTGCTGTAATAAGTGTCGGCACTGAAGCGCTAGAGCCCTGCAGCTGCCGCGTCTTTAATGGAGACAAACCTCGAACCTTTTATTTGACCTGAAATGACACTTTGGGGTTTTTTGGTTTTTCATTTTGTTGGTTTTAGTATTCTTCTTCGAGTGATTGCTCACATGCATTCCACTATAGGTCAGGCACGCGCTGCGGGCCTGGTTGCCGGGTAGATTTTTCCCCTAGCTGCAGACTGGGCGAGCAGGGAGCCCCCTGGAGTGGCGCCACTGAGGCACTCTATAAGTACCCCTGCGACACAGTCTGGCCCTCAGTTCCTTCTTCACCGCTCGCGCTGGTAGTCGGAACAGGAGTACTGCTCTTGAGCGTCCTCCTTATCTCCTAGCTGTTATTCCTATTGTTCTCACTAATCGTTGTTGTTAAGTAGTTGTTAAGTAGTTTATAGTGTAAATAGTTAGGTGCAGGGGATTTCCCTGCCACCGGAGCCATGTCATCCAAGGCTCCGGGATTCAAGCCATGTGCGGAGTGTGGGAAGCCCATGCCTGCGGGGGACCCACACTCCAAGTGCCTTAAGTGCCTCGGGGAAGCGCACTTGGCAGACTCCTGCAAAATATGCAGGGCTTTCAAACCCAGGACCCGCAAGGACAGAGAATCCCGCCTGCGGCAGATCCTGTTAGAGGCGGCTCTCACTCCGGACTCGAGTGCGGCACCGGGCCCCGCACCCAAGCCGGCCAAAGCGAAGCCTCGGCACCGGTCGCGCTCCCCCAGCGCTAAGCGCAGAAAGGACTCGGAGCCGCGCCCAGCATCGGCACCGGACCGCGTGCAGCCTCCGGCGCCGCTCACGCGCCCACGGTCGCCGCCAGGGAGCCGACCAGAGGCACAGCCGCCTGCACCCGCACCGACGACTCCGGCGCCGCAGGAGGCCCCGTCGAGTCCGGTGCCAGTGGTCTCGCCACTCAGGGTGCCGATTCCGCAGCAGCTTCCCTCCACGCCGGAGGCGTTCGCTGCTGCGAGGAGGTTGCTTGCGGAGGATACCCCTCAGCAACCTGTCCGGTCTAGGGGCAAGCCGCCCATGACCGTGACTGAGATCGCGGCTCGAAGCCCGGCTGGGCACGGACGCCGATCGATCTCGCGGCGCCGATCGAACTCCCGGTACCGGTCAGCTTCCCGGCACCGGTCGCAGTCTCGGCGCCGCACTGAGTTGAGACCATGCTCCGGGTCTCCTCATGGCCGGTCGCGCAGATCGCGCTCCGGCCGCTGGTCCGAGTCCTGGCGCCGATCGGAGTCCCGGCACTCCCGCACGGACAGACGCCGGTCGTACTCTCGGCACCGGTCGCACTCCCGGCACCGGTCCGTCAGCTGCCACAGGGGCCGCTCTGGACGCCGATCACCGAGCCGCTCGTCTTCCCGGCACCGTTCGTCGTCGCGGCACCGGTCACGCTCCACACGGCACCGATCACCTCGGCACCGTTCGTCGTCGCGGCACCGCAGACATCGGCGCTCCACATCTAGGCGGCACCGCCGCTCACCCCGGCACCGGACCTCGTCGCGGCACCGGCGATCAGCCCGACACCGGTCGTCATCGCGGCACCGTGGATCCCGCAGGAGTGAATCCAGCAGCAGCCGCTCTTCAGGGGGCAGTCACTTCTCCCGGCACCGGTCGAGAAGCCCTCGGCGCCGGAGGCGTAGAGAGTCTGCTGGCACACAAACCCGGCATGACTCTCCGCCTAAGGCCCTCCAGTCGGCCACTACAGCGGCTCCATGGCACTCCTCTGCCTCAGTGTCCCCTCCAGTAATGGGACCAGCCCCAGCCACCCAAAACCCGGCGTGGCCAGAATGGGTGGCATGGGAGCATGATCAGCCTGGGGAAACCCAATCTGAGCCAGGGTTCCCAGTGTGTGCGAGGGCTGCTCGGCAGGACCTACCGGGGCCATCCTCGGCCAGCCAGCCGTCGGCGATACACAGCCCCCGAGAGCCAGGTCCTTACGCCTCCCCAGTGGGGGTAGAGGCGGTGGCGGGCACCTCTTCCAATAGCCCGCCCGCCCTGGAACTCTCCAATTACCAGCACCTCCTCCAGGCAGTTGCAAAAAATATGAATCTGCCCCTTGAGGAGGTCCAGATGGTGGATGACCCTGTCACCACCATGCTAACAAAGGGCACCCCGGCACGTGTGGCTGTGCCATTCATCAATACGATTAAAGCGCACACCACATCGGTCTGGAAGACCCCCGCCTCCATCCCCCCCACCGCCCGGGGGGTAGAGAAGCGCTACTTTGTCCCGGCCAAGGGCTATGAGTATTTGTATGTTCACCCTACGCCCTCCTCCCTGGTGGTGGAGTCGGTGAACAATAAAGAGCGCAATGGACAGGAGGCCCAGGTACCTAAGGCCAAAGAAGCCAAGAGGCTGGACCACTTTGGCAGGAAGGTTTACTCCTCCGGGGGCCTCCAACTCAGGGTGGCTAACCATCAGGCCTTAATGAGTAGGCACCATTTTGATACAGTGGAGGCCCTCAACAAATTCGAGACCGCTCTCCCCCAGGAGAGCAGACAGGAATTTAGGGCCCTTCTAACTCAGAGCAGGGATATCTCAAGGCACACCCTGCAAGCGGCCCTGGACTCAGCAGACTCAGCGGCCAGGACAATGGCCTCGGGCATAGCCCTTCGCCGGGCAGCATGGCTCTGCTCATCCAGCCTTGCCCCGGCTATGCAGTACAAAATTCAGGACCTCCCGTTTGAGGGACAGGCCCTCTTTTCGGAGGACACAGACATGCGGCTCCAGGCCCTCAATGACAGAGGGGTGACCCTCAAGGGCCTGAGCATGCACACCCCGGGCCCACAAAGGCGCCCCTTCATCCCTCCGTGCCGGAAGTTCTTCCCACCCGCCCGCCAGCCACAGGACTCCTCCAGCAGGAGAAACCGCCCCTTCCGCAAGCGTCAGGGGCCTAGGCAGGGCGGGAAACAGCGGGGACCTAAGCCTCCCCAGGGGCCTAGGTCCAACTTTTGATGGTGCGCCCGGGGGCAGCTTAATAACTACAGTCCTGGATCCTCCCTTCGGAGACCGTTTGTCTCACTTCCACCGTGCATGGTCGGACATCACATCAGACCAGTGGGTCCTCCGCACGGTGGAGGTGGGATACTCCCTCCAACTCTCCTCCACTCCTCCAACCCACCCACCACCCTCGTCCCTCTTCAGGGACCCGTCTCACGAGCAACTGCTTGTACAGGAGGTCAGGTCGCTCCTCGCACTGGGAGCCATCGAACCTGTACCACAGGAGTTCAGGGGAAAGGGGTTCTACTCCCGCTACTTCCTAATCCCCAAGGCGAAAGGGGGCCTCCGGCCCATCCTGGACCTGCGCGAACTCAACACCTACATGATCAAGTTCAAGTTCCGCATGGTCACCTTGGGCACTATTATTCCCTCTCTGGATCCGGGAGATTGGTTCGCTGCCCTCGACATGAAGGATGCCTACTTCCACGTGAGCATCAAACCTTCTCACAGGCGCTACCTCCGCTTTCTAATAGCGGAAGGACATTATCAATTTGCAGTCCTGCCCTTCGGCCTGTCCACCGCGCCCAGGGTATTCACGAAGTGCATGGCAGTAGTGGCGGCGTTCCTGCGGCGCCGCGGGGTACAGGTATACCCGTACCTAGACGACTGGCTGATCCGGGGCACCTCCAGGGACCAGGTGTCAGAGCACGTGCGTCTGGTCATCAACACCTTCGACCGCCTGGGAATCCTCCTCAACGAGGGGAAGTCCACCCTGGAGCCCACCCAGAGCATAGAGTTCATTGGGGCCCTACTAGACTCCAGGGTGGCAAGGGCATCCCTGCCCCAGCCCCGGTTTCTCACCATCCAGTCGGCCATCAGACAGCTTCGCAGCTGCCCAATGACCACGGCCAGAGTCTTCCTCAGCCTGTTAGGCCACATGGCATCGTGCACCTACGTGATACAGCACGCCAGACTGCGACTACGCCCACTGCAATCGTGGCTCGCAGTGGCCTACCGGCCAAGAAGGGACAGTTTGGACACCCTCCTTTCTATCCCCAAAGCCACCCTATCCGCCCTGACTTGGTGGGAAGACCAGAGCAATGCGTGCCGAGGGGTCCCCTTCCTCCCCCCCAGCCCGTCCATGTCCCTAGTGACGGACGCCTCGTCGATGGGTTGGGGAGCTCACCTAGGGGATCTCAGGACACAAGGCCGCTGGTCGGAGTCAGACCTCTGCCTCCATATCAATGTCCGGGAGCTGAGGGCCGTCCGACTTGCGTGCCAAGCGTTCCGGGACACGCTACAGGGTCACTGTGTGGCGGTGTTGACGGACAACACCACTGCCCAATACTACATAAACAAGCAGGGCGGGGCCCGATCCAGTCCCCTGTGTCAAGAGGCGATTCTCCTATGGGAGTTTTGTATAGCCCACGACGTTCACCCGGTGGCCTCTTTCCTCCCCGGGATTCAGAACACGCTGGCGGACCACCTCAGCAGGTCATTCATGTCCCACGAGTGGTCCCTTCGGCCGGATGTCATCCGACCGATCTTCCTGAGGTGGGGATTTCCCCACATCGACCTCTTCGCCTCCAGGCAGAACAGGAAGTGCCTCCAGTTCTGCTCCTTTCGAGGCAGCTCCCGGGGATCCCTGACAGATGCCTTCCTCCTACCCTGGACGGGGCACCTGCTCTACGCGTTCCCTCCGATCCCGCTTCTCCACAAGGTGATCCTGAAGATCAGACGGGACAGGGCACACGTCATAGCCCCGGCCTGGCCCAGGCAATGCTGGTATGCGTCCCTCCTCCGGCTGTCCAGGGCCCCTCCCATCAGCCTCCCGCTGTGGCCCGACCTGATCTCGCAGGATCACGGTCGCCTCCTGCATCCGGACTTGCAGTCCCTTCATCTCACAGCGTGGCTACTCCATGGCTGAGAGGTCCTGAGCTCTTATGCTCGACTGAGGTACAGAATGTCCTTCTGGGAAGTAGAAAACCATCCACCAGAAGTACCTATACAGCCAAGTGGACCCGCTTTTCTGCATGGTGCAGACAACATGATGTAGTCCCAAGTGAGGCTGCTATCCCGCGCATATTGGACTACCTCTTAGGCCTTAGAAACCAGGGCCTTTCTACTTCTACTATACGCGTCCACCTCGCTGCCATATCAGCTTTTCATCCGGGCCAGGCGAACCACTCAGTCTTTTCAGACCCTGTGGTATACCGTTTCCTCAGGGGCCTGGATAAACTGTACCCGAACGTCAAGTGTCCCATTCCACCCTGGGACCTCAACCTGGTGCTCTCACGCCTTATGATGCCCCCGTTCGAGCCCCTCGCCACGTGTTCCTTACTCCACCTTTCCTGGAAGGTGGCATTCCTAGTAGCTATCACCTCGGCTCGTAGAGTGTCAGAGATCCGTGCACTGACCTCCGAGCCGCCCTACACTATCTTCCACAATGACAAGGTGCAGCTACGTCCCCACCCGGCCTTCCTGCCTAAGGTGGTCTCCCCCTTCCATGTGAACCAAGACATTTGTCTCCCAGTCTTTTATCCTAGGCCACACACCTCTGGAAGGGAACAACAATTACACACGTTGGATGTTAGGAGGGCTCTTGCTTTTTATTTAGACAGAACAAAGCAATTCAGGAAAACAACGCAACTCTTCGTGGCTGTTGCAGAGAGAATGAAGGGCCAACCAGTTTCCGCCCAAAGGCTCTCCTCCTGGATCACCTCGTGCATTCACACCTGTTATGAACTCGCGGGCAAGCCGCTTGAGAGAGTAACAGCACATTCCACGAGAGCGCAGGCGTCCTCTGCGGCCTTCCGGGAAGGAGTCCCTATCACGGACATTTGCAGGGCGGCTACCTGGTCCTCCGTCCACACCTTCGCCGCCCACTACGCCATAGTCCAGCAAACCAGGGACGATGCGGCGTTTGGGTCAGCGGTCTTACGATCAGCAATGGGTCCACCCGACCCCACCTCCTAGGTATTGCTTGTAGTCACCTATAGTGGAATGCATGTGAGCAATCACTCGAAGAAGAAAACAGGGTTACTTACCTGTAACTGTTGTTCTTCGAGATGTGTTGCTCACATCCATTCCAGACCCGCCCTCCTTCCCCACTGTCGGTTTAGCCGGCAAAGAAGGAACTGAGGGCCAGACTGTGTCGCAGGGGTACTTATAGAGTGCCTCAGTGGCGCCACTCCAGGGGGCTCCCTGCTCACCCAGTCTGCAGCTAGGGGAAAAATCTACCCGGCAACCAGGCCCGCAGCGCGTGCCTGACCTATAGTGGAATGGATGTGAGCAACACATCTCGAAGAACAACAGTTACAGGTAAGTAACCCTGTTTTTTATTTTACCTTTTTTTTAAGGTAATTTTTTAATCTAAATTTTAAATGTCTTTTTGAAACAGTGACATTTTATCAAAGAAATGTTTCAGAAGTGGATCATTTCAAATTTCTCTACTTTTTTTTTCCTTCCGTTTTTTATTTGGCAGGAACGATTCACTGAATTTTACCTGGATTCGCGAATTGTTTCGTTTGCCCAAAAATCTATTTTTCAGCAAATAAACTATTGACAAAAAACAATTGTCCAGCTCTCAGACTGACATTTAAAACCCCCTCCTCCCTCCCCCTCCCCCCCCCCCTCCGATTTCTGTGGCATGAAGAAACACTTTCCCGACCAGCAATAATAAACTCTATGGAGAAAGGACCATGAGGAACGGAAGAGCAGTGCGCGCATAGTACAACAATGGTGTTATTTAACATTTATATTGCAGTGGCACTCAGAAGCCAACGAGTCAAAGCCCCGTTGGGCTAGGTTCTTTACAAAGACATGATCATCCGTGCCCTAAAGAGCTTACAGTGTTAGCCAGTCTTACTCCAGTGGAAGAATACTCACTCGCTAAAAGCCTTTTACGGCGTTAAGGAAAGGAAAGAAGCAAAGCTTTCTCTAGGCCTGCTGATCAGCAGGGAGTAGCAGTGTCATTAATCAGTGTGCTTCTGTAAGATTCTCTTTCCCTGGGCTACAGCTCAAAAGTTTTCATCATTCTGTATGGCTTTCCCGGGTCAGATTGCAGCCGGACACTGTGGGGAGCCCTGGGAGGTAGGAGAATGGCCGGAGTATGTCGGCTCCAGCAGGAATCACCCCCCAGCTCCAGGGGTAGGTGAGTTTCGATTGGCCAAAGGGGGATACACACAATACACAGGGGAGCCGCTGCCATGGTCAGACCAGCCAGGGCTTCCGCCAGCGTAGCTCTCTCAAGGCAGCGCTACCCTGTTTTATTGCAGGATCTGTGTCTTCATCTCCTGGGGCTTGGCAGTTTCGTTTCCAAGCCCTGACCCTCTCCCCTCTGTGGGGTCTGGTTCATGGGCCTCTGGTATGCAACCCTGCGGGAACACACACATGCCCCCTGCTTCCAAAGTGAAGCACAGCGAGTGGGTGGGAGGCCTTGGGAGGGGGCAGAGTGGAGGTGGGAAGAGGCTGAGTGAGGGCGGAGCCTCGGGGGGGCAGAGGTGGGAGGAGGCAGGGAGGGCGGAGCCTCGGGGGGCAGAGGTGGGAGGAGGCAGGGAGGGCGGAGCCTCGGGGGGGCAGAGGTGGGAGGAGGCAGGGAGGGCGGAGCCTCGGGGGGGCAGAGGTGGGAGGAGGCAGGGAGGGCGGAGCCTTGGGGGGGGCAGAGGTGGGAGGAGGCAGGGAGGGCGGAGCCTCGGGGGGCAGAGGTGGGAGGAGGCAGGAAGGGCGGAGTCTTGGGGAGGGGGAGGGGCAGAGCTGTGGGAAAAATAGAAGGTCAGAGTCTCCTGCCCCGGCTGAGAGCCGAACTGAACCTGGAGAGGAGGTGGGTATAAAAAGGCTGTCTGGGCAGAAAATCAGCATTTGCTTCCTTTGCTCTGCTGCCCGGGGCCTCTTCCCACCGACTCCACACGCTGCTCAGGAGAGGGACGCACCTTGGGGAGTAACAAAAGAAGTTAAAGCAGAAACTCTTTCCAATACAGCAGTTACCGCAGTGGGAAGTAGGCGTATTCTATATCGACGCTGAAGAGAAAGACTTGTACAAATGTCAGACAGACCTGTCAGGCTCTTCCTCGATTTCTGACAAGTGAAGTGTCTGCTCTTCTGGGCGGGTTGGGTGTATTTTAAGTGATCATGGTGCTTCTTGCTTCACTTAAAGTCCATGATCTGATCTAGCCTGTAGTTTTGGGATTTTAACTCGGGTACGTGGTATCTCCTCCTCAATGAAGGGACAAATTCTACCAGCCCCAGCTAGTGCCTCAGCTGGCACGATGGTCGTAGCGGCATTGGCTGGGGTGGAGCTGTGCTGTGTTACCCCGGCTGTCTGGATTTTAAATCCATGCCGTTAGAAACCCAGGAGCCCCAATCTCAAGAGTTCCAAATCATGTCAGCTCCCCGAATTCATGGCACTGGTGTAAACCGCCTGAGTGTTTGAACAAACACTCACCAAGGGGTTCTTTTAATTGGCCTTTAATGGGTCTCTTTGCAGCTTCTGACCATCCCCGGGGGCCTAGGAACGTCTTTTAAACAGGAAAGCTGAGATTCTTGCTCCCAGGCGTGCCTCCAAGAACCGCGACTTTAGGGAAACACCAGCTACCACGAGACCCAGGATAAAATCGCTAGGGCCGGCAGCGTTTGTAAGTGCAGTGAGTGGATGCAGTGTACAAGAGCGAGACCCAAGCAGGAGCTGAATTCTCCAGCAGCACGAGGCTTGAGGAATGGGACAGGAAAGTCAAAGTGAGAAAAGGGGCAGAAAAACACTCGCGCTTTCCATAGTACTACTGTTGGGCAAGGGGAAGTGAAGAACTTGGCATCAAAGGCATCAAAGGCCAGATCTTTAAAGACTTCACCTCCTGGGTCGGCGGAACCTGCTCTTTGTGGGGTTTTAGGGTCCCCAGGTCAGAGACGATGGGAGCCTGTTAAAGCCACCAGCTTTAAGTTGTAGCAGCTTCTGGTGTTTTGCTCTAGTTCGGTTCCTGGCATGTTGCCTATGAGGGCACCCGATACACAGCTTGGATCTTCCAAAGTGCTCCTCAGCCAGCGTGATGCAGATGCCTGAGCTTGGGGCGCTAGGTGTGGTTTATGCAAATTTGGCCATAAATTAACATATAGTGTAGATGAATGAGGTGCTCCGATAATTACATGGTGCTAGTGCAACCTCTGTGCAGTGCAAAGGCTGCACCTCTCAACTACAGTGAGCAGACTCCGAGGTGAAGGTTCTCCTAGCCGTGTTTGCTCCCCACAGCACAGCTCAGTGGTAGATCAGGGCCAGCTTAGTCGTCCCATGTGCAGTGGGTCTCTGGCGCTCTCCAGCTTCTCTTTTTAAACCCTCCCGGGGGTTTTGCAGCTGCTCACTAATTCTGGGGCCGGATTGTGCCATTGAGGCCCGGCCCGGAAGAGGGGGAATCCAGAGTGCTCCTGGCTTCCCGGGTAGCTGGGGGAGGCCTCTTCACACAACGTACGGGCAGCTCAGGGGCTTCATGCTAAAGCAACTGGAGCTGAAAAAATACTTGAGACTTGTGGGGATCAGCAGTCGCACTTCCTCCTCCTCTGGCCATGTGTGAACGGTCACAATTATTCACCAATAGTTTGGGGTCAACCGAAATGGCATTGCTAGCTGAATAAATTAGTTGTCTACCAATGTTTGCCAAGTTCTAAATGCCACGGCCCCTGCTCCTAACGGGACAGTAACAGGCCTGGGCTCCGCGGAGCAAGCAGTCTGGCTAGAGATTAGGGGAGCAAACGGGGGGGTTGGGAGGGGAACAGCTGAGCAGTGCTGGAGCTGGAGGAGAGGGAGGGAGGCCGAACCGCGTGGGAGGGAGGCCAAACTGCACTGGAGGAGAGGGAGGGAGGCCGAACCGTGCTGGAGGAGAGGGAGGGAGGCCGAACCGTGCTGGAGGAGAGGGAGGGAGGCCGAACCGCGCTGGAGGAGAGGGAGGGAGGCCGAACCGCGCTGGAGGAGAGGGAGGGAGGCCGAACCGCGCGGGACGAGAGGGAGGGAGGCCGAACCGCGCGGGAGGAGAGGGAGGGAGGCCGAACCGCGCGGGAGGAGAGGGAGGGAGGCCGAACCGCGCTGGAGGAGAGGGAGGGAGGCCGAACCGCGCGGGAGGAGAGGGAGGGAGGCCGAACCGCGCGGGAGGGGAGGGAGGGAGGCCGAACCGCGCGGGAGGGGAGGGAGGGAGGCCGAACCGCGCTGGAGGGGAGGGAGGGAGGCCGAACCGCGCGGGAGGAGAGGGAGGGAGGCCGAGCAGCATCGGGAGCTGTTTTTTCACCACCTGAAGAAAAGCGAAGACCGTGTTACTTGACTTGAACCCTGTCAGGAGTCTCTGTGACATCAGCAGAACGTCCAGTCTGCCCCGAGTACACGCCTGCTTTCGTCTTCGCAGGATCGACTGTGGAGCATCTCCGGGACGGAGAGGAATGGGAGTGGGCGGTGCAGATGGACAGACGTCACTCTTCTCTTCTCTCTCTTCTCTTCCTTATTTCTTTCCTCTCTTCTTTTGCTCTCGTATGACACAAGAAGACGGGTACTTACTTTGCTGTAGCATGTAGACACCCCAGTCACAGATCAAGGCCACCCTGTGCCAGGCCCTGTACAAACAGACCAAAAGCGATGGCCTCTGCCCCAAAGTTGCTCATAAAATCTTGTCCTTCTCTCTTGACTCTGGTTCTAAACGACGTCATCTTAGCTGATCCCTGTGGTTGACTGTAACTATTTCCTTTAGCTCTGCACCCCTGCCATAGTGTTCCTGGGGGCTTTGCGGGGTCCATGCCGCCAGGCCCCAAGCCTGCAAACACTTCATGCAGATGCTTATCTGTAACCCCTGGAGTCGCTGGAATGTGGCTGGAAAGTTAAGCAGGAGAGGAAGACTTTGTAGGAACAGAGCCAGAGTGAGTACTTATTCCCTAGCCTTAAAGTTAAGCATGAGTTTAAGTGCTTTGCAAAATCCAAGCCTGAATTAAGACACAAAAGGTTCTTATCTTACAGCATTGAAAACAGAAATCATTAGCCATACCGTAACTAAAACAAACCCATAAACCCATGAATCAAACACTCAGCTTTTCTAACCCACGCAGCTGTTACTTAGCTGAGCATGTTTCTGGGAAGAACAGAGCAGTTCAGAATAGAACCTGAGACACCCCCACCAAATTACAGAGGGGTGGGGACTGGAGCAATTTCAATTTGCACCTTCCACAGGCAGTAATTATTATGGTGGATTTAAAAAAACCCTCTCCTTCTATTAGCTCAAAGTGCTGCCAAACATTTGCTTCAGAGAAGGTCTCTGGAAGAACAGAACAGTTTATTCAGCTTCACCTAGAGATGCAGGAAAATCACAACAAAGGGGCATTCGGTGAGCACAGGTGATGTGAATAACAAAGCCCTGGTTTGCTTGCAACGGTAGTTCCTACTCTACATTAACTTGTCGGGGGAAATCTCTTGGAAATAGCTCTGATGGTTAGCAATGGGGTACTATTTGCTGAAGCAAAGGGAGGGACTCAGAAATCTTCCATTCACTTCATATTTCAATGAATTAAATATTGCATTGAAGCAGGTGCAGGTCCCAATTTATCAAAGGTCTTAAGCACACTTTTAAAGGCCCGCTGGTTTCAACAGAACGTTGGACACATGCTTAAGGGCTTTGCTGAACCTGGGCCTCAGTGCAGAAATCCTAGCAAAGCAAGACAGAAAAGAGCCTTTCCCTGAGCCGTGAATGAATATGTGAGTTATGTGTTCAGTAATCATTTCTAGCCAGCCGCTCCCGGAAGGTAACTACACTGTTCTGCATGAATTTTAGGCTATTGCAAGAGCACCATGTGATGTGTGTGTCAGACTTAACACAAGTGTGTATTGGTACTGAGGGGAGGTAGAGAAATTTTAAGAACGTGTCTTCAGCCTTTTGAGGTGCAGCTACTGCGGGATGCCATGAATTAGGCAGATAATTACAATCAGAGTCTCCGCACACCCACGATCATGTCATGATTCATTCATAGCACAGCAGCCCTGTTCCAGCTAGCTCATCCAGTGTGGGACATTCAAGGTGGGAAGCTTTTACAGAAGTTGTTATTTTTAATTACTCATCACATTGTTAGAACTTTCTGATGTCACGAGGGGTTTGATTTCAAGCAATCCGGTTATTCCTGGAAAAATGAATGAGTGTCTCTAACTGCTGGGATTTTGCCAATTTGCATTATAAAAGAAATGAATGGCAAAAAATTCACTATATTGGTTTTATTATAAAGATTCGTTTGGCACCTTAACAACAAAATGTAGCTGCCGTGATAAATCTGTAGAATCTGTCTAAACAGCAGTTCCCAGTTCATTAGCATTATTTATTCATATTAGATGTCATTTGGTGCCTGTAGTCTTTAACTCCTGGCCTTATTTGCTCATATAAGCCCTACCCTCTCAGTGTGTCTGTCGCCCTCTAGTGGTGGCTGGAACACAGAGGCTGATAAACCCGCCACCGCCTCAGCTAATGGAGTTGTGTGCTTCAGCTCAGGCAGTAGATGTCCAAAGCTCCCAGGTTCAGTTCCCATGGCTGACATGCACACACGGGCCCAGTGTTAATTCGATGCTGTACAAACACAAAGAGATGGGCTCTGCCCCAAAGAGCTTACAGTCTAAGGATGTAGGGTACAATACAGGACACCTCGGGAATGAGCTTGTTTGTAGCTCTGAACAAAATGCTCTGGTTGTTCTTTCAGAAGTTCAACTGAACAGTGACCTAGTGGAGCTTTGAAACTTTACTGTGCAGATGAAAAATGCTGCTTTTCACCATCTTAATTTAAATGGAACAAGCACAGAAACAGTTTCCTTCCCTTGTCGAATCTGTTTTTAAACTTCCCCTTTTCTTTCAGTACTTTGTTTAACACCGTACTGTGCTGTAGTTTCTGGTTTTTCCCCCACATCTCTGCTGCGGCCTGATTGCGGATTTCTGGACCAAATGAGTGTGTGGCTGATGGATCAGTTCGTGACTCTGGTGTAGAACCTCTGAGTTCTGAACTGTATTTACTCCCTGATGTGGCATTCTGCCCCTCCTCAGCCTTCCCCTAGGGCAGAGCTCTATCTGGCAAAGGAGGCTTAAGGCAGTGTCTACACTGGGATCCCAGACATGGGTGTAACTGCACTGATGCACACCCCTTGTGTAGACGTGATTTTTGCTGGTGCATGTTGTGTTGCGGTGGTGTTAACCCGGTCAACACCGTGGCTCGAGCAGGGGCAGCTAGCTGATACCCCAGCACAGCTGAGACCTGAGTTTAATGCAAATGAAGATCTGGTGAGTTTTGATGTGCTGAAGCCGATATGTGACAGAGTGCATGGTGCAGACAGGCCAGCCTGCACTCTGATCACTCCGATATTAATTAGTTCCCCTAGAGAAAGCTGACGGGTAATTAGTGAGATAGGAGGCACAGGAAGGAAGTACAAGGTGGGAGAGGCAGGAACAGGGCTTGTCTTGCCTTGCAGAGGCTCAGAGTAGGGAGACCTCCATTCCCTCAGGCCCTGGTGAGAGGGCCAAATGCCAGGTTACTACTGTAAGACTATGTCTACACTACAGCCCTTACAGTGGCGCAACTCACTGCAAAGCCTCCTATGTAGCTGCTGCGTGCCAGCGGGGGAGAGCAACCCCTGATGCCGGTAGGGGTGTGGTGCTTTGGTTTTCCTTACCACCAAAAGCTTTGCCGACAAAAGTGCTAGTGTAGGTGAAAGCTGAGTCGACTGTTGTGAAGAGGCTGGTGGGAGACGAGTTCTTCTCGGCACCCCGCGGGAGTTGGTGCCGTAGACACAGGGGAGGGATCCTCCTACCAGATTGTGGAGCTGCTCCCCGGTCGCTATTCCTCCCTCTGTGACCTTTGCACGCACATATCACAGAGATGAAGAACTGGAGGAGCAGCAAATTGCTAGATCCTCTGTCTCTGCTCCTGCCCTCTGCAAACAGCTGCTACAGGCAGCACCCCCATGGCGATGGGCTCTGGGATGTGATTACTGCAGGCTAAGCAAAGTGCGGGGAGGGGTGCAGAAAACTTGCAGCACAGCTGATGTCCCCGCCCCTCACTTGACTCTTTCCACCTGCTTTCCCCACATTTTGCATGAGGATTTTATACTCCATGGGCAAACCGTTCCCTGTGACATTCAAGACTTGTGTGACAGAGTAGAATCCTTCCTCTGACTCTTGTGTGAATGTGACCATACCTGAAGCTGTAACTTGACCCCAGGGGGGAAGGGATGTAAAGACACAGGAATACAGGGGTGTTGCTGGAGAGTTAGTCTGGTGCTGGCAAGGAGCTGCAGGCAAGCTCTGCCTGGCTCTTGGGCCCCCAAAATGGACCCAGCGGAGGGGTCGAATTCGCTCTACCTAGATTACGTTCCTGTCATCGAATAAACCTCTGTTTTACTGGCTGGCTGAGGGTCACGTCTGACTGTGGATTTGGGGTGCAGAATCCACGGGCTCCCCCAGAACCCCGCCCAGGCAGGCTCGCTGCGGGAAGCACATGGAGGGGCAGAAGGTGGTGAATGCTCCGAGGTCAGACCCAGGAAGGTTGAAGTGGGTACCCGTGACGCTCCTAGCCTTGGAAACAGGCTTTGTACGGAGAGGGGACACTTCCCCCGGAATCCTAACTGGCTTCCTAGGGAGCAAGTTCCAGACCATCGCCTGGGCACTCCGTGATGACTTGATATGCATCATATGAGCGGCATTAGTTCGTTATGATTGAACCTGTAAATCACATAGTACAATCGCCCTTCCCTGATTGGATGAGTATAACAGCTGACAGCAGAGCTTTACAGTTGCATGTGAATCTTGATAAGGTTTTGCCTGAGGTACCTGTACAGCCCCTGTGACCAGAGCAGCTGAACACCTCACCACCTTTACTAGCAGGCCAGTGCTGTTATTGCCATTGGACAAATGGGGAAACTGAGGCATGGGGACTAAGTGAATTGCCCAAGGACACGTGGAGATTCTGTGACAGAGCAGGGACTTAAACCCAGATCTCACATGCACTAAGCTAGCATGCTAACTTAGACCATCTTTCCTCCCTCTAAAGAAGCCACATCTGGCTGTGAATTTCTCAGGGAGCGGGATGAAGGAATTTTAGAAAGATTGTATCCCTTTCCTTTCTGGGCCCAGGGCCTCATTCCCGTTACAAGTCTGGCTCCTGTAAAATCTGAGGGCTGGGTACAGAGTTTAAATGCAGTTCTCCCTCCCTGCAGTCACATGAAGTAATTGCAGGAGTATTTGTTGTCCTAATTTCAAAGTGTGAAGGAAGATCTAAGCCCAGCTCTTTTAACTGCCTCTGCCAGGACTCCAGTGAAGGGTTTTGGCAAAGTTGTCCCTCTGTTGTGTTGAGCAATGACTCACTCCACACAGCAGGAGATCTGAGCCTTCTCCGCTCTTGGCTCTGTTTCATCTCTGCTTTCTTGGGCAGATGTTTGCACAGCATCCAGCCTTACGGGGCCCTGAAATCAACGGGGTGGTGCAGGCGTTGGTGGACTGCCCGTGGAATAACACAGCCTGGACATGGTAATTAAATAAGAATCCAAAATATAATTATTAATTTGCAAGGAAAAAAGAATGCCCAGACTCAATGGAAGCAGAAAATAAAAATAACCAATGTAATCAAAATGGGCTGTGCTATTTGTAACTTCCACTTGTTTCATCCTAATAATATTGCACTAAGAGAGCCTCTTCCATCCAAGGATCGTAAAACACTCTACATCTATTCCTCAACTAAGCCTTCCTGTGTATCTACTATGTGTGGATTGGGAGCATTATTATCTCTTGTCTACAGATGGGTGGGCTTGGAAGGATTAGATTATCATCTGTAAAAGTTGATAAGCGTCGATTTCATGGTACGCGCACAGCACAGACCGATGGAAAATATTTCCACAGAGAATAAATGGAATTGACAGATAGGCCAAGTAAGAAAAATGCTGCTTGTTCATTTCTTAGCAGGTGATTTAAGGCTGTTTACTGTGTGCGTTTTGACCTGTGGAGCTGCAAAGGTGTGTTTTTAAGGTGATAAAGCTTGAACCTTTTGAATGTGGACATGTCCTGTCGTTAAATTGTCTGCTCCCCCCCCCACCCCATTGTCTGACCCACCCTATAATTTCCCACAACAGTGAAAATGAAAAAAAAATGCTTAAAGAAACATTGATCTTATCCTTCAAAATGATTTAAAAAGAAATACACTTGAATTCTGCCAAGCCCCGAGATGGGAAAGGAGCAATTTGCCCCAGGCCGTACGGAGAGGACATGGCTAATCCAGACATGAAGTTCAGGCTTCTTGGTGCTCCACTCTGCTTCCTCAGAACATCCTCCCTTTGCAGAGTTTAAGGCCAGACGAGACAACCAGATAGATCATGGAGTCTGCTCGTCTGCACATCCCAGGACACTCAACCCCACCCACTTCCCCTCCGATTCAATCCAGTAGCAACCGCAGCCCTCGGGAGACTAAACGATCAAGGGACCCAGGGGCCCTTGTGCCCAGGGCCTGTTCTTCTCATCTCAGCCTAATTCATGTGAAAACCTGGAATAACCAGCATATCCTCGTCGAATGCTCTTAATGACGCTCCTGCGAAGCAGGGCTTCTCATTTCTGCATGATTGTCACCCTAATAGGGAGCCATCTCCCTAACGAACTGAGCAGAGAGAAAACGATGAAATCCACCAGTAGACCGCTAAGCACAGCCTGTTGTTTACAGGCTATTGGTATGCTGCGTCCCTTGCCTGGCATCTGTGATGCAGATGAACGCGGGCACCGTGTCAAAGCGCAGCCCTGTACGCTGAACACCAGGGCACAGAATGACGTCTGGCTGCCAGCGATTTATCAAGCAAAATGAGCACACGACTATAACTCACTGATTAGTTCTTCAGCACCGTCCGCGGCCCCTGGGTGTGAATCAATGTGTTTGCCGGGTGTTGAGCTGAGGCTGAGCGGACCTGAGAGCAGGAACAAAATGATCATAAATAAAAAGAAAGTCCAGGGGCATTTTTCTGCACAAATAGATTTTTCAGGCAAGATTTTCACTTTGTAAAGCGGTTTGAGGTCCACTGATGGACGGAGCGAGATAAGAACCAGGTGTTAGTATTTGCCATTATTATGTAGGCACCCCAGTCAGTGGCTGGATTTGGGGGTGTAACCCCAGCAGTTCCTGCTGAGGGCGATGGGAGCAGTTGGCGCCTGGGCAATTCTGAAAATCTGGCCTCCAAATCTAGAGAACCTTTTGGTGGAGAAATAACAGCACCCGCTGGCGCGTCTCAGCGGTCGATCTCAAAGCACTTTCCAAAGGAAGTCAGGCTCCTCGTCCCCGCTGTACAGAGCCTACCAGGGCCGGACATTTGCACCCGTATTGCCAACGGTTCTCCTGTCTGTGGCACGATGGACAAGCCAGGAGGAAACTGGTCCTCTTTGACCGGACAAGCCGGGAACTCTTCTCCTGCTCTTACCCGCCTCTCCTTGGTATGCAGCACTGATGTACAGGACCAGCAAGAAGAGACGTTTGAGTGAACACGACTCCTAGAATAGCCTCAGTGCTGGATTAGCTATGTATTGAACTCCTCCTGAGCTCATTTCTGTCAGCTCTGTTTGAAGACAAGCCCCCCACAGAGCTGTCTGCTGTTCCAGGGAGATTTTCTTATGGCCCAGCACTTGGCAGTCTGTTCTAGACGGGGCGGGGGGGGTGTCAGCGTCTCAGCTCAGCTCACTGGCGTTGCTCATTGATGTTCTTGGTCCCGTGGATGGCGCACAAGATTGAGCTAAGCTTAGCTCTGCCACTGGCCTGCGGGGTGAACCATGGGCAAGTCACTTCACCTCCCCATGACTCGGTTTCCCCATTTGTACAATGAGGTGGTGCTAGTAACCTCCTTTGTAAAGCCCAGTGAGAACTAGGCAGGAAGAGCGCTAGGTGAGAGCTAGGGATTTACTCTCATTTGTATGGATCACAGTAGCACCAAGAGGCCTCCTCCAGATCAGGGCCACGTTGTGCTAGGTTCTGCACATACACAGAGTGAGCCCCAGTCTTTGCCCCACAGAGCAGCCAGGCAGAGGACGGGGTGGGGAGCGATGGCACAGAGCGGTGAAGGTCACACAGCAGGTCAGTGGAAGAGTCCCGGGTCTCCTGGGTCCCAGCCCGGTGCTTTATCGCCTAGGAAGGATCATTGTCAAGGGCACAAAGGGCAGGCAGGGGCCATGGGAAGTCCAGGCCAGCGGGCTGCCCGACTCCCATCTGTGTCTTTGAACACCTCTGCACTGTGACCACGCCTGTCTCCCATTAGAGCCACGTGCGGAAAGGTCACCACTAAGACCCTCGTTGCTTTAAGAACCCGCCAGCCCGGTCCTGGCCCCGGCACCGCTGCGTGCTGTCGCCAGCCGCTTGGGAAATGAACCGAGTCGAGTGGCTGCAGATGCTGTTAATTAAAGCGGTAACGACAGAACCATGTCATCATCAAGATAAACAGCCCCCGAGTCCAGGCCGAACGCTGCAGAGCAGACTCCTTGGGCTGTGGACAGTGCCGGCGGCTCGGCACCCGAACAGTGACCAGCCGGCAGGTTCCCCGGCGGAAGGGCCGGATTGGGGCAAGACCCCTCGTTGTGGGAGGGGCGGGAGCAGAGGGAGATCCTGTTACAGACCCCCCGCCCCAGACACCTTGAACGTAACAAGCACGCAGCACCTCCCACTGTCTGAGTATTGAACATTTCCCTTGACATTTCCAATGGTGATTCAAAAGAGGGAGGGAATGTTACCAAATGCCATAAACATTTTTTCCTGTGTTTCAGCCGGAATTTAGGAGTTGGTTGGTTCGGGGCATATCCCAGCAAAGAGTGTAGACCAGGGCTAAGGCTCCCCAGAGGCCTCCAGCAGAGCCAGTGCACAGACGTGGGATCCCGGGGGATGGGAGTCGTTTACAAACGGGGTGTTTGGTGGACAACAGGAAAACCCGTTGCAGACTCATCAGAAATTCCCAAGGCCGCCCTGGCTGTCTGAATGCCAGTCTTCATGTGCATTAAACCAGGTGACGCTGACTGTACATCATCTTCTCTTTACTTGCTAGAACTGTTCTTACTGTACATGGAATTCAAAAAAAGTTCTCCAGATAGAGCCATAGGTCATCGATACCACTGGGCCCAGATCTTCTCCTGGTGGGAATCCAGGTAGCTCCACTGGATCTTGAAGCAAACTGAAGCTGTGGCCCCATTGGAAGTGCCGATGATTCCCTTGTCATCTTCTCTGGGGAGCTACTTTGGAAAAGTCCTGATGTGCCCGATGGGCTGGGTGTGATATCCCAACCCGAGAGATCTGGGCTGCCCTCCTGTTGCTTGCAAACCATGGAGCTGATGCATGAATCACGGTGGATTAGGTCATTCTGAATTGCCACTGCACCCTGCCTTGCGCAGGCTGATTTATGGACTTGTGTACTCAGTGAGCTCTCTCCCTGATGAGTGGGGACTTTTCCCAGGAGAGTCGGCAGTGCGGGTCCCTGGAGTAAAGCAGATGGCTGACTAACAAAGTAAGTCCTTGTTTGTTTGTTTCTGTATAATGATCGTTCCTAGGGGTAGCACCAAAGATCGGGGCCCTCTTGTGAGAGGCAACGTACAGACCTGCCCCAGAGGTAGGACACAACCGGTGGGTGAAATCTGGCTGGGAAAGGGGTGGATTGGGAGGAATGGGGCCTTTTTATGTTGTTCTGAGACAGACAAGAATCTGCTCTAGTTAGGGGAAGCTAGAGTTTATGGCAGGCTGGATTTTAGATATCTTTACAAAGTCACTGTCTGGTTCTTGTGGTGAGATGACAACATTTATTAATGAGTATCCAGTCGGAGAACTTATGAAGCGGTGGTTTGAAATGATTGGGCTGATCTGTCCCAGAAGTCCTAGATGATGAAATGTTAACAAATGACACCCTGAAGCGCATTTGTCTGAAGTGGATACAGTTCACCAGGTGAGACGTTACCCGGACCTTGGGGAACATGCAACCTAAGCCGCTTCCGCTGTTTAGTTTGGGGCAAAATGGCTGAAGATGAGAATTTCAAAACTAAATAGGGGGTTTAGGCACACGCCAGCCATTGGTTTCAATGGGAAATCCCTGAAATCTCCTAGAAAGCCTTAATCAGAGAGGTAGCCGTGTTAGTCTGGAATAGCAGAGGTAACAAAGGGTCCTGTGGCACCTTAAAGACTAACTATAAAGTTTTGAAGCATAAGCTTTCGTGGGCTAATACCCACTTCGTCGGATGCAAGCAGTGGGTATTAGCCCACGAAAGCTTATGCTTCAATACTTTAGTTAGTCTTTAAGGTGCCACAGGACCCTTTGTTACCTCTAGAAAGCCTTAGTATTTTTTCAGGTAGAAGGTCAGATTCTTTCCTTCTCTGAAAGAGCAGAGCTTGGATGCCTATCAGCTTTCTGGTCAATATTGGTTTTGGGGTTTTTATAAAAAACAACCCCCAAACCCAAAAGTGGTTCTGTTTTTGGTGCCCCACCCCCTTAGTATTTGTGCATCTAACACTAAGAGTAGAACTGGCTGGAAAATGGATTTATTTTTTTCGCTCATGGAAAAATTTTGGACTTTTCATCAAAAAACTCCAAACATTTTTTTGATTTGTGACTGAGAATCTTCGGTTTTGAGGTTTTTGATTTTTTTTCCCAAGGAAAAATTTGTCAAGGAAATCAGACACCTGCTGCAAAATGTTTCATTTAGTCCAAGCTTTCTGGTTGTGAGGGAGGGGGCAGTTCTGCTCGTGTCCAGGGAGTGACGCTGGTGGGGAAGTGGTGAAATGGGGCGATGTCTGTGGAGCGAGTCGCGGAGAAAGGGCAGTGGGGCGCAGGAGAGAGGGGTGAACTCGACATCACCTCTGCTTCATGTTTCCCCCGTACAGAAGATAACATTCCTCATCAAAATTCCAAGTCGTCCACTATCCCGAAGGAGTCAGATTAAAAGGGAAGAGGCGAGAACCTACTCCAAGGAAGTCGCCTTGGAAGAAATCACTGGCATGCTATGCTATTCATTAGTTAGCCTTCCGAATCAAATTTGTTAAAACAGCAGGGATGGCGGAAGCTTTCGATGGAAATAATCTTAAAATAAGCACTTGGTGTGAAAATGGACACGACTCTTTGCAGACTCATTGGCAAGTCCTTATCCCCTTTGGTGAGTAGTTACTCACATGAGTAATGCCCTAGACTTCAGGGGGACTACTCATGTGAGTAGTTACTAACTGGTGGGAGTAAGGAGTTTGCATTCTGCCCTTCAATAATACATAGCTCTTCTCTGTAGATCTCCAAGTGCTTTACAAAGGAGGTCACTACCATCCTTCCCATTTTACAGATGGGGAAACTGAATCACAGATTGGTGAAGTGACTTGCCCACAGACACCCAGGAAGCCAGTGGCAAGGTGAACTCCGGTGTCCTAGTCCACTGTGCTAGCCACACTGGCTCCCCTGCTGTGCGTTTCATGTGTAAGGCTGTGTTCTGAGCAGTCCAGAGAGCCAGGCGCTAGATCGGCAGAGACTGGCCTCTTGTGTTTGGCTCACCCTGGCTCTGAGCAGACAGGTCAGATCATGCCGGTGGCTGTTTTTATTTTGCATTTGGTTCTCCCCGTTTAGAACTGCAAGCTCCAGTCTCCCAGCTGGTTGAAATCCACGTCACTCCTTTGACTTCAATGGGGCTAGGCTAGTTTACACCGCTGAGGATCTGACACCTAGCTCGCAAGAGAAGATCTGCCAGCATAATGCTGCTTCGCTGATGAAGTAATTAATAATATTGGAATAAACATCATCTCGCTTAGTGCCGGCAGTCCAGAGTAGGGTGACCAGACAGCAAATGTGAAAAATCGGGACAGGATATGGGGGGTAATAGGAACCCCTATAAGAAAAAGACCCCAAAATCGGGACTGTCCCTATAAAATCAGGACATCTGGTCACCCTAGTCCAGAGGCTCCTGTCAGGTAGATGACAATTCATTTGATGTGCCTGGTAGTTCTTCCCTTGCGTTCCCTTTTCAGATGATGCCTCTCGCTGTTTGAATTTCAAAGAGTGCTCTGCAGCATTTCTCGTTACTGACGGTACGTGTTTACAGGCGTCGTCCCCGCCTGCTTAGTCGGTTCACCGTGTTTGATGTGATGCCCAGGCGCAAAGGGCCATAGCATGCAATTCATTTGGAAGCAGAACTCTTCATTGATTTCAGCTGGGAGCTTTTCTTCAACACCCCCGGTGCGATCAGGCCTGAAGTAACTTAGTGATGTATTTACAGGGGAAAACCCCTTCCCTTCTGGGTGTGTGTGTGTGTGTGTGTGTGTCCGTTTCTTTACAGCCAGGGCCTTTGGAACTCTCCATTTAAGGGAAAGGTTCCTTAAGGGCTTAGACTGTACCTTTGACTTACACAGCTGTATATGGTAGAAAGATCCCACCCCTTGCC
Organism: Sternotherus odoratus; assembly: GCA_032164245.1. Lineage (NCBI taxonomy): Eukaryota > Metazoa > Chordata > Testudines > Kinosternidae > Sternotherus > Sternotherus odoratus. The sequence continues at coordinate 168,896,904 of JAVMKO010000003.1, forward strand.
CCGTAAAACCTACCTAGGGCCAGGTCTCCTGTAGTCCCTGCTGGGAACAAAAGGGGGCAGGTTTGGCTCCATGTCCTGCGGGAGGGTGAAGTATTCAACTAGCAATAATCATGCCTCGGATTAACCTCATTGGCTATGATACCGTACTGTTACTACACCCTTTACAAGGTCACACTCGTTAATTTCCTTCCTGGACCAAGAGGGTGGAACGGTGTCTCTGGGACACCAGGCCTCTGGGGCAGTGCAGCTAACGCACCACCTCATGCCCAGGGCTGGGTCTAAAACCTCCCGCCAGCCCTGGCTGTGTCTAGTGTCTGGATGTCATCAAATGAATCCCATTCCGATAGTGATGTCCCACCAAGGAGAATGTGGCCTGCTGACCGATCAGGGCTCCCGTTAAAGCCCGAACACTTCCTGGGGTTAAACACAGCTCAGTCCCTGGGCATCTCTGGGGGTAACCAGGCAAACAGCCCCGATTGGTTGTTAACATCCCTTCACCTCCCGCTAATCACCACTTAAAGCCAGGGAAATACCCAATCAGCGGTACCAGGCAGGGGGCCGCAGGTTTAGACAATACGTTTCTGGGCTTTAACTGAGCGGTGGAAGTTTTGATAACAAGTTCCCTGCCTTTTACAGGGTCATTTTGTGAGCCCCAGGCAGCGTGCTCTGTATCAGCCGAGTGGAGGAATCCCTTTCCTGAGTCTTGCGATACGTTTGGGAACCCATTCGTTAAGAAGCATTCAGACTCTCTCTCCGTGAGTCTTGCATGCAGCCAAGTCATTTCCCCTTGCCTCGTCCATTTTCCCTTCCATTATGTTTCTCTTCACTGTCACTCTACATGTGGGTCGACTCCAGGAGCAGAACATGACCCACTGAACTGGGACACTGGAGCCTCCTTTTTGGGTTTAGACTTGGAAGCTGAAATTAAGACTCACTCCCTCGGTGGAGGTAAATTGGCCTCACTCCACTGAAGTGGAGAACTTTGGTTAGCCCTCCCCCCGGTGCGGCATTGGAAGGATCCAGATCTGAATTGTGAGGAACGGAGCTGGGACAATTTGCATTAGATGAGAATCTGGGTCTGCGTTTCTTTTATTTTCTGCTCTCTTACCAGTAAAGGAGATTATGAAATCGATCTCAAAGTAATAGTAAAGGCCCTGGACAGTCTAACCCAGTGGGGTCAGACCTGCAGCCCCTGGGCTGTGGACTTCCCAAGAATCTTTGGGGTTGTCTGCACAACCCTGGATCCCATGCCATGTGAGTGTGCTTTGGAGAGTGCATCAGTGTGTAAATCCCCCAGCGTGCGGTGATGAAGTCGTTTCAAACACCACTAAATCAACGCCTGCTAAGGAGCATTCAGCATGTGCCAGCAGGATCCACACAAGGGAGTAAGAGGGTAACACAACGGAGCGCTCTACAAATCACAACCCCCGCCTACAGGTGTAGAACCACTTGGGTGCATTTCAGGGGGGCTGGTGAGGCGTGCGTCTGGTGGAAGCTGATACGTGTCTGGGCGAGGGGAAGTGGCACTGACAAGAGCTAATCTGCCAGCTGGAGAGCAGATACCCTCACCTGGCAAACTTCCCCTGAGCCCAAGGGTGGATGTCAGTAACCCCCAGCCTGGCTTGTCTTTCTCCAGCTCGGCGGAGTGTGGCTCTGCGTCTCAGCAGGCTGCCATTCGAAATGAGTGTCACACCCCTGCTGTAAACCCGCCCAGACGAGGAAGTGGAGTCAGCACCGCGAAGTCAAACCGCCTCTCCTCTGACACTGGGTCGGATCGAACGCCGCTCTGGGAACAGGGGTTAGCCCCTGGGTAATGGAGACACAAGGGGATGAAGAAAGGATGTAGACTTCTCCTTGACCCTGTGTAGACAGGGACTGACAGAGCTGGAGAGAGACAGACTCAAGTGTCTGCCAATTAGGGCGATCGTGGGAGACGTGAACTAGGCTGCTCTGCTTGCCCGGTAGGGACCTTCCCCACTCGACTAGAGAGTCTCTCCCGCTCTTGTCTGTTGGCCCAAGGACTACTAGTCCATCAGTTGAGCCAACCACTCCAAGAGGACAGCCGGAGAGAGCCCCACATTAGAGCAGCCCAGAGCCCAGTGGTTCCAACGGATTGGGGCTGATTCATGGTGGGAACTTGTCCTGCAGCCTCCCGCCCCCCAAGTGAGGGCTCTAAGCACTGGGCTATTCGGGGAGAGGGCGGGGGTCTCCCTGTTACTGCACACAACCTTCTAAAGGCTCCGGCTCCTCCCAGTGGGGCAGGGGAAGCTTGTTAAACTCGACTTTTTAGTGGGGTGGGAAACCCGTTGCCTGCCCAGCTTTAAATTTAAGCTCCGTGCTTCAATTCCCCACTGGGGACAATGATGCCCCCTTTGCCTGTCTTGTCTAGTTAGACACGCAGGTCTTCAGGGGTGGATTGTCTCAGGACGGGTGTACACAGCGGGGGAATTTTAGGCACTACTGCGATCGCAATAGTAAGAAGTCGGCGTTTGTGGTAATTCAGGAAGAAGTTGCAAATAGAATTGTGACGTTAATGCCCAGATGTGCAGCGGCTTTGTTCCAGTTCCCGGGGAGGAAGATGTGGGTCCGTATTAGGAGACTGAATGGCTCAGGAGACTGCTAACCTCGTTCAAGGGGAGCCTTTCACATCTCAGCCATCTGTCTGAATCCGGCCAAAGCCCGCTGGGCCTGAAGATTGTTATAAGTTGATGGCTGTGTTGCTTCCTTATAAGAAACCAGATGGTGGAGCCAGCCTGTTTGCTAGCTGACAGATGGTCCCATCTCAGCGAGCACTAACTGGTGCCTTTCTTGGCAGCGGCAGAAGATGGATCAAGAATTCCAGTAGGCATGGAAATGGAATGAGCCTCTGATCTCTGGGGCCTCTGATCTCTGGGGCCTGGCCTTCCAGGCCATGTTACTACCACAGTCCTAGTGCAGACCCTGACCACAGCACTGCTGGAGCTGTGCAGATTAGGACCCATGGGCCTAGGTACATTCAGCTCAGTCCGTGCTTAGGCAGCTCAGTAAGTATCGTGATTTTCAGAGAGCTGAGCAGGGACCGCTCCTGTACTTTGAAAACCAGAGCCCCCTTTACGGCAGTGTGGATTGAGTGCATAGCGTTACACACCCGAGGTTGAAAACATTAGGCTATTGGGTGGAAGATTTCAGCCTCCCAGGGTACATCTTCACTACCCGCCGGATCAGCGGGTAGCGATCCATCTATCGTGGGTCGATTCGTCGTGTCTTGTTTAGACGCGATAAATCGATCCCGAAAGGTGTTCCCCGTCGACTCCAGAACTCCAGCTCACCAAGAGGTACAAGCGGAGTCGACGGGGGAGCCCGCTGCCGCCGTGAGGATGCCAGGTAAGTCGACCTAAGATGTGTTGTTGTGTTATTCACGTAGCTGAAGTTGCGTATTTTAGGTCGACCCCCTCCCCCCCTGCTCGTGTAGACCAAGCCTAAGTCTTTTCCCCTGACCTTGGTGGCGGGTCAGGGAACATGCATCCCACCATAGAGCAATGGGCCTGTAACGCTCCGTCCTGGGTGACCCCAGGACCTCGGAAGCTAAAAGCAATAGCTTTGCCAGCTCAGTCTGGACAGCCAGTCACTGTTAACTTAATGGCCGTTGCAGGCTCATAAAGCTGTAGGCAGGGTCTCCCCCTCGGGGGACGAAGACATACAGCACTGGTGTGGGTTCTGTAGGACCAATGCTAATCCACCCGTTTCTCGTTGTCCCTCTGGTTCGGTTCGTTAGCCTTTCAGTGGTTTCGTTAAGCAGTGTGGGAATGCTGATTTCTCACGCTCCCTTTAAGTGTCACGCTATTTCCTAAGTAAGCACCAAGCTTGGTCTTTAACACCTGGCTTCTTCTCACCCTTTTCTTTAAACCTACGTCACCAGCGCTGAAGCTCTGTGGGGAAGCTGCAGCGACCCCATCTCCTTTCCCTGATGTCATCCAGAGATGCACCAATGTGCTGCGTTAGTGCAGGAGAACATGAAATGAATGATGGAGAGCATGGAAATGATGGGAATCTGTTTTCAGCGCTCACTGTCTCTATAGCAAAGCGTAAAACAAGGGGGAAGAAATCACTCCTTCCATCATTCACCGCAGCATTGAAGGCTGCATTAATCCCAAATGATTTGAGCTAGTTCCGTGCTATGCAAGCTGAAGATGGCTGGAGAACCTCAGGGGGGCTGTTTATCTGAACCTCGGTAGGCTGGGCGTATTTCTCTATTGCAGTTGAGGTGCAGGGAGCAAAGAGAAGCGAGAGAGCCCCTCTTAGTCAGCTGAGCCTCACGATGGGGAAAATGCCTGTCTCTAGAGCTACATGGGTGACAGAGAGATTTTGAATCCTGCACTAGCCTACACAGCCTGATTCAGTCAGTGGAGAGCTTCTCCTGGCCCTCTGTGGGAATTCGAGTCAGACCCTGGGTTACTGTCTGAATTCTGTGCCGTGGCTCTGATCCTGGGCTCTGGTTCCAGCATAGCCAGCCTCTCGAGCAAGGAATTCGCTCTCCGGGACAAAAGTGCAGCCAACACGTGTGTAAAATTCTGTGCATAGGATCCTCTAGCTGGATTGCTTTTTCTAAGCAATAAAAAATCCTTGAATTCCTGTGCCCTTTCTCCTCTTTCAGGTGTAGCATCTGGTGCTCGGAATACATGGTGCTGCGTTTAGTGCCAGCAGTCACCCCTATGTCCCCTCAAATTGCCATAACTACCTCCCATACCGCACTGCATGGAGAGCAGCTCCCTCCAGCACTCTCCCTTCCCTCCCCCGCCCCAGTGCAGCAAAATCCTCCTGCAGCCACTTGCCTGCCCGGAGGAGGGGAGGAGGAGGTGGTACTGAGCAGATTTCCTCGGGGCTGATTCTTCCTGGAATGGGTCCAGAGTGGCAGCACTTCATACAGGGAGCACAGCCAAGCACATGGATCTGGCCTCATCTTTCGGAGAGGTAGAGTAGCAAAGTGGATGAGTGCTGGCTGGAATAGCGGGGGACAGGGGCTCCGTTACTGGCTGCACCTGACATGATCTTGTGGAACATTCACCCCCCTTAGTTACCAGGTCTGCAAAGTGATGCTGTCCTTGGTTTCCTTTATTCCCCCCGTTAAAGTGTCATCCATTGGTTCAGCAGGGATCGCGTCTTCCCTTTAGTGGCTAGTCCACATAGCAGGATTACAGCCTACTACTGCTGCCAGTGAAAGGAGCTATTCCTTTAGTTCAGGGGTGGGTCTGTGCTGAAATGGTGGAGGTTCTGGATTTCAGACGGGCTCTGAGAAATGAATGAATGGGGAGCGTTTTTGTTTGCCGTGTGGTAGCCATGTTGCTCCCGGGATTGGAGAGAGACAAGGTGGATGAGCGAATATCTTTGACTGGACCAGCGTCTGCCTGTGGGAGGGACCAGCTGTCACGTGTGAGGCCTGCAGAAGAGTTCCGTGAAACTCAAAAGTTGGCTGTCCCCTGGGAGTTCCTGTTTTATCCTCTGGAGGAGGAGGTGCCGGCTCCGTTCCCGCTCCAGAGCTCCGCCCGGGCGTGGCCAGCACTGGGCTGTTCTGCTCCATGATCACAAAATGGATGGGGGCTGATGTCTCGTATTTCCAGTGTTAGATCGTTGTGCACAGGACCACGCCTAGATCTCACCAGGCCTAGAGGTTTCACGAGCCGCCTGCCCTCCTTATTTGTTCCTTTGCGTGGAAAAAAGGAGAGTGGGATGGTTTGGGAAACACTGGAAACAGCTCCAGGATTCAGTTGCTACAGGGCAGGAGCCTCTTGGTTCTATGACTGAATATCCAGGCTGCTCCAAGTCTTCGGGACAGGGATAGTTGTGGGGGAGGATACAAAAGGATAGCCGTGGTCTCTGTCAGCACAGGTCAGTTTAGGCAGCTTTCTTGGTATGGACACACAAGAACAGAAGACCAACGAATTCTGAAGTGTGTGCACCAAGGAGTAACCGCCACATGGCCCGCGATCTCTGGGGTGCCCAAGCTACGGTAGCACAGTAGGACTGTGTCTGTCCCTCCCTTGTAACCAGACCACCTTCTGCATCTCGCCGAGCCCAGTCTGGGGGATGCTCACTTTGCAAGGAGGCCACCGTCGCGGTGGTGCAGCACTCTGAGCTGAGGAGTAGCCGACCGTCCCGCCATATGTGGCTGGTTTATTGTGTGCTTTGTTTTGGGAAGGAACCTCTGAGATGAGATGCAGTTTCCCCCTTTGTGTCTCAGGACTCCGGAGAGGCCTGCTCTGCACGTCAGACGTTTCTCTTTTTCTGAGCTTTGTTCAGCCGCTCATCTCCCAGGGATGGACTGGCTGGGGGGCAGGTTGGGCTATTACAACCCATGCTAGGAAAAACGGGGCCTTTGTCACCCTCTAGTCTAGTGGCTGGGCCACATAAGGCGTTTGAGTTGGCTGCTGCTCCCCACTATCCGCTTTAATCCTTTAGCTTAAGTCGTTTTAGCAGGAAGGTCCCAGGTTCAAGCCCCGCTATAGGCCCACGGAGGACACTCCCATTCCCCCCTTTCCTCCTCCTCCCTCCCTCCAGGAAGGCGACCATCGTCCTTCTCATCCACTGCGAGAACCACTCCTTGCCCAGCTCCTCCTGCATGCTGGGGGTAGCCCTGCGGGAGTGACATGGCTGGGTGCAGGGAAGGGGGGGAGCTGCTGGTGGCAGGTAGGGGTCCGTGCTGGGTCTCTGGGATTGGGCACCTCTCTTTCTGGTCCTTGGCCCAGAACTGGTGCCTAGATCCATTTGCGGGTTCTGGGAGTCTTGGTCTCTATCCACTTCTGCCCCATAAATTGGGGAAGTTGGACCCTGGAGTGTGCACCCACCCTCCCCGCAACGTATTACTTTAAAAACACAGAGGTTTTGTTGCGTGTTAATTAAAATGTAACTTTTCAGAAAGGTTCATATTTACCCCCTCTGGGTAGCATGTTGTATCCGATCCCTACCCTCCAGCGTATCTACCACTCCTCCCAGTTTAGTGTCATCTGCAAACTTGCTGAGGGTGCAGCCCACACCATCCTCCAGCTCATTGATAAAGATATTGAATAAAACCGGCCCCAGGACCGACCCTTGGGGCACTTCACTCGATACCGGCTGCCAACTAGACATGGAGCCATTGATCACTACCCATTGAGCCTGATGATCCAGCCAGCTTTCTACCCACCTTATGGTCCATTCCAGCCCATACTTCTTTAACTTGCTGGCAAGACTACTGTGGAAGATTGTATCAAAAGCTTTGCTAAAGTCAAGGAACAACACATCCACTGCTTTCCCCTCATCCACAGAGCCACTTATCTCCTCGTAGAAGGCAATTAGGTTAGTCAGGCATGATTTGCCCTTGGTGAATCCATGCTGACTGTTCCTGATCACTTTCCTCTCCTCTAAGTGCTTCAGGATTGATTCCTTGAGGAATCCTCCTTCTTCCCTTTTTTAAAGATGGGCACTACATTAGCCTTTTTTCCAGTCATCCGGGATCTCCCCTGATCGCCAGGAGTTTTCAAAGATAATGGCCAATGACTCTGCAATCACATCCGCCAACTCCTTTAGCACCCTCGGATGCAGCACATCCGGCCCCATGGACTTGTGCTCGTCCAGCTTTTCTAAATAGTCCTGAACCACTTCTTTCTCCACAGAGGGCTGGTCACCTCCTCCCCATGCTGTGCTGCCCAGTGCAGGAGTCTGGGAGCTGACCTTGTTCGTGAAGACAAAGGCAAAAAAAGCATTGAATACATTTGCTTTTTCCACATCCTCTGTCACGAGATTGCCTCCCTCATTCAGTAAGGGGCCCACACTTCCCTTGACTTTTTCTTCTTGTTGCTAACATACCTGAAGAAACCCTTCTTGTTACCCTTAACATCCGTTGCTAGCTGCAACTCCACGTGTGATTTTAGCCTTCCTGATTTCACTCCTGCATGCCTGAGCAATATTTTTATATTCCTCCCTGGTTATTTGCCCAATCTTCCACTTCTTGTGAGCTGCTGTCTTGTGTTTAAGATCAGCAAGGATTTCACCATTAAGCCAAGCTGGTCGCCTGCCATATTTCCTATTCTTTCTACACATCGGGATGGTTTGTTCCTGCAACCTCAATAAGGATTCTTTAAAATACAGCCAGCTCTCCTGGACTCCTTTCCCCTTCATGTTCATCTCCCAGGGGACCTTGCCCATCAGCAGAAGACACACAACACTGGTGAACTGGCTCTAGATTAGAGTGTATTTTCCATCTAATCGGTGGCCTAGATCCCTCTCTTCTTTAACTTCCTTTTTTGCTCCATTTTGATCTCAATCTGTCTTTTATCACTGATATTAATAGAATCATATTGTGTGTCTGCTTGTAAAGTGGGTGGTAGTACATGCAAATTATGATAGGAAAATGACAGCTGCTCCCATGGAAGCATACTCCGAAGGGCTTTGAAGATATTACGGTATCGGAGAATCCCCCTGTTTTTGTTCTCCCAGCTTTTCTCATGGGCATCTTCTGCACTCAGTCCATAAATGAGTCCTGCATTTAATACCTGCGTTGTATTATATTGGCTACATTCAGAGACATCAGCTGATCACCAAAAGGAGAACGCCGAATCCAATGCTGTCTTTAAGAATTGAGAAAGCAGCACACGGTGGTTTGTAGAGCTCTGCACGAGGGTGACCGTGGGGTACGTTAATCAGAGCCAGGACAATTTACCCAGTAGCCACTAGCTCAGGAAATTGTTAATCCACCAGCCCCAGGCCATCCCCCTCCCCAGTGCAACCCCTGCCTGCCAGCTCTGCTGGGGATCAGACGCCCCTCCAGGCCCAGAGATCATGCTGTCCTGCTCTCTGCATGCTGGACCTCAGGGCATGCTCCCTCCCCAGACACAAATGAAATCAATTAACGTTGCCTCCCAACACTATCCGCAGTGGCGGCAGCGCGTCCCTCACACAGCAGAGGAAATCCCTGGATGAATGCTGCTGTCCCCACCCCCAAGACACTTCATACTGGAGATCCTCCTGCCCAACATTGGTTCATGCTGCTCCCTGTTGGGGTGGTGTCAGCAGAGAGCCCCCTGGGCCATGCAGAACGGTTCTGCCAGTGCCTCCTGCCAGCAGTGGCCTGCTGGGCCCCTCTGGACCCCACCGGCCGCCAGCCACCCCCACCCTCCCAGGGGTGGCCGCTGGGTCCCGATTCAGCCAGCCCCTCCCTCTCCTCAGCAGATAATAGTGACCATAGTTCTAGGTCTGGTAGGTCCCTTCCCTCGATCCCCAGGCTAACCCAGCGCCGCCCAGCAGCCTGTTCCTGGCCCTGGTGCAGAGAGGCTGCGTGACTTGCGGTAGAGCAAGGAAGTGAAGACAAGGGGTCTCACCGTGCTGTAACCAGTGGATTCGCCTTCCTCTCCGGAGGGCAGCTCCCTGCAGACTCAGGCAGGGGGCACTGCATTGGGTTATGCTGGCATGTTTGCAAGGGGATGTTTGTCACATCTAGCAAGACGGGAAGTTTTTTTAAGATGCTCACGGGGATTCTGCACAAGTGGGTGATATTTGCCCAGGAAAGATTCCTACTCATTGTAGAATCTGAAATCTAGGACTGGGAGGGACCTCGAGAGGTCATCAAGTCCAGGCCCTGGCACTCGAGACAGGACTACATAATAACTAGACTGCTCCTGACAAGTGTCTCTCTAACCTGCTCTTAACCTCCACTGTCGGAGATTCCACCACCTCCCTAGGCAACTGATTCCAGAGCTCGACCACCCTGACAGCTAGGAAGTCTTTCCTAAAGCCCTGGATGCAGCTTAAGCCCATTGCTTCTTGTCCTATCCTGAGAGATTAGGGAGAACAATTTATCACCCTCCTCAACAACCTTTTATATGACTTGAAAACTCTTATCCTGTCCCCCCTTACCACTGCTCTGTCAGTCTTCTCTTCTCCAGACTAAACAAACCCAATGTTCCAGTCTTCCCTCACAGCTCATGTTTTCTAGACTTTTACTCATTTTCTCCAAGTTGTCTACATCTTTCCTGAAATGTGTCCAGAACTGGACGCAGTACGCTGGGTGAGGCCATTGTGGGCAAGTGGATTTTTCAAGTCCTGATGCCAACCAAGAAATAAGAAATTTTTTCAATCAAACCTTTTTTACTCTTCAGAAAAATGGGGCTTTATTAAAACAAAAATCTTCCCAGGGAAAAGACTGAGTGCAGCTGAATTCTCTGGTGGGAAAATGAAATCAAAATCAAATGCATCAATGTGTGAACATCAAAATGTTTTGATCAAAAACATCAAAACAAAATATTTTGATATTTCTCAATAGATTTTTTTCTGAACTTTTCATTCTAGCGACAGTTTCAACATTTCACCTTTTTGTCCCGACTTGGGATGAAAATAAATGTCAATATCAGAATTTCAGGTGGGACAGAAATTCCATGGTTAGAACAGCTGTAGAGTTGCATGACTTGTCACATTTCAAGAACAGCAACTGAGCAATCAAATTAGTAAAACTGTATAAATGGAGAAAGAAAACCGTGACTCGTGTGGGTTTTAGAGGTAGATTTCCAAGCCCCATACAAGAGATTTAAAACCCAATTTAAATATCGAGAGTGATCTTTCATTAATGATTTGTCACCAGGGCGTGTGCAAGTCTGACTAATGAGGAAAGTGCACCGAAGAAGAAAAAATCCATCATGCTCCTTGTTAAAGATTTCCAAGGCACAGAATGGGGATGGAGCCAAAGGGGGGGCTAGGCTGCTGAATACCATGTTGTGGATAATATCTGCAGCGGGTACAACTACCAATTGTGTTGACAACAGCAAATAAAGAAACGAAATCCACTGCAATGGGCGGGTCCTTGGGCTAGAACAGGGGTCTCAGACATGCGGCCCGGGGGCCACATGCGCCCCGCAAAGCCCTTCCCTGCGGCCCGCCAAGCTTCCTGGCGCCCCCCCCCCCCGGTCCCCCCATAGCAGTTTGCAGGACGGAGGGGCCAGAAGTGGAGGCTTCTCTGCTGCCTGGCTGGGCCGCGCGTGTTTCTAGCTCTGGACTTCCTAGATTGCTCTTGCTTTGTTTGCCAAACAGCTGTTGGTGGTGCCTAGCGCTTTCCAGGAGGGAATGGGGAGCTGCGTGCTCAGAGGAGGAGGTGGGGCAGGGGTGGGACCTCTTGGAAGGGGTGGAGTGGGGGCAGAGCCGGGGCAGCGAGGGCAGGGTGTGTGTCAGTGGTGCGGCCCTCGGGCCAGTGCACTAGTCCTCATGGAAGGGGTGGAGTGGGGGCAGAGCCGGGGCAGCGAGGGCGGGGTGTGTGTCAGTGGTGCGGCCCTCGGGCCAGTGCACTAGTCCTCATGCGGCCCTCGTGGTCATTTGAGTTTGAGACCCCTGGGCTAGAATATTAAGCCAGGAAAGTTGAACCATCCCGAATGGGGAGAGGAGCTTTAACCCAAGTGGCTGGTCCAGCCCTGCTGACCGGTGGAAAGTGACATGCAAGGGAATCAATGAACCCTCCTGTCCTTAAAAAAAATGTTCACTCCAGGCATCTGGAGAAAGGGGTTTTTACCCACGAACGCTCCTGCCCAAATAAATCCGTTCGTTTCTAAGGTGCCACTGGACTCCTCGGTGTCGTGCCCCCCCCCCATGCTTCCCTACTCTCCTTCTCTGTTTGTACTGTCACTGTGAGTGGTCAGTCAGGGCCCAGGGCCGCACGGCGCTCGGCGCTGTACAAACAACAGAGCTGGGCCCGGCCCCAAAGAGGTTACTGTAGAAGGAGCCCTAGAAAGTAGCACTGAAAACCTGTTACCGCCTAGATCGCCCGGGAGGATCGTTCCCCTCCCCAGCTGCCAGCGCAGGGGGGCTCCCTATAGCCTGTTCCTGCTGCTGGGCCCAGGCCAGTTGGGTTCTCAAGCAAAGGGGCCTCCAGCTCTTGATGGATTTATACTGCCGGGTTGGGGAGCAGCCTTCATGCCCATTCTGGCCTCACACTGGCTTTACTGGGGGCACTGGTGCAACTGGCTCACCCTGCTGCCTTCACCCCTGAGTCCTGTTGAAGCTCAGGGGTCACTGCTCTGGGGACCCAGCAAAGCACAACCAGCCTCAGTAGCGGGGAGCCCTGCAGGCCTTTTCCTTCTCAAGAGGCCAAGCCAGGCGCCTCCCCAGCGGGATGGGGATGGGGGCAGGGGCGGCAGACCCCAGGGGAGCTGCTCAGGGACGTTAAGCCCGGGGCTTTGCATGGGTTGGACTCGAGGGCCAGGCCGGGCTGTAGCGCTGTTGCTGCCAGGACAGGAGCCAGGCAAGGCGGGGAGGGGGCCCCACGGCTGGCGGGGCGAGCCGAGCTCCGGAGAAGGGCGTGGGGCACCCCCCAGCACCGCTTCCCGGCGGGACTTTCCGCGCCCGCCCCCCCGAGAGCGGAGACGATTCACCCGGCTGAGACGGGGCGGGAACCCCTCGGCACCCCCCGCAGCATGGGCCGCGGGGAAGAGCCGGTAGGTCGCTGGCCGGGGCCGGGCTGCCTTTAGGACCGGGCGGGAGAGCGGGGCCGCGCGATCAATCCCCGGCCAGCCCCGGCAGCGGCTGCTGCGGTTCCTCCGCTCAAACCTCCGCCGCCTCCTCCCCGCGGCAACCGGCTCCGCCCGCAGCCCGGCCTCCCCCCGCCGGGGCAGCTGCCATGCGGCCGCGGGGCCCGAGCGGCGGGTCACCTTGCGGGCCAGGTGAGCGGGGCCGGGGGAGGATGCGGCGGGGGGGTCCCAGCCCCGCTCCCCGGGGCGGCCTGTGACCGCTGGGCTGCCCCAGCTGGGGGGGGGGGGTTTGCAGGCATCGCCCCCCCCCGCGGCAATGGAAGGGGCGCGGGGCTCACGCGGTTTATTTTCCCACCGGGGGCGCCCGGTCCCGAGGAGCTCAGCCCCCCCCCCCCCAAACCCGCTGGCCCGCGCTGTCCGGGGCCCGGAACGGGCGGGGGCGGGGGGCGCCCGGGGCGGTCCCCTCCGCCCGTCCCGCTACCCCCCGGGGAAGTCGGTTTTCCGCCCGGCCCAGGCGGCCTGTCGCGGGGATCCCCCCGGGCAGAGCCGCCTCCTGGGCTGGGAGCCGGGATGCTCCGCTCCCGCCGCCGGCGGGTCGCTCCTGCCCGCGGAGTGCGGCGCGGGCGGCGGGGAGGTGGGTGTCGAAGCGGGAGCCGAGCCGGGTGCCCAGGCTGCGGGAGAACCGCACGAGAAGAGATTTGCTCCGTCCGTGCTCAGGTAGGAAGCGGTTCCCCCGGGGCCGGGAGTCTGGACTGTGGGTCCGATCGCGGGGGGATCTGGGGGAGGCTGGGAGCCGTTTGCTCCCCCGTTTCCCGTCGGTAACATGGAAATGCAGCTACCGCGCATCGGTCTCCAAAGGCTCCGTTCGGGACAATTTGCAAAAGGCTTTAAGGTCTTTCTGTGCCTCGTCCCCCACTCCCGTGCTGGCTCCGGGGCGGTATCTTTGTAGGGAATTCCTAGGTCCAGTTTATGCCGGGTCGTCTGCAAAGCACCATTTGTTTGTAACAAAAACTGTAGCAATGAGGCGTGCAAAGGTGTCTCCAGTTGTATTTTCTTAAAATGGACAGAAATGGTGAATTATCCAGTGAAGGGAGAGGAAATTTCCTGGGCTCTGACTCATAAGAATGAAAGGGGGGAAATGACAAACAAGGAAGGATAAGTGAAGAAAGGAGAGACAAGAAAGAACGGATGAAAAATCGAAACTTTCTGGAAGGGGTTAAACATTCCCTTAAAAAGGAATGTCAGGAATCCCTCTGAACCTGGGTATTAACAATTAACAGCTGCTTGATACTGGGAAACCCAGGCAGATGTGGTGGTGGTATTTTCAAGGGGATTACTGCGGGCTGTAGAACTCAGCCAGAGTGGAGAATACACTAGTAATACACTTGTGCACATTCCTGTAGGAAGAGAGTTATTAATTATTGTTAATGAGTTGTCTACCTCAAACTAGCAGCATTTGGAGCCTCTTCAGACTAGTTTGAAGCTCCGCTGCCTACAGGATAAATTCATTCTCATTTTACTAGTCAAGGTGACATTTTAGCCACAATTTTGGTTCTACGGCTCATGTGCATGTTTAGGAGAGAGAAATGCATTTGTAATAAATTAAATCAAGGAAAAGAACATGGCAATCCTCCACCAGCACATACTTAATAAATCACACGCACACTGAAGCTCTTAGCTGTACAAATGCGGATAGAATGCAGTTGCACTGTATGTCTGCAACCTCTTCAATTTAACCTAATTAATTCTGCATCCAGTATTCCAAATGCTTTGGCTTGCTAGGATGGTATCCGAAGGTGCAGCGTATAGTAGCAGTGCCCACTAGTGCGCTGGTATGATCCTCTTCCTTTTCGCTATAAATTCCTATCCACAGGCATTTATAACTCCGCTATAAATGTCTCAGGCCAGGACAGCACCAGTTTGGTCTGCTGTTGAACTAAGACTGCAGAGCCGGATAGCTTTGCTGACTTCCGAATGTTTGTGTGCATCCTTGCTGTGTTTTTTCGGAAAGACGAATCTGACGGGTCATGATTTACATTGTGCCAGTGGGAGAAAATGGAAACAAAGCGAAGGTTTTAATATTAGAAATAGCGAACAGGGTTGGTTTAATCAAGATGGACTAAGTCGGTGTCTATGCTTGGGCGTCCGAATCAACAGACTAAGTAATACAGTGGTTCTCAAACTTTTTGTATTGGTGACCCCTTTTGAACACCAGGCCTCTAAGCGCGACCCCCCTTAGGGGTTGGGCTGGGGGGGGCTGCTGGCAGCCCTTTGGAGCAGGGGCTGGGCTGGGGTGGGGGTGGGGGCGTGCCTGCAGCCTGCCATGGCAGGGGCCAGGCTGGGGGTGGGGGGTTCCAACAGCTCGCCGCGACTGGTCTGAGCTCACGAGGGCGCCTGCCGCGACCGGGCTCAGCTCACTGGGGTGCCTGGAGCCGGCCGGGGGAGCGTGGGGAGCCCGCCGCGACCGGGACCGAGCTTGCAGAGGTGCCTGGAGCCCGCCACAACTGGGGCCTGGCTCGCGGAGGCACCTGTAGCCGGCTGGGGCCAGGGGGGCACGGGGAGACCACCGCGACCGGGACCATGCTCGCGGGGGCTCGACTCGTGGAGGCGCCTGGAACCGGCCGGGGCCAGAGGGGCGCCGGGAGCCCACCACGACCGGGGCTGAGCTCGCAGGGGCGCCGGGAGCCTCCTGCGACCGGGCTCAGCTCACGGGGGTGCCTGGAGCTGGCCGGGGGGTGGGGGTGGGGGTGGAGGGAGCCCACCATGACCGGGACTGAGATCATGGGTGTGCCGGATGCCAGCAGCCCGCGGCAGGGGTAGGGGCCAGCTGCAGGCAGCGGGGGCTCGCGACCCCCGCAAAACTGGCTCACGACCCCCAGAGGGGTCCCGACCCCCAGTTTGAGAACCAGTGAAGTAATACATCCTTTGGCCAAACTTTCCTACATGTGATTAACATGGTGGAACCTTAGAGCCATTCCAGTGAATTCGATAATAAGAAACCGAAGAGCAGATCCCCTGCTAGCACAGATCAGCGTCGCTCTAGTGATTTCGATGGGGCGGGGCTAAGGATCTGGCCCGAAGGACTCAGCAAAGCATGTTGAGTGTCGTCACAGAAGTGGGACAGGTTCGGGTTAGAAGGCCCCTGGTTTCCATTGCACCTGCGAAGGCTACATTTCAGAATTGCAGTGCAGCACATGTGGCCTGTCCGTATGTGTCTGCAGTACACGGGATAGCTTTAGACAGACCTATCCTTGTCCCTACAGCAGCCTTTGTGAAGGTCCCCGTTCCCCACCCACACAGACCTGCAACCCTTCTGTATTTTTAAGCTCTGATGTCTCGATTCAGCAAAGCATTTGAGTGCGTGTTTAGTCTGAAGTCAGGGGGTTTCAGCTTTGCTGAATTGGAGGGCCGGGCCTGTTCCTTCCTCTTCCCAGAGAAACCTGTGTTGTGGCTGGGAACCCCACAAGGTTCCTTGTGCGTTGTCACTAGATTGGTGGATGGTGCTTGCCTGGCCCCAGGAAGAAACAAGGGGTTATTATCGAGGCCTGCAGAGATCTCAGGGGATCTGGCTGCTGACGGGGCTTCCCGTGCTTGCTGGTGTCCCCTGCGCAGCTCCGAAGTGTGGTATAGTCCTAAGAGAGCATCGCTTTTCCGTGGGTTTCCCATGGGTTTGCAAGGGGAGCACAGTGTGCGCTCTACTCCTGCCATCTCCCCATGGGCCTCGTCCAGCAAAGTTTGAACCTGGGTTTGGTTGTCCGGTCACGCTCCATCACAGTCCAACCCCGTTTAACTTGCCGTTGCATGGCTCGTAGGCACTGCTGTGTCTCTCTGGCTCTGTAATTGCTTAAAAACCTGATAAAGCAAGTTTTATTGCCCTGACTGTGTCCGCTTAATGGAATCCTCCTTCCCCAATACATTGATACTCGCTCTGCTACTGTCCCAGGGAATCGTTTCACATACATTCTGAATTGTCTGTTTTCCCCATTGGTGCTTCCCATCCTCTGCTCGGTCCGTCCCTGTTACGTGTATTACGGTAGAACCTGGCAGCCCCAGCTGAGATCCGGGTTGCGCTTTAAGCTCTGTACATTCGCAGTCCTCGTGCTGAAGAGCTTCCAGTCAAAATGGACAAGACAGAAGGGGAAACTGAGGCACCGAGGTGTGAAATACCTGGGTGAAGGTCACAGAGCAGGTCAGTGGCAGGGAGATGAATAGAATCCAGGTCTCCTGGGTCCCAATCCAGTTTCTAGAAACCTTGGACCGCTTCGTGTGTCAGTGGATTTGCTTCTGTAGGCTACTTTGGACAATGTAATTGAGAAAACAATGTAGAAGGTGTTCACAGGACTGAGCCCGGCAGCCATGCACAAGGTGTGAGGCCAACTGTAGTGCAAAGGGAGCTCTCATTTCCCATGCCCCCCGGAGCACCAATTGGAGAAGAGGCGGAACGGGACCTTGCCTATTAAACTGGCCTGTTGCTGTTGGCTTGCGATTGACCTGCTGCCTCTGTTACCTCTGTAGCAAACTGTGATCTTGCTCGGGGTGTGGTCTGGTCCGGCATCGTTCATTTCAGTGCCTTGTCCCTCAGCCTGAACGTTCTGGTTGAGTGGTTCCCACAGATGCGATTACCCTGGAGAATCTCATCCTTGTCCTCTCAGTGCTCAGAGTTCATGCCGATTAAACAGATTGTGTGAGGTTACAGCTGATCCTGTTCGAGGGGGAACAGCCCTGGCGGCCTCAGGAGAGAGGAATCAGACGGCTGGCCCCCGGAGGATATTGGCTCCTATCTCAAACAGGGTCTGCTTTACCATGCTGGCTGCAGCAAATTGCTCATTGATGGTGAACAAGGACCGCTGACTCTGTTTATGTCTGGGAGGCAGGAGGGATTTGTGATGAAGGTATTGGCCTGAAAGCCATCAGTCCTGCTTTTGATTCCCCGCTTCCTCACCCCCTTTTTCTAGAAGAGACGCAGGGCGAGACCCTTGAGAGCACATAGGCCCTAACTTCTATTCATGGCAGTGGGTGGTAGACGCCCCAACATCTGTGAGGACCTGGGCTTCAATCTACCTCTGTCTCGTTTCCCCATCTTCAGATGGCAGTTAAGAGCAGTTCTTGTCTGGTGTGTTTAGACGGTAAGGTCTTGAGTGCAGGGATGGATTTTCCTGTGTGTTTGTACAGAGTAGAGCGCTGTGGGCCCTGATTTTAGAGGTGCTGTTGTAACACAAATCACAATATTAGAGAGGAAAGAAGCCCTGGTAACTCACCCCCCCCAAGATCTCAGGTGGGAAGTCCATCTCCAGTGGAGCAATAGAAGTGCAGGGAAGTTCCACCCCTACGACTATCTGACTCTTATCTAGCACCTCTCATCAGTAAATCTTGAAGTGCTTTGTAAAGGCGGTCAGTATTATTTCCCACAGTTTATAGATGGGGAAACTGAGGCATGGGGCAGTGATGCAACTTGCCCCCAGTCACTCAGCAGGCTCCTGGCAGAGCCAGGAGTAGGAGCCAGGTCTCCAGAGTCCTCCTCCAGTGCCCTAGCTGCCTCCCCTTTAAACTGCTCAAATCCAACAGTGATGGATGTGCTATGAAGCCTGCAATAGCGTAGAAAAAGGGCAGCGGAGTTTCTTTGGGCCCCACGTCCGTGGAGAGGCGATCTGAATTTATCCCTCAGGGATGCTGAGAAATCCTGGTTATTGTGATGATGCAGAGTTAAGGTTGCAACTGAATTGTCATTGAATGCCCAGTTCTGGCCTTTGCTAAAATCTACAGCCAGGGTCAGATTGGCCTTGAGTATGTGAGGTGAAGTCTGGACCAAGGTAGAATTTTCCTACTTCGTTTGACCTGTTTTCTGGTGTATGGGGTGAATTCTTAATGGCGCCCGGAGGAGTCCGTGGAGTCACTTTGGATTTCTACTGCATTGAATGAGAGCAGCACTTTGCCCTTCCCTTCAATTAAGAATTAAATTCTCCACACCAGAGCACAGATGTATCTGCAGGCTCCAAAGTGCAAGGCAGGGCTGTTTGCTTTCCTTCTGCTTGGCCAAGTGACCTCCGGTGCTGACTGCGAGGTTCCTTTCTGCCGTGGCCGTCCTTTGAGCGAAGGACAGGTGTCCTGTCGGGCTTCAGAGTGCATCAGGGCCCGGGGCTTGCCTCCGGTTTGGAAATCTGCTGATGGTGAATAAGGGAGATCTCCGGGGGGCAAACCCCACTGTAGAGACCTCAGTGGGGCTCCCAGTGAAGTCAGTGGGGGAGGCTCTGGCATAAGAAGTGAGCGTACGTGTGTTTTCACACTTTACTCTTGGGGATACTCCAAAGCGCATCCCACTGACACCTCTGTGGAGTGTCTGAGTGACCCCGAGATGAGGGGTTCTGGGGGCGGAGCTAAGAGACTCACACGGTCTCTGGGGCAGGATCGGAGAAGGGGGAGGCAGTAGAACTGAGCTGCCAATCAGTGAGGAGAAGGATGAGCCTAGCTGCTGGCGAGGCACCGTTACCTGGGCCTCCACGGGAACGTCTCTCCTCGGGCTCTGCTCGGAGCTCTGCCGGGAACGGGTCTGGGCGTTCAGCTCCAGGCAGCTCAGAGTTCATTACCTGAGCTGGAAAAGCAAATGGCAGTTGAATTTCCCAGCCAAGCCAGAGTAGGCTGAGTAGCATCTTTAGAGCCCTGCCAGCGTCGCAGCGCCAGCTGCTGCTGTTGCTCTGTGCTTTGGTCAAGTGACAGCGTGTAAAGCCTGCAGGCTGGAGTCCTGAGACCCGGGTGCCGCCCTCCCTTCTCTTCTGGGCATATTGTCTCCGGAGCGCGCCCCCTCTATCAGACACGGGACAAGCCAGGGACAGCGATCTGGACTGATTCCACCTTCCTCTGCTCTCCACCCGTTTAGTGCAGTTTTTTCATCCTGCACCTTTCGGGGGCTGCACGCACGAGGATCCTCAGCTGGCATCCCGCTGGTCCCTGTTCTGCACATGCTCAGATTGGAGAACGAGAGAGCTGCAAGTGGAACACGCGTCACTGTTGCCCAAACGAAAGAGGGGAGGCGGGTTGGTCCTGGGTGTGAGACACCGGACAGGGCCGCAGGGGAGGTGGGTTCTGGCTGCGGGTGACCCGTTGTCCAGCTCTGTCTGACAGCGACTGTCCCTAGTCCCGGGTGTGTGGAGGACCTCACACGTGGGGCCCCTCGGTTTAACTGTCATTCAGATGCTAATACATTTGAGACAAAGCCTGAATTTCTGAACAGGGAGCAGCTGGGAAAAGCCAACTGCATAACCCTACTGTCCTCTCTGGGGTGCCGCTCACTTTGTGCTCACCAGCAAAACGCCCCATTGATCAGCCTCACAGAGCCAGATCCCGTGTGCTTCTCCGATCCCTGGCCTGGCCAGGGGCTGCAGGTTAGGGTGAGGGAGGCTGCCAGGTGTGTGTGGGGAGGATGCTCAAAACTAAGCTTGGGTCGATGTCGCTGGTTTGGCCTGTCGGGTCTTAGTGTAGGTGCAACACGTAACTGGGACTCATCACCCGGTTCGGCCTGACGGTTGGGTCAGTGGCTTCCCCGGGCCGGGCCCTGCCGGGAGAGCACCACGACCGCTGGGCCTTCCTCTTCGATGGGCAGACGTGACTCGCTCTCAAGGGCGGCGTTAATTACCAGCCACCTTCGCTGGGGTTCCAGGGAAGGGCCCCGGGCGGTGAATGTACATTAAGAGTCTCCTGCAGGGAACGCGGGGCCTGCTGAGCTCTCTAGCCAGCCGACATTTTCTGCACTACAGCTTGGCCTGGGAACTTGGGCCAGGAGTGTTTTCAGCCCTGCGAATGAGCTGTGAGGGGGTGATACCGGCCTACGAGCTGGGCAGCGAACCCCTCTGAGGTTGGGGTGCAGGAGGGAGGTTCTCTAGGTCAGAGGAGCCCTTGTCAATAATAAATTAGTTGCCGTGCTAACGGGGGGTGGGGGGTGGGGGGATAGCTCAGTGGTTTGAGCATTGGCCTGCTAAACCCAGGGTTGTGAGTTCAGCCCTTGAGGGGGCACTTAGGGATATGGGGAAAAATTAGGGCTTGGTCCTGCTTTGAGCAGGGGGTTGGACTAGATGATCACCTGAGGTCCCTTCCAACTCTGAGATTCTATGATACTGCTGTTGGCTCCCAGGAGCCCAAGCTCCAGCAATACAGAAATTAATGGGGACAGACCCCCAACAGCATAGCTGCATTGAAGTCACCCCTCCGGCACTGGCCGAATTCTGCCCTCAGAGAAATCCATGGTCAAATTCCCATCAGCTTCAGCAGGAGGAGGGTTAGGCCAACAGTGAAAATCACCTCCTTCAAATAGATCATTTAGAGATGGAAAAAGTCATAAATCTTGAAAATGTTCATTCAAAAACCCAGATTGTTTTAAGGGTAAAATATTTTGTTTCAATGATTTTGAAGTGTGTTCTTTCTTTCTTTCTTTTTTTTAACTCATTAGCTTACATTTCTAAATGAAAAGTCACTGCGAACCAGAAACCTGGCATTTTTGTGTTGAACAAAACAAAATATTTCAACGATTTAGTAACTTTTTTTACCCAACATTGTTCAGAATCTGGAGATCTGTGTTAACTGGCCCTGTATCATCAAAACCAAAATTGTTCATGAATCAATGGATTTTGATGAAAAAGCAATTCGTAAAAACAATTCTCAACCAGCTGTACAAATCGGCTGAGAACTTTCATAATTTCCCATAAGGCTCTTTTGAACAATGGCCTAATACAGGGTGAGGGCTACACCTGATAGCCAGGCTCTGTCTTCACAAAGTGACACACGCACAGCTAAGAAAATTGTAACTCTGCACATGCCTAGCAGGAAAAGTGGGTGCCATGGTCGGTGCGTCATCTTTGCTTCAAAATGCTTGGCATCATCGCCCTTTGAAATATGTCTGGTGTCACACTGGTCAACCTCTGGCTCAGAAATGCCAAGGACTTGTGAGGGTTTGGAATCAGACTGTCTGCTGAGGACTCCTCCTTGCTGCTTTACTGTTGAGAAATGTATCGATAACGCTGTTTCTTCTTTGAGTCCCTTGATGTCTATTGACCTTGTTCCTATTGCACAACAGAATTTGTTGGCATTCAGTTGCTTATTGATTAAAGCTTAGTGGTTCGCAGCTCAGGAATTTCCTCTCCAAAGAAATCAGGGACACTTTTTATTATTTTGTCATGGTTGTATTCAAATAAAGAGAGGCAAGGATCCCGCCCCGTCTGTGCTCAGAACGTTGTTACTAGCATGTCTAAGCATCAACAGATTGCGGCTCCTCAAGGATCACCTCTGCATTAGGGGAATGCATTGGCCCTATTGCTTTAGGAATGCTGAGTGGAAATGCAGTTCATGTTCTCATCCTCACAGTAATTTCAGATCCAGATTTCAGAGTGGACCAACCAAGTCATCCTTCCTGTTTAAGAAAATGCCTGTTGGTTTAGGATCTTAATTCAAGTGGGTTGCCACCAGCCAGTTAATCGTTAGCTCTGTCCTGGGGGTGCTGAAATCAATGGCAAACCGCTCTCGGGAGAGTGGTGCCTTAAGTAATGTATGTGTAACTTCACCTTTAAGGTCTGCAACTTCTGGTGTGGCGTTCCTACTTGGAGACCAGACTTGGCCTCTGGTCTACACTTAAAGAGATCAGCCATTCAGGGCTGTGAAAAATCTTGTCTCGTGTGCAACCTAACCCAAGGGGTAGACACGGTTCGGTTGATGGCAGAATTCTTCCGTTGACCCAGCCACTGCCTCTGAGAGGTGGAGTAAGTGTTGATGGAAACACCCATTCGGTCGAAGTTGGATGCGTTGACATTACGGGGCTATAGCACCATTGCCATATTGCCATAGTGTAGACATACCCTCCATGATCACTGTGGCAACCAGAGTGGCCATTGTTTGCCTTTTTTTTTTCCAAATCACCTAAGTGACTGAAACAATGAGGAGTCTGGTGTCACTTTAAAGACTAACTATCTGTTAGTCTTTAAGGAGCAGCTGGACTCCTTGTTGTTTTTGTGGATACAGACTAAGATCTACCCCTCTGCTAAGTGACTGAGGAGTCTAAGTCCCATTGTCAAAAGATTTAGGCACTTACAGCCAAAATCCCATTGGCTTTCCGTGAGATGTAGGTGCCAAAGTGCCTAAGTCACGTTTGAAAATTTTACTCTGCTCCTAAGTCACTTAGGTCCATATTTCAATTGACTCAAGGGGAGATAGGTGCCTAAATGCCTTTAAAAGTCTGGCCCTTAGGCACTTAGGAAAATATTGCTGTGTGTTCCCGAGCTCCACCCCTCTTTTCTCCCCTGGGATGGGGGAAGAACTGGAGGATGGCTTTCGTTTCCAACACTGACAAGTGATTTGTGGCTGTCTCAGTGTTGGAGTGGCCAACGTGAGACCCGTTCAGGGCTCTCGTTTTCCGATAGCTCTGAATATCCTGCCTCTGTCAGGGCCCTTGATGGCGTTTCGAGTTGGGTCTTCAGACTCACTAGTCACTTTGGAAATCTAGGCTGCTTGGTCCACTGCCAGGTTCTCCAGTCCCACTGCTCCTCGGAGCCCTCCCTAGGCACCGCATGGGGCAGGGTCCGGGAAGCTGCTGTCCCTAGGCTCTTGGAGACAGGATTAGCCTGGGCGATTTCCTGAGGATAATGTCACTGACCTTGCCATTGCTGTAAGTAGCCCATCTCTCCCCCGCTTTGTGTTCCCACTCACTGCTGTGCGGAGCAAGTCCAGTGTGTGCAACACGCTGCCAGATGAGAGCTGAGTGTTATCTGGCCAATATTAGCGCCGACACCAAGCAGGCAGGGAATTTGACAGCTGAACTCGAAGGCAGAGATAAGGGTGGTTTGAAATTGCATTTCCCCAAGTGCTACTGACACAGACAAGACTTTCCTTGCTGGGCGGCGCGACCTCCCGGCGGCGTGGGTCCTGATCACACGATGGCGGAGACGCCACTCGGGTGACTGGCACAGCAGTGACTACCTTGTGCATTGTTTTGGGGCACTGCCTGATGTATGCATCTTATCCCAAATGGTGTCCCACCTGTGGAGCGTCCTGTCGGCGTTTCTCCAGGGTGGCCCTGCCTTTCACACCCCTCCCCGTCACGCCACACGACACCCCGTTCCCTGCTCTTTCTCTTGGAACCGGATGTTGTGGCTCTATCAGCAGCAGCGACCTGTATGTCACACACAGCACTGCCACACTGCTCCGCCTGTCCATCTTCACACCCGCGGGGCTGACGCAGGCCAGAACCCAAGCTTGGTGTTTTCTTCCTGTTCTCTGGTCATTTGACAGGGGGAGGGTGCGGGGGCTGCTTGTGAGGTTTTTGTGCCATGAATGTGGAGTTTCTCCTGAGGGTCAGTGCTTAGCTGACATCCTCCTCTGGGCATGGTGCAGCCCGGTGTGAAACACAAACCCCAGGCCGGTTCGGGCCCACCGCTCGGGCCTTCCCTCTTGTTCGATGTGTTAAACGACAGCCGTTCCTGAGCTTCATTGCGCTGCGACCCCCCTTCTGACAACAAAAATGACTCCCTGACCCCAGGAGGGGGGACCGGAGCCTGAGCCCCGCTGCCCCGGGGCAGGGGTGGGGTGGGGTGGAGGAGGTTCAAAGCCCAAGGGCATCGGCTCCAGCCAGGGGCCTGTAACCTGAGCTCTGCCTCAGATTTGGCTTCGGCCCTGGACAGTGGGGCTCGGACTTCAGCCCCAACCAGTCTAAGGCAGCCTTGGCCATTAAAACGGGGCCCCGCCCCACTTTGGGGTCCCGCCGCACAGTTGAGACCCCCTGCGTTAAAGTATTTCTTTAAAAGGACTCGGTTTGAAAAGGCCTGGGAAGGCCCCACTCCTGCTAGCGGCTGTGTGCACTCAGGGCGGGCCGGGAGATCTCTGTGTGGAGCGGCTGGCAGGATTGGGGCCTACATCGCTTCAGTCGCTCTACCTGCGACCAGGTATCGGATGCAGATTTGGGAGGCCCTGATGTTTAACGTCAGTATTTATTTCCCCCTCAGGAAAATGGGAGCCGTTACTGCGGTGTGACCAGTGTTCCCGAGTGACCAGCTGAGAACCCTGTGGGAGGAAGGAGTTAAACACCATGGAGGGGCTCCTGGAACAGAGCAGTGCGTTAATGCACAGCAAGATCGCAGAAGCTGGGAAAAAGAACGGCTTAATTAACACCAGGAACTTAATGGCGGAGAACCGAGACGGCCTGGTTTCCGTGTACCCCGCCCCGCAGTACCAGAGCCGCGTTGTAAGCAACCTCGCTGCTCAAAGCAGGAGCGACCCCGTGCAGCAGCTGCTGGACCCCAAGACGCTCCAGCAGACTGTGGAGTCCCACTACCGCCCCAACATCATCCTCTACTCGGAGAACGTGCTGCGCTCCTGGGGGGAGAGCGTCAGCGCCGAGTGCTGCGAGACCACCTTCATCGAGGAGTGCTCCCCGCCCCAGGACAGCCTGGAGTACCCCGACAGCAAGTTCATCGACCTCTCCGGCGACGACCTCAAGATCCACACCCTCTCCTATGAGGTGGAGGAGGACGAGGATTTCCAGGAGCTGGAGGTCAGATGGCGCATGTTGCCTGATCGGGGGGGGGGGGGGGGAGGACACGGACGGACATGATGCTCATTTCCAGCACTGGTATGGCCCTGATCCAGCTAGGCACTTGAGCACACGCCTGGCTGTGACTCGTCAGGTGAATCTTCCAGCCCCATTGAGTTCAGTGGGGCCAGAATTTCACCGGGTCACTTCAGTAGGGAGCCTCCCAGGCTTACGGTGGTGCTGTGCTTTGCTGGGCTTTGGCCTGGATCGTCTTGGCTGGATCTGGCTCCCACTCGCTGCCCTAAGAGGCAGGTCCATGTAAGACGTGTCTGTGTTATCAGCCCTGAACCCAGCTCAGTTCTAAGCAGATGTTCTGAGCGATGGTGAGTCCGTAGCCTCACCTGGTCCAAATAAAACCGAAGGGGCTAAATGTTTCTTTATGTTGTTCCCTGGCCAGGGGGTTCGCTGGTCAAAAAGGCCCAGATGGGAAGAGTTTGCAAGCTTCCATTTTCCCTAGTGTCTATTACCCTGGGATTGGCTCATGCAACAAAAGGCAGAAATGTTTTTTTTCTTTGTGGTTTCTGAGCCAATAGGGCAGGGAAAGGGGAATTCTTCATGGTGATGTTAGGAGGAAAATCAAAGACCATGTCACCCCCTTACCTTGAACTCCGGGTAGGACGGAGGTAGAAGATAAAAATAAGCTCACAAGCTGTCAGAGACCATTGAAGAAGCACACAACACAACTTTGATCAAAGGGGAAACTGAGTCACCCTCCTTTCAAGTCAAGAAAAGGGGGGTAGCAGCTCCATTTATTATGGGTACCAGGCAAACTTTATAGAGTATATCACGAAGGGGAGGAGGGTGGGTGGAACGAGGTAGGTAGTCACTTGAAGCATGCGCGTCAGTAGACCATTACATCAATCATAGGTCATTGCCCTCCTAATGCAGCTGGTCTCCGGACCTCGGTAATAGTTACATTATTCTAACACTTATGAATACATAGTCTATACTCACATATATAGGAGTAATAGCATGAATACAATGCAATCTAGAGATAACAACACACTAGCCACATACAGCGAGGGTTTGCAGACTTTGCAGCTGCATAGCCAAGGTTACATTCCAGACACTGATAGCACTAACTCTTTAGTGTCAAAGCACCATTTCATCTTACCCTCCATAAAACTCCAAGCTAATGATTTTACAACAATGGGGAGTTAACTGTGTAATTGCTGGTTAGAATGAATAAATGGTTAGAACAAGCAGGGGAAACTGATTTTATCTGACAGTGAGGTTAGTGGCCGCCAGGCGAGAGACCTGGCCTTAGCAGGTGTGCCGGAGAAGCTGGCTGTGAGAACTCTGTCCTGTGGTGTTTGCCAGGCAGCTCTCGGGGCTGGGATGTGAGGAGAATAAATTGCACAGCTGTCCCCTTCAAAGCCAGCTGCTCCCCGGCGGGGTTGATGGAGATAATTGCATTGGGTGTTTAATTGCGTGATGCTGTTGTTGACACATCTGGCCCTAAATCCTGCACCGAGAGCCCCTCCCATGAGGTGAGCTCCAACCAGCCGGGCCTTGTTTCAGTGAGAGCCTGGCCTGGCCTGGAGCTGACAGGCCGGGGGATCAGTGGAGGGCCCGTGTGTGCGCTGAGTGGGTTTCTCCCTCTTTCCCCGGGTTCTGGGGTTCTTAACAACACACCATACAAAAAAACGGGGTCTGCGGTGCTCCAGGGACTCTTCCTGCAAAGTCTAGTGGCTGTTCGGTCGGGTCTGGCGTGTCTCACTGCACACAGAGGGGCAGCGTGGCTCTGAAAAGCTCTCTGTAAAATCGGGGCAGGGCGAGTAGCCTCCCGCTTTCCCCCTTTGCTCTCCGAGGAGATAGGTGAGACGCCCTCGTTCCCCTTCCGTCGCTGTGGGGAGCAGCATCTGCTGGTGGCTCAGGAGACCTACGTCCTGCCCCACCTCTGCCCCGACCTTCAACGTGACCTTGGCGCATTCTGTGCCCTCGTTCGATTGCACGGCCTATGAAGCGGGGCACGTAGCACGCGATGCGCACCGACAGCGCCTGGCGCGGCCCAGCCCCCATCTCAGGTGGAGGCTCCGCCAGCTACTGTTCTACCACAGTGGGGGACCTGGGCCGGTTGCTCTATCCACACAAGTGCTTCGAGCAGCCACGGTCCACGGGACGTCCTCCCCTCGGGGACCGGGTAGAGTTCGGGTCACCCCAGCTGGGGCGAGTAGCTCCAGGGGAAATGCCCGGCGGAGGTGCCTGTCTGAAGATAGAGTGGCAGGGAGTCCGCGTGCCTGAGGGAAGCAAGGAAGAATGTGTGTTGTGTGCACCTGGCACAACGGGGCCTGGTCTCAGTCGATGCCTTTATAGGGCGCAAACACAGGAATTGCCCTCCCCCCCCCCCAGCCCCAAACAGGCAGGGCAGGGTCCTGTGAGGGACCCCGTCTCCCCACACCGCGGGGTGCTGAGTGAGGCTGTGATAAGCACTCGACCCGCCTTGAGCCCAGACTGAGGCGATGGTGCAGGCGGAAGCGGGGGAAGTAGATCTGTGCACGGTCCCACTAGCCAAGACGCCACGCGAGGCCCGTGCCAAGGCTGCGGCGTCCCTGGGCCCACAGGCGCTGGCTCGAAGCCAGATGAATGCTGCGTTAGCGCGGCTGGCTTGGCAGAATTGGCAGCTGCCGATGGGAGCCAAACGCTTGGTGTCTGCTAGCGATCGCAGCCCCCCGCGTGGCAGAAGAGAGCCCCTGGCACGGAGGAGGGTCCCTGAGCCCTGCTGGTGGAAAGGGGATAGCAGGGGACAGGCCCGAACGGGCCAGCCTTGACCCACCGCGCCCTGGAGCAACCTGTTCATCGGGCCCCCCAGCGCTATCGCACCTCGAATCGAGAGCAAAGGGAACCTCCCGGCCCCTCAGGAGGGAGTGAAGGAGTCCAGCACTGAGCGGTTACGGTCCAGGCTCTCCCAGGTAGTTGAGCTCAGTGGAACGCAGCTCCGCCGTAGCTTTGAGGACAGGAGCCCAAGGTCCGAGTCTATAGAGACCAAGGACTTGAATGCAGAGCCCTGATTTCTAGCCTTCTGCCTCAGCCTCCCCATCCGCCCCCATCTTCCCAGCCACCCCCGTTTCTCACCCTCCACCTGCTCCCTTACGGTGCTAATGTGACACCGAGAGGAACCTGCAAAGGGACCCGCGTGCGGGGCTCCCTGCGGGGGGTCCTCTGGAATGGGAGCGTGCGGCCCAACCATGCCTCTCTGGCTGCGATCCCTGCATCCGTTCACGGGGCTCACCCGAGGCTGGCGGTTGCTGCAGCTTGAAGGAAGAAAACCTCCGTGCAGCAGCTGCTGAGGTGGGGACGTTACTGACATTAAAACGTCTCCGTCTCAAAGCAGAAAGGAGCCTCTGAGCGCCCCCGCAGGAGCCCTGCGGACGAACCGGGCTCCTCACCCGTTACTGGTGGGCGGAGGAGTCTCCTGATCGGGAAACGGGTTTCATCCCTCCAGCTCCGCTGGCTGGGCCGCAGAGTCGTTAAGGCCAATCAGCAGTGAAGGGAAATGTGAGCAGAGATCCAAGTCGTTTTTCATCCGCCTTTGGAGAGACTCCATCCTGTATGCGCGGCACATCGCTGCGTATCTGGGAGAATCAGCTGCGGTGCCAAGAGACGGTTAGATGTGAGCTGCATGGCCCAGTGCCCATTCAAGGCACAGATTTGCAAGGGAGGTGTTCTCTTCCCTACACATCTGCGGTGGGGCTTCTTTCAGGGGCTAACCCCCAGAAGCAGACCCTTTCTAGACGGGCCAACGTGTGACCAAGGGAAAGTTCTGCCGCTTTGATTTTACATTGGTTCTTAAACTGATTTAGCTAAATATCGAATCAACAATATTTAATAGGAAGTTTAACAGGCTGTAGGTTTAAAACAAACAAAAGGACGTATTTCTTCACAACACGCACAATCCCCTGTGGAACTCCTTGGCCTTTGCAACATCCTCTGGCAAGACAGGGTTAAAAAAAGAACTAGATAAATTCATGGTGGATAGGTCCATCAATGGCTATTAGCCAGGAAGGGCAGGGAGGGTGTCCCTGGCCTCTGTTTACCAGAAGCTGGGAATGGGCGACAGGGGATGGATCACTTGATGATTCCCTGTTCTGTTCATTCCCCCTGGGGCCCCTGGCATTGGCCACTGTTGGGAGACAGGAGACTGTCCAAGGGCCAGCCTTGACCCACCGTGTCGTGGGGCAACCTGTTCATTGGGCCCCCCAGCACTATCGCACCTCCGAATTGAGAGCAAAGGGAACCTCCCGGCCTCCCCAGGAGGGAGTGAAGGAGTCCAGACCTTTGGTCTGCCCCACTCTGCCCGTTCTTATGTTCCACTGAATTTCATCGGCTGTTCTGTTGTCTCATTATCTGGTTTAGTGAGATTCCTTTGTAACTCTTTGCAGTCTGCTTTGGACTTAACTATCTAGAGCACAGGCACCGACTTCCTCTCTACCTGGGTGGTGCTCGACCCCTCCCACCTCCGCCTAGGCCTGCCCCCACTCCACCCCTTCCTCCAAGCCCCACACTGCCTCTTCCTGCCCCACCCCGGCCTCTTTCCACTCCCTCCCCCCACAGCTAGGTTTGCTGATTTTGATGGGACGTATTCCTGGAGCTTTCATCACGTAACATAATCTTGAATGAAAGATTAATCTGGCAACCCGCCCCCCAGCACCTCCTGCCTGGTGCAGAACAGCTGATTGCAGTGGGTGGGAGATGCTGGGAGGATGGGGGAGGAATTGATCAGCGGGGGGAGGGGTGCTTGGCTGCCGGTGAGTGCTAAGCACATGCTAATTTTTTTCCAAGGGCACCTATGATCTTGGGTAATCTTGTGTTGTCTGCAAACCTCATTGCACCTCACCCTTCACCCAGATCATTTGTGAATATATTGAACAGCCCTGGTCACAGCACAGCCCCTGGGGGCCCTGCTATTTACCTCTCTCCACCGTGAGAACTGACCGTTAATTCCTACGCTTTGTTTCCTCTCAACCAATTACTGATCCAGGAGATGATCTTCCCTCTTATCCCGTGGCAGCTTAGTCTGCTTAAGAGCAAACTCAACTGCTTTCTGAAAGTCCAAGTACACCGTATCATGTTCATTATATCAGCTGGATCACCCTCAGAGAATTCTAATAGACTGGTGAGGCTTGATTTCCTTGTACAAAAGTCATGTTGACTCTATTCCCTAACAGATTGTGTTCAGATATGTGTCTAATAATTCTGTTCTTTAATATAGTTTCAGCCAATTTGACTGGTACTGAAGTTCAGCTTGCTGGCTGGTAATTGCCAGGATCACCTCTGGAGGCATTTTTAAAAACTGGGTGTCACATTAGCTATCCTGCACTCCTCTGGGACAGAGGCTGATTTAAGATGTACGTTATGTACCACAGTTAGTAGTTCTGCAGTTTCATATCTGAGTTCCTTCCGAACTCTTGGGTGAATCCCACCTGGTCTTGGTGATTTTCTTACAGTTTAATTTATCAAATTCTTCCAAAACCTCCTCTGCTGACACCTCAATCTGGGACAGTTCCTCAGATTTGTCACCTATAAAGAATGACTCAAGTGTGACTCTCCCTCACATGCTCTGCAGTGAAGACTGGTGCAATGAATTCATTTTAGTTTCTTATCTTCCTTGAGTGCTCCCTTAGCACCCTAGTCATCCAGTGGCCCCAAAGATTGTTTAGCAGGCTTCCTGCTTCTGATGTACTTAACAATTTTTTTACTGCTAGTTTTGATGTCTTTTGCTAATCGATCTTCAAAGTCTTTCTTGGCCTGCCTAATTATACATTTCCACTTGACTGGCCAGAGTTTGTTCCTTTCTGTTTTCCTCAGGAGGACTTGACGTGCCTTTTTTAAAGGATATCTTTTTGCCAGATAACATCCCCTTTTACTCTGTTGTTTAGCCATGGCGGTATATCTATTTTTTTGGTCCTCTGACTCTCTTTTTTTTAATGGATTGGTTGGTTTTTATTTGGGACATACATTTTAGTTTGAGTCTCTATTGTGCTTTTCTAAAATAGTTTCCATGCAGTTTATAGGCATTTCACCTTTGTGACTGTTCCCTTTAATTTCCGTTGCTTCCTCATTTTTGTGCCGTTCCCTTTTTGAAGTTAAAGTCAGTTACTTTATGGTTGCTGTTACCAAGTGATTCAGCTATATTCCCCTCTTGGATCAGATCCGGTGAGATCAGATCAGAACTAAATCAAGAATTGCGTCTCCCCTTGTGGGTTCCAGGACTAATTGATCTGAGAAGCAGTTACTGTGTCTAGAAATTTTATCTCTGCATCCTGTCCTGAGATGACACCCAGCCAGTCATAATGGGTCTACCTGAAATCCCCCATTATTACTGAGTCTTCTGTTTTCGTTTCCTCTCTAATTTCCCTTGGCATTACACAGTCATGGTCACCATCCTGGTTAGGTGGTCAGCTGCGTATCCCTGTTGCTATCCTCCTATTATTTAAGCCCAGAATTTCTCTTCTTAGAGATTCTAAGGTACAATTTGATTCATTTCAGATTTGTACTGTATTTGACTGTGTGCTTTTTTCACTTCTAATGTCAATGCCCCACCAGCACAACCTGCTGTGTCATTCCTGTATATTTTATACCCTCATATTACCACGTCCCATTGTTCAGCCTCATTCTACCCTGGTTCTCTGATACTATGATATCAGTGAATATCTGGCACTCAGGTTCACCCTGCTTAATATTTAGACTTCTGTTTGCAGTGGTGGTGTTGCCATGTTGGTCTCTGGATATTAGAGAGCCGAGGTAGGTAAGGTAGCTTTTAAAGGATGCCTTTTTGCCTGAACATAACCTTTTGCTTTGTTGTGTAGCCACGGCAGCATTTCTTTGGTCCTCTTACTGTTAGTTTTTTTAATTTGGGTATACATCAGTTTGAGCCTCTTTATGCTGATTTGAAATGGTTTCTCTGCATGTGACTGTTCCTTTTTAGTATTGCTTCACCAACAGAAGCTGGTCCATTAAAAGATATTGCTCAACCTACCTTGTCTCTTTATGTAGACGTCTAGCATTTGTAATAAGCACTTCTAACATTTGTCTGTATTTAGTTGTCTGCCTTCCTGTGGTGTAATTGAGTGGGACTCTCTCTTTTTCATTTGCCTGTTTCTCTTCAGTTCCTGCCTGTACTTTATCAACTTCTCTCCTCTTTGCTAGGACACGGATTATCCCCTTTAATATATCCTCCCTAAGGGGTGTGTCTGTCTGAACCATGTGCTCTTCTGCACCTGTCAGCTTGCCACCAATCCTTACTTTTATAAACTCCTGGGTGACCTCGTTAGCTGGTTCCATTTTGGCTTGGGAGTCCCTTTCTTGTATAGGTTCCTCCTTTCCCAGAAGGTTCCCTGGTTCCTACTAAACCCAAAACCCTCCTCCCTATACCGTCGTCTCATCCGCGCACTGAGACCCAGCTGTTCTCCTGTGTATGGAGCTGGAAGTATTTCAGAGAATGCTACCAGGGAGATCCTGGAATTTGATCTCTTACCTGACAGCCTAAATTTGGCCTCTGGGTCTTCTCTCCTATCCTGATGTCTCTGGTACCAACGTGTGCCACCGTCCCTGGTGCCTCCCCTGAACTGGACATAACTGTATCTAGGTATCTCAGGGGGTCTGTAATCTTTGCACCTGGAAGGCAGTTCTTTGTCATGGATAATGGCTAGACAGCCCATCAAATAAGGCTTTATTAAAATACTGCACAGGTTCCTTACTGAGGTATTCTCCTGGGGCTGGGCTGCTGTCTCTTCTCCAAGAGTATCATTCCTCACTCTGCTATGCTAACATCTCCGTAACTAACTTATTAAAGAACCCAAGTTATTGATGAACTACAGGAGTGAGGAGAGTGAATTATTCACACGTTGAGCATAGGAGAATGGATTGGAGTTCTCTTGTTTTAAAACAAAGATCCAGCAGTGTCTGGAATATTCTCTGTAAAGCGAGAAAAAATCGAAGGTTCAAGTGAGTAAAAACCGAGCCCGTCTCTTTGCGGGACATATCAAAGAACGAGGCCAGGGGGCCTAGAGGTGGGTCTCTTGCACCCACACGCTCCACTCACGTCTGGTGAAAATCGCTACATCTGTGCGGATGTGGCCCTTTTCTCCAGGGTGGGAGTGCCCTGGACTCGCAGCACTTCTGGGAGGTAGAACAGGCAGGGAGCTGAGACCCAGAGGGGTCCAATGACTTGCTCAAGGTCATGTCAAGGGGAGTTTTGTCATTGATTTCAGTGAAGCCAGGACTTCACCCCAGTCTCTGTGTTAACAAACTCTACTTTGTGGCACCTGCCGGGAGGATGAAATGGTTCACGGGCACTGTTCCCGCTAAGCTGGGCGTGTGTGCGCACCGATCCTAAACCCTGTGCACACGGCGAAACACTGCGCACAGAAGAAATGTGTAGCACGCGCAGCCTGTCAAAACATAGAGGGACCATTGTTCACGGGATTCAAAGGTCTCCTAGGACTGAAGCCAGACTTGGCTATTGAGTCTGAAATCCCTGGGTGAGCATTCAGGTTGTACAACATGTGCCCAGAACAAACACCAGTGAACAAGGCGGCTTCTCCTTGGATAGGCTGGCGCGTGATAAAGCACTGTGTGTTCCTTTGAGTGCAGCTACCCTGAAATACATGCCATTCGGTTCTGCAGGGGGCAGGAGGGGAGCCTTGTCATCTAGCGTTGGATAGCGAATTGCCTTCCACCCTAACACAGTGATGAGCTTGTGTGACGAAGTGGGAGTACTCTGTGTGTGTGTGTGTGTGTGTGTGTGTGTGTGTGTGTGCCTCAGTTTCCCCTATGCATTTCTTAAGCGTCTATGTGGAGGGAAAGAAATGTGTAGCTGATGCAAAGCAAAGCCACTGCAGGTGTTAATGGGTGAAGCTGTAATCTGACCCCAGGTGGGGGAGAGAGGTCAGGTGATACCTCAAGCCAAGGGACAAAGGAGAGCAGGGAGTGGCTAGAGGGGGTTGAGTCAGTCTGGGTTTAGCTGGGAAGGGGAGAGGAGCTATCTCGCTCTCTGGCCCCAAGATGGATCCAGCTGAGGGCTCACGCTCGCTTGCTGCATGGTCTGTGTTAGACCAGATGGAAGTCATCGAATAAACCTGGGGAAGAAGCAGGAGCCGAGAATCTGGGTCTCATTCTCCTAGCACCCCAGAAGGACCTGCCTGACTGGATGGGCCCTGTTGAGACTGAGAAGCTGTGAATTGGATCGTGTTCCTGACATCTCAAATAAACCGTCTATTCTGCTGGCTGGCTGAGAGTCATGTTTGTCTGTGGATTTGGGGTGCAGAACCCATGGGCTCCCCCAGGACCCCGCCCAGGCGGGCTTGCTGGGGGAAGCACACGGAGGGGCAGACAGTGCTGAATGCTCCAAGGTCAGACCCAGGAAGGTGGAAGTGGGGACCCCTGAAGCTCCTGGCTTGGGAAACAGGCTGTGTACGGAGAAGGGGACCTCCACCCGGAGTCCGGTCTGGCTTCCTAGGGAGCGGTTCCAGACTATCGTCCGGGTGCTCTGTGACAGCTTGGTGCCGAGATGACTCAATATTCCAGTGATGCCTCTTCAGAGTGTGCAGAAAGCTGTGGTCCAGTTCTCACCTCAGCTGCACAGAACCCCCTGGTTTGGAAGAAACCCAAGAGGGCTTGCACACGAATGGGGTTTTAGACCTAGGAAACAATAATGCAACATGTGCCTGAGCTGAGAATCTGGTACTCAACAGTCCTTTGCAGTTTCTATGATATTTATGTGAGCTGAAGAATCTCTCTCCGCTATTTGTGTGCTCTACGTTGCCGTGGTATTTGTGCACCTCACAATCTTGAATATATTGATCCCCAGACTGCCCCGTGAAATAGGGAAGGGCTCTTAGCCCCATTGTACAGATGGGGAACTAAGGCACAGAGAGGCTGTGACTGGCCCATGGTCTCTCACACACCGTCTGTGGCGGAGTAGGGACTTGAGCACCAGACCAGCACCCTAACCACGGGATAATCTTCCTTTCTGGAATATTGATGCAAACCTATGAGCCCACGCCTGCAAACACACTTTACTCCACAGCCTCGTCATGTGGCAGCCAAGCTGTGCACGTGTGTACAGGTCTCTAGAGTCTGACGCTATAGTGGAACCCCGAGTCCCAGACTGGTGAACTCTCTCCTGGGTTTTCATTAGAAACCAGGGTTCTGGAACTCGGCTGTATCAGCTGCTTCTTGTCAGTCAGTGTCTGAGCTGAGAAATGGAATTTTCTTTAATTCGATATGGTTTGCATTCCGGCCATTTCATCTTTTTTTATTTTCTTAGTTAGTGGAAACCAAACTCGGATTTTTTTCTTCCTTTTTACTTTGAGTTTGGGAATTCTCCATCCAGAAACTAGCTTTGATGTTTGAAATGCATGTTCGCAAGGTGTTGGCTCCCATGTGCAGAAGAGCTTTTAGGTTGTATTTGTCTTTCCTTTTAAACCAAATGACCTATTAACATTAACAAAAGCACCTGGGAAAACCAGCAATTGCTGGCAAGAATACTGTGGGAGACAGTATCAAAAGCTTTGCTGAAGTCAAGGAATAACATGTCCACTGCTTTCCCCTCAACCACAGAGCCAGTTATCTTCTCATAGGAGGCAATCAGGTTAGTCAGGCACCTTGGTGAATCCATGCTGACTGTTTCTGATCACCTTCCTCTCCTCCAAGTGCTTGTGCCATGGTCAGTATTGTAAACACACCCACAGCAAGGCCAGACGGGCTCTATGCTGGGATGGTAAAGTGAGCTGCCTGGTAACCGATCCATCGCGGGAGGATGAGTGTGCTGTTTCTTTAAAATTGAGGGA
The DNA here is from genome assembly GCA_032164245.1 of Sternotherus odoratus. Classification (NCBI taxonomy): domain Eukaryota; kingdom Metazoa; phylum Chordata; order Testudines; family Kinosternidae; genus Sternotherus; species Sternotherus odoratus. Next base: position 168,932,723 of record JAVMKO010000003.1, read on the forward strand.
ACCTGTGTGTCACTTTGGGAGATGGGAGATTAGAGAAAAAAGCATTTGAGGGTATGTCTTCACTACCCGCTGAATTGGCGGGTAGCCAGAGATCTTCTGGTGATCGATTTCTCGCGTCTTATGAAGACGCAAGAAATCAATCATTCGCGGCGCCCCCGTCGACTCCGGAACTCCAGCTTGCCGGGAGGCGCAAGCTGGAGTCGACGGGGGAGCGTGCCACCAGCTGCCACCGCCATGAGGACGGATGGTAAGTTGGCTGCAGATACGCAAACTTCAGCTACGTGATTCACATAGCTGAAGTTTGCGTATCTGCAGTCGATCCCCCCAGTAGAGACCAGCCCTGAGAGAACTTCTTGTAGTCCAATAAGTACCCGCAATCGGTGTCATTGGGCTCCTTTGTTGTTGTCACTGGCACATAGTGCCGGTCGACACGCAGGGCCAAACGCTCCGCAAGTCTTAACGAGCAAAACACCAATGGAGCTGTAGCCATTTACAGGAGCTGAGAGTTTGGATCTATGCATTGTAAGTGAGGGTCACCTAGCAGGGCTCCACCATGGCCCAGAAGTGAGCCGTGTTTCCGGGACAGCACTCCAGGGCGTTCAGAATAGAGGCGTTTCAAAGCAAGGATTTCTGGGTCAGGTCTTTCAAAAGCAAAGTGTATTAAATACCAGCAATGCCGAGCTTCCATTTAGGTTCGGATTGAAGTGTGTTTTGAAAAGTAAAGGGCAATTCATCACTGCGATTCTCAGCGCATCTTTAGGGACATAAACGTGCGCCCTTTACTGCACACATACCGCTCTCGTGAGTCGGAGAGATTGTTGAAAGCTCACGGGATTCGCTTCCGGCCATTCTCCAAAGAACATGGATACTTAGACGACACCTCCACACTTGCAATTACTGCTCTCCGAGAAGAGGGCGTGATTCGGCAGTCTCCATCCTGTTCTGACGTCCATTTGTATAGTGCCAGCTGAAAAATCCTGTTCCAGAAGCGATGTATTGAGTGTAAGTTACTGCTCACCCTGAGAGACTGTCATTCTTGGTGTCTAGACACCATGGTGATAGGCACATGGAAAATCCAGGGAGAGCACGGTTGGGCTCAGGCAGCCGCACTTGGGTTTTCGCATTTGGCTGTGTCTTGGATTTACAAGGATCAGCTGGAAAGCTTGCTTGGTTTTGGATTCAGAGTCTGCATGAAGCAAGGAACAGCTTCAGGATTTCTTAGGCAGGTACTGCCAGGATGGGCCAGCCAGAGCCGCTCCTGGAGTCCATAGTCCAGTCGCTCGATGGCTTTAGGGCTCTACCAAGGTTTACAGGGAACAGCAATAGGTTCTGTGCTTAGTGTGGACCCCCCCCCCATCCCTGATTGGGTGGGCCAGTCCTGAAATGTCCAGTTCCAGTCCCGGTCCCGGACCGAATGACTCCGGAACAGCATTGGTCCCGGATTCCCTGTGGCGCTGCGCTTGGGGTGGCACCAGCTCTTCCCAGTGGGGGGCTGAGGTGAGCCTTAGCACCTCTTGCCATGAGGCCCCGCCCCCTGCTCCTCCTCTTCCCCCTGTGGCCCCACCTCTGGCCAGGCCAGAAGCTGGAGATGGGCCGTAGTAAGAGTTGCCTAGGGAGTCCCCTCCCCCCAAACCCTCCCTCTGCCCTGGTCAGTGCACCCCAGGGACCGGGACACAGGCCGGGGCTGCTCTGGGGCACTCAAGACCCCTGCCCAGGGCAGGTGGAGGGTCCAGGGCTTCCCACAATGACCTGGGCTCCCTGGGCGGCTCTTACCACAGCTCCGCTCTGGTTTCTGGCCTGGCCAGGGGGTGGGGCCATGGGAAAGAGGAGGAGCAGGAGGCGGGACCATGGGGGGGGGGGGTTATGTATATGACCTCCTGCATATGACCTCTTTTTTTGCATTTTGGAAAGGTGGTTACCCTGTTGGTGCTATAAAAAAAACGCTGCACGTTCCTAGGGAGGTTCTCCTCATAGGTGCTCACAGACTGTGCCTGTGGCAGGGGAGGAGTGATTGCATCGTTAACCGGAGTCTTTTCTTCCTTCCTTCTTCCACTTGCTATTCCAGAGCGACTACTCGAGTGACACAGAGAGTGAAGACAACTTCCTCATGATGCCCCCGCGGGATCACCTCGGCCTGAGTGTATTCTCCATGCTCTGCTGCTTTTGGCCGCTGGGAATTGCTGCCTTCTATTTGTCCCATGAGGTAATGTACAAATCTCTCCTGCTGACTCCGCACATGGCAGCCTAGGGTCTGGATGGACCCATTGTGATGTGGAAGGGAGAAACTGGGCATATATTTGTGGGTTCCCCCCACACTCTGTGAGTAGCTAGAAGCAGAGAGGGGTTCAGAGTGTGGATAATCCATTGGTGAGTGTGTGTTGCAGGTCTCCTTCTGTGGAAATGCCTATATTGAGGTGGTAGGTACCCACATGTTTTCCTTTGTACAGAGTGCGGATGCTATCCAAGTCCTTGGGACTGGACCACAGGAATTGGAGCGATGTTGCTTCATAGCTGAGAGGGTCAGGGATTTTCTGCTGGAAAATCTCCTTTTGGGAAAAATTCAGTTTTGCCTGGTGAAAATGTAAATGTTGCTGAAAATTTTCCATTCTCTCCACCACCCCCAGGAAAAATCTGAATGAGGCTCCCAGAGAGCCCACCTGGAAGGCTTGGTCAGTTTCATTTTTTGTCCAGGGAAAAAGTGAAATTGACGAAAGCATTGCAGACAGGCAGAGGGAAAGCTGAAAAGTTCCATTTTGGTTCTTTCCAAGATGGATGGTTTCTGGGAATCCCTTCCTGTGAACCATTTTGCTGCTTTGACTTTTCAGCCCCATTTGGGATAGACAGATTTCCCAAACCATGAAATTTTTCTCAGGAAGCATTTCCCTTTTCCAGCCACAGTATGGCTAATATCCCCTGAATGTCTCTACATCTCCCTCCAGTGCGTCTTCATAAAGGACTGGAATCACATTGCTGGACTCATCAGGGGTTATAATGAAGTGTGCTGCCAATATTAGACAAAAATATAAGAGAAATGGAGCAGCACATTGGAGCATGTTATCTATGTGCTTCACAGCCCTGAAATCTCTCGCACTGTAGTCTGACATTGTAATTTCCCATCTCTACTGTTTACCTGTATTGTGTGTCTGTCATGTTTAAGAATAGCAGCTGTGTTAGTCTGTATCTGTAAATAAGACGGGGAAGACTTTGTAGCGCCTTAGAGACTAACCAGTTTATTTCAGCATAAGCTTTCGTGGGCTATAGCCCACTTCATCGGATGCATAGAATGGAACAGACGTAAGATGCATTTTTGTCATGTCATGTTTGTATGCACCCAGGTACCTTTGAGGCCCGTATGATCAAAGGAACCTAAAAATATGGTTCATTCATAGAGGATGCTTACAATTAAAATCTGTAAGAGTTAGATTTTGAGCGTAAGTGTAGAGGAATATGGGAAATTGAAGTTGCTAGTGTGAGAAAAGTTAGAGATAAGTTGGAGACAGACTGTTATGGGCAAGCCAGAGTTGGCGAGCACATGACCTGGGATTGTGGTGCCATTATGTTTCTCTTATAACCGGTTTGACCAAGTTTTTTCATTAGTATTTTTGAGAATTGTGACTGTTTTGTTAAGTGCTGTCTATATTGATGGGAAGGACACTGGGGCAGATGTTAATTTAAATCATGTGCATTGTGAAGAGCCAACGAGAAGGTGGTGGAACTCCCATAATGGTAACGGACGGTTTAATGCTCATTCGTATTATAGTGGCATATAAAAGGAGTGGTTTGCTAAATTGTGGGTGAACAGCAGTTAACATCCAGGTTCCAGGATGAGACGTGTCTGCGGCTGATCACCCATCAATACACATTTCACCTTTGAGTGTCACTATCATAGAAGCATTTGTGTAAACTTCTGTTTGCCTAAAAAATCATTGTTTCTTTTTAATAACATTTGACTGTGTCATTCCAAGTGTCACCTAGCCGGCCTCTACCAAATCGATTGTCTTGAACTGACCTACAGGCTCAAACCTAAAGTTGGGTTTTATTGAACCCTTATCTTTAACCATGTAATATTGGGAACATTTCAACATACAGGTTACAAAAGGTTACAGTAGAAGGGAAGGGAGGGGTATGAAGCTACTTTATTTTAAATGTGTCGATCACTGGACATTTGATCTTAGCTGCCTCCAAACTGCAGAGACGATTAAGATAGATTCAGTAGAGAGCTTAACAGGTTTTTCCTTGTTTGAGGGGTATTGCTTGCGCCAGGCTTGTGTCTGGGGAGTTTTCAGGAGAAAGCTGAAAGTGGAGCTGGCAAACCTGCTGTAGAAACACAGTATTTGGGTGCCCAGAATTTCAAGTCCTCTGCCCTCCAGCCAAAGCTGTTAGGAGTCAAGTCCCTAGTTGCTTTAAAAATGTCGACCAGTGTTTCAGCTCAGGGTTAAGTGCCTTGCTGGGGCAGTGAGGAGAGGCCTGTCTTGCCGTTGCCTGTGCAGGATCTATTCGGTGGATGCTTTATCCTCTCCAGCCTTTCAGGCTGACATCTTTAGGTAAGCGTTAAATTCACGTTCCACTAAAATAGTGTGATAGCGTCGGAAAAAGAGCGAGGGGGAGCGCTTTGAAGTGTCCCTCCTGAGAGCTCGGAAAAGGAGCCGTGTCTTTGTCCTTGGAACAAAGCAATCTCTTAGAAGGCTTGAGCTTTAGATGGCTTTGTGAAGGAATGACGGCAACGGACCCTTTTGTTTCGGGATGAAGTCAAAATGAGAAGCGTTTCTTCAGTCTCCTCCTGCAAAGCTCTTCAAAGAGGAGTAGTTTGTGGCAGAAATCTTCACAGCTGAGCTTTGTAGAGGTCTCCAAGTCCAGCAGTCTGAGGCTGTGCCTCCATCCGTCACACCTCGGCCCTCCCTTCCCCGGGAGAATCGGTACTGACGGGGCCAGATCCTCAGCTGGTGTAAATTGCCACTTCAGTGGAGTTACACTAATTTACACCAGCCGAGGTTCCAGTTCATTGACTTCAGTGACAGTTTGCTCCAATAATCACCTCAGCATTTGCCCCACACTGAACCTGTATGTGCTTAAGGCTGCCAAATCAAGCACTCAGCAGTTAGGAAATGCCAACATTAAGGCTGCCTATGTAACCTTAATTTGGCCCCTTTCTGTTTATCTGGTCCCCTTCTGCGTATGTGTTAGGATAGTCTTTAATTACACAATCCCATACAATTTTTTCACCAGGATCCCAAACTCATTCAATGATTAGGTAGCTGTTTAATATCTCTTTAACCTGTTTGTCCAAAGTACAGCTGCAAGTCTTATTCCCTGCCCAGAATACTGGGTTATTCATGCCCTCCCGGGTAGTGCGCTCTCCAGTGTGTCTGAGGGCTTCAGCAGGGGTCTCCAAACTTTTTTGTTCGTGCACCCCTAGCAGAAAAATGTTTTTGAGGACGCACCCCCACGGGGGAAGCCCTGCCCTATCACCCCGCCCCCATCCCCTCTCTCCCACTTCCTGCCCCCGACTGTTCCCCTCAGACTCTCACCCTTGTCCCCTGACTGCTCCCTCCTAGGACCCCTGCCCCTAACTGCCCCACTGGGGCTGGTCTTTGCCGTGGCGCCCGGCTCCCGGGGCTGATCCCTGCTGGGATGAACGCCTGGCAATCGGGTATGTACGGGATGTCGCTGAAAGGCACTCAGGCTGAGATTTAGCATCCAGAGTGTGTCTGCAGAAAGCCTTTGGTTTCTCATTGCTCCGATCGCACAGATGACAAATCGGGTGGGCGAAGGGTGGCAGTGAATACGGAATACGGCAGCCAGTGCCAACAGTAAATAACATGACAGCTGTTCTCAGCACAGCTCCTGGGAGGAACGACCTCACTGGAAATCTATCCCAGCACGAGGGGACTGAAGGGGGCCTGGAGAGGAAGAAGGGGTTGGTAATTAAGGCACTGCCCTGGGATGCAGGAGATGTGGGGTCGATTCCCAGCCATGCTGCGGACTTCCAGGTGATCAACCCATTTGGGGTTACAAAACCATCATCCTTTGAAAGGAGCCTGAACATAGACCAGAATTCAGCAGGGGTGGTGACTGTGGGATGGAAGAGCTGTCTTTGCTGGCATTTTGCCCTATGGTATCTATTGGCTAAATTGGGCGGTGGGTCAGGAAAACTTAGCAATACCTTGTAGAAGGCCCCCTTCCTTCCCCTTCATCTTGTGGTCAGAAACCAAGGCTCAACAGAGGAGATTAGGTTAATGAGCCGCTCGATTGCCTCGGCCCTGAAGCTAATTTTAAATAATTGGAAAAGTAGCTTGCAAGGAACATTCTCATCCCAGTTCAGTTTATTACACGTCGTTTCGTTATGAGAAAGCTGTGGCCCGGAGAAGAAGCCAGCTTGAAATGGTCAGGAGGGGTGGGGAGTCTCTTTCAGCCATCCCAGCGTGGCAGGAGCAGGTCCAGCCTGGGGATTTATCTATGAATGCCTTCTACTCTGAGCCCATCAAAACAACTGCAGTTTCAACCAGTGCTGCTGTCGGGACGTATGTGAAAGGCCATGTCGAGTGTTAATCCGTGAAGGAACCGGCTCTTCCAACACCGAGAGGGAATGTGGTTTTCAGAATACCCTTAACGGGCCCTGTTCTGACCTCTGCGCTTCTGACACCTTCCTGAGGCTGCGTGGTAGAGATGTCAGTGCCAGTGCTAACAAACATCATGAAAACGAAATGATTGTAATTTCCTGCATGTTCCCAGGCATTGCTAACACCCCGGTAGGCGCTGTATCCCGCAGAGACGGTCCCTGCCCGACAGAGCTACAACCTAACCAGCCAAAGGGCGAGTTGGCGTCAGCCTCGTTTTACAGGGGAAGGATTACACAGGGCAGAGGGAGCCAGCGATTTGCTTCTGTTGGCAGAGTCGAGAACTGATGTAGATCTCCTGAATCCCAGCTCGCTGCCTTACCCACCAGCCTACCCCCCTTCTGTGCCGTAAGCCACCACAAATCTCCCTTCACAGCCATTTCATTTGTCTCTGCTTTCGGGATTGCCAGGGAGTGGCTTGAAAAAAGCAGGTGGAAAAATGACTCCTCCCCTGGGGACTGGAAAAGCCAATGCTGTTCCTGATTGCCCGTGCACTGACCCCAGTGACACATGCCGTGATTTCTAGATTTAAATAATGAAAGAAAGAGAACGACTACTGGTCCTTACGCTCCCAGCCGAGGCGCAGAGACTCCCTGGGATCCTTGGCCCTTCGGTTCCCAAACAAGCAGGGGGATGAGACCTGGCGTTAGTCCATAGGACGGGTGGATCAATGACCGAGGAGCACAAGGCCTGAGCTTGGAGTTCGTGCTGCTCCATCACTGGTGCTTTGGAAAGAGCCGTCTTTCAAACATGGTGTCTTGTTCTCATCCGAGTGGGAAACGGGCCTCAAACGTCTGCCCTCCCGCCTGTTCTGTGGCTCTCGTCACCGTAACGTCTGAGTCTCCTGAGGTCCAGTAGAAGGTGTCAGCCGGAGGTAGGGCAGTGCTGTTCTTGTACACATGGGGAGCTGAGGCCTGCGACTTGCTCACGGTCACACCGGGAGTTTATGGTGGAGCAGGGACACGGCAGAGTTGGTGCAAGTGCCGGAATCTGAGGATTGAGGGTGAGAGTCCCAAAAGAAATTGGGCCCAAATCCCAGAATCAGCCCCCACTGGGGCTCCCAAAACCCAGCTCACCTGCTGCCCAGTCTGTAGGTGCCCAGTAAATCCCTTGTGACCCCGGCACTCCCGGCCAGTGCCCGCTGCCCAGAGCTGTGATTGGGGAATTCCTGGCATGGGCTGCCCAGGGGCTGCCCCAACGATACACTTGTGCCACCCGGCTCACACAGCACCTCAGATCTCAGACAGCCGCGAGCTCGGAGCTATGACTGAGATTTGCCAAACACAGGCGGCTAAAACAAGGCTCCTAAATCCAGATTTAGGCACTTGATTAAGTCGTCCTGGTTTTGGGAGCACTGAGCCTCCTGCAGAATTTACTGAGCTCAATGGACCCCCTGAGGGACCCACTTTGGTCCTGGGAACTGTATTAATTATTTACAGTTACAGACTGGGGCACCCGTAATGTCTGGGTGCCCCCGTCACAGCCAAGCGCTCAACACAGACACCGAATAGAGATACAATCTGGTAGTGCCCAAGTCTTTTCCAATCCAAACCATGGATCCGGGCACGTACATTTAGACATTCCACAAAGATGCACCATGAAAACCTTTGTGAACAGGGGAAGCAGCCAGTCCAGCCAGGAGCTAGATGTGTCTGGCCAACATCCTTTGTAATTGAAGGCGGCTGGAATCCTCTCCTGTCTAAGTTCTTTTGCCAGCGGTTTGAACGGGGTGTCTGAATTGTCAGGAGATCGGCTCATGTGGAGTGTCCAAACAAAAGACACCGAACCAACCAACCCCCCCACGAAGTCACCAGTGCAAGATGTGCAGAGAGGCACGCTGCGTATCGGAGAGTCATGGGCTGGTCTTTGATATACAACTCTGATTGCTATTCGAAGGGAAGAGAAATACCCCTGCAGACTGCGGAACGGTGACGAGGTCCATTAACGTGATCACTCTTTACATTATACAGCAGGGGTGAGGAGCTTTCTTTCTGCACCAGGGGGCCGTGGCTGTATAAGATGAAAGAGTTTTATTACAAAAGCTACATCCAAAAACACGGCCCCAGAGAAGAATAGAGCCCGACATCTTTATCCCAGAAGAATTAAGATCATTTATCCTCCATCTTCTGTTGAGGGGGTCACAGTTCAGGACAATTGCACCTGTATTCCCCCTCGCTGTTCCAGCCAGGGCACCGGCTCTTGGCTCCCAGCTCCTCCTCTGCCTTCCCTGACCTGCCTCTCCCCCCTTCTGCGTGGGGTGCTTTCCCTGCCGTCGCGGGGTTATTCCCCGGCAGCAGTCAGACCAGCTGAGCAGGCCGCTTCGCTGCTTTCCTCAGAGACGGTCATCACAGCGTCAGCTCGGAACAAGCACCCGAGTGCTATGGGGCCTGACTTTCCAACCCTCCCCCCACCCGTTGGTTGGGGTCATGTCTGTTTTACCTGGGGCTGTTTAACCAAAACCCCTTTCTTTGTCCGTTGGACCATGAAGGATCCAGCGTGAAACTCCAGCCTGGGTCTGAGAAACTTTCCCACCAAAAGTCGCACTGGAACAATCCAGTCCCATGAAAATCCCCCAAAAGCTGCAGGCAGTACAGCGCTGACCAGTGTCCAGCCTTGGGCTCAGTCTTTGTGGTCCACTTCTGTTCCCAGTCTCCCCCGAGTTAGCCCTGTTGTGTTGGCACACATTGCGGAGTTGTCCGGGGCTGCTCTTTAGTTAAGGTTGTGACTTGGTTTCTGTTAGAAGAAGAATGTTGAATCTTCTCTAAATCTAGATTCGATAGTCAGGTTGGCCTGAAAACTGGTATGCTGGTTTCAGGGGCAGGGTAAAGTTTGTCATCAAGATCTGAGAGCATTTGATTCTGGGATTATTTAAATCTTCACCATGCTATCAAACTTTCCATCAGTGAGTGAAGAGGAACCTGCTTCAGCCCTACCCCCGAGATTCGTGGATTCTCAGGATTAAACCAGATCTAGGACTTCACTAAGCTTCCTGGTTCTGTGCCTCGGTTTCCCCTCCCACCCTTTGTCTACTTCGACTGTGAGCTCTTTGAGGGAGAGGTTGTCTTTCACTGTGGGTTTATCCAGTACGATGGAACCTAAATTTGGCTGAGGCCTCTAAAAGCTATTGGAATATGAATGCTACGAATAGAATACCTCTATTTGTGTGTATTGTAAAGGAAGGATGTCCCTGTATGCAGGAAAGGAAAGCAGGAGCCATCACCCTGGTTTGTTTCAGAGCATCATACCCCCCAGGGGAATGTTTTTCAGTCAGTTGAAGCAAAGGAGTTGTGATAAGGTGCAGCTCACGCATGTAACACAGTGGAGCAGAGAAATCCAGCAAAAGGATTTCGTCTGGGTCTGAAATTCAGAAGCTGTTTGTGGCAAGGGCTCCCTGTTGTTATATGCGTTCAGCAGCTCTCACTAGAACAGGTCAGAGAAACTTCAATGGAACCGTATTCCCTTGAAATTGAAACTCTTCACAAAATCGGGCCAAGTTTTGCCGTAATGTGTTTGTGGAAAGAGTTCTGACAACGTCGAAACGGTTTGACATTTTTGGAGTGAAATGCTCCAATGTTTTGTTTTGAAGCAAATTTGTTTCTTTTATTTATATAAATATAACACACAATTTAAAGAAAAATCACAATCAAAAGGAAATGTTTTGATTAATTAACCACACAATTCATTAAACACAATTCATTAAACACACAATTAATTGTGTTAATTAACACACAAGTGATTAATTGTGTGTTCGTCGGTTGCATCCGACGAAGTGGGTATTAGCCCACGAAAGCTTATGCTTCAATACTTTAGTTAGTCTTTAAGGTGCCGCAGGACTCTTTGTTACCTCTGCTATTCCAGACTAACACGGCTACCTCCCTGATTCTTTCTTAGCTGAGGCCTCCACTGTAAGATGAGGATGTGATTTCCCTGCTCGTGTGCTCGCATTCATTGAGCTACTGCGAGTAGAAATCGCCATGTAGCTTGGGTGGGGATGGCAGAGATGTAGCCGAGTGCTAGAGCCACGTCGGGGGCAGGTTTGTACTCCGCACAGCCCAGCCATGCCTGCGCTCTGCTTTCGACTGCACTACTGTGCTGCCGTGAGTAGGAGTAGAATCACACCCCTAGCTCGTCGTGTGTAACGGCAACTGATAGGAGATGATTTGTAGTTTTGTCCCATATTGTTAAACACTGGCATGAATCCAGGTGCTGGGCCAGTTCTTGCCATCCTGTTGATTTATTTTATTTATCTGCTATCTGTTCTTTGCTTATTCTTGACAGCCAGGTTCATCTGACTTCTTCTCTCTCTCGTATACAGGGCAGGTCTTTGTTCCATGCCGCATGTTTCATGTGTTGACTGGATGTAATCTCTCCACAGTCACAGGACAACTAAACCAACAATACCAAATTGTCCAGATTGTCTTGGCAAGGTATCTTTTAGGATTAGGCGCTAGTACACTGCCTTGGTTTCTGGTCTGGAAGGTGAACTGCATCTTTTTCAGGATTGCTGATTTCAAAGCTGTTCTCGGTTTGGGAAATATTTACTTTCTCAGTGCTTTATTTTTCAGAATTAATCTCATCTAAAATAAATTGCCTTTTAAATCAACTGGGGGGAAATGGTTGGCAGTGTGGGTGTTTTAGTACTGAAGTAGCGCCAGGGAACACTAAGAATAGATGCTACTCATTCTAGCAGGCTAAGCTCCTATGTTTTTCTCCTTCAAACATAATTTCTCTAGCTAGTCAGAAAATACTTTTTTTCCACAGAATATTTTGACAGAAACAGGTAAATTGTTTCTGTCAAAAGTTTCCATGGAAAAGATCAACTCTTCAGCAAAAAAAATCAAGAAGCACATTTTTTTTTTTTTAACCAAAAACCTAAATAATTCAATTTGGAAATGCTGCCTTAATGCTTTCTGGGAGTTGTAGTCTGAGTGCTTTGGTGTCCTGGTTGGAGACTACATCTCCCACAATGCACCATCATATCAACTCACTGTGAGGACAGACAGTTGCATCATGGGGCATCTAGTCTGGCCAGGGAGCCTGGCCCTCAGAGGAGAAAGGAACACGTGGAAACCAAACTACAGCTTCCATGAGACACTGTGGCAGGATATCAAAATGAAAATATTTTTGTTTTGGGGTGTTTGATTTTCAACAAAAATCTAAATGTTTCTCAAAAATAGTCACATTTTGGCAATAACCCTGTTTTTAAAAATCCAAACCAGTTATGATGGAAAATTTACAACCAGCCACAATGGTTTTCTGTAATGAATATAGGCCTCGGTCTTGGAGAACCCCATTGAAGTCAGTCTCTTGAGCTGGGAATATGGTGATGTTGTTTTATTTAGGGAACACTCTGTGTTTTACCCAGCCTTTATCTTCGTAGAACCACAGAAAGGCAGGGCTGGAAGGGTCCTTGAGAAGTCATGTCCAGTCCCTTGTTCTTTGGCAAGACCGAGTAAACCCTGACCATCCCTGGCTGGTGTTTGTCCAACCTGTTCTTTAAGACCTCCAGTGATGGGGGTTCCACAGCCTCCCTTGAAAACCTGTTCCAGAGCTTTAGTACCCTGAAAATGTTTCCTAATATCCAACCTAAATCTCCCTTGCTGCAGATTAAGCCCATTACATCTTCTCCTAACTCAGTGGCCATGGAGAACAACTGATCACTGTCCTCTTTAGAACAGCCCTTCACATATTTGAAGAGCACTATCAGATTCCCCCTCAGTCGTCTTTTCTCAAGGAAAACATACCCAGTTGGTTTTTTACTGTTCCTCACAGCTCAGGTTTTCTAAACCTTTTGTCATTTTTGTCGCTCTCCTCTGGACTCTCTCCAGTTTGTCCCCATCTTCCCCAAAGTGCGGCACCCAGAACTGGACACAGCGCTCCAGATGAGGTCTCACCAGTGCTGAGTTGAGCAGGACAGTTGAGTTACCTTCTGTGACTTCTATACGATATCCCTGTTAATACCCCCAAAACGATATTCACTTTTTTTGCAACTGTATCACATGGTTGACTCGTGCTCCATTTGTGATTCGCTATGTTCCTCAGATCCTTTTCAGCAGTGCTACCATCTAGCCCATTATTCCCCAGTTTGCAGTTGTACATTGGACTTCCCTTCCCAAGTGAAGTATCCGGCTTTCAAGGGATCGGCTGCTTTGAAACAAGGCCACCGTTGGTCAGAGACTAAGGCAGTGCTTCTCTTTCCGATTTCCCAATCCATCTTAAATCAGACAATCCTCTCCCCTCCCTGCCTCAATTTCCCACCTTCCTGGCAGCGGCTGGGTAGATTTTCAGAGGTACAAATGAGTCTGTCTCAGTAACTCCAACCCCAAGCATTCAAAACTCAGGAGTTAGGCTCCAGAGAGAGTCTGAGGTTGGCTAGAAGTCACAAGGCTTTAAAGATCGTCTATTTTGAGTTGCATTTTCTTTGCCTTCCGGTTTTTCAGTCTTGACGGTTCACGTTTAGAAGCTTTTTCCCCGCAAACGCGGAGGCCTGGGAACTGGCGTCTCGTGTTTTCGTAATGAAAGCCGAGATACCCTCACATCACCTGAGCCAGGAGCCGAGGCTTCCAGAAAAACACCAACCGTGGTGAAACTCACACGGAAGTCACCAGAGCTGACCATGTTGCAGGTGCCTAACTCCCTTTGACTTCCCATGGGAGTTGGGTCCCTAGCTGCCCTTTGTGTCCTTGAAAATCTCTCCCTAGGGAGCTTGGCTGAGGGAGTGACGGGGCAGTGTGGACAGCACGCTCCGTTCCTGCCAAGGGTGAGTGCAGCCTCTACCATCCCCGCCGGCTAGTCCAGGGGGTGGGCCAAGAGAGGGCGGATGCTCCCACGGGCGGGGTGCTCCCTCAGGGCTCAAAGAAAGAAACAGCCTGACCCTGAGGGGACCTGGGCTCACGTCCCTGCATGCCTCTCCCCCCCCCCCCCCCCTCTGTAAAACGGGGGTGCTACCTCCCCGGGGCCTCGCGAGGATACGTTTACATGGTGAGATTCCGGCTCCTCTCCCCAGGCACAGGGCTTTGTACACCTCTGTGCGGCCTGTCTGCTCGGGGGGCTGTGCTCTGTTATCTGGCCGAGCCCTTCCGGTTGTATTGGCATCTGTCAATCTGATCATGATTCAATTCACCCCCAGAGGAACAGCCAACAAGGACATTGACGAAGCAGCCAGGCGAAGGACCCAGAGGCACTTGGTTATCTGTCCTGCCCAATAGCTAGTGCATTAGAGACTGGCACGGGGTGGACTGGGCTCTGTTCTTCACGCGGCGGGTGACCCTAGACAAGTCACTCTTTCATTCCCCATCTGGATGATGATACCTGCCTTGTCTGGTGACCTGTGGGTGAAATCTATTGAGTGAGGTGGTGGACAGAACCCCTACAAGAGACTGGTGGGAACAGGCAGGACAGATCCAGAGAGTAGTTTCAATCAGTGGTGCTAATGTCTGCCTGGCTTCCCGGCAGAAACCTGTTGCTAAGTGCTGCTAACGGGTCTGGGAGTGTGTCATTCGGTGCGTGGGCGGGTAAAAACGTGTGCAAAGGAAGCGCGAGAGCACCAGGAGGAGCTGCAGCTCATTACAAATAGCCTGGCCCCGTTTGCAAACCCGAACACCTCCCCCGCTCGACGGAAAGATCAGGAGGAAAACTGTGAATTCTCAGCTAGAAACAATAATGGGCCTGATTCGGATCTCGCGCCAACTGACTTTACACCAGTCTTACCCTCTTGATGTCGCTTCTAATTGACTCAGGTGGATGTATTGTTTCTATTACACCTGCGGGGGCCACAGGAATCTGTTCCCTACCCCATGCCAGTCGCCACTTTTACCAGTGCTCTTGAAGAACATATAAAATCAGGCTGATCAAGTTTGCAGGTGGCACACAGGTGGGTGGGGTGGTTAAGAGAGTTGAGGACAGGTCACTGGTCAAATCAAAACACCAGGCCTTTTACTGCAGCCCCATGCAGCTTCATCAATCTAGGAACAGTTTGTCAGGCACACTAACGAGCTGGGGACCTGGATCCTGGAAAAGAGATACTCTGAAAAGGGCTTGGGGGTCATGGTGGATCACCGATTGAACCTCCCAGTGTGATGTGGGAGCTAAGAGATGCAAGATGACGGCTGGATGCATTAACACGGCAACACTGAGCAAAACTCGAGAGGTGATAATAGACCCATTCATGATGCCAGTACCGGATACTGTGTGAGTTCTAGTGTCACACCTTTAAAAGGATGTAGAAAAATTGGGCAGGGTTCACAAATGAGCAGCAAGAATTCACCGAGATCTGGAAAACCTGCCTTCGAGTTGGAGACTAAAGGAGCTCAGGTTTTTTAGGATCAGGCAGAGAAGATGAAGAGGTGACTTGATCAGAATCTATAATTAACATGAGAGGGGGAAGATGTATGATACTCGAGGGCTCTTTTATCAAGCAGGCAAAGGCATAGCAAGAGCAAATGACTGGAAATGGACGTCATCGAAATTCAGTCTGGAAATAGGATGCCGTTAAGTAACGAGTGAACTTTTCACCAAGGATCATGGTAAATTCTCCATCACTTGGAGTCTGTAAATCAAGATTCGATTGCTTCCTAAATGGTACTAAAGCAAAGTCAGTGTAAAGCTTTGTGAGCTTACAGTTAAGCATGTGCTTAAGTGCTTTGCGGGATCAGGGCCTCCTGCCTGGCACCTGAACCAGTTGGAACACCTTGTACATGAGAACCCAGATGACCAGAGATCAAGGCAAATCAGAGAGAGCTGTCTGTGTTCTTTTACCACATTGTACCAGGACAATCCAGATGAGACCTTACAAGGCATCCTTGTACAAAGATTACGACAGTAGCGTGCAGGATGTGACTACAGGGGTGTATTCTGTCACACTGCCACGGATTTTTTTTTCAGGCACAAACACACTCTCATTTGTTAACGGAATATTTTGTCTCTACTTTACCATGGTCCTGGCAGACACAAACAATCCACTGCTTCTGGTGTAAAAGAGCTCTGAAGTGAACATGGGGGTGCAGCGTGAACCATAGTGGAGGCTGTAATAAGGGAGATGTAATCAGCCTCTTTGAACAATTCATTCAAGTGCACACGTGATCCTGGGATGACAGCCTGCGCGTGCCTTGCTCCCTGGTTCTTCTGTTCCTAGCAGTAGGAAACTCTGACATAGGCTTCTTGTTCCAAGTAACCTTCTGTCCCAGAGCAGTGTGCTGAATATCATGATCAGGAAATGCCCTGGGGGTAATGTAGGTCTGCCAGACTTTCAAGGCTTGTCATTCTCTTCAGTTTCTATGAAAGTGCAGAAAACCCCAGTCGCCAAGTTTCATTTCAGCCTGTGTGTTTGGATAGTTAGCACCAACTTCCAGCTTTAAAAGTCCTAAATGCCTTGGAAGATCTTCTCAAGCTTTTGGTTTGTGGGCATTCGTTGCACCGACCGCGAAGCTCCCGCCGGCGTCACTCCAGTAGTCGTGGTGAAGTGTGAACAGTGATGAGCGTGTTTTGTAATTTTTTACACCTCATGTGCTGATGCTCTGCTGGTAACTGACCTGCTGAAAGTCTGGGATGCGACTTCAGGAAATGCCACGTGTTCTGTATTCATGAGCATCCTTCTGACCCAGCGTACCACTCAGGTTATTACTGAGGTAATGTCCTGTTATTTTAATAGCAGAAGCATGGAAAGTCAGCAGATAAGGTACCTTTTAATTCCAGTGGGACCTTTCAACAGCTCACTCACCTGTGTTCCTCTGCACCTCGTGGGAAGTGCATCTTCTGCTCTAGCCTTTATAACATATGCACAACCTCCCTAAAATTAATAGGGCAGTTACAGTAACGCAGCGGTTCTCAAACTGTGGGTCGGGACCCCAGAGTGGGTCATGACCCCATTTTAATGATGTCGCCAGGGATAGCATTAGACTTGCTGGGACCCACGGCTGAAGCTGAAGCCTGAACTCCACCTCTACCTGGGGCAGTGGGGCTCAGGCTGCAACCCCTTCTCTCCCCTCCCCCCCCCCCCCCATGCTAACATTCAGGGCACAGGTGGGTAGGAAGAGGCCAGGATAGCGGGAGACGGAGACGCTAGCAGAGACCTGGAGGGGGTTGCTGAGAGCAGGAATGCGCCGACCTGCAGGAGACTCCGAGGTTCTGTCTACACTGCAATGGAAACCCAGGGTTAGTGGGACTCGAGTCAGCTGACCTGGGTTAGGGAACCCGGTACTGGATTGTAACCCTAGGTTAAGAATGTTCTGACCCATGCTCGAACTGAGCGCTCTGGAGTCCACACCAGACCAGAGTCAAAGTAACCGTATCCCAGAGTCTCCAGTGCCACCAACCCTCGTGTGGACGCTGTCACCCAGGGTGCATTGTGGGAAAACTGTCCTGCCCTCCCTGCATGTTACCCGGAAAAGGCTGGCTGAGTTCACTCTCTGTTGCAAACCCGCAGGGCTCTCTGAGAGTGTCCCTGCAGATCGGCGGTCAGACGAGAATGGGTTAATGCCAGCCAGAACTGTGGCTTCTGGTTTCAACAGAGCAGAGTGTGGATTGTTGGGATAGAGAGGACTAAGGAAGTTGTCCCGTGGGATTGTGGGATACTCCCGGATGACCTGAGTCAAGCGGGGCTGCAGTTGCAACGCAAAGAGCTCGGACCCTGGGATCTCTGCTTGAATCAAACTCGGACCTGCGGACCCTGGGTTAGCACAACAGTAGTGTAGACTCAAGGAGGGTAGCCTTGAGCCCAGACTCAAGAACAGGCTCATGTTGCAGTGTGGAGATATTCTGAGACACCTGGGGGGAGAGAGCTGCAGACTTGTCAGTGCAGGGACAGACTCCAGGCAGCGGGGGTCTGAGAGGGCAAGGGAGGATGAATACATGGAGTTTGATTGTAGACTCAGAGCACTTCCTTGCCAGTGAGCTGTGATCGATAATGAGGGGTTTATTGGCCAAGAGAAAAGCAGGAACCCTTGGAATGTCCCAGGCTATTTGTTTCCCTTTTTTTCTTCCTTTTCAAATCCAGTCTGTCGCTGTTGGCACCAACTTTTTGCTAACTCAATTGACTGTGAATGGTTCTTTAGATCTCCTAGGGGAGAAGGAAGGGAAGTCACTTAAGCCTTTGTCTCCAGAAGAAAGGTGTTAGTGTTGGCACTCTGTTATTTCAGGTTAGTTGAGTCAAGTAGGAATCCCTTTAACTGAATTGGTTTAAAATCACACCCTAGTTCAGCCGTCACCAACCGGTGGTCCGCGGGAAAATTCTGGTGGTCCACAGCACCGCGCTCCCTCACGGCCGCCCCTCCGGGCAGGCAAGAGGCTGCGGGCGCCTGTCCCGCCCCGTCCCCGGCGGCCAGCAAGCGCTGGCTCACTACTGCCTCCCGTCTCGCGCCGCACCGTGCGAGCCGGGGGGGGGGGGCCAAGCCGCGCCGCTGGAGCTGGGGCGGTGGCCGCGCCGTGCCGCTGGAGCCGGGGGGGGGGGGGAGGGGCCGAGCCGTACCACACCTCTGGAGCCTGGGGGGGGGGGGGAGCCGCGCCACGCTGCTGAGGGGGGGGGCCGCACCGCTGGAGCCTGGGGGGGGGGCCGAGCTGCGCCGCTGAGGCCGGGGGGGAGGGGCCCAAGCCGCGCCGCTGTAGCGGGGGGGGGGCAGTCAAGCCGGGGGGGGGGGGGGTGGCGCCCGCGCAACACAACTTTAGTGGTCCATGAGGACCAAAAGGTTGGCGACCACTGCCCTAGTTAATTCAGCGCAAGGGTCTCATGTAGACAAGCTGTTAAAGGTCTGTGTGCTAGGAGAGGAGCTATTGACAAATCCTTTAGCCTGACCTAGGACTGAAATTTCTCTTCCATTTTGAACCTGCTCAGCTGGCCGCCAGGGTGAGAGCTTGCAGCTGAGAGGCTTATTCCTGGAAACTCTTGGTTTTGTTTGTACAGCTCCCAGCACAATGGGGGCCTATGCCATGACTGGGCCTGCCAGGCACTAAATAATCATAGTTACTGAGCAGTGTGGCCTAGTGGGTTGAGCAGTGGACTCGAGGGGCCTGGGTGGTATTCCTGTGGGGTGTTCTTGGCACAATCACGTCCCCCTCTGTGCTTCATTTACACCAGGATAACGGTACTGACCTCCTTTGTAAAGTGCTCTGCGATCTACCGATGCAAAACACTAGATAAGTGCTAGGTATTCGCACTAATGCTCAGAACAACTTTTGGTCCTGTATAAACCTGTAACTCGCTTGTTTTTATTACAGTGATCTCACATTTGATCATGCCACCAAATTCCACTTGCATTGAACCTTCTCTCAGCTGGCAGGAGATTACTGCACATATTTTAATTAGCTACACGGCGGCTTTTTCAGTCGCCGAGGAAGCACAACACGTCCCCCGTTCTCACCAGCCGTCAAATTCATTTCTCACAACAACCTGGCCTGTACCACAGAGAAACGGCTCGTCAGGCCCGGTTCAACTCCGTGTGCTTTAACATTGTTTTCAAATGGGTCTGTTAGACCAGTCCGTGGTTTCAGCTGGCTTGTTGCAAAGACAATGTGCCTTTGTCAGGTGATGTTTGGTGTGATCATGGAATGCTGCACATTTCTTGGTGACTTTGTTTAGCAATCCCCTTCCATTCCTGCTGCCTCTGGACCGGGTCTTTGTGCTCCAAGCCCTAGGACAGGTGGTGCAGGCCATTCTGTGCAATTTCTCGTGAGGCCCACTCACTCCCTCCCCCGCACCTCGACGTTCCCGCTCAGACGGGGGGACTCAGGGGACTCCCTTTGCTCCATCTTTGCCAGCGAGTTAGTTTTCTTCTGATGCTGCTAAGCACATACACAACACCAAGGTGTCCTAGGGAGGGACTGGCGTTGATTTTCTAGCCAGTGTCCGCTGACGTGGTGCCGGTTACAAACAGTCAGCAGGGACCTGGGGAAAAACATTCTGTCAAAGCGTTTTTGACAAAACAGATTTTTTTTTTGTGGAAAATGTCTAATTTTATTGAAAATTTTGAGTTTTGTCAAAAAAAAAAAAACCCACCAAAAATCCACAGAAAAATTTCAGCAGAAACAGAACAATTTTCTTCTGGTGGGGGCGGAGGGCAGGGCAGGAAACAACCCAGCTGGATTGGGTTTTATATACCCTTGTGAGATGACTGGGAAGTCGCCATTGATACTTTAACTATAAGGCTTGTTATTGACAGGCTAGAAGAGAATTGGGTCAGATAGTCCATGGTGCTGGCCAAGGAAACAGTTGCTTGTGCTGAAAAGAGAAAGTAAATATGAGCTCACATTTGAATCTGTAATTGGCCATGTTCGTTTGCCTCGAGGCATGCTGGAATAGCAATACAGGGCGTGGTTAGACTGGCGCTTTGCAGCGCTAAAACCCTCCAGTAGCGCTATAATTATCATACCGTACACACTTCAAAGTGAGATTTTGCGCATTTACTTACCGTTTAAAGCGCTAGCATTAAATCTCCTTTTCGAAAGGCAGAAGGCTTTTAGCGCTAGCACTGAAGCGCAAGGGTGCACATGTGACCACCCAGGAGTAACTCATTATGCTGTAAGGGAATCAACAAGCCATTTAAGGCAAATGACGTCAATGTTGTTTTGAAAAAGGGTGGAAGAATCAGGAAGTAGCTGATCAGTTTCTTTCTTTAAACTCACAGCCGATAAGCACCGGAAATGCTGACTGATCGAGCTGTGTGAGTGCACTGCAGAGCCTGGTCAGTTTCCTAGTCACTGACAGCCTCAACTTGTCTCACTGCCTACACCTTCCCTGTTCTCCCTTACCCCCCTCCTTTGCAAAGCACGTTGCACCCAGCTGAATGCTGGGTTACCTGCCCATAATTCCCCACTCCCTGTGCCGCCAGAATCGCCTGAAATGTGTCCATGCTGTAGCGCTGAAGGGTCTTCTATCTGCACAGGCTGTAGCGCGATCCCTATTGCGCTAAATTTGGAAGCGCTATACACACACGCGCTATAATCTGTAGTCTAGCCATACCCACAGAGTCAGGAGAGAGCAGTGAAGTACAGAGGGAATTCATCAAAGGGGAGCAAGAGATGAAGTACTCCTAGATTCAAAGGCCAGGAGATACCATTGTGATCATCTCCTCTGACCTCCTGTATTCAACTTGATGTCTAATCCAGGCCTTCTCAAGACACACCTGACCAGCCAGTAGTTGGGTAGGATTATTCTCTCTGCCTGCACGCGCGGTAACGCCTATCCCTGGAGCAAAGGGAGAAGGTCCATGCTGAAGCCAGGTGACGTTAGCAGAGCTGACCACAAATGAGAGCAATCTCCAGAGGAAATCCGATCTAAGCCGCCTCTTCCGGGGGCTGACCCAGAGCCCAGGGAACCCCTGAGTCCCATTCTCGTCAGTGGGTTTGGATCACAGCCCACGTGAGTCACTGTGTTTCTTCAAGTGGATCTTAACGACTTCTCCTACGATCTCCTTGCAGCTCTGTGATGCCATGTTCTAGGCCTCTTCCCCAGACACCTGGGTTACAATAATCATCCTACCAACAGAGAGGACTTCAAATGGCTCCTCCCACTGGAGACTCTCCATGCCCCGACTCCATCTGACCAGAGGAGGTCCCGAGTGGGCCACGTAAGCCTTCCGGCGGAGTGTGCATCCTTTGCCATGCAGTCAGCTCCCATCAGAGACCGCGGGGCTGCGCTCCGGACTCTAGCTCGGATCCACTGAGTAGATATGGTGGGCCACATCCCCGGCTGGTGCAAACTGGAACCGCTTCATTGGAGTCAATGGGCCAGATCCTCATCTGGTGTCAGTTGGCACCATTCCAGTGAACTCAGTGGAACCAGGGCAGTTTACACCTGCTGATTATCTGTCATTTTTAAAATGCTTCTCTTGCGATCCAGACCTCGTGAGGAAGAGGTGAGAGGAGAGTCTGTCCTTCGAGAGGCTCCTCCGCCACCACGGACTGTCTCAGAAACCAAGCGCTGATCTTTGGACACCATTAGGGCTCTAGTGTTCTCTCAATGCACAGTGGATTTCCAGGAGTAGCTGTCAGGTGCTGCCTCCTGGTAGTCAGGCCTAGTGGTTGGAGAAGAGGTCGAAGCCAGACATAGGGTCAGGACCGGACCGTGGTAGTGCTGGACTTGAGATCCAGCAACAGGCCGGGATTAGAACCCAGATCAGTCTGTAGACAAGCCAAAATCGGGAGTGTGGCCGGAGTGTTAGTGCAAGCCAGAGGTCAAAGCCAGGTGGTCAGAGTCCAAGGGGGGCAAGGCTGGAGCAGGTCAGTAACAGGGCTGGAGCAAAGTCCAAGCAGGGCAAGGACAAGACTGGGATGGGGCTGGGGCTGGCACCAGAGCCGGCTGGAGTCTGTAACGCCGCGAGGCGGCCGGAGGTTCCTGGATGGGCGGAGTTGGGGAAATACCTTCGTTTTAGAGGTCATCTGACCCAGGCTGTGCTCAGGGATAGGCTGCCACAGGCCGGAGGGGGGAGTCACCGCAGGCTCTGCGGGAGGGGAAGTCAGTGTGGTCGGGTTGTTGCTCCAGGCCGGAATGGTGACTGGTCTGGCTGTCGGTTTGCCTCCCAGTAACTTCATCTGTGCCAGGGGACTAGCACTGAAGGGAGAGTCCATCCCTAAGAACACTACAGTCCCCTTAGCTCCCCCATGCAGAGCCGGCCAGCGCCCCCAGGAATCACATCCCCTTTGGGGGGTGTCACCGCTCCCATTCTCTCCCCGTAAACCCTCTCTCGGGGTTAAAAGAAGATCATTTTAAGTACAGCAAGGCTGAGTCACCTGTTTACTCCAACAACGTGACAGCTGAGACTTGCTGAAGATTCCTGTCGTGACCTTGTGCTTCACTCCCAACCTGCTGCTGGAGATAAACCTCTCGCTCTGCAAAACAGCATCAGCTTGTGTCTAGGGAGCTGGGCATTGAAAGGGAACCCGTTCCGGCTTGGTAACGCCACTCCTGCATCCTTCTTGTTATGCATGATGGTTCTCCTGCCACTGGCCGTGTTGCTTCTGTGCAGCAGATAGCAGGATGTCTTGAGTTCACGTCATCACAGGCTGTGGTTCGGGTGTTGTCCTAGTCCCCATGGGTGACCAGCATGGTGTATCCATGTCCCTCTAAAGGATACACGAGTTGGCTTGAGGATTGAAAGAATCCACTGCTTGCGTACTTGCTCCCGAGAAAACTTTAGCTGTGACCGCCATGTAGAGTTACCGTGCTTGATAGCCATCTACGTCTGAGCACCCAGGTTAACCCAGCCCACGTGGGACGGAGCGGCCACACCCTGACGTATTGCATTGATGCATTTGGGTCCTGGACTGTCAGAACTCTTCTTGACAATGGTCGAAGACCGGAATGAAGACCAGCCATTACTGCCAAAACACGGAAGAGGTATAGACGTCAGGGGCGTCAGTGAAACCAGACTCACTGATGATTCCCACCTCGAGGAGGCTGGAGAAGGCCACACCTACCACTGGATTGGAAGGCCTAAGGATGAACCAAGATATTTGGGGATAGAAGTCGCTATATGGTCCGACCTTGCCTGCAAGCTTGACTCACACCCCGAGAAGGGGCCACATCAGGACAAACTCATTGTCCTTGGTGATTTTAGTGCTTGTGTGGGAGTCAACTCTCCATGTGGAGCGGGAGTTTAGGCCGTCACAGCATTGGCAGGTCAAACTCCAATGGCCAAGTACTTCTCTCCAAGCGTGCCAAGGTCAGCCTCACTGTTACAGAAAGTCTTCCAATGGGCCAGCAAATATAAGAGCACGTTGATATGTTCCAGGTCAGAAGAGTGGCACATTCTGGATTCCTACTGTGTAATAAGAGGGGCACAAAAATTCCACATCAGTCTTGGCTGGCCTGAGTTTCAGCCCCCTAGCTCCTGGCCCTGCCCTATTGTCACCCATACATTGGGTGAGGCATGTGCCAGCACTGGCTGACTTGGGTGAGGTGGAGTGTAGGTCCTGATCCTGGCTGAGAGGGAAACCGAGTCAGGGAGAGGTGAAGCTACTGACCCAAGGTCAGAGAGCCAGGTTGGAAGGTCAGAAAGAAACCCAGTCCCGCACCCCAGCCACTAGTCCATGCAATGCCAGCTCCAGCAAAGTCCCTGGAGATCTGGCTCCAAATCTTTGCAGAACAGAAGCAAATCCGTTTCATCGCCGTCTGACAAACGAGCCATCAGAAGCCCATGGAAACAGTCTAGGTCACCGGAAACATATTATCTGGCTTCTGAATGCAGCTGGCTTCGCAGAATGAATAATAAAGAGCTCAGCTTAGATCACTTGCAGCTTGACGTGGGGGCCTGTCGTTTGACTAAGGAAGCCGGATGGAATTTAACTGAGCTCTTCTCAACCTGGTGATGTTAAAAGAAAATATTTACTGAGTCGTCAGACAAAGCACAGTGCCTGGCTGTCTGCTGGGTGTACTATTGCGATGTATTCTACTGGATCAGCACAACCTCCGAACGTGAGACTCCTCGCTGCTACATCTGCCTAATCTGTAGGCTGGTCTTCACTACCCACCGGATCGGCGGGTAGCGATCGATCTTTTGGTGATCGATTTCTCACGTCTGGTGAAGACGCGATAAATCGATCGCTCACGGTGCCCCCGTCAACTCCAGAACTCCAGCTCGCCGGGAGGCGCAAGCTGGAGTCGACGGGGGAGCGCGCCGCTGGCTGCCGCTGCCATGAGGACGGATGGTGAGTCGGCTGCAGATACGCAAACTTCAGCTACATGATTCACGTAGCTGAAGTTGCGTATCAGCAGTCGATCCCTCCCCCCCCCCGTAGTGAAGACCAGCCCTGTGACTCACAAGAACACAAACGCTCTCCCAGGCTAGTGTAATATTGTCTGCGTCCATTGAAAAAGGAGTTGGATTCCTGCCTTGGGATAGTGCCGAGAGGGGACGGACTTCGAGATGAGCAAATACTTACAAGAATTGTTCATGAATATTTTACTCGAGAACGTGCGTGATGTATGGATTTGAGTATTGGAGAATTATTTGCCTGGCAGGGCTAATAAAGCAAAAACTATTTAACAAATGGAGCATTCTTCAAATGTCACAAAATAGAAATGATTGAAATGAATATTATTCAACCAGCTCCCCGCAGGCGCCTGTGATTCCCTGAGGAACAAGCAGCCAGCTGGAGCGTGAGTTTAGAGCTTATCCGTGGGGCGTCACTTTCAGAACCGCAACATCCACCTCTGTGCTCCAGCCCCATCCCAGCAGCATGTGTCTGATTCCTCGCCCTGCACGCTGCCCTGTCTGAACGCATCCCCCCAATGGCGTGACTGGAGCTGTCACTCACTCATCACCCCAACCTAGCCAGGGTCCCATTTTCCAAATAGCTCCAGGCCTGATGTCCAAGGACTCCGCACCCGGGAGCAGCCAGGTTTCATTTGTGTTCCGTTCAAATCAAGGCCAGGTTTTCTCAAGGGCTCAGGATCCCAGGTGCACCCCGTGTGCTGAGCTCGGGGGAGAATCCAGCCCCTTCGGGTGTCGCTGGACGAAGAGAAAGGGGGAGGTGATGGCTCACACTAGGAGGGAGGGTTTTAAAATGAGTTGGCTGAGCGAAGAGTGGTTCTACCTGCAGCAGCATGTCTCTGTCTGTCTGTCCAGTCCAATACCTCTTGACCACCACGTCCCATCAACTCCAGAATTTCAGGGAATGTTCTAGGCAGCCACGAGCAGACTGCTTTTGATTTTGGGGAAAATCAGCAAAGCCCACATAGAATACGGGGCCTGTAGCAGCTTCATAGGCTGCTCTCTCTCCTGGGCTACACCAGCAGCCTCTAGTTACAACACAGTCACAAACACCTTTTGGGAAAACCCACCTTTTACCCTATTCTTGATTGACCCTTATTTTGACTGTCTGAACCCTGTGCCGACCCCTTTGCCGTGGCCTAGCTTGACATTGAAAGGGATGTACATGGAGCGTCTGTCTTTGAGGCACTGGTTGTCTGACTACTCCACTCAGGGACGTGATGCATGGAGTTACTTAGGCTTGGTGTACACCCTACCGACTCGGGTAAATCCACACCCCTGTGCAACGCAGTTATAGCGACCGAACTCCTGGTGTAGCCAGTGCTATGCCAACGGGAGGGCTTCTCCCGGCCACACAGCAACTGCCTTTCAGGGAGGAGAACCTCTGCTGATGGGAGAAATTTCCCGTCGTCTGCACTAAGCGCTGTATGCGTAGACAAGCCCGTATCCTGACAGGTGCTAAGTGTAACCCACAGGTCGTTTAATGCCGGAAGGAAGGTCACTGAGGACTGGTTCAAAGCTCTGGGAAGTCAGAGGGAGGCTTTCCCCAGTTACACCTGAGTAGTGACTAGGAGCTGACCTAGTGACCACTGTTCCATTTTGACTCCTCCGTTGTCAGACAAATGAAATGGGGGGGGGGGGAGAGGGGATGCTGACAACCATTTTATGGTTTTTTTGCAGGGAGAGCGGTCCGCAGTGAGGTTTTCTCTGCCTGTCCGCAGAGGGGAAGGGGCTGCCTGATTTTCTTATTTTTCTCCTGTGAACTAGTGTTCTATTCTAGAGCCTCGCCAGGCCGCTAATCATGCCCCGCTGTAATAAAGGGAAGATAATTATTAGCAATTGGAGCAGTCCTGGTTGGACAGTCAGGGCTTGCCATTTGCATGCTAATGGATCTCCACCCCAGAAGAGTTCCACCCCGATGGTGCAGAGTGTTAAACCTTATGGTGTGGAAAGAAACCTTGGAGATGGCCTCTGTGTGCCGCCAGTATGCGCCAAGGCAGCCAATATTGCAGTCGGTTTCTTTGATGATTCCAAATTAAAGGGTCACAACCAGCTAACGTGACTTTAGAATCCATCACAGTAATTCACTTTCTTGTGAAATATACTTTGTTTCTATTCATATGGCAATAAGAGATTTCAAGAACCCAGAGCACTAGGGTAAGCCATTAAGGGAGAAGGTAGTGCGTATGAATAAAACACTGCAGAAAGAGATTGTATCGAACTGCCAGAGAACCAATAGAAATATACATGTCTTTGGTTCGTTATCTTTTCTTCCCAGTGATAAGAACAAAAGTGGAAATGTTTCAGATGTATTTGAAGAAAGCTCTGGTTTTCACGGAGGGATTCTCCTCTTCCTTGGGAAGGTATAGGGCTTTTAGTTAACGAGCTAATCTTCACTGTGATCCCAAGGCTTGCTATAGAAAGGACGAATGAGCCTGTGATTAAAACACTGGCTGCCAGTTCAGAAGATCTGGGTCTCTAGTTCTGCTAAAGACTTCCCTTGTGACCTTGGGCCATGCGACCCCACTTAGCTGCCTGGTTTTTCATTGCTTTATGGCCCCTTGGTGCCCGCTGCAAAGGGTCTCCGTGCAGAGAGACACCCCCCCTCCCCCGGGTGGACACTGCCATGCTGAGGGATGTGGTAAAGGCATCACACTAGCTCTCCGCCTGCTTTGCATCACCTCTACAGGCGTGACCAGAGAGGGCCAGGCCCGGGCAGACCTGCCTGTTGGCCATTGTGTGCTCCTTCAAGGGATCACTGAAGCTGCAGGAGTAGCAGGGGTGACCTGGGCCCGTATCTCTCTCGGCGACAGTTCCCCGTCTGGAAGGCCAGTGATTAGAACCATTCCTTGCTGGTCTTGACTGTTCAGACTGTACGATCCTCCGAGCAGGAGCTCTTATGTTAGGTGTGTACCACGCCTACTCCAGTGGAGCCAGGATCACTGATGGGGCAACAGTGATACAAATAAAACCAACTCTTAGGACAATTCCCGTGTCTCCTAACGGCCTGGATCAGTGGCCTCTGCTCCGAGAGCCCCAGCCGTCCCCTCTGCTCCGGAAGCCCCCGCCGTCCCCTCTGCTCCGGAAGCCCCCGCCGTCCCCTCTGCTCCGAGAGCCCCCGCCGTCCCCTCTGCTCCGAGAGCCCCCGCCGTCCCCTCTGCTCCGGAAGCCTGCCCCTCTCTCTTGCTCCCAGCATCCGTTGTCATGTCAAACACCTGCTGGGTCCCCTCTGTCCCTTTCTTCTCCTCTCTGGACATTTTCCATTCTCCCCTCCTGCTTCCTGCAGATCTACTCACTCAAACCAGTTTTCCAGCGCAGGCCCCTCCTTGACACGCCCATTGTTCAGCCAGAGCACAGTCCTTGTGGTTAACGGCGAGCGGGAGATTCATGGTGGGGATTTTGTCAGCCCATGAATGACACACTACACACGGAGACAGTCAATGACACAACACTCACATCTCATTCAGAGATTCCCCAAACCGTCCCTCTGCAGGGTAGGGAGGAAGGCCCCTCCAGCAGCCACTCCGCATGATCTGGCCCGGAGGACAGCTTTCCCTCCAGCTCCCAGGGGCCCTTCCAGCACATTGCCGGCTGCTCAGGCTGAGATGGGGGGTTTAACTGATAACTGTGATCGACACCAGCAGAGGCATTTGTGAGCAAGGCAGGTGTGAGGGATGAGGCATTGTATGATGCATCTGATTTTTAACTTGCAGCTACAGAGATGTAATATTTATCTTCCTCAAGCCCAGAGACCCGCAGCCCAGAGAGATGATTAATATGTTTTCTAGACTCTCTGGTGGAAACGGCGGAGCAGTTCCTTGAACAGTCTATTGAATTGAAGCAACAAGACATTCATTTTGGTAGCTGAGCAAAATTGGAATTTTCCCACAGGTTTGCAGACAATATCGTCCAACCACCTAGAACGAGCACTTGGTTAAACGCTGTCCTTCCAGCCACGCTGCTCTCAGACTGGAGAGCCTTCGGCTGTGCCCACAGCCGGCTCTGGTAGCTGTACAGTGCAGTACGGCTACTCTCAAGCGCATGCAGTCACACGGGAAATCCAGGGCACGTGAGTCCGAGTCCTGTCGTGGGTTGCTTGAATGGAAGGACAATGGAGAATTGATGGAGCGCCGGGCTCCGAGCTCTTCGCCACGTTCTCATTGTGTCGGCAGCACAAGGAGCGAGTGCCCAGTCCAGTGAGTGATGAACTATCCCCAACTCCTCACTCTGTCAATGTTCTGGGCCGGTCACATCTGGGATTTATCAAACCTGCTGGCCCTGCTGCTGCAGAACGTGCAGCCTGGAGAGTGAGTCAGATTGGCTTAGCACTCACCTGGGTGCCGACCCCCACCTTGCAGTGCAAGAGAAGAGGAGGGAGCGGATGGAAGTCTGTCACCATTCTCGCTCCATCCTGGCATTCGGCCTGTGCCTAATTTTAAGCACAAGAGCGCTGCTCACGTTCTTAAAGCTGGGCTCCTGCCTGCCTACTTCCTCCGGCAGAGACTGTGTTAACTGTGCTAAAATGAGCACGGAGAGCCTTCCGGCGGCGTTGACCCGTATCCGATTCCCCAGGGACCCACGCTAGGTTACACCAGCTGAGGAGCCAGCCCGAGAGGCTTGGGAAGAATTGCAAAAGGCGCTCTGGGTTGATTTATCCCAAGCAGCTCAGCAGTAGCCCGATCGTGCTATTTTCATATTTGATTTTCAGTCCTGTAGCCCCTGCATGGATGGACGAAATCACTTGTTAGCATGGGCAACAACTGCCCACTTTAGGCTTCTTGAACCATCCGGTGGATTAGCTGGTGTGGGCTCTGTCGGAGACATGGCACTGGACAAGATGGCCCACTGGGCTGACTCTGAGTGTAAGGCAGGAAGGGACCATTACGATCATCCTGTCTGACCTGCATAGCCGGGGCTGTGGAACCTCCCCTGGTCATCCCTGTCCCAGGCCCATAACTTCGGTTTGAGCTAGAGAAAGATGCCCTGTCAGCATGAAACCACGCCCACTGCCCCGCCTCCCAGGTAACTTGTTCCAGTGGTTAATTACCTGACTATGCAAATGCATGTCTTACTGCTAATCTGAATGTCTAGCTTTGGCTTCCAGCCACGGGATTTTGCTAGGCCTTTTTCTGAGGATTAAAGAGCCATCGACTTTCGGTCGTCTCTGCCCTGTGTAGGTACTTGGTCACCTCTTTGCCTTTTCTTGGATAAACAAAATCAATGAGTTCCTTTAGTCTCTTGCTATGCGGCAGATTTCACAGACCTCGGGCCATTCTCCTAGCTCTCTTCTGAACCCTTTCCAACCGCTCTGATCCAGCGTGGCAATTCCTAACAGGCTCCGACACAAAGGGACCATGCAGTATGCGTATAACTGCATGATCTAAAGGGAACATACGTCACCGGCAGAGACTGAGACTGAAGTTGGGGTGCACAGCGCAAAACAATTTCCCTGCGAGTTGAAAGTGACCTGTGTGAAAGCAAATGATCACTCATGAAGCTGCAGGTGATGTGATTTGAGCAACAATCCTGCCAAGTGTGAGTTCAGGTCTTGTCTGCACGCCCTGCTGAACGATGCAATCGTTATTTTGAACTGAACACCCAAATCATCGGGAAAGTAAAAAGTGACAGTGGAGAGCTGTAAACCGAGGACAGTGTGGACAGGAAAATAATGCACACTTCCCTAGGCTTTCTAGAGACTGAACTTACCCTAGCAAGAAAAGTCTTTCTTCTAGATGGCTTTTCTCACCCAGAGTTTTCCAGCAAGATGGATGTCACCCCCGCTCAGGATCTCCTCCAGAAGCCCAAAGGGCTGGTCCCTTTGTTGTCTTCGCTGAAAGAGGGAACTTGGGGTCCAGTGAACCTTTGAAATGGATTCTTCCGAAGGTTCCCCTCACAGGAAAGTTTTACTCAAGCTGCGAGGAAGGGGAGGTGGAGTCTGGTGTTACGGACGGGCCCTCCCCTCCTCCTGCTTGCTAAATGTAAACTGTTCTGTCTCCTCCCCTTGTTAGCTTGATGGCCCCGTTTACTGCTTGTATGTAAATTGAGATAAACCCACATTGCTTGGTTAGGACAACCAAGTTTTACCCTTTTGCCCAGGCAGGGCTGTCTGGTCCAGAAAGCGTGCTAGTGCCATCCGCCGGGGGAATTCATAACCTTACATATCCTGTTGCTACAGACATGGCACCAGGATGTGATGGGTGAGTGATTAGTTTTCAAATGACACCTCACCAGGCATATTCTGTACAAAGATCATTACGGTGGTGTGGAGGGTGTGAACACAGGGGCGCTTAGTGGCTACGAGGGCAGATCTGAGCATGGTGGTTGAGGCGTTCCCGACCGATTTCCCAAGGGAGCAGGGTCCGGAACCAGAGCCCATTAAATTCAGTAGTTTTCTAAATTCCCTTCAGACAGTTTTGGATCAAGCCGCTTGTTAAGACTGCAGTAGAGAGCCGGGGAGCTATTGCAGTCTCCTGAGGAAGGAACGACAATCTCTGAAACTTTCTATAGGTGTCTGCACAGGTTAGGAATAAAGGGTAACGGGCAACGTGTCAATGGAAACTCCTCTCACTCTGGGCCTGATCCGAAGTCGGTTGAATGGGAAGATTCCCAGGCCCAGATCCTCAAAGGTATTTAGGCACCTAACTCACATTGGTTTAAATTGGAGTTAGGCACCTAAGACCTGATCCCGAGCCCAGATCCCTGAAGGTATTTAAGAGTGATCAGTACATTCATGTAGTGACCCTTCAATGGGCCCCGCCTCTTGGGCACATCTGCTTGGCCGTAGCCCATGCTGGGCTAATGGGAGGCCCCTGAAATCACTCATTACTTTGGAAGCTTTTTGCCTGTGTGTTCAGCCAGATGCCAAGAGCTGGGAAAATACCGTGCGCTGCTCAGGAAGTCAGCGCAGCTTCGCCTGAGTGTCAGTGGATGAAGGGTTAATCTCATCATGGCAGCTGTTTGTTTGTCGCTCTTTCCCAAGAATGATTCCCCTCCCCTCCCAGCCCACCCTGATTCCCACTAACATAGTGTTTGAGGTTGTTTTCACTTTCATAAGCCATTATGCTCCAGAAGAATTAGGCGGATGAATCAGAAGAGACAGCTCTCCTAATAGAGTCACTGCGTAATGGCCAGCAGCCTTTTTGTCAGCTTCCTGGATTGTCATTTGGCTGTTCGAAATTGCTTCAGGGAGCAAAATGGTGAAAAGACAAACACCGGCATAGCGGGAACCGGTTCGAAAGCTAGAGACGGGCAGAGAAGTGTCAAAAAAAGAGTGTCTGTGCACCAAGAAATATAATCAAAGCATTCATTATGCCCTTCCTCCTTAGGGTGACCAGATAGCAAGTGTAAAAAATCAGGATGGGGGTGGGGGATAATAGGAGCCTATATAAGAAACAACCCTGAATATCAGGACTGTCCCTATAAAATCGGGACATCTGGTCACCCTATTCCTCCTACTGCCACACACTTAGATATAACTGACAAGAATAAGTCTGCCAGTGACAATATGAAGCCCACAGAGTGACTGAAGCCCTTTGGGAGGCTGTGGGGCCTAGTGGCTAGAATAGAGTCTTGGGCCGCAGGCACCTTGAGTTCTCTTCTCAGCTCTGCCTCTGACCTGATCAGTCACCTCAGTGCTCTGTGCCTCAGTTTCCCCATCTGTAAAATGGGGATAATGACACTGACCTCATGTGTAAAGTGCTTTGAGATCCACTGACAAGAAGCACTAGATAAGAGGTAGGTATTATTATGAACCAGCCCTGTGAAATCATTCCTTTCCTGACTGTTTATTGTCCTGGGTCAGGGATGAGGTGGGAGGGGTTGTTCCATGGTTGCATTGTGTCTAGCTGCTCCAAGGTGCCAGGGCAGCACAAATAATGGTATGATCATGATTAGACTTGGGAGGATTCCATTTTTATTGGTAAATGTTAATTTCACCGTATGCAAACCAACCAAAAACGATTTCCACTGCTAATAACTGAAATGTACAGACAGGCACAGGAAGTTAAATGCTGTTTGAGAAAATATTAAAGTTTGATGTAAGGAGCTTTATTTTGTATATTTTGACAATTTGTGTTTTAACAGTTATAAAGCTTCCACTTTTTGAAACTCAGCATCTCCTCTCATTAAATAATTGTCTGCCCCCCCCCCCCCCAAAGTAATTTACCACAACTGTGACCATTTAAATAGTGTGATAGAGGCGGGTCAGGGAGCTGTGGCAGAGTGCTTGAGGGGAGATATATTAACTCAGGGTTCATTAGGGCGTGGCTCCCTGTAGACCAGGGAAGCAGGCAGCAGGTTAATTGGAGCACCCGCTGTCAATTAAGGTCTTAATAAAAACCCCTGCTTCAGGCAAACGGGAGGGAGTTTGGGAGGTGTTGGAGCAGTGAACAGTTTGGAGGAGTTGGGGCGGTGAGCAGTTTGGAGAAAAGCAGAGCAGAGTTTGGAGGAGTGCTGTGGTGAGCTAAGAAAGACCCAGACCCTAGGTAAAGGAACACCTGGCTTTGCAGAGGGAGAGAGTAGGAAGCCCCCACAAGCTGAAGGGTAGGAGAGGGAAGTAGCCCAGGGGAAGGAATAGCTAATCCAAGTGGTTTACCGCTATCCTCAGGGCCCCTGGGCTGGGACCCGGAGTAGAGGGTGGGCCCAGGTCCCTCCCTCTCCACTTCTCCCCTCTAGGATACTAGTGCGACAGTTAATACCCTGTTCAGGGACAAGAAATAGGCTCCCTGAATCCCCCACAAGAAGAGAAAGCGCAGGACCCATCAATATAGTGCCACTAATTTACCACAGTAGATAAAAACGGGGGGAAATGCTTACAAATAAACATTGATATTGCCTGACAAAAAAAATTAAAAAATCAAAATTGAATCTGCTAAGGCTACTAATAAATATACCGTCCAAGTTCTGCCAGTGAGGTGAGTTCTGCACCATTTGATATCCAGGGTCCCTAGGAATATGGTAGTTTTAAAATTCAAACTAAGGTTAACTGGGGTCACAACCCAGCAAAGCACCTAAGCACATGAGTAATGCCACAGTGGTCAATGAGGCAAAGTCCCATATCATCACTGGGTCTCTAGGCGCCTACTCCCTGGCTCTGAGCCTACATGTCTCTGGTGTGGGGTGGACATGGGTAGTCCTCTGGACAGGGAAAGCTGTTTGAGGCCTTATCTTCTTGGTTTTCATTGTGAGCAAATGGAATGGCAGTAATCAAAGGGGCGCTTTTCAATCTTGCAGTTTCCCATCCAGCATCCTTGTCACATACTTTCCTAGGGCAGGCAGGGGAGGAATTCAATGGACTGGTTTCAGTGGGATGGTTCCCATCAACTTCAGCCAGCTTTGGATTGTGCCTGTGAGCCTTTGAGTCAGCTAGGGGAACGAGACGTCCGAGCATGCTCAGTGCCTCCCCGGCCACTGTCAGGGGTGGGGATCAAGGTGAGGTTCATCCTGTAGGTCCCATGGGGTGGGGCTCAAGCAGCTGATTACAGCTTTATGGAGCCAAACCAAGGGAGAAACACCTCTATGGCCCCAGTTCCACAAAGCCCCGAAGCGTAGGCGCCCTAACCTTGCCGGTTAATGGGAGCATCCAAAGCCTCCAGCTGCAGACCTGCTCCTGCAGCAGCATGGCTCTGCCCTCGTCCCAGGCCAGACGCAGTGTCTGTCTGCAGCAGCTCTGGCCAGGTTGGCGAGAAGGTTTGTCTGGCAGGAGGCAGGAAGAGCGTTGGCCATTCGAAGGCCGTCCAAGAGGAGCCGGTTGTGATCGCCACATTTCGGATCCCAGCTCTTAAACTCCCCCTCAGACGCTGCATGTGGAAATGGAGAAACAGCCTCAGGGAGGGGCCCATGAAATGTTCCCTTTGATGCCCACAAAGCCGCCTCCCCCTCCACTCCCTACCGTAGGTGTCCCCAGCATGGCTATTCAATGGGGAACAGTACAATGCACTTGTAAGAGAGATGGGGGCCGTGTCACTTCTCTCTCTTCTTCCCACTAATTCTGGTCATCGTTAGCCTGTAATAAATACATTCTGGTGGTTGGGCTCAACAGCGATACGGTAACGAGAACATTCAGGGCTGCTTTGCCCTGCTTCGTTAAGGTTGAGGTCAAAGGGAAAGCCAATGAGATCTGATCTCCTGACCATAGTAGCACCCAGATACCTTGCAAACTCTGCACCTCTCTCCGTTAAATTCCACCCAGACACTGTTCCTGATTTGTGAATGGTGAGATTGGTCTAGGGATCCTAGGAGTGCGTCCACTCCACGTTCAGGGTCAATAAATACAGTTTTTGTCGGTTTATCTTGCAGACGAACAAAGCCGTGGCCAAGGGGGACTTCCACCAAGCGAGCTCCAGCTCCCGGCGCGCGCTCTTCTTGGCCGTGCTGTCCATCACCATCGGAACTGGCATCTACGTGGGGGTTGCCGTGGCTCTGATAGCCTACCTGTCCAAGAACAACCACTTGTGAGGCTCAGGAGAGGGGAAGAGCACCTGGGCGTGCAGCTCACTGCGGGGCAGAAAACCACAGCAGCCGGGACTGCCCATGAGCCATGTGCGGGTGTTGGACACTGGAGAGACAGGTCCAGGTGGTGCAGTGGGTTGATGGTAGACGATGCACAAGTCCTGCATCTTTTCATCCCAACTCTTCTTTGTTTCACACAATTCTGGGTTTACAAGACTCAGCTCCTACTGGTGATCTAGAACTTTGCCCCGGCTCGCTACTTAATATGTTAGTCCGCACTGCCCTGAACTCTACAGGAGCACACTCCGCTACTGGCTCTTAGAGGAGCGTGTCCTGCAATGGAAAGTGTTTCTTTGGCCAGTAGGACGCCTTTGCTGAAGGGTGAGATTGAGACCTCAGCACAGGACGGAGTTGCCTAATCTTCTTGCAGGCACTAGGCTGCCGTAAGAGGAAAAAAGAGAAAATGATTTTCCTTTCCTCCTTTTGGTTCATTTTAAAATGAATCTAATGGGAGGAGGCCATGCATAGCGACAGCTAAGCACGAACATGCTCGGTGCACGGATCGTGACGTTAGTCTAGCATGGGATCTGTTGTAAATTCATCCTTCACGTCAGTCATGCTGCGCGAGTGACGCTCCTGAGCCACGTGACACAGTCGGGCAGCCTCCGCCTCCCCGAGGGCACGGTGCGGCAGTAAGAACGAGCGCCCCTCGGAAATACATCCTGGGCAAGCAGGGGACTAACCCAGGGCAGGAACACTTCGTAGCCACCCCGGAGCAGACTCGGATACAGACGAGCAAAGGAGGACACTCCAACTCCAATACCATGGCACCCGGGCTCACTCCTCGAACTCTCTCCCCGCCCCGGCATGGGGAGAGAAGGTGGTGTTTTCTCATGATGCTGTCCCTCCATAGCCAGGTGCACTGTGCAGGACCTACGCGTTGTCCTCATTTCACCGACCGCAATAACAGGCGTATTCGCTTTCTGACACCCCCCTCCACCTTTTCCTTTTCAAATCTAGTGTTTCATTCTGGGGAGTTGGCTTCCCGGAGATGTGTGTATATAAGAATGTTGAAACATGGATCATTGCAACTGGCTGTCTGAATATTCATTCACTGGGGTCCTGTCAGCACCGCTTACTTACGGCGGAGCATTTGTTCCAATTCTGTATTTCCTGTCTGGTTTCTCCCTTTGTTTGGGGATTGGTTGTGGGGGGCGGGGGAGGAGTACACACCCCTACAGAACTAGTTTGTGGCTAGCTCTGCAGTTTATTAAAACCCACAGTCTCGAGAAGCCAGGGCCGGGGCTGGTGCTTTCTTTGGACAGGGCCCTGGAAGGTCCAGGGGGAGCAGCCCCGGACCTGTCCAGCCTGAGTTCATGCAATCGGGGAAGACGACCTGATCCTGCACTGGAGACGGCGAATGCTCCCCTGCCTCGGGACGGCGGTGTAAAGTTCCTGTTCCTTTTCCCCAGGGCTCAGTCCTGCTGAAACCCAGGGGTGGATCAAGGCCATCGGGGATGCTAAGGGGGCGTCTACCCTGCAGTTAAGCACCTGTGGCTGTCTCCTGTTCGCTGATGTGGGCTCCCAGGGCTCGGCTGTAAAACGGCCATGGAGACAGCGGGGCTGGGCTGGGGCCCGGGCTCTGGCCTGAATCAAATGTCCAGTGTTTAACTGCACTATAGACATACCCAAGGTAGGCCACGGCAGAGTCCTGTAGCCCCATCCCCCAGCTGGAGTGGCAGGAGCCCCTCCCCTCAAATCAGGGATTGGCCAGTCCCTCCTTCTTGCATCAGGAGTCACTGAAAGGGGGTGTACCCCAATATTTGCCCCAGAAAGCAGGGTCTATCTGCTTGGGTGAGGGCACTTGGCTGGCTGCTTTCTGCCCCTTCCACCTACATCCAGGGCCCCCTGCTGGGATGGTTTTGGCATGGCTCCCCAGAGCAGTGCCGGGTGGTAAATGCACCACTGGGATGTGTGAGATGGTTCACACCTCTCCAAGCTGTAGTTTCAGACTGCCTGCAGACTCAGGCAGCTGGCACTCCATTAGTTACACTTGGGGCACATTTTCAAATTGCTTTGCACAACGAGGGACACTAGAAAGGGTCCCTTTAAAAAGAAACGCTGATCATCTTCTGTACTCACATGACTCCGGGAAGTGAGGCTCTAGAATACCTGGCCCTTAAAAAGGCCCGGCTGGAATCAGAGCAGTTTGTCTCAGTGCAGAGTCCTGGCTCCGGGACGACATGTTTCTGATCAGGTGTTCCAGGTAAGAAAGCAAAGGTTGCCATGACCTCAAGCCTGGAATTGCAGACTCGAGATTTAAGTTTTTTTAAAAAAAGGTTTATACTGGATCCTTGATTTGGTTTTTAATCCACGGTGAGAGCTGGAAGAAGAACAAAAGGGAGTTTGCAAGCTAAGGGCCCAGCCGTTTTGGCTAGAGAGCACATGGATTTTTCTACTGTGAGGCAACACACACACTAAGGGGTTGGTGCAAAACCGTATCAGCCCCGTCCCCGAGCGCTGTGAGCCCCCCCTTGGCCAGGACTGGTCGTTAGCAAGGGCAAGCCCCGAGGAGGAGGGTCTGAAAGCTGAGAGGTGGGTTACCCCTGGCTAACGAGCCGTGTGAAGGGGACGGAGCGTGGCCTTGGCCCTGGGCACGGCTCTAGTATGTTCAGCTGTGCGACACACCCGTGTGCACACGTCCCTTTACAACGGGGGGCCCCGGGGCTCTGGGGGGGCCACGAGCTGGTTTTAGCCCAGCATAGAGAATTCGACACAAAGCACGCATGGGGGGGGGGGGCACACGCCTGCCTCCCCCCTCTCCTCCCCCCCCCCAGCTCAGAGCCCCGGCTCGGGCCCTAACTTCGGGTTAGTGTTCAGAGCAGGGCCCCCAGCCTTACTCAGGGCCCTGCCCCCCCCCCCCAGCTCAGAGCCCCCCCGACGCTGGGGCTGGGCCGCTCGGGAAGTCGAGTTCTGACTCGCCAGGCGGTGCCTGGCTCCTCGGTCCCCCGGGGGAGACAAACGGGGCCGCGCTGGGGGTTGGTGCTGACACGTTCTACGCACACAGCCACGGGGGGGGGGGGGGGGGGGCAATGTTCCCCTTCCTGAGCTGTACCGGCAGCAGAACACCCGGGGGAGCCAGTTCACCCCCCAGGCTCCCGCCCCCTCCCCCAGCCCTGCAGCAGCTCAGTCAGCACGAGCTGTGCGCCCACATCCTGGGCAGCGAGGCCTTGGGGCAAGCACCCCGCCCCCTGGCTTTCAGGGTCTCCCCAGAGCGCTGCCCCCCCCCCCCAACCTCAGGGACCAGAGAGGCTCCGGTGCTGGCCGCCAGGAGAGAGGAGTGGGGAGGGTCAATCTAGCGCTGATATCATCATCCGGGGGGGGGGGGGGCTATAGAGCACATCTCACCCCCCCCAGACACTGTGGGGGCAAGAATGGGGGAGCATTATTACAGCTATGGGGGGTCATCTCTAGGTTATGGGGGGTTGCAGTAGGGGGTTGGACAGGGACTAGAGGGGGGGTGTATCCTGAGGGACTAGCGGGGAGATGTGATACTAGGCTAAGAGGGAACAGTGAGGGGGAGGGTGGGGTGTCCTCTCACCACCACCACCCCCGATTGGGGGGGGGGGGGAACGAGAGATGCTCTCCCAGCAGTAGGACAGGAGGGGGGTGGAAGAGTTTGGGTGGGGTGGTCTGGGATGATTGCTCCCAGCTCTGCACCCCCTCCCCGCTGTCCAGGGGGGGAACCCCGCCCCCATGGGGCAGGCTGGTGGGAGATTCCTAGTTGGGGG
Source organism: Sternotherus odoratus (assembly GCA_032164245.1). Lineage (NCBI taxonomy): Eukaryota > Metazoa > Chordata > Testudines > Kinosternidae > Sternotherus > Sternotherus odoratus. Next base: position 168,971,282 of record JAVMKO010000003.1, read on the forward strand.
GGTGTCACACATTGGGGTTCTGCCCCTTTCCTGGTGGCAAAAGTGGGGTTTGTCTGGAGGGGAAGGGGTCTGTTGGTCCCTTCCTGGTGTGGGAGGGGGCAGGCTCCTCAGGGGACTCCCCATTTGGGGGGGGCAGCCATGCGTGTTGGGGGAAAGTGTGTCGGTCCCTTGGGAGGGGTGGGAAGCGTGTCTGGGATAGATGGGCCCTTGCCCCAAGAATCACGTGACTCCTCATCCCAAAGGCCCGGTCCCCTACCCCTGATCAAATGTGCATTCGGTCTCACACCAAACCCACGGCTTCCGCCCCGTCCTACTGCAAACTGGAGGTTTAGCAAAACGGAAACTAGCGGCTCATTTCCTAGGTCAAAGTGAGCAACAGACCCTCGAATGAGGGCCAGGCCTAGAACTCGACCGGTAACATCGGCGTCTACAGTCAGCACGCACGCTTTGATCTTTAGGCCTCACCCAGGCCAAGCAGCTGGGGATCTCTTGCTTATGCCTAGAAACCCCTGCACCCGCCCCCATGTGCAGTCAGAGAGGTACAGCCCTGCTGAGCTCATTAATCCCCCTGCGCCCCCCCCCGGCTCTGGGCTGCAAGGCGAGGTGATGGCCGGAGTGCACGTCCCTGCCACCGCCACGCAGGACCGACGCCGGTTTATCAGTCGAGACCTAGGGCTGTTCCAGGTGTAAGATCCACCCAGAGCCCTTCTGGTAAGGAAGGGGGCTCTGGTTTTGGCAGCGCTTCATGCTAATTAACGACCCGCTCGGTATAGCCGCTCAGATAGCATATACGACCATATCGACCATCGCTATTGCACGGTGGAGTAACACAGGCAGCGCTAAACCAGCATGCAGAAGAGTCCAACTACGACTCACTTCCTCTCCCCCTACCCATCCTAGCACTGTTAACCCTTCCGGGCGCCAGACGGACTCCAGCTGGGCATCTGACTGTCTCGCTGGCCCCTAGGCTGCCAGCATCACAAGGGAAGGGAAGGAGTTCTGCCCCAAGAATGGGGGTATGTGAATGACACCCCAGGATAGGATACCTGCAGGATCTCAAAGCACAACCCCCTACTGGTCGAGCAAGAACACCCGCCCTTAGCACATTCCTACCCCTCTCCAGGTAGCCTAGCACTAGTGGGACAAAGCCGCCGTGTGTTAACCTGGGCTACACACGCAGGGAGCGATCTGTGAGTAGCTTCATGACGCGTTGTCATTGTGGCAAGAGTCTCTTCTGGCACTGATGGGAGTCAGGCGCGTCCTTGTAGGGCCACTGCTGGGTACGTCATGAAACGATTCATGAGCCCTCGGAGGTCCACAAACCCGCAGCCTGAATGAGGAGCTGCAGCGGCAGTCTCGGTGTTTGGCTGCTGTCATTCGTTATTAGGCTCCTGTTGGCGAAATGCCGGGTGCCTGACATGACCAATCGCACCTGAATAATGAAGAGCAAACAATCAACGTGAGACCATTACAACCAACGAGGAACACCCAGTGCAGACGAGCCAGCAAATACTGAGCAAGCTGGGACGGCTGTGCCTGTCGAAACGCGCCCAGCTGGCCGTCCCTGGAGCTAGGACCTTGTACACAAGCTACGGCTCAGCTCCGTTGTGTAAATGATCTGCCAGGAACAATCTACCTGGAGTGAGGAGACAGCAAAGTGGAGCCACATGGCTGCTCTCCCCTTAATCCCAGCTGTTCTAAACCCCCTCGCGTACGTTCACCTCCCAGCCAAGGCATCAAATGCCCGGTCCCTGGCCACCTCACCTGGGTGTATCTAGAGCCAGGGCCCCTACAAACAGAGACCGCATTGGGCGATTCACAAATCACCTACTGGGGGGAAAAGATTGACAGCCCCTGAGCCAGCCAAGTCGCCTTCCGCAGCAGCGATTGGCCCCGGCCCCAGCCCCAGCTGAGGGAGCCTGAGCGCATTACTAGGGGTAAAGTACACTGAGAAACTCGGGGGGAGACACGGCTGCAGAGCGCCACTTATGGCTACTGTGTCCCGACGTGGCTACACCTGTGCGTGCTCCAGCCCAGCTGTACCGCTCAGGAGGGGGCACAGTTATGATCTTCCCAGCAGCCAGGCTTTCCAATTCTAGTGCCAAGACCCCAAGATCCCTTATTGGCATCAGCTTCCCCATCGCCCCCGAAGAATCCTCCCGCAACCGTGGGTAGCCAGGGACCACAGACCCCCAGTTCAAAGGGCACAGCTGTGACGTCCTCCCTGGCCTACACAGCTGCGCCTCCTGAATCGGCCTCTGGCTTTCCCCTCTCACCGCCTGCCCGTCGCGCTCCCGCTGGGCCCTGCCGGGGGTTCTGGGCCTTCGCTCCTCCAAGACTCCGCTCTGCTCAGCCGAAGGCATCGTCTGGCCCTGCTCCTCCGGCTGCTTTCCCCCGGGCGGCCACCTCGTTTCTCCAGCACCTCTGCACGCTCTGCCCAGTGTTGTTCCTGGTGCTTTGTCCGCTGACCCGTTTCTGCCCTGCCAGCCACCACCACCTGGCCCCGGGAACTGCTGGGGTGGAAGACAGGTGGCTGGCCCTCCCCCCACCGTTGATACCAGCAACGCGAGAGTCTTCCAGGGTCCCCCCCCGCTCAGATTGGCAGCGACGCTGGTTGGGTTTTCTGTCCTCTGCAGCACGGAGTGCGGGGCACGTGCCGGGGTTCTTGGGGTCGCTCTCACTTCAGCATTTCCCTGCCGTTGCGGTGGCGTGGAGCACAGGCCTGGTCTCTGCTGGTGACCCGTACCGGTCTAGTCCCCGCGGGGCTGTAACACTTAGGGCTGGGTGTATATAGAGTGCAGACAGAGGTGGCCTGTGATCTTCAGGCAGTCAGGCAGGGTGACCTGCTGGTCCCTTCTGGGCTAAGACCACAGAAGCCTCTAGGTCATCTGGAGCGAAGGCGGGTGCTGCCTCATTGAGCCAGGCAGAACCAAAAGAACCCCCAGGCTGGTTCTGGAGACAGGTGGGGTTTGGACCTGTTCCGATTTCCTGATTAACCCGTTGGTCCATCCCTATTCCGGCGCTGAACACGCTCCAGGCTGGGCCCTTGCTGTCCACACAGAACTGCCAAAGGCAGGTCTCATCCGGCACTCTGCACATGAGGCCAGCAGAGATGAAGGTGGCAGCTGGGAGGAAAACGAGGCCACTGGCTAGTTGTGAATTCAGGTTCTTTAACTCTTCAAGAGGGATTTTAGGCTCCGCTCCTCAACACTAACTAGGTGCCTAGCTCCCCTTTGGTGTCAGCGGGAGTCAGGCACCTAAATACCTCTGAAGACCTGGACCCCAGCTACTGCGGTGACTGGCACCATTATCGTCATGGGAGCGTCCCCAGGTAATTAAGAAGGGACAAAAACCCAACAGAATGGAAGTTGGGTCTGTGCTACGAAGGCAGCATCGCTGGTCGGCAGCGCCCGCGCCCAGGCCGCGGTTAACGTGCTTCGTGTCTTGTTTCTGGCCTCGCGCTGCCTCCGAGCAGAGCGTCTGCAGGCCAGGTACACTCCAGCCAGAACTGGGGAATTTATCTTCCATTGACACGCAGTAAACGATGCTCTAAGCTACCGAGGCCTCCACTCGGAGACAGTGAGAATCAATGAAAGTACCTCAGGGGTTATGGAATCCTATCACCCACTGGCTGTAATGTGTAATTAGTCGCTGGACTGACTGTGTTATTCGCTCCGAGTCCATCTAGCAAAGCATCAGTGTTCCCTGGAGCGCTGAGCCGGTTTATGCCACGGTCATTAGTGAAAGTATTGAACATGATTGGCCCCTAGACTGATCCTTGAAGAACTCCACTAATAACATCCCTCCCGGCCGATAATCCATCTTTCAGCACAACCTGTTGTCTTCTCCCCTTTAGCCAGGTCCTTATCCACCTTGCAGGTCTTGTGCAGAGCCTCATCGTCTCGAATTTAACTAATTACTTCCCACCTGGTACCTGTCAAGTGCTTTACTAAAGTCCAAGTATATTAAGTCTCTTACACTTTCCTTATCTAAAAAGATCAGTTATTTCTCAAAGAAGAAAATCAGGTTAGTCTGGCCTGATCTACCTTTGGCAAATCCATGTTGCATTATATCTGCTTTACTGTCTACCTAATTGAATTTAATTCTTCTTTCCATCCCAATTTGTTCTAAAGCCTGGCATAGTTCTGAGGTCAGACGAAGAGGTTTGTCATTGTCTGGATCACTTTATTTCCCATTCTTAAATACTGGTACAACGTTGGCTATTCTCCAGCCATACGGTAATAGCCCCAAATAGATTTATTAAAACCCCTTGCTACTAGCAATCTCATGGGCCAGCTCTTTCCGTATTCTGGAATGGAAATGACCTGTCCCGTCCCGTCCTCCCCCCCCCCCCCATCCCCCTGGATTTGACTGTACTAAGCTCTTTAACGTTGTTCTTCCACCTCAGATGTGGTCATTTCCATTTCTAGACACTCGCTTCATCAGCTCTCCTGCCTTCATGCCCATGGCCCATATTATCATCATTCCTGGAAGGGAGGCAGAGTATTCACTTCGGTTTTGGGCCATACCTAAATTATCTCTAACCTCCTGCCCATCCCCACTGCATAGTGGCCCAACCACATCCTTCCTTATTCTGTTTGGTTACAGAATTAAAAACCCTCTTCTTTATTTTAATGGCCATGGCAAGAGCTTGACTTTCACCAACTCTCACTTTATTCCTCCATTTTCTAATCTTCCTTTGCAGATATCCCTTCCCCAGGGGCTCTCTCCTTACTCCTAATAAACTTTTGCAGTGCTTATTCATCCACCTGGGTCGGGGGTCTTTCCTATGGGTTTTTTCTCCTTGCTTGGGATGCAAATTTGAGATGAGGAAGACTTTATAGCACCTTAGAGACTAACCAGTTTATTTCAGCATAAGCTTTGGTGGGCTATAGCCCACTTCATCGGATGCATAGAATGGAACAGAAGTAAGATGCATTTATACACACAGAAAGCAAAGTTAATTTACCTCCAATAGTTGTTATTTCCTTCAGACACAGCAATCCATTTCAAAAGGTGTTTTTTTCCTCCTGCTGATAATGGCCCATCTACATTTAACAGCCTCTTAGTATTGGGATGCTAATGTACAATTTTTTCTCTTTCTTTCTTTCTGTGTATAAATACATCTTACCTCTGTTCCATTCTATGCACCCGGGTGCAGCAGGGACTTGGACATGGCCGGGTCCCCCAAGCACCAGCTCTTGGCTACTCTAGATGGAAGGGGGGGGGGGGGGCTGCTTTGTCTCCCCTTCAGGCCAAGTCTATCCTGGGCCCAAGAAGCATCTCCTGAGAAACCTTCCTTCAAACCCGGCCCGGCCTCACCCAGCGTTTCACTCAAGGAATCTGCTTTTTTCCCCAAAAGAAAAACCATTTTACCAAAAAGTTCCCGACCGGCTCTGTTCATTGCGCATCAGGCACCCTCCAGCGTGCGTGTGGGGCCCTTTGAATCAGGGACACGACACCAAGGCTCTGACACGAGATCCTAACCCAAGAACATCCCTGCCATGTGATGCTCAATCCCTCACAGCAGAGAGATTTGCTACGGGGGGATCCTGTGCTCACCTGCACTGTTCATTCCTCTTCCCAGAAAGAGGAAACCATCTGTGCACAGTTACAACAGTGAAAAGGGGGAAGCCCCATTCCTCGGCCAGGTTTCCAGGGGCGGGGAACTCGGGCCAGAATGCAGGTTACATGCCCATCAAGTGAAGGTATAACTGGCTCCGTGTGGCATCTCTCCCCGTTCCTGGTGGATGGGATACAGCTGAAAACTGAGTAGCCTGCTGCAGTATTGGCTAAAAAAGCTGGGGGGTTTGGAATCAGAGGTCCCGGGTCGAAGCCCTGCTCCCAACACCACACAGAACATGACATTACAAAAGTACTCCACTCTATGGGCAGATCTGATTATCAAAGACAACCCCCCAGCCTGAAGCAAATAGTCACCAGCAACCACACACCACACACACAACAAACACACTAACCCAGGAACCTACCCTTGCAACAAAGCCTGGTGCCAACTCTGTCCACATATCAATTCAAGTGACACCATCATAGGATCTATTCGCATCAGCCACACCATCAGAGGCTCATTCATCTGCACATCGACCAATGTGATATATGCCATCATGTGCCAGCAATGTCCCTCTGCTATTTACATTTGCGTAGAGACTGGCCGGTCTGGCCAAAGAATAAATGGACACAAATCTGACATCAGGAGTCATAACATTCAAAAACCAGTAGGAGAACACTTCAATCTCCCTGGTCACTCAATAACAGCCTTAAAAGTGGCAATTCTTCAACAATAAAAAACTTCAAAAACAGACTCCAACAAGAAACTGCTGCACTGGAATGAATATGCAAACTGGACACCATTAACTTGGGCTTGAATAGAGAGTGGGACTGGCTTGGTCATTACACAAATATAATCTATTTCCCCATGTTAAGTATCCCCCTACTGTTACTCACACCTTCTTGCCAACTGCTTGAAATGGGCCATCCTGATTATCACTATAAAAGTTTTCTTTCTTCTGAGCGGATAATAGTTCACCTTAATTGATTAGTCTCTTAGAGTTGGTATGGCAACCTCCGCCTTTTCATGTTCTCTGTATATACATATCTTCCTATTGTATGTTCCACTCTATACATCTGATGAAATGGGTTTAGCCCATGAAAGCTTATGCCCAAATAAATTAGTCTCTAAGGTGACACAAGGAATCCTCGTTCTTTTTTGCGGATACAGACGAACACGGCTACTATTCTGAAACCTGCATCAGAAAACCTAACAGGATGTCTTCCCAAGACTGAACATCAGCTCAGCCACTAAGAAAAAGCATTTGTAAGACTTTGTCTAACAGTGCGGCCGATGCCTCTGTCATAACAGTAATAACTTGGAGTCTCAAGAATAAGTTATCTTTGGCAGCAATCAGCTGTCTTAGGTGCGGTGGCAGAATTTTAAGACGTTCCTCTGAGCTCCTGCAACCTTGTGCATTCCAGTGCTCCTTCATCACCTGGACGCACTGATTTCAAACCAATGGGAGCCCAGCATTTGGGCCACAGAATGGAAGTGTCCTTAGTGAATATTTAAGGACAGAGAAATGCACATGTATTCCGGGTGCCCTTGGGGAGAATGATTTACAGTTGCAATCCTCATTTGCATGCGAGGACAGCTGCTGACATCCTGATAAGTTCATGTGCATTACATTACATGGTGCTGCACACAGGGCTCCCACCACAAATGCCCTAATTGGTTTTAATTATTAGAGCCTGACGAACCGTTTTCCCATCCTTGTACACATTGCTCCTCTCAGGAAGGATCTGAACGACAAGAGTGTTGGAAGAGGATTTGGAGTGACAGGCAGAGACAATGCATCTCACAAAGGTTATCTTTATCTTCTTGTTTGATCAAATTGTTCCTGAGGTTTTCCTTTGAGTCCACAGTCAATAGTTCCTTAGCAGTTATTGAGTTTGCTCACCGGCACAGTCTGATTAACAGAAAATGGGCAAAATCAGCAGGAATTATCTGCCATCTTGCTCCTGGCACATAGTGGTAATTAGAGCTGGTTGAGAAATTGCAGACAGAACATTTTCCCCTTGGAAACTGGACTTTCCATTTACATCAAAACATTCTGTGGGTGCCTGTCAATTGTGATTAAATTCTATTTTTAAAAAGTCAAAAGAGTGCATTTTGAGAACACAGAACAGTTCAACTTTTCATTTTGCAATGTATCGGATTATAAAATCCCCCTGAATAAAGAGCCAAACTAACAACTAAAACGAACCATTTCAGTTCTATTGAGACAAAGTTTTGAGTCAACTGAAAGGAACATTTTTTAAAAATGTCATTTTGTGGGAAATTTCAAAATTTGATATTTTGTTTGAATTTGGAACCAAACCCAAACCCCATTCTGAAGTTCTTATGAGCTGTATTCCCAAAGCCCAATGGTTCTAGGCACTGCACAAACAACAGAACTGAACCAACTGGTAATAGACGGGGAGACAGATTTTAACTGATGGGCTTTGCACCCCTAGGAAGAGCAGCTGCACCACAGAGCTCAGAGACTAAACACAGGAGAAAGGAAGAACTTTTACATACGGGGAAACTGAGGCACAGAGCACTGATGTGACTTGCCCCAGGTCACAGTGTCTGTTGCAGAGCTGGGAAATTAACCGAGCCCTCCAGCCCAGGGCTTTCCCTGCTAGTCCAGCCTTTCCCCCCTAGAGCTGGGGGTCTAGTCTTCTCCGCCTGACACAAGAACAAAGAAAAACCCTCTCTCTAATCCTGCAGTGACCAGCCTGACAGCTGAGCTCCTAAAGGTCCTTGTGTGAGAGCGAGCCAGACACGCTGCATCCCTGCAGAGCAATCCTCGTTCCTCTACCTTGCCGGAGCAATGGCTAAAGCCCCTAAGGAGAGTGACGTTTGGATCCAACAGCCAGGCCAGCTTTTGGAACCCAATGCGGAAGGGTCATTTCGGGTGCTATAAACAGAGCAGACAACAAAACCTGCCAGGGCAGCCTAGCAAGCCAGGGAGCTAGGAGATGGCCAACTGGGATCTCGCAGGGGAATGCCGTAGAGAAGACGTATGGGACAGAAGTTGGCCCAAAACAAAATAACCTCCCCCAGCTTTTACAGAAGAACCCCCCCGCCAACCTTAAGCTACCTCCAGTGCTTCAATGTCACGTTCATCTCACAACTTCCCCTAGCCTGGGCAGGATGGAGAACTGGGATCTCCAGACTCCGCTCCAGAGCCCAGACTCCACAGTTCTGTCTACACTGCCCAAGCCCCGCAGCCCAGCCGGGAAGAGACACTCTAGCACTAAAGACAGAGGCGTGGGCACGGCAGCCACGTGGGCTGCCCGCCTGAGCTCGGACCCAGGGCACCGGGTGCACTTGTGCTCTGGCGAGGGGCGCAGTGCTATTTTTAGCACGCTAGCTCAAGCGGAGTTGGCGCCTGTGTGTCTAATCGGGCCGGGAGGCTCACTGCCAGCCGCAGCGTAGACAGACCCTGAGGCAGATCCTAAAGCGATTCCCACTCGACGCTAATGCCTGGCGATTGGATTTGAATTGCGTAGCTCTGCGAACGTCTCCCTGCGTCTCAGCCAAGCGCCTGGTTCCGGGGGGTATTTCCATGGGTCCAATGACCTCAACCATCCTTGGAACTAGCCAGACTGCTCTGTCCCTGCGTCTCTCTCCTGCGTGCCAGGGACTGATCCCGTTCAGCCCAGCGGATCGGTCGTCTCTGGCCAACGTCCGGCTCTTTTCCTTGGCACATCACACCGCTCTCCCTGCGCGGATCGTCGCTAACGCCACAAGCCAGCACACAGGCAACAGCTACTTCCACCTCAGCCTGATCCTCGCAGGGGCTGGCCCCGCGGCTTTAGCACAGCACAGCAATTCATTGTTATTACTGTAGGACTTACAGGCCCGAACGTGCTAGGCACTGTACAGACACACAGCAAGAGACAGCCCCTGCCCCAAAACTCACCCTATGGAAAGGGAACTGGAGGCCCAGAAAGGGGCGGGGTTTTCCAAGGCCCAGGCCCCGAGCCAAAGAGCAGCAGCTGAGAGCCTCTCTCCCCCAGGCGAGCTGACGGCGCAGACCTTCCCTCTAGCCAGGCAGCAAAACAAAACCCTTGGCTTGCATCCAGATCGGAAATCAAACCTGCATTTCCCAGTCCAGACTCGACCTCCTCAGCTGATCTGACCCAGCAGAGCTCCCAGCTCTTGGCACCCGGCCAGCGCCTACAATTCCTTAGCCTGCAATGACCATGTAGCTGGTGTCTGACATCATCGCCTGGGCTCTAATTTTACTAGGTCAGGCTCCGGTTGGGTTTTCTCCGTGTTAATGACACAACCCGACGTGGTGCATGGATTGTTGACGGGGCCCTGGCATCTGAGGTAGTGTCCCATGTTCCATCTCTAATCTCTCACTGTGGCACAGCCTCGTTCCGCTCGTTAAGAGTTATCTTTTGCGTCTTGCAGCACGGGCAGGCTATATGCTCACTTGATCACCTGCATTTTCAGCTTGCTCTTCAATCCAAGCACGCCCACAGCTCGGCTCCGTTCCAGCTTTCTGTGTTTGTACAGTGCCTAGCACATGAGGGTTGCTAGACGGCGAAGGCTGCTAAGTGCATGGGAATATAAACAATAAATACAGACATAGCAGCTTTGCAACTGGATTCATTGTGTGTCTGCTACATCGTGCAAGCTTGATTGTCAATTTTAACAAGCCAGGGAATTTTAAGAGTGCTGACATCTCAGTTCTGATCCTTTATCTTTGTTCATCCCCGAAGGTCCCAGCTGTGTTAAAGGATCCAACAACAAATTCTAATTCCGTGTCATCAGCATCAGAGCTTTGTACCCCAGTGCTATGCGCGTGCATGTATCTTGCTTCTGTAATTTATTTGCAATTTATGCAAGAGAAAAACCCACATCCAAATTACTGCAAGCCTGACACCTCACCCCCTTGAACTGTGTTGTATCTGCCTCCGCAGTTACTGCACACAAATTGGGTCCCTGCTGATTGTCTCTCTATTCCATCTTCAGACCATGGTGGGCATTTCCAATTACATGCACTTCGTTTCTTCTGCCCTTTGCTGACCTTTTCATCAGGGAAGCACAATTTTCACTAGCCCTGCAAATAGCCGGTCTCCATTCTAATGGGAAGTTTGCTTTTTGGGGTAAGCTGGCTCTGATCTGATCATCAGTTTCACTACACATAAAGCAGCGATTACCCCTTCTACTTCACAGGACCTGGTTTTACTGCCTGTTTCTGAGACACAGGTCAATTGCTTCACAAGGCAGCTACTTCGTTGTAGAGGAAAACGTGCCTCTCCCAAGTGACTTTGGTGCAGCGTAGGAGGTCTGAGATGTCCAAAGGACTCTGTCTAGCAGCTCATGCGTAACAAGCCAAGCTGGGTTGGCCGCAGGAAACGAACCTGGGGTCCCTCAGTCTAAGAGGGAAAGGCTCCATCCCTTGAGGTAGGGGACTATGGCCAGGTCCACACTATAGACTTATAGTGGTATAAGTACACTGCTTGGGGGGGTGAAAAATCTACAGCCCCCCCTTCCGAGCGCCGTAGTTATACCAACCTAACCCCGGTGTCGACGGCGCTGTGCCGACAGAAGAGCTTCTCCAGGTGATGTAGCTTCCTCCTCCTGGGGAGCTGGATTAGCTGTACTGATGGGAGAAGCTTCCCGTTGGCTTAGAGTGTCTTCATTAAAGCACTACAGCGCTGCAGGCCAGGACAAACCCTAAATCCAGTAGCTTTCAATCCGGAGACTCCAATGTCTTTCCTGGTCCAACCACTAGAGGGATACAACCCCCCGAACTGCGTCATTGTTTGCTTGCTTTTTCGGGTTTTCAGTAGGAATGATTAGTATGGGAAGGTGGGGAGCGCAAGGGACCAGGGAGACAACGTTGGGCATCTTGCTAGGCTGGGGACGTTACACCAGCGAGCGTAACTAATGTCAAGTGGCTGTAGGTGCCGCAGCAAAGACAAGTTTGAGGCAGGATTTGAAGACTAAGCAGGTAGCTCTGTGGGTGTCTGGGGATCCCCTCCAACGCCCGGGGACTGGCGCATGGGAGGAAGCACGCGGGGCAGGTTTGAAAAGGGAGCCAGTGGGAGATGAATCCTGGCCCCGCTGGCAGAGCAGAGGCAGGGGCTGACAGCTCCCCAGTGAATGACAGATCCAGACGCTGGGGCTGGGCTGAAAAGGGCCCTGAGAGCAAAGCCCAGCAGCTTCTGTTTGATGCCCAGCGAAGGGGGAGCCAGTGGAGGGGTGCAAAGAGCGGGGGGACAGGCTAGGCAAAGAACCTTTGCAGCAGCAATCAGAGTGGATCTGAGCGGAGCGAGAGCAGCGACTGGGGCAGTAATGGAGACGGGGATGGAGCGAATCGTCCGGGCTGGTTGTTTGTGAAGGGCAGTTCAATAAAATTACACTCCACGCCCCCCATCCCTGGAACCCTCCCCAGTTAGGTTCCTGCCATTTCCCAGCCTCTATGCAGCTGGCCCGGAGCTTTTCCAAACTCCTCTCACCTTTGCGTTTTCCTTGAGCAACTTGCAAAGCCTGAGTCCCTCACCTGGAATCTGCTGTTCGCTAATTGAACTAATTAGAGTTAATTACTAATTTTTTCATATTACTACCATCCTCACGATTCACACGTCATGGGAATATAGTTTAATTACAGCATAATATCAATCAGCTGCATAAATTAAAATATTTAAATTTTATCACAAGCCTGATTTCCATAGTCATTTACCTAAGTGGTGTTTTTGGAAAATGAGCCGTGCACAGAGGCGTTTCTTGTGTGAATTATGTACCATGCCCGTCAGGGCTGGAAGCCGGGCAGGGCGAATGGGGCAGCCGGCCAGGGCACAAAGCCACGGGGCAGAAAAATGGGGTGGGAAAACGACGAGAAAAAAGGGTAGAGGGCGGAGGTGACACGTAACAGTTAGTAGTAGTGGGCGCATGGCACAATTTTAAGGTTCCAGGGGGCACGTGACTGCCCCACAGAGATTTGCAAAAAGTGTGGGGCATGGGTGGAAAGACGTTTGGGGTCAAGCAGTGGCACCAGGTAGCTTGGGCCATAGGGGCCGCCCTGCACCTCCCCTATCCCCCGACTCACCTCCACAGGCCACCCAGCCGATCCGGGGGACATCCTGCCTTTGCCCCGCAGCAAGGCACCTACCCCGGAGCGCCTCCACCGATCGCAATGCCGCCGGCCTGCACCAGTGTGAGTGAGGCTGTGTCTGGCGCCAATCGAGGGAAGCTCCTCGCCCGCAGCACCTCTGTACCCACCCGAGACTTGGCACAGGTCTGAGTCCTCTTGCCCTGTGTACGCTCCGTGGGAGTAGACAGCCAGCCCAGAGAATGCACCCTGGAGACCAGACTTTGGCTTTTGCGCTATACTGATGAGGAATTGTAGTTTACCTCTTGACTTTGATCAATTACTTAATTAAATTAGATGCCATTAAGAGCTAAAGAAGCTGCATTTTGGGGGCAAAATAGAAATTTAAAGTCATTTGGAAAAATGCCCGAATAAAAAAAAAATAGAGTAATTTTGTACAGGTGTCCAAAAGCGCTGGTAATTTGGCTAAATACCTGCTTCGACATGTGCTATTAACCCGCACAAAATCATCCTGTGTTTTGGGACCTCTCACCCTGCAGCTAAGCAGCACGCAGGGAACACCCAGAAACCCCCACGCCTGCCACTTGCTCATGACACAGGCTTATTAAGTGAGTGGAGTGGAAAATGAATCAAGTTAAATAGTTGCTGTAAACTTATAACTCAACAGCACCGACAATAACCACATACTGCAGTGGATTCTGGAAGAACAGCACCCAGGAACCAACTGGGCTTGGACCGTCCTGCTGAGGAGAACAGGAATATCCACAACCACAACAGCGAATGCTAACAGAAGAGCTCTTGGAAGGGCTATAACACATCCTGCTTCTGGGATTAAGACAATGTCTAAATAGAGTTAGGCTTCAACTCAGGAGACCTGGGTGCAAATACCAGCTCCACCAGACTTTCCGGGTGACCTTTGGCAAGTCATTTAGGCCCAGATGTTCAGGAGTGACTCCGGATTTTGGGTGCCTCCGTTGTTCAGCATCCAGTCTGCGAGGTTGTAGAAGCACCTGATTTTCAGGGGCTGGTCAGACCTCCTTCAGGTGAGGCAGTCTGGGAACCCAAACATGGAGGCGCCTGAAGTCACTCGTCACTTTTGGGTTCGCCGTAGACACTGTGCCTCAGTTCCCCACCTGTACAATGGGGACAATAGCGCATAAGGGTGTTGTGAGGATAACCACAGCAAAGGTTATGATGTTCTCAGATTCGGTTGTAAAGGGGGCCAGATAGGCACCGAACAGATATATGGGACCTTCGGGGGCAGGAGGGTTCTTATCTACCAAATTCTCTGCTCCCCAGTAAGAGGCTTCTGGAGCGGAAAAGGTTCAGAAAAGGGCAACAAAAATCATTAGCAGTATGGAACAGCTGCCATATGAGGAGAAATTAACAAGACTGGGACTTTTCACCTTGGAAAAGAGACAACTAAAGGAGGGATTAGATTAAGATCTATAAAATCAGGAGTGGTGGGGAGAAAGTAAACAAGGAAATGTTATTTACTCCTTCACATAACACAAGAACTAGGGGTCACCAAATGAAATTAATAGGCAGCAGGTTTAAAACAAACAAAAGGAAGTATTTCTTCACACAATGCACAGTCAACCTGTGGAACTCCTTGCCAGAGGATGTTGTGAAGTCCAAGACTATAACAGGGTTCAAAAAAGAACTAGATAAATTTGAAGCTAGGTCCATCAATGGCTGTTAGCTAGGATGGGCAGGGATGGTGTCCTTAGCCTCTGTTTGCCAGAAGCTGGGAATGGGCGACGGGGGATGGATCACGTGGTGATTCCTTGTTCTGTTCATTCCCTCTGGAGCACCTGGCACTGGCCACTGTGGGAAGACAGGACACTGGGCTGGATGGACCTTTGGCCTGACCCTGTGTGGCCGTTCCTATGACCTCTGACAACTCGGCCTTCGAGTTCCCTTTGTGAACACGAGCAGCCTTGCAGAAAGTACATGCCTAATGCTACCAGCCGTCCTGCCGCTCCTTTCAGGCACCAGCTGCCACTGGCATGTTGTACAAACACACCCGGCGCTGCTCCCTCGTTATCCACAGCTGCACGCTGTGCTCACGCTGAGCCAGACTTTAAAAGAACGAACTTGCTAATCCTTCGAATAGAGAGAAGATCATTCTGCTAATTGACAACAGGCTGTGGGGGGCAGGGCTACACAACCCTTGCTCCCTATTCAGGCGCTCGCGGGTGGTAGCAAATGCTCACCAGCATGAGCTGTAGGGAATTCTGCTGGGGGCAGCAGTGAGGCAGCATCCCAGCCGCTGAGCCCCAGGTAGAATCTGGACATGAACCCAGCCCATTGAGTGGGAGCTCTAGGGCGAGAGACGCACCGTGATTCCGGAAACTGCTGCCACAGTAACATGTGAACACGGGTCACGTAGTAGTCGAGGGTGACGGTGTCTCGGCCCCTTGTAGGTCTATTGCCTCAGAGCAGCCTGAGCAAGCAACACTCTGGATGGCTGCTGCTGGTGGTGCTTTACATACCTGGGAACTGAAATGGAGCAAAACTCCCCCCCCCCCCCGACCCTTGGCAGGTGAAACACACAGATTCCACATCCCTGAGACGGCTCTTGAGGACGTGCTGGTTTTGCTGGATTTTTTTTGTTTCAAAAATGTTCAAAAAATTCTGGAAAAAACCCCTGAAACTTCTAACGCATTGTTGACTCTTCCAAGACGTCACTCATGTGTGTGTCTGCTAGCTCAGTTCTTCCTACAGTCTCAGCCCATTTGCCCGGCCCTAAAGGGAGATTTACTAGCTTGTAATTGCTAGGCTCATCTCTGGAGCCTTTTTAAAAATCAGTGTTACATTCCCTGTTCTCCAGCCGCCCGGGACAGAGGCTGAGTTGAGTGATCCATGTCACAGTTAGTAGTTCTGCAATTTCACATCTGAGTTCCTGCAGAACTCTTGGGTGAGCCCATCTGGTCCTGGTGATTTATTACTTTTCATTTTAGTAATTTGTTCCAAACCTCCTCTGATGACACCTCAGTCTGGGCCAGTCCCTCAGATGTGTCACCTACAAAGAACGGCTCAGGTGTGGGAATCTCCCACACAGCCTCAGCCGTGAAGACCAACGCAAAGAATCCATTTAGCTTCTTCACAATAGGCTTGACTTGCTCGAGCGCTCCTTGAGTACTGAGATCAGCAGCGGTGCCAGTGATTGCTTGGCAGGCTTCCTGCTTGGGACGTGCTGATAAAACAATTCCATTGGTTTTGTCTTTTACTAGTTGCTCTGCAAATTTTTTCTTGGCCCCCCTATTTATACTGTTACACTTGCCAGAGTTCCTGCTCCTCTCTATTTTCCACACCAGGATTTGACTTCCAATTTTTCAAGGATGCCTTTTTGTCTCTCCCCGCTTCTTTTACTCGGGTGTTTAGGCAGGGGGCGGTTTTTTGATTCTCTTACTGTGTTTTTTAATTATTATTTGGGGGCAGACATTTAATCTGAGCTTCTCGTCTGCTGTTTTTAAACAGGTGCCATGCAGTTTTCAGGCATTTCACCTTTGTGACTGTTACTCTTCATTTCCATGCAACTCACCTCCACATTTTAATGTAGGTCCCCTTCTTTAAGTTAAATGTCCCGCAGTGGGTTTCTTTCACACACACACACACACACACACACACACACACACACACACACACTTGTTACATTTAATTACACTATAGTCACTATTACGGAGCAGTTCAGCTACATTCACCTCTCGGACCAGATCCTGTGCACCACTTAGGACTAAATCACAAATTGTCTCTCCTCTTGTGGGTTCCAGGATTGGCTGCTCTAAGAAACAGTCATTAATTGTGTCTCAGCATCCCGTCCTGAGGCAACATGTTCCCAGTCAATATGGGGTAGTTGAAATCCCCCGTTATTATTGGGGTTTCTGGTTTTGTAGCCTCACTTTGATTCTTTTGCTTCCAGGGACCTGCTGCATCTGTGTGCTAAGGGTGTGGCCCTATTCGAGCACTCGCCCTTTCTCTCTCCCCCATTACAGGTCCAAGCTGAGGGGAGAGAGGCTACGGCAAGTCGCCAGTCAAATTACAGACTCAGCCTCTTGACTGTCTCTTCACCAAACATTTGATGGATTAAATCCTTATTCTCATGACAAAGTTAGAACCAGAGCAGAAACTGGCACCGTGGGAACCCCTGCTCCTGACAAGGCTCATAATGACGTGAACCTTCTCTGCTGCTGTGCAAATAGACATCTGTCTTGCTCATTCCTGTCAGAAAAAATACGATCGCCGCCACGTCCTCCTAGCATGACAAATTGCTAGCATGTTTTGCAGTAAAGGAATGTAAATCTCTCTATTTCCCATGCAGCTGTGTTCAGAACAACTGGAATCCACTGACATACAGGCACACCAAAGAGACAGCAAACGTCATATCTTAGCCCCGGGTGTTCTGCAGACATGAAGCATGTTGGGGTTGAGACACCTTTTCCATTGCTCTGTGTTGTCATAGACACCTTGCACCGTGTGGCTGAGATACCATCCATCGCCCTCAGCAGATGCAGTATCTTCTGCAATGCTGCCTGCAGCTTCCTTTTCTTCTGGGCCCCTCAAGACACCACATTCATTATAAACCACGGCCATAAATCCCAGAAAAAGGACTGGTCAACTTGTCTTTTTTTTCTCCATTTCCAGCTGCTTTTGTTCAGCCTCCTTGTAATTTTCGCAACGTGGCACAGACTTAATTTGATGCTGAAAGCACCAGACCACTTCTGCTCCCGCCGGCGCAGGGCTGAGCTCAGCAATTGCACCACAGGGTGCAGTGGGGAGAAGAGATCAAGAAGTAAATAAAGGTGGGACACACTAAAACAAGATGTGAATTAGAAATGCAAGAATAAAAGATCATCGGGAACCTTCCTGCAGTATCTTGAGAGGAGTTTGTGTCCCAAATAGTGTGTGTGGGGCGGGGTGTTGAGTATGTCTTCAGGGACCCCCAGAAAGCCATTCTCCCCACTGGCTAGAGGCCACAGAGCAGTAGGCCTGTTAAGGACCAGGCTGTGAGGGCCTTGCCCAATGGTTAGGATGGGAAGTTGGCCTAATGGTTGAAACAGGGGAGACCAGGCCTAGTGGTCAAAGCTTAGGAAAAACTTTTTCCCTAGGCGGGTGGTGAAGCATTGGAATGGGCTCCCTAGGGAGGTGGTGGAATCTCCTTCCTTACAGGTTTTTAAGGTCAGGCCTGACCAAGCCCTGGCTGGGATGATTTAGTTGAGGATTTAGTTGGGGATTGGTCCTGCTTTGAGCAGGGGGTTGGACTAGATCACTAGAACCTCCTGAGCTCCCTTCAACCGTCAGAGAGGTAGCCGTGTTAGTCTGGAATAGCAGAGGAAACAAAATCCTGTGGCACCCTTCAACCGTGATATTCTAGGATTCTAAATCAGGAGCCAAGTTGCCAAGTCCAGGTTGTGAGCTGGAGTTGGGGGTAGAAACTAGGAGCCAAGGGTCAGAACTCGCGAATCAGCCAGAGCAGAGGCAGGCGCCGGGAGCAGGAACTGAGATCAGGAGAAGGAAGCAGAGGCAGGAGCAGGAACTGAGATCGGATCAGGAGATCAGGAAGCAGAGGCAGGAACTGAGATCAGATCAGGAGCAGGAAGCAGAGGCAGGCGCAGGCATCCAGGGGGATGTGAGAGCAGGAAACCAGAAGCGGGACCAGAACTAGAGCCACGGACTGAACACACTACTGAGCAGCCAGGGCCCCAGGCCAGCTGCAGGTTTGAGCATGTGCCTTCAGGGGGCTTCGGCTGATCGGGAGGCCCAGTTCGTTCACTGAATCGGCCGAGGGCAATGAGCAGGGGCTGGGGTCAGCCCTGATCACAAATGACGAGCATTGCAGCTTCCTACGGACATTGGCAATCCTGTGCTAGCCCCCAGGAGATGGCTGACACCACCCACCCCTCGCCCTCGGGGGAGCAATTCATCCCGAGGCCCTACGGGGAATTAGCACCTCCCGTGCAACAGGTGAACCTGCTGCCCAGACTTCACCTGATTTACGAGCCTTGACATGCTCAGCCCGGAGTTTTCCCAACGTTTTTCTTCAGATAAGAAAACTAAAGTGCACGGCGCAGAGTCATCTGTGATCTGCACCTGTCCTGGGCTAGGATCCTCAGGTGGGGAAATCGCTGACTGGTAAAACGAGAGGCTATGATCGGTCTGGTTCCTGGTAATAGTTTATGACTGTGCGTGTTGAATGGTAAAACTGAGTCGTGTTAATAAATGAAAAAACAATCAGGAAAATGTGGGTAAATGTATCGCAGGCTGTGTGTGGTGATCGTGTTGAAAGACAAATGAATGCACTAAAAACCAAGCCAACAGGGGTCCAAGTTGGAGGACACCAGTCCAGAGACTGAAACGACTGTCGTGGAGAGTCCCCGCCCCCCAGTATATAGGCACCTAAATAAGGACAGATGTTCACCTACACCCAGTCTGCTTGGCAACTGGAAAATCAGACCCTTAGTCAGAGAAGTTTATTTTGTTCATAGTTATTAAATCTGCATAACAACGGGCACATTGCTCTTCATTATTGTAGATTGTGCTATTCTTTTACATTGATGACAATGGCCGTTGAACAATACCGAAGTGATGAGTATATTGAACCGAACGGGAGACATCTCTGGAATATATAACTAGATCCTGCTGTCGCTGTTCCATTCTTTTGCACGAGCGTAGGAGGAGCGGGTGCACTCACAATGTACAGTAGAGCCAATACTGAAGAGCTGCCAGTTTGCAACCCCGGCCCTGGAAAATGTAGAAATTGGATTAAGGGAGCTGCGTCTTTTGTCCGTGCAGTTTAAAGTGACACCGTCAACTTGAGTCCTCGTCCATTTGTAACGCAAGTCCAGGCAGAACCTTAGGATTTAGGCCCCACTGACTGCTCCAGCACTTCTGTCTGTCTTCGCTGTTCATCCCTCTCCCTGTTTCTCCTTGCTACTGTTGGGTGAGTCCCGTTGGCAGCAGAGCCGGCCTTGCTGCTGGCACCTAGAGCGGGTCGGGAAAAGAGCTTTTCCTCCCATGAAAACTTTCAGCCCAAATGATCGGTTTTGCTCAAAGTTTTTCCTTGAAAGTTTTCAGATGTTCTTCAAAATCCCCTGAGCACGGACTATTTGTTTCGTTCGTCGTTCCATCTGCCGGCCGGCTGGTCCAGGCAGCAAGCTCGCCCTCCGACCCTTCGCTGCAACCAGGCCTCCTCACCCCGGGAGGACAGAGCTCTGGTCTCCTCTCTGGTCAGCCCCAGACTGAGCGAGGCCGTCTCCTTTTAACCCCCGTCTCCACCCCTCACATCTGCTGCTGAATGGTCTGCCCGAGGAACAGGAGAGAACAGTGTTCTTTACTGCAGTCAACTCACACCCAAACCAACCCACCCTGGCCCTGGGCAGTGAGGCTGTCTGTCCTGTATTTACACTCCTTCCTGTTCTGTGCCTTTAAGAAGAAAAAAAGAAATTGTTGACTGGGAAAGAGCTTCAAACCCAGAGCGGGAAGAAGATTCAGAACAGCGCTCGAGGGGAAGACGAGGGACCCAACAAAACCACTCAGCCTGGCCAAGAGCCCGTCAAAGCTGCGTTCTGCAGTTCCCTTGCGGGGCACAGAGAGGGGCTGGGTCCTTATCGACTGCCTCACTGACAGCTTTGCAGTGTTCCCTCGCGCCTGAAGATTGTATTTCTCCGACGAGTGCCAGGACACAGGTCCCAGCTCGTCATGACCTTGGTGTGCCCAAGGAAGGCTCCTGCCGGTCTTTCAGCTTCGGTTCAAAGGCAAGACACTTCCGACCTTACAGCTGCTCCCACTTGTGGGGTGAATTCTCCTGCTGTGCACAAAGCAGCAAATCACATGGGTTCTCCTCTTGTTATTTATCATTTGTACCCCGGTCACGGGCTGGAGCCCGGGCCAAGCCCAGAGTGCCATGGTGCTCGGCCCTGTAGTCACAGCGGGTCGGAACTAGCGGTTTGGGAACCTGTGAGATTTCAGGAACGTCGCTCGGATTCAGAACAAACTTTCGAGTTGAACATTTTCCACGGAAAAGAAATTCTGGATTTCTCCGTTTCGGAAGAATGTCGCCCTTTCAGTTCTGGGTTCTCAAAAGGCCATGTCGCGGCCGGTGGCCCCGGGCGCCCCGCTCAGGAATGGGGGCCTGCAGCTGAGCCCCTGGATCACACTCCCGGATGGGCTGAGCGTGGTCACCAGACCGTCTCGTAAGCCCAACCACCAGCACTAGCCCAGGTGCTGCTCAACGCTTCCGCCTGCGGCTGCGACCGCTCCTGGGCCTGCCTTGCCCCCAGCTCTGCTCCAGCCTTGATCTTTGCCTTGCTCCAGCTCTACGTTCTCCTGCCTCCAGCTCTGACCCTGGCCGTGGCCCCGGGTTCCTGACCCCCTACTCCTGCTCCAACCACTAGGCATGACTGCTGACCACCCAGGCCTCAGCTCTGACACTCCCTAGGCAGCTCTCAGGAAGTCTCCAGGAGTCAGGGAGAGTCCCCGGCCACAGATTGGGGAGCCTTGAAACCCCGAAGCATCTAGTTGCATAGGAAGGGGCCTGGGATCCCTTCGAAGTGGGGGGGGGGGTCCCCAACTCCGGGGCAGTCCACATGACAGGCAAGCCCTGAAGCTGCAGGTCCTGGAAGCCTAGGCTCCCAGCAGCTGCCAGGGGAACTAGCAGGAAAGGGGTCAGAGCCTGCCTGAGGCTCGTCAGCCGTTCGAGGAAAGGTAGCAGGGTTGACAAAGCAGCCCCCTGCCTCCAGGACAGCGAAACAGGGAAGACGGCCAAGGGGGGGGGAGAAAGGGAGGGTCCCTCTCCCCCCTGTATGGAGGGGAACTGGGGCTTGGAGCAAGTGCGGGCACATTCCAATGGGATTCCCTGCCTGGGGACAAGAACTGCTGCTGTTTCTCTCAGCGAGGTTCTTAGTGGTACCCAAAGACAGACCACGGCAGTTAAACCTCAGTCCAAGGTCGTGTCAAATCCATGCTCCTGCTACAGCGCGTCCCGTTCGAGTAATTCCAAGGCAGGAGCTGTTTGGCTGGAAGACACAAGGGGAACCCCAGTGGAATGGGGGTGTCGCCTGTGCAACGACTGCAAGATCAGGCATCACGTGGCACTCCCTCTACAGCTAAACTCGGAGCCAGGCTCTTCTTATTATGGGAGCAACAAGGGGCCACAGCCGGGCCTGGAACTGCTTTGTGCTCGGTGCTGTCCACACCCACAGGAGCCGTCGGGGGGTTGAGCTCTGGAACAGATTGTCTAGGGAGGTTGTGGACTCTCCGCCACTGGAGACCGAGAAGAGCAGGTTAGACAAACACCTGTCAGGGATGGGCTGGTTATCACGGACTCCTGCCGTGAGTGCAGAGAACTGGGCCAGATCGGCTCTCGAGAGAACTTCCAATCCCACCCTTTTATAGCAAAAGGCAGCCCCGGCCCCAGAGAAATCACGTCCTACCTGGACAAGGCAGACCCAGCGCGGAGGGAGAAAAGGAAGATTCATCCTGTGCCACAGCTGGGGACAACCCAGAGCGTAATTCGCTGGCTTGCCCGAGGAAGTCTGGGGCAGAACCAAATCTCCCAAGCCCCAGTCCAGGGCATTAACCACTAGGCCATCTTGCCCCTCTGACATAGCCCGCAATGCCCCCAGCTGCCAGCCTCTGTCTGCAGTGCAGGAGTCTCCCACTCCCATGCATTCACCCGGAGGTGCAGGCGTGATGGCCACCCCGCTGGCCAACACCCCAGGGATCGACTCGGGATCTCCAGGGGGTCGAAGCAGAAGCCCTGCTGCTTGAACTAAATGCGCTGCCTTTTGGGACAACAACAACTCATGAACTCCGTGGGCCAGCACTGACCACTCCCTGTAACACACTCCCTCCCCCGTGGTCCACCCTATAGCTCTGGCATCTGTCCCCAGCCCCGGACCCCAGGGCCTGCCCTGTTCAACTCATCCACGTTTGTTCATTTACTTTCTCACTTTTCTTTTTCCTTTCTCCCCTAAAGCGGAGCCTTCTCCTTCCCCGCCGTCCTCACAACGACACCACACGTTAAGGGAAACTGACGCTTTCTCCGCTGTGACACCCCGCACCTCCGCAATCTTTCCATGGCCCTGAGCGATAACAACATCCCCTAATGCAAACGACAAGGACAGCTGGCTTCTGCAGCCGCGTGCTGCCCCGAAGCGGTGCACGCGCACACACAGGTGCAGGGAGGACGGGCTGGAGAGAGCTGCAGAGCAGACATCGGAAAAAATTGTTGGCCACTTTGGGGGAGTCTGAAGAGGAGGCAGGGTGGGTTTTCAGGCCCTGGGTTCTGAAGAGGAGGCAGGGCGGGTTTTCAGGCCCGGGTTTCTGAAGAGGAGGCAGGGCGGGTTTTCAGGCCCTGGGTTCTGAAGAGGAGGCAGGGCGGGTTTTCAGGCCCTGGGTTCTGAAGAGGAGGCAGGGCGGGTTTTCAGGCCCCGGTTTCTGAAGAGGAGGCAGGGCGGGTTTTCAGGCCCTGGTTTCTAATTTCATCTTGACCAGGGTGGCTACTGCGCTGCTGTTGTAGCCATGTGGGTCCCAGGACGGGAGAGAGACAAGGCGGGTGCGGGAATCAGTTGTATTGCACCAGTAAAAGACGCTGGTCTAATAAAAGCTATTCCCTCACCCACTCGCCTGTCCCCGTGCCGGAAAGTTAAGCAAGGGGCTTTCTTGTGCACGGCTGGCCATGGAAAGCAGGTTGTTCCCGGTGAGTTACGGAGAGAAATTGTGCTGTGTGGGCTCCCCTCCTTTCATGTCTGTTGTCTCCCTCACACCCACAGGTGGGCCGCATGCGTGGGGGTCCCCTGCTCGCGTACATACCCTAGTGCTCGCCCTCAGCCAGCCGGCGTGAACACGGACAGCGGCATCGCCACCGGAGCATCAGCGGGGGCACAGCTGAGCCGGGCTGAGCACAGAGCCATCCATCGCCGACAGCTCTGTGACTTGGTGAAGGCTGCTCAGCTCTGTCCTATCCCCTCTGCCCCGGGGGGCCGGTGTACCTAGCCCTGCGGTGGCACCCACTGGATAGTCGCTCTAAACCTTCCTTTTGCAGAGGTAAATGCAGCTTCCCGTCAACAGATGATAGTCTTCAGGGCCGTCCCCTTTACAGCCGGACACTCAGAGCCAGGTCAAACTCTGGACATAAGCTCAGGGGACCAGATCCTCAGCAGGTGTAGATCAGTGTAGTCACACTGACTTGAGTGGCGCTCTCCAATTAACGCTCACCGCAGCTCCAGCCCCAGGGGTGGAGTGGAACTAGTTGCAGCACAAAGCCCTTCCTGAGAACTTGGCTGAGTCTAACTGATAACAGTAGTATGACGGATTAGGAATACTGTGGGTGTGTGCCTCAGTTTCCCCTATGCATTTCTTGTTGCAACGCAGAGAGAGAGCATAAACTGTCTTGGGGCCTGCCCTTCCTCCTACCTGAAAGGGTTGGCTGGAAGTGTTGAAGAGGCCGGCTGAACCTGTTGGAGGGAGGTCAGGTGAGCTGACCTGGCTGAGCCAGGGGGGAGGAGGGGCTGGAGAGAGTGAGTTTCAGTTTGGAGTCTGCAGCTGGCTGGAGAGAGGTTTTGGAGTCTAAAGCTGGGTGGGCAGAAGGGAGGTAGACCCAGGCAGGGTCTGGCCTCCCTGGGCCCCCAAAATGGATCCAGCTGAGGGGTTCGGGTACCTACAAGCTCGGTGTTAGACCATGTACCTGTCGACGAATAAACCTCTGTTTTACTGGCTGGCTGAGAGTCACGTTTGACTGTGGATTTGAGGTGCAGAATCCACGGGCTCCCCCAGGACCCTGCCCGGGCGGGCTCGCTGGGGGAAGCACACAGGGGCAGAAAGTACTGAATGCTCCGAGGTCAGACCCAGAGGGGACCTCTAAAGCTCCTAGCCTTGGAGACAGGCTGTGTACGGAGAGAGGACGTTTTCCCTCGGAGTCCCAATTGGCTTCATAGGGAGCAAGTTCCAGACCATCGCCCGGGCACTCCGTGACAAGTAGAATTTTAAAATCAAAGCAAAACAAAATGATGGCGAAAAGACACAGTGATACCCAGCCTGTGATTCCTTTGAAACTGACACAGTAAATGCAGAACCATACTAGAAGGTCAGGCATACAATTGCGGACATCCATGGTAATCGTGAAGAACAGAAAAGGATGACAAAGCTCTAATGTTTTCACAAAAGCAAAAGACTGCCTCCAAAAGCCACAAGTCACACAATGCCCCATTGCAGAAGTGACAGAGTCCTGTGGCACCTTAAAGACTAACTAAAATATTGAAGCATAAGCTTTTGTGGGCTAATACCCACTTCGTGGGATGCAAGCAGTGTTCTGTCTGCAGATCTTAATGATGGAGAGATACAGTTTTTAATTCTTGAGAAAGCAAGGATTAAAATTAAAAGTTTCAGCAAGTGCTACGGGAGACCCAATTGTCACGGAGCGCCCGGGCGATGGTCTGGAACCGCTCCCAAGGAAGGGCCCCTTCTCCATACACAGCCTGTTTCCAAGGCTAGGAGCTTCACGGGTACCCACTTCCACCTTCCTGGGTCTGACCTCGGAGCATTCAGCATCTTCTGCCCCTCCATGCGCTTGCCCCAGCAAGCCCACCTGGGCGGGGTCCTGAGGGAGCCCATGGATTCTGCACCCCAAATCCACAGTCAAACGTGACTCTCAGCCAGCCAGTAAAACAGCGGTTTATTCGAGGACTTCTATCTGGTCTAACCCAGACCATACAGAGAGTGTGAGCCATCAGCTGGATCTATTTTGGGGGCCCAAGGGAGGCCATACCCTGCCTGGGCCTGCCTCCCTTCTGCCCACACAGCTTCAGATTCAAACCCCTCTCCCCAGCCACCTGCAAACTCCCAAACCTAAACTTCCTCCCTTCCAGCCCCTCCTTCCCCCTGGCTCAGCCAGGTCAGGTGACCTCCCTCCCCCACTTGGGGTCAGATTACAGCTTCTGGTATGGATACCTGCAGAGAGACTGTGCTTTGCATCAGCTACACATTCCTATCCCCTCACATAGATGCTCTAGAAATGCATAGGGGAAACTGAGGCACGCACACACACACACAGTATTCCTACTCCGTCACACCAATTAAAATGTAATCCAGCCAAATTCATTGAGTAGGGTCTGCTTGGTTCACCTGATGGGTAAGATGCAATTTGCGAACTTTGACGTTCGACGTTATGGCAGATGCTCACACACGACAATGATGGGGGTGGTCTAAACACCTGACGAGAACAGAATTATTGGCCTGATTTTCAAAGGTGCTGTGTCACAGTCATTACCTGAATCAGTGGATACCCTCCCGTCATGTGACCTTTGTCAGCTCGACCCCTTGGCATGGGGCTGAAATCCAGGGGCTGTCCAAGGATCTGTATTTCTACACAGCACCTCTGGCAATCAGGCCAATGGGCTTTTCCTCCTCGGTTCTACTTTGGGGGCTCAGCGCCTCTGAGAAACAGATGGTTTCTATTTGGGCTCCTAGCCGTGGATTTAGGATCCGCGTCTAACTTTAGGCATCTAAGTTTGAAAATGTTGGTTTAAAAACTCCATAGAATGGGCTGGACTGAAAGCCCAGGTGTGAGCACCCCAGGCTTTGAGGAGGTTCCGATCCAGAGCAGACCCACAACGCACATCATAAATATTCATGATGCTGAGTTCCCCAGCCCCCTTTAATGGACCGAACCGAAAGCCCAGACTGGACCATCCCCAAACGCGGGGCAAGTTTAGATCTGAAAACAGGGCTACTTTGAGTATCCACCCAGCCTAACCCAAACAGAGCCAGCGCTTTTACAAGAGCGGTCACTCGAGATAATCCTTCGGCCTGCTTGGGAGATAATCTTATCCCCCGCTTGCCTTCCAAGCACATCACAGCCTTGGAAAGGCCTCAGAGTGCTACACTGTCACGCTTGGGTCAGTCCTGTTTGCCTGTTTGTCAGGCAAGTACATCACGGATGGAACTAGAATCTTTTCAAACAGAGATATGCCTGAATGTAGTCAAGCTGTACCAACTGGAGAACAAGTCAAATATGGGGCTAGCGGGAAAAATATGCCTAGAGGAACTTCTTTTAACATCTAGAAGAAAAAAACTGAAGTCATCATCGATTTGCTCTATAGAGCAGCTCTCCAATGAACATTTCTCTTGAAAATCTGCCAGCCAATGAGATCAGGACAAATGCCCATATGAAATAACTTGCATAATTAAGGTACTATATGATTCCATGTTTGAAAAGTACCCTGCAAAGCCGTTTCAGATGTTTGTAAGATTTGTAGGTTTGTATCCTACCCCTATAAATTTTTCCTGGGAGCCAGAATGAGTTCCCAGTACGGAAGTGATTTATTGCATGCTCATCGAAAATGCAGGTGCAGAGCACTAATTAAGAGCCTTTAAATATCAATGCACCAGCTACAACTCAAAGCAACTGCAGTGCAGACTTCTTCAGCAATGTCCCACTACTGTATGCTGGGCAGCCTGGACTCAACGGTGATGAAGACATGTCCCTTTGACTCTTCGGGGCAAGGCTCAGTGACAGGAGTGTGTAGAGCTGACTGATGACACTCAAAGTCGATGAATAGCTGCCTTTGTTCTTCAGCCATCTTGGATCGATTTCCCCTGCCAGAAGCAGACAGGATCTTTGTACGTCTGAATTGCCTTTCCTAAGGCTGGGGAACCTCACTGGACACAAATGACAAAGATTGTGATGAAAAGGTGCCCAGAGTAGACAGGCTGAATTACTGCTCTGTAAATCGCTGGAAAGAGAGTGGGAGCAGACCTGGCAAAAGAAGAGAAATCAGGAGCCAGCTGATGGAAAGAACTCAACAGAAAAGGCAGGTTCTTTATCACGAGGAAGTTTTCTTGGAGGAGCTGACTCACAGCAAATCGTGAATGTCAAACCAAGGAGCAGAGGTCAGAAGGAGACCCGCTCAGGAATTTTGCAACAGGGAATTGGTTTCTTTCGCATAAGCTTTGGGGAAAGAGAAAAAACCCCAAGCCTAAATGTTAAATGAGCCATGAGATTCTAATAATAATAATGATAATGCTACTTAGCTCCTGTACAGTGCTTTTCATCGGTCTCCAAGTGCTTTTACCAAGGAGGGTGATATTATGAGCCCCATTTTAAAGATGGTAAACTGAGGCACAAGGAGACGACCTAGTCCAATGTGCTGTCCACTAGCTCATGCTACCTCCCCAGTAGAGACTGTAGACATGACCAAGGTCAGGCTCTGCTACTGGCTGTGCCGCACTCAGAGTCCATGGGGGTCTGTGTTTTGCACTGCGGAGACTGTGCTGATATAGCAAGGTGAAATCCAGCTCCTAGCGTAAAGCAGCAAGGTGGGATTTTCCACAACTCTCTGCATTGACTCCACTCCCACCCTGGTTGGTGGTAAAACTCCCATTGATCTCAGAGGAAACAGGGCTGGTCCCATCCTAAAGGCCTACGCCCAGGGCAGGCTCCCACTCCAGCCCACCACCAACGACCCAGCACCCTTGGTTGCAAAACCTGGTTCTGCCCCGGTATCTGTCCGGAGAGAGGTGACTATTAGAGCCCGAGAGCAAAGAGGGCATCTCTTGAGCAGACCCCAGAGGGGGCAGAGACCCTGAAACTCAGAGCTGCAATACAGTAAAACCTCCATTTAACGGACTAATTCGGGCGAGGGGGTGTCCGTTAAATCCAAAAGTCCGTTATTTAATAATAATTTTAAAAATGAGCTGTCGGAGCAGCAGCCCGCCCGCCACAGGGTCGGGGCGACAGCTCCGCAGCCCGCCCACTGCCAGGACCCGGGTGGTAGCTGGGAGCCGGCAGTCAGCCCGCCAGAAATGGATTTGGGATGCATCAGACTTGCTCAGAAATTTTGTCCGTTGCATCCGAAGTCCGTTAAATCAAGGTCCGTTAAATCGAGGGTTTACTGTATTGTGTTTCCCTGCTCAGTTGCAGAGCCGGGGGAACGTGGGTGAGGGGCTCCCGATGGCCGGGCTGTTTCATGCGAACCCTGCTTCGGGGAGTGTGACTTTCAAGGCACAGCTGAGCCTGGGTGGCAGGGCTGAGCGGCTGGTTCAACGTTTGTGGTTTTAACAGTTGCATTGACTGGGCCGAGCTCTTGTTCTTGTCTGATAGTCGTGGCATTGTGCTGTGGCCACAGCTGGCCACTGCATTAACAGACCTGAGCCACTCCTGGCCAGTAATGCTGAAAGTCAGGCGCTTGCAGTCTCAGCTGTAAAGCCAGGAGGCCGAGGAAGGGGTCACTCAACAATCCAGACCAAATTCTCTCTCTCTCTCTCTCTCTCTCTCTCTCTCACACACACACACACACACACACACAGGATCCAGAGTCACTGGGCCGATTTGCCAGCTTTAAAGGACCCTGGGGCAGCAGGTCGATAATAAATTCAGAAACGAGATGGTGGGAGGAGGAGGGATGGTTCCACACAGCAGGTCGTTTGCTCACGTCTCGGTGTGCAGGGAATCCACTGGACACGACCCCGTTCATTGTACCTTACAGAGCTGCACTGCCGACGTTCCATTATTGAGTCATCCGCAGCCCTGCCGCTGTACTCGAGTCTAAACGACTCCACTGCAGCGCTGGGGAAGAACAGCACGTCACGTGCAATCAAGATGCAGCACGATCAGCCTGCGCTCGGGGAAATAAGCGATTTGGGGGCAGGATCCAAAGCGCACTGACATCAAGGAGAGTTCTTCTGGTGATTTCTGTAGCTTTTGCAGCAGCCAGAACAGTGCTGCAGGCAGAGAAAGCAGCAGCTAGTGCGGAAGCTTAGTCCTGGGAGAGCCCCCGGCCCATGCCGCTGAAAGGCCTGGCTGAGGCGGAGATTGGAAAGAGAGAGATGCTGTTTACACCGGTCCACAGACACAGTGTGTAAGTCTGAGCTGCACGGACGTCAATGCCAAACTCCCCCTGACTTCGATGGGGCCGGATTTCATCCCTCGGAGGCTCAGGCCAGCAGGGACCATTTGAGTTGGTCTAGTGGGACCCGCAGAGCCCCGGCCAGCCCCTGCTGATCCCTGAGCCCCCGATCAGCAGGGGGACGGGCGTTCCGAAAGACACAGCCAGATAAGCCAACCAGACGATGGGCTTGACTGGTCCCCGTTGGCCCAGAGGCGCCCGTGTGCCCTGAGAGGGGCCGGGGGAAGGTACCTGGGGGTGGGCAGCTTGAGGGGGGCTCAGAGGCCTCAGGAACGCTGCTGGCAGAGTCTGTCTGGACCAGCAGTTTTGCTCTGGCTCTAACTCGGCCATTTGTGCTTTGGGGAGCGCACCTGGATGGGGCCTAGGACCCCCCCCCCCCCCCCCCGTGCAGATGTTTTACCGGCCCCACCGGGGGGGGCGCTCCACGCTGGATTTCTCTGGGCAAGCAGCTCTCGCACTGGCCCTGGGTCCCCTCAGGGGGCTGGGTTCACAACGCCTCATGCTGCTTTGTGTCCTGTCACCACAAGGCTTCTCCCAAGCACCAATGAACCCCTAGGCCCGGGGTGGGGGCACAGGGGTGAGATCCCCCCCGAGGTCCACAGCATCTTTGCCCTGCCTCCCAGCCTCCTCCCTCCCTCTCTGGCTCCGTTAGCCATCCCCCTCGTTAGCTGGCTAATCACCCAGCCTGAATCCGCTCCCCCCTCCCCCCCCCGGGGGCTGCTCAAGGAGTGCACAGAGCAGCCAGCCTGCCCCAGCCACTCCCTGGAGTTAGAACAGGGGCAAACACTTAACCCACTGCCAGGCCAGCGAGCGGCTGGATGCCTGGGAGTCCGGCCAGCCACCAAGGGATGCAGCAGCAGCAGCAGATCAAGTGCAAACCACGAGGGCGTTGGTGTTGGAGCGGGAGTCGGGCGTGGAGGGAGTGCGCCGTGCTGCGTGGATTAGCGGAGAACTTGAGAGGGGGTGAAGAAATTTAGCATCCAGCCTGCGGGCCTAGCAGCGAACAGGAGACTGCAAAGCGGAGCCTTCTTAGCATCCCACCGGGCCGTGTCCTTTACAGGCTCCAGGCAGGACAAGACAAATCTTTGGGACAATTCCCATTTTGCTCATATCAACTGATCCATTCCTAACCCTGTTGTGAGCCTCTGGGGTGTCAGGGTCCTCACACTGACTCACCGTCCTAAGACAATTCTGGGCCTTGGTCACTATTCCCATTGCAAAGTTACCTCGTTTGGGGGTTTGTCTTAATGTTCCTTTATTGATTTTTTTTTAAATATAAAATGTGCAAAAATGCCACAAGCGAGATCTTTGCGTTAAGACAAGGAGTGGTATTAGTAGCATCAGAACAACGCTACGGAAACCCACTGACATCGGGCAGGAAACTCCGACATTGCCTCTCGCGGCGTAGCTACCTGCACCAGATGCTGCTCAGTGATATGCCGCTGGTCTTCCATAGATCTCTAGTCAGGTGAGCCGTACTCCTCCTTTATTATACACGAGGAAACCGAGGCACATGGAGGGGAAGGGACACCGCCAGCGTCACCCGGCAGAGTTGGGAACAATGCAGGTCTCCTAAGTCCCAGCCACGCCCAGGAACCGTCGCCCCAGATCCTGGCCTGGTGTGAGCCACCGGAGCTGCACTGAGTTCACCGGAGCTGCACTGAGTTCACCGGAGCTGCACTGATTTACATCAGCTGAGGGTCCAGCTGACCAAGTGGAAACGTGCAGAGATCAGCCAAACGGCTTCCCACGCTCAGCAACATTAACTGGTCTCTTCTTCCCGGGGAGTGCTAAGAGCACGGCCCTCGGAGGACTGTAATGAGCCGGCACTATACATAGTGCTGTTGCCTGGCCCGAGGTTCACACAGCACCCGGTATTCTAGGTGATTCATCCCGACGGTTATTTAGTCCCTGGTTGCGGTGACAGCGGAGGTTTGCTCTGACTGTTGGCTTTCCGAGGGGCGGTGGGTTATTCTGCACAGTCAGGCAGGGCAGGGATTTAAAGACCCGATCGCATCCCCTTCAGGAACCCATCAGTCACACCTGTCACTGCAGTGGCCAGGCTTTGAACCCGGATTAGGAGAGACCAGCTGCCATTTCTAGATCTCACATGCCTGTCTGGCCGGGGCAGCGGAGACATCTCCTCCTCCTTTCCCGTCTCCTTGAACGTCAGCAACTCACCAGGACACGCCCCGTGGGGCCCTGCTGGACGGACCTGTCCTTTCCCCTGGCGGTTGGAGGGAGTGACGTCCAAGGCAGCCAAATGAGCTCCTTCCCTGGTGTAGATAGGGCCACTTCCGATCTGCTAGTTCCTGGGGACTGTGTGATTAGCTGGTGTTCTCGCTGCATTATTGGCTTCCTTTGAGTTACTGCTGCATTTGCCCTTCTTCCATAATGTGTTCAAATTTATGGTTTCATATACTTTTATGGTTTAGAGAGCCCACGCCAGGTTTAGTTTGGGCGCTTTCTCTCTCTATCTCTTAACTGCACCCTTCTACCATTAGTCTTTGCAACGTGCCAACTGTAATCTCACGGAGCCCGTTTTATGCAAGTAAGATTTACTCCCATGAACAGTGTAAGAATAAAAGAAACTGCGCAAGCGACGACAAACAACTTGGTAAGAAGCAAACTTGGTTTTACCGCCTCTAACCTCTGCTCTTGGAAACAGCTTTTGACTGCAGTGCATCCACTGGCCAAGAGTTTAAAAGAGCTGGCGCCTAAGGTCTGGCTCTAAGCCTCCATTCATGGGTGCTGAGCAGCCTGCTTCTCCCACTGCTGTCAATGTGTGCTCAGTCCATTGAAGGCAGCGGGGATGTTACCATTGGCCTGCTGAGGGGAGTGATGGGGACGGAGACCAATGGGTGATGGCCCCACCAAACACATAGACCAGATGTGGCCTAGTTTTCCCAAGTGCTGTCATCCTACCCCGGGGGGGGAGGGGTACTCTGCTCCGCTTGTCTGTCTGACACTCGCCCTCGCTCCTCACTGCCACTGTCACCACGTCTCCTTTGCCCAAAGACTTCCCCACCATCCCAGGCCATGGGCACCGATTTTTGCACTAGAAGCAGGGACTCAGTCTCCCCTATGCACAATGAAAACTACCGTGTGTCACGGAGTGCCCGGGCGATGGTCCTGAACTTGCTCCCTAGGAAGCCAGACAGGACTTCTGGGGAAGTGTCCCCTCTCCATACACAGCCTGTCTCCAGGGCTAGGAGCTTCACGGATACCCGCTTCAACCTTCCTGGGTCTGACCTCGGAGCATTCAGCACCTTCTGCCCCTCCGTGCACTTCCCCCAGCGAGCCCGCCTGGGGGAGGTGCCCTGGGGGAGCCCGTGGATTCTGCACCCCACTCCACAGTCAGACGTGACTCTCAGCCAGCCAGTAAAACAGAGGTTTATTCGATGACCAGTACCTGGTCTAACACAGACCAGACAGTGAGCGTGAGCCCTCAGCTGGATCCACTTTGGGGGCCAGAGAGCGAGATAGCTCCTCTGCCCTTCCCTGCCTCACTCCAGCTAGCTTCAGACCCCAAACTGAAACTCACTCTCTCCAGCCCCTCCTCCCCCCTGGCTCAGCCAGGTCAGGTCACCTGACCTCCCTCCAACAGGTTCAGCTGGCCTCTTTGTTAATCAACACTTCCAGCCAACCCTTTCAGGTAGGGGGAAGGGCAGGCCCCAAGACAGTTTATGCTGTCTCTATGCTTTGCAACAAGAAATGCATAGGGGGAAACTGAGGCA
The DNA here is from genome assembly GCA_032164245.1 of Sternotherus odoratus. Classification (NCBI taxonomy): domain Eukaryota; kingdom Metazoa; phylum Chordata; order Testudines; family Kinosternidae; genus Sternotherus; species Sternotherus odoratus. The sequence goes on from JAVMKO010000003.1 coordinate 169,004,552, forward strand.
CGCACCCACAGTATTCCTACTCTGTCACACCGTGGCTCCTTCCCAAGAATGCAGCACTGACCTTTGAGCGCCAAATGACAAGTCCAACTCGCATTGCTGGAAACTGGAGACTCGGCCCCCTTCTGATCCTTCCAGCTTGAATTTAACGTTCTTTCAGCTTCCGCCAGCTAAGAAATGGCTGCATTTTGAGAGCTGAAAATTGTCTCCCTGGGAGGTTTTACATAAATCTAAGCTGGAAACATTTGATTTTAGTTGCACTTTTCTTTACAACAGGTCCAGCTGCGCCATGGAGACCGACGGCTAAAACGTCTTTGTCAAGCAATGGTGCTGGAAATACGGTCCGGGAAATGCCTGCATTTTAAATGGGGATGGAAAAGCTCTGGATGCTTAGAACTTCAAAGGACAAGAGCAGCAGGGATGTGCTTCACGTCTACAGTTTATTTATTGTAGAATTTTTCAGCCAGCTCGACCTAGCTCCCCTGAAAATGCAGGCCACTTATTTACATAAGAACATAAGAACATAAGAACGGCCATGCTGGGTCAGACCAAAGGTCCATCTAGCCCAGCATCCTGTCTACCGACAGTGGCCAATGCCAGGTGCCCCGGAGTGAGTGAACCTAACAGGTATGATCGAGCGATCTCTCTCCTGCCATCCATCACCCCCCTCTGACAGACAGAGGCTAGGGACACCATTCATTACCCATCCCGGCTAATAGCCATTTATGGACTTAGCCTCCATGAATTTATCCAGCTCTCTCTCACTTAGGTGCCTAAGTTTGGGTTTAGATGATTAACTTTACACACCTGACTTTTAAACCCTTCACCTGATCTCCCTCTGCCGCAAGACACCCATCTGTGAGAATGTAGAGTAACTTCACCTGCTAGGGATGGGATGACTGATCACAGTCGTCCGAGATCCATGGAGACAAGATGCGACATAGGGACAAAGGGGTATCATTGTAACTGTAACCTGGTTAATGGCGCCAGTAAGGGCCAGGTTCAATAAACCTAGGATCCCACTTGACAAGTAACTAAACTGGCTTCACACCCCACTCAGAAAATCTAACTGCACCTCCCTTGGTGCCCTTTTCAGGCAGCACCTTCCCACGCATAGGCACTCGGAGACCCTGCCCAGACACAGAAACCCTGAGAAGGGGAAAGAGAACACCGTCAGAAACCTGAGGAAACAGCAACGGAATACATTTGCAAAGAAAGAATAAACTATCCTCTTCCTGTGACTTTGGCAGTAGCCCGTCTCCTCCCAAGCACTGGTGAGGATGTCCCACAGAGTACAGCCCCTCGACTGCACCACTTCACCCACCCACCACATCCCACTCACAAGCAAGTCCTCCATCTACACTGTCTCTCACCAGAGTCTCAGCAGCTGGAAAAGGAACTCTTCACCATGGAGTAAAAATACTTTCCTCTGCCAGACTCTCTGTGAGTGCACTGCCCACAAAAACCACTGTACAATTCCCCAAGTGTCACTAGAGGAATTGTGGGTAAGTAGCCTATGCAAATTAAGTTCCCTATGGCAGTACTTTTCCCCTGTCGCCAACAAGGGGAGGAGAGAGTTATTTCCTCTCTGGGTTCTGGCCATAGGACTTACACAACCGTACTGTTAATTTTGGACAAGAACTCTTGTGTAATACAAATTGTAACACAACACGGATGTTCTGGGATGTCATAGGCATCTCCAAACATGCTGTATATATTTTCTTTTATCTTCCTAAGACTATTTGTATGTTTCCTGCTGTACACAAATATGTGCCTCCCTTATTGGTATAGGAATACACACCGATGTAGGGAAGAGTTTGGAACATCTGTAAATGTGGCCAATTCAATATGTGAATGGCTGCCATCCCCGTAGCACCTAAGCACCTCCCAAGGTTGGATATTAGGAAAAACCATTTTCCCTGGGAGGGTGGTGAAGCACTGGAATGGGTTCCCCAGGGAGGTGGTGGAGTCTCCTTCCTTAGAGGTTTTTAAGGTCCGGTTTGACAAAGCCCTGGCTGGGATGATTTAGTTGGGGTTGGTCCTGCTTTGAGCAGGGGGTTGGACTAGATACATCCTGAGGTCCCTTCCAACCCTGAGACTAGGATTCTATGAATCTGGAATGGATTTCTCCTCACACACCCCCGGGAGGCAGGGACGTGCTACTGTCCCTATCGCACAGATGGGGAACTGAGGCACCAAGAACCAAATCCTCAGAGGTATTGAGGGTCCTCACTTTCACTGACCAACAGGTCACAGAGGGGGTCCAGGACTGTGCCGATAACTGGATCGGACATCCCCAGGCCTGGGCCAGTGCAGTAGTTGTCAGCGGTGCATCAATAAATCAAAAGCACACCATTGATCAGTGACTTTACATTGCCTGCATTCAACACAGAGCTCTCCTCAGCTGTCCGGCTTCCTCTGTCCCTGGAAAACGCTGCAGTGTCCGGTGGTGTTTGCCTTGAGGGGCAGCTGCTCTGTCAAAGTCCCCTGGATGCACAGACCACACACAGCTTCTGAATTCAATTCAGCTGTGGGAGAGTTTTCCCCTGTTGGAGTCAATTCCAGGGGTTTCTCTTTCTTGCTTCCTTCCTTCCTCACCGTTGTTTGTTCCCACGTCTGTGGTTGGCACACTGCTCATCAAGCACAGATCGAAAAACACCCTGACCAGCATGTGTGGAGCTGGGAAAGAATTACCCATCTCACAAACACTCTTTCACAGCCTGTATTTTCTGGAAGCTTCCATTGTCCTGAGGTTACTTCCCAGGGTGAGCGCACAGAGCCATTGGCTTCCTGAGGAATTCAGACATGCAGGATTGGTTCTGAAGCACATTAATCTGAAGTGAATTATTGGTGATGTCGGAAAGCGAATTATTGGTCATGTCAGGATGTCCCCTAATACTACAGTGGCTGGTACCACGATCTGCTTTGCAAACAACAGGTGAAGGGCTGAGTCAAGTCAGAAACCAAGTCACTGAAGCTTGCTCTGCTGTCAGTCAACCTCTGAGGTTCCTTCTTTAGAATCTGGGGCAGTTCGCGGCTTCTTGTAGCCCAAAAGGAAGACAACTGGGTAGCATCTAAGGGACTGAAACATCTGTAAATGTGGCCAATTTGATATGTAAATGGCTGCTGTCCCCAAACATCTGAGTAGCTCCCAAGGTTGAATATTAGGAAAAACTTTGGTGCAATCTCCTTCCTTAGAGGTTTTTAAAGCCCGGCTTCAGACCTCCCAACCTGGGTTTATAATCTGGTGGCCTTTTCTTCCCGGCAGGCTGGACATTGTCTGCTGCTTGTGCTAAGATGTTGCTGGTAACCATATTCTACTGCTCTATTCATGACACTGTTACCGCGGTACATCCCCTGCCCTGCTCAGATGCACTATTCGACAGCAGCAAGTACAAAAAGCAGGGTTTTTGTTAAAAAGTAGGACCCCTGTGGAAGGAATTTCAATTGGCCAGGAAGAGCCCCTAGAAAGAGAAAAATCAATTTCAAAGTCAATTTTGAAGACAGAACCATGGAGAGCAGCACTTTCCCTCCCATGAGCCTGGCTGCAGGCCTAAAATACAGTCAAATCGTTTGGTTTTTTGCTGCTGCTAACCAGCCAAACAACAAATCCCCTTTGCTTAGGAGTTTGACTCTTTGGGTGCCTGCCCAGAAGCGTTTCGGGAAATGGCCTGTGTGGTTGTGTCTATTAGGCCAGGTTAATCTTGCTGAGACCTTAGAAAACGAATTGAATAATGACCTCTCCACACTGGAATGCCGCAGGGCAGCCAGACTGAAGGAATTGTGAAGATGCAAAGAGGCTGCACCGTTGACAGCCCATTGCAAGTCCCAGCACTGGATCTCACTTTGCTAACTGCGCCACAGCGTTCAGATTCCCTGCCAGAGCACACTGGGTACCGTACGCCTTGGGCCAGGATCTGCTCTGAGAATCACTCTGTCTAATCGCTCCATTCAGTCGGTAGCTGAACGGGACATGGAAGGCCATACAAGCCCAGTGAGGCAAAGGGAGGCCAGGGTCTCCCAGAGCAGGGGAGGGACGAAGAAGGTGTAGATTTAGGAGATTGGCGCGAAGGTAGTTTGGGGCTTAGCACTTTCTGATAATCAAACCCTTTTAAGGTTCACCCACAAATAGAGACACCCAACAGCATGACTCACGTTTAACAGAACTTCACTTCCCATTGGCAAGCGACTGTGGTAGCTAATTCTGTGCAAGAGGCAGCCCTTTTGAGGCATAATTTAAAATATCTGCTTTGAAACGTCTTCCAGAAATTCCAACCGCCAGCTGAGCTATCCCGGGTCATTGATTTTTTCTTGCCCCAGTTTAGGAGTCTGTTACAGAAATATACGTACAAAGGGGTCTGCACACAAAGACACAACTTTCTCCAAAAGTCTGGTACTAGGAGATGAATGAAATACTCCAGTGCACACTACAGACACTAGAACGTCTGTACTAACCAAGCAGGTAATGGAAATGTAACACTCCAGTTTACTCAAGATAGTCAGAAAAGTTGCCAAACCAGTTTTGATGGAGAAAATCGCTTTATAGGGGCAAAAAATGGAGCAAAATACATTAACAGTTGGTGTCACCTGGCTGTGTCAATGCAGCCGTGACATACCATGACTCATACATGTTGCCATGATTGAAACCTCATGCTTCACATCATAATTTCTCACTGGTCGCCTCAGGAAGACTGAAGGCCATGTGCTGTACAAACACATCAGCCCTTCTAACACGTTCACACTGGGATTAGATTCAGGCACTGACCCTCTCCTGGGTCACAATTTGAAAAGGAAAAGCAGCAGCGGATGCATACGTCCTGGGGTCAGTAATATTGATGGCGTCACCTTTTCAATGGCCTGCTCATGGTCTTTTGGGTGGCTTTCATAGCCCAGTAGGCAAATCGTTCCCCTGGGACTCTGGACACCTGGGTCCTATTCCTTGCCCTGCCACTGACCAACAGGGTGGGTGACCTTGCACCAGTCTCTCTGTGTGTCTCTTTCTCCTCTCAGCCTGTGTTACAGGCAATCACTGGAGCAGGAGTCAGGAGCTGGAACCGAGGCTGGAGCAGGGCAGACACAGAAGTCATTGCAGCTGTGCCAGATGCATCCATCGACCTAATGCGGCGGCTGGGCTTACGAGCACATCTGCTGGTTCCAGCAGCCAAGCCGGTGGTCTGGCCAGCCAAGGGATTCTGTAGTTCAGCTGCTCATGCTCTGTTCTCGCTCGGGAGGCAGAGTTAGCTGGTCCCAGGCTCAGCTGCAAGCCCCGACTCCTGACGCCTTGTGTCTCTCTTGTCTAGTTCAATGGTACGCTCGTCGGGGCAATGCCGGCCTGGCTCTGGGCACAGCTACCCCGCAGGCGGAGGCATCTCTGCAGCATGTACAGAAAAACGGGAGCTAGCTTTGAACAACAAGAGCAGAGAAGGCTGCACAGACCCACCCTGGCTCCAGCTTCTCTGCTCTTGCTATTCAAGCTGGACAGATCAAAGCTGGCCCAGGATTGTGGGGTGGGCGTACCCTGGGAGTGTGTGTGTGCAGTCCCACCCCATAGGGCTCCAAGTTCTGCTAAGGCAAATACTGAATCACATTGCTGCAGAGTGGATCAAGAGAATTCTCTTTGAATGGCCGATCCTTAAAGCAACTGCAATTCAAAACATTTCTACTGGGAGAATGGGGGGGGGGGGGGTCTTTGCTTCCTTCTGCCCCTCCATTTGGTCCTTTCCGCTCCTCCCTCCCCAATTTTATTTTGTGTGGTTGCAGACTGAAGCGGGAGCTCTCCTCCCGCTGCGCAGGGGCCTAGTCTATGAGGTATGTATTTATTAAAAACGATTCCCCGCGGACCAACTCCCGCCACACAATGAACGGCGTGTCGAGAGCCATTACTAATTTATGGCTGAGAAATGTGGGCTGTGTAGTTTTTTATTTATAAAACCATTAGTCACAGTTAATAGTTTATTTGACCCAAAAGCATAGGATTATGATTTTACCTGGTGTATTTTAGAACACTCTCCTCCAGCGTTGCCATGACAACATGCTGAGTGTGTCTGACTGTAGTGCAGGCACTAATCAGCGTGGAGGGCCTGGAGGAAAGGTCTGGTCTGAGTGTAAAGGAATTTTTCCAAGATTGCCTGAAATTCTAGGTGCTCTGCGTCGGGGTGCAGGAGTTAGCGGCATCTCTGGCCTCTCTCTGGCCCACCTGAGTGCACCCCGTCAGGTGTCCAGCCTCAGGCCTTCACCTCATGGAGGATGCCAACTCCTAGACTGCTACAGGCCTGTGTATTGACCATGTCTAGCCCACAGGTCTGGCTGCATTTGGTACCTGCCCATCTTCCACATGGGCGTGACCAAAAGCAAGCAGCTGGCCTTCTTCAACCAAAGCATTGTTTGATCTTAACAGTGGGAACAAAGTGTAGCACCGGAGCAAAAGGATTTTAAACACAACATGCATCTATCTCACTCGGAGTTCTGGGCAGATCTCTCTGTTGTCTCTCCCACCCACTACGCCCCACTTGATGTGTCCCATTTATCACACACATACACACACACACACACACACACACACACACACTGTCTCAGCATTTTGGTTCTCCTGTATTTACATCCTGGGACATCCCCCTTGACCAGCGAGTGGCTGGAGGCAGGACAGCAAAGCCAATGGCTCCTGCCCTGTCCCAAGTAGCAGCTGATGGGTGGCTATCTGAAGTCACATTCCTCTTTCCTGCATTCAGCCTCTTCTTGAATTACCACCATCTTTCCATACAATAAACCCATGGACAACAAGCACATAGAACATGCCGCATTCAGAACTGAGAACAGTGCAGCCCCATGTCCTCCACACTGTATCCAGGGTCATTCTCTTTGTCCATGTGCAGTGAAGTTTTGTTTCGGCAGCACCTTTCTTCTCAATACGGGAGAGGAAAACAGTCCAGTCAGCGCCCATAGGCTGTCTGCACCTCACAGCTCCTTAGAGTCTCTCCAATCCACGCTCCTTCCAGGGTCAAGATTCTGAAGAGTGACGAGTAAGTTTGCGTGCCTCCATTTTCAGAGCTCTGCTTGAAGAGCCCTCCCTTTCCAAGGGTGGGTGCACAGTGTTACGGGACAGGTCCTTGTCTGCAGATTTGTGGCCAAGGAATAAATGAGGTGTCAGGAGACGGTGCTCAAGAATATTGTAGGACCAACAACGTTTCTTCTTCTTGCACAGTGCAAATTGCTTCTGGTGTGCAACTTCTTCCATGCAGCCATCAGCAGCATTTTCAGAAAATAAGGCCCCTCTACAGAGTTTCAAGTTGCGCCCCCAAAAATGGGAGTCCCAGAATCACTATTTAGGGTAGAAAATCTTGGCCTAGGTTTCTAACTTTTGGATTTGGCTCCAAATGATTTGTTTTTAATCTGGTCAAAGACACCCAGGCTGGTGTTTTGAAGACCCCTGTAGATGCCAGCCTGGGTAGCCCAGACGGATACGGAGCAGAGCCTACAGCAGCGCACAGGGCGTCCCCAGAACAAGAGGAGCTACTCCTGGCAAAGCCCCAGAGGACAAGGAGACCTTCAGGCTGGGAGCCACTACTGTGCCAGGCCACCGAAACCTAATGTGTATGTTGGGACTTGGGAGAGAGGAGAAACCCACGCGTTTTAAAAAGAGAGCGAGGATTGCTGGCTGGGGCATAGGGGCCATGTACCTAGGTGAAAATCTGTCCTCTGACTCCACCCTGCTGTCCCTCAGCATGGTATCAGGGCACTTCCCATCCGAGTGAGATTGGCCGGCACAGTGGATTTTCATAGAGTCTTCAGCTCTTCTTCCTTCTCTGGCCTCAGGATGCTTTACCTGGGGTAGGGATTTTCTGGGATGGGAGGAGGACCACTTGCTGGTTATCATTGAATTAGGATAGCACCAGGAGAGGAACCAAGAGGTGGGCCCCATTGTGCTAGACATTCTACATACACATAGTAAGAGAGAGTCCCTGCTCCAAAGAGCTTATAGTCTAAACTGACAAGACAAAGAATGGGAGGGGAAACTGAGGCAGGGAGAGAGGAAGTGACTTAGCCCAGGGCTGTGAATGGGACCCAGGTCTCCTAGGACCCGCACGGTGCACTATCCCTGGACCACTCTGCCGCTATAGTTCTGGTGGAGAAGTTGTATTACAAGGGGGTATTTTGCAACATTAGCTAGAAGTGGTCAGGCTCTGTATTTGGCTCGTCTCCTCTGGACGTTCACTCCCCAGCCCGATCCCCCCGTCCCGCGGCTCCAGGTCTCATGCGCATCTTCTTGGCCTTTGTGCCCCGCATTGTCCCAGAGGAGCCCACTTGTCTCGGCTGTCCGTGGACAGAGGCGCAGTGGGGCCTGGCCCCCTAAAGGCTTCGATGACCAGGCCCAAGGCTTTGAAGTGTCAGGGGACAGGAGCACTGGCGCGCCATGTGCTATGGGTGCCCCCACTTCACATCGAGTGCTCAGCTCAGCCCGGCTGGTTTCCAAAGCCCCTGCTCCTGTAGCGCAAATGGAGGACAGTGCACGGGACTCTGAGATCAAGTTCTCCACGTGGCAGGCAAGTGAATAGCAAGTACCAGGATGTGCCAACAAACTCCCCCCCCCCCCCCGCGCACAGGAAGGAGCAGGTGAATGTACCTGGCAGAACAGTGGCGTTCCCAGGCCCGCTGGCAGGCAGGGCTCACGTGGAGAGCTCTGGGGTTGGCCCAGAGGAGCACAGGACGCTTCCAACTGAGAATGCGGATTATTGAACCCAAAGCTGTTTGCAGGCACTTGTCAGGTTTGACAAACAAACCTTTGCCCAGGAAGGGTTCTGGGGTCCAGAATGGAGGTTGTGGTCACAACCGGCGCGAGCCCCATGACAGCCGACAGCCCTGGGATCGGGGCACTCAGAGGGGAAGTGGCAGACCAGGGTTCAGGTCACAGCTCCACATCAAGTAATATGGGGACTTGACCCTGTATCTGCCACATCGGAGGTACGGGTCCTAACCCCCAGCTGTGGGTTAGCCCCAGCCCCAGCCCGCTCTGGTTGTTCGGATGAAAAACTTCAACAGGCTGAGTTTCCTCCCAGGGCAGAATGGGAACACTTCCGAAATTTACGAACCAATTCCTGTCCAGTTGTAGGGGAAGGAGGAGTTTTCACACGTCGCTCCCTGATACTCCAGTGTCAGACCGCGAGAGTCAGGGGGTTTAGACTTCCGCGGTAAATCAGGCTCAGTGGCTTTTTGAAAAGTTGACAGCGTCTCTTTAAAAACAAGGTGAACAGCGTGCACCTAAAATAATCAGTCCATTTATGCGGGGGGGGGGGGAGAGAGAGATCATGAAATATTTTTGGAAGGAAACCAATTCCAATCACAGATCCCGTGCACTGTGAAGTGGTACAAATGGATTGCCTGCAATTAGACAATTACAGTGAAGGTTAACAGGCTCTCAGAGAAGCAGGCAGGAGCCCTGGCAGAGCTGTTAGATACAGTAATTAAACCACTTAGCACACAGAGCTCGGTTGGATTAGGGGCAGGTTTCTCTAAATCATCTGTGGAGCTGAGGATCACTTGAGGGCTGTTGGCAAAGTCCCTGAGTGTCTCGGGAGGTTTTTGGGCCCAAGCAAAGACTCTTTACTCTAGTTGTGGGAGGCCGAGGGCCCGTAACTCCAAGCTAGGCACTTAAATGTATTTTCGGTTGCACTTTTCTAGTGCCACGTGGCCAGGTCTGCACCTCCATGGGTTCAGGCTCCTGCCCAGCTGGTACTCAGGGGAGCCGTGCAGCATGCCTGCACCTCCCACGGACTCCAGCTGCACTTGTGCCCCTCTGAAGAACAGACCCTGGGCACGCTCTGCCTTAAGGGTGTGTTTCCTGAGCAGTAGGAGGTGTGATCGCAGTAGGTGATCGCACTTTGATCTAGCAGCTAGTTCATGCACCTCGCCTGTGCTGCTGCAGCTTCCTACCTCGCTTCTCTTGGGACCAGGCCCTTTCACCCGCCCTTAAACCTTTTGGAAGTCCTTGCCCCTGGTGCAACTAGGCTCAGCAGGGAAAGGAGTGACTGCAGGGCTCCCAGCATTGATCATAGGATCAGGGGAATGAGGGCTGGAGGGAACCTCGGGAAGTCAAGTTCAGCCGCTGCATGGATGCGGGCCAAGTAACCCCAAACCCCGCCTGACAGGGATTTATCTCATTGGTTCCTAAACACCTCCAGTAATGGGAGTTTCACCAGCTCCCTGGGAAGCCTGCTCCAGAGCTAACCTCTCCTGAACAGTTGGAGAGTTTTTGCTACTATCTCACCTAAAACTCCCTTGCTGCAGATTAAGTCTGTTACTTCCTGTCCTACTTCCAGTTGTCACAGAGAACAATTGATCACCGGCCCCTTTACAGCAGCACTTCACCCAGACTGGTCTCAGGGTCCCCGTCATGCACAGTTTTTTAACCTTTCCCTCGGCGGTTTTCTACCCCATCAGCTCTTCCCAAACTTCCTCACAGAGGTTGATCTTCACAGGCCTGATCTCTTCCAGGCTCCCCTTAGCTTCCCCATCTGGATTGTCCCTATAACATCCGGTCACCCAGGGACCAGTGCTGCTGCCCCCATGAGTAGCCCCATGATTTCAATGGACTTGGACAGAACATTTGTGGAAAAGAGTAAAACCCCTGTGCCAGCTACCAGGCTCCGAACACCCTCTACTCCCCCGCCCCAGAGCAGGCGAGTGGCAGGGGGCAGCAGGAGGGAGCAGGGAGCTGTAACCTGAGGCTGGTGCAGCATGCTGGGATCCGCACGGTATGCGCCAATTCGTTCTCCACACCACTGACCAGAGCAGAGACCGTGAACTGAGTTCCCTGCAATCTGCTCTTTTCCCTGCGCACGGCACAGGCAGCCTGACCGGAGAGATGTTGGGTTATTGACACAAAGGCCTCCCACTTGCTCCTGGAAGAGGAAAAGCCTTGACCAAGCACCAAACCTCCCCGGGGAAATGACTCCTCTTGGACTTCCTGCCCAGTGCCTGCTGTAAAGACCATTCCCAAGTCCCCCTGTGCTCTCCGAACAGAGGTCTGTGCCCAAGCTGGCCTTACAGAGACTGATTGCCGGCATTATCTCCGGTATGAGAGGAATGAGATGTTGTCTGTCTTGTAACAGTCAGAAAACACATTACCACATATCACATCCCTCCACGTCCACTGCACGCTGAACTCAATCCAATCTACCCGCCGCAGAAAATTCAGCAAAACACCACGGAAAGGGACTAATCTGAAGGGGGGAGGGAAGAAGATGCCAACCGAGAACAATCTTCCCATAACAATGGAGTCTAATTCCTGGATGGATCGGAAGCAGGAAATAGAGTATTTTAGTGCATTTCCTATTATAACAGTTCTGGACTGACTTCTATCCCGGCACGTTCACCTAGCCGCTGGAGAAATCCCTCCCAGTTCAAAGGCCGCTCTCTGCCCGTAGGAGAGGGAATAAGTGGACATTGTGTGGTATGCAGGGCACCTGACTGCTAACAAATACCTCATGTGCGTCGTGATCCCACACTTGTGACTGTGCATCAAGGAGTTACTAAAAACCACACAAGAACACAAGTGCTACCATCAAAATTATTTTCATATTTTCCATCAAAATTATAAAAAACAAGACTCAAATACTGCCAAATCTAAATACACACTAGATGAGGGACAGCTGTACTGGCCAACCCCTCCTCCTGTAGATGCAGATTCTACTGCAAAGAGTTAATACCAGCTCAGAGGACAACGGGACTTCTTTGCTGCTATAATTCCATCTACACTGGGGTTTTAGCCGTTACAGCTATTTCAGTACCAAAAAAAACCCACAAACCACACCACTGACTGACATTGCCCTGCCAGGTCAAGTTCTAAGTGTAGATCAGGCCTTGGTGTGAATGAATGTATGAAAACAGACCTGCTCTGAAAACATAAATAAGGGGTGAGGAACATTTCTCTGTTCTGATGTATGCCCACCATTGTCCTAGCAATGGCAGCAAACAGATACTTCTAAGAAAATGGGTTGCAGTCGAAGTCACACCATTTGAAAATGGTGGTGGTTTTCCTTTCCATCATCTTACATTTCAGACCTGTTCCTAATTGGGGTCCTCAGTGTATTCGTGTTCTCCTCGGCAGACATTTAGAAGAAGAGGGGTCATTGGTTTGGGGGATAACCAGAGCTTTGATAGAATACTCAATACACTCGTAAAGCTCTCTCTGATTTCCAGAATGAGGAATCAGTGAGGAACCTCAGGTAAACTCCAGTAGCTCAGCCACTCATGTATGGAATGAGGGCACATCATAAAAATAAATTTATATTTTTCACATTGCAGTAACTTGTATTTAATGTCTCCCCCTTACAAAAAATACACTCTTGATTTCAGATAAAAGATTTTATTAAAGTTATTAAATCTTCCCAGACTAGCCAGAGGCAGAGTGATGATCAATCACGTTTTCTACGCTTTCGGGACTGAAGATGTGGAAACAGTTGGATTCTAATGATTGATTCCTAGTGAAACCTTATAGAATCCTCTTACAAGTTGTCAGGCATGAGGACAGATGGATGCTGCAGGTGACCAGAGGGGACAAAATAAAACTATTCAAAAATGGTCTTAAGTAAACTGCAAATTCCCACAGCCATAAAACGGATGTAGAGAATGGTAGGGTCCAGAAGACAACTGCGTCATTGTAACCTTATTTACACAGCTTTGCTCAGTCACTGACCCACCGTACATCAAAGGTTCCTGCATAATTGGTAATTGAAGGACAAATAAAGAAATACAGATACACATGAGCAGATGCTTCAATAATGTTTTCCAGGGGGCAGAGGCTAATGGAGGTCTTTGCGTGGGGTTTTCGACCAGCCCCAGAATGCTCGCGATCGACTAAAGAGCCACTGAATTTGTGTCCCAGACCCAGTCTTTGCAAAGTTGGCATTGTGGGATGTATTAAAAAGAACAGTCTCCTGAGCACACTGTTCAACCAAGACGCCACATCATCCCTGGAGTGGAGACTCAAGTTTCCACCGACCCCAGGACACTAGTGAAGGGGCTGGACCAGCCTGTGTGTGAGGCCATGCCGCAGAGACTGTCTTTACAACCCTCAGCAGTGGCAGTACCTTTGGAAGCCTAGATCCATTGACGATGAGTGATGTGTTCTCAGCTCAGGTTCTGTTTAAGGACAGATCTGTTGCCAGTCCAATGGACGTGGTGACTGATGACACAGATGCACCGAACCGTTATGCCATGGCAACTGACCCAGATGATCTGAATGGTACAGTCTAACAGGCTAATTCAACTCCTCCAGGCTCATGAGAACATGCTAAGGGACAAGAAAACTTCACATTGACAACATGCTTCAGCCCATAGCTCTATCACACAGACATGATCCTTCCCCTGTCAGAAGCCGGAGGAAGACATATCAGCACCTGGAAGAGTTTGGCATCACTGTGGAAGCCCCCACACCAGGGATCTCCCCTAGAGAAGTAGCCCAGAAACCAAATCAACCTGGAATAATCTGGATCTGCATGGATAGGCATTTCCCCAAGTGAGCGATTCATCACCCCTCTGTAGATGACAATGAACGGAGCAAAGTTCTTCTCCGAGCCTGACTTCACAGCAGGATACCATCAATTTGTGCTCAACCCTGAATCCAGGTACTTAACAACCTTCACAACACAGGTGGGTCTATGCCACTATCAGCTACTCCGCTTTGGCATTTCTCCAGCCACAGAAATAGTTCAAAACTCCCTACGTGAGGTTCTAGCTGAAATCCCCGGAGTTCTTCCTGTGACTGCCGACATACTTGTATTTGGCGCCACATCTGCAGAGAACGACACTCAGCCAGCAGCTGTTGAAGGACTGTGGGAGCAGAGTCTCATGTCAAACCCAGACAGATGTCAATCCAATAAGCCCACGTTAGAATGTTTTGGATACACATTCTCCAAAGACGGCGCCTGAGCAGCTCTGAAGAAAGGGAAGGACACGCACAATGGTCCTGGGCCCACAACCCCCCACTGACGTTCGGACTCTGCTAGGGCTTGCAAATCACTGAGGCAAATTCATTCCAAGGTTAGCCGGAGTCAAAGGCTCTGAGAAACCTAACCAAGAAGGATCGAATAGGGGTTTGGTCAGACGACCATCCAAATGCACTTAGGGACCTAAAGAAATCCCTTCCCAGGGCTGTAGTCACGTCATATTTTGATTCCAGTAAGAGAATAGAGCTCTTCCTACATGCCCCCAGCCCTGTTGGATTAGGAGCCGCAAAGCGGTCAGAGTTACACCATTGGCTCAAGACAACGAGGCTCTGTCATCCACCGAATCGCGATACCTGTAGACAGAAAGAAAATCTCTTGCTGTAGCCTGCGGCTGTTCCCGTTTTCACAGACACGTTGACGGACTCTCTTCACAATTCTGATTGATCGCAAACCTCTCGAACAATCCCTTCCTGTTGCAGCAGCTCACATCGAGCAGCGGATGCTCAGACTGCAAGATTAGGATTACAAAGTTATCTTTTGGCCCAGAAAAGCATAACCCTGCCAGCTACTTCTCCAGGCGCCCTCTTCCTGAAGCGGTTCACAGCCACGATACTGGGGAGAAAGCAGACGCTCATGTAAACCTCTTCCAATCACACCTTGTTCCTAAAGCTCTCTGGTCACAACAAATAAAACAACAGCCACGCCACCTGACCGGTCTCCAAATGGTCACCAAAACCACTGAAAGTGGAAGGAACTTGTGTGTAGCCTACAGCACTTGACTTCTGAAACACAAGCTGTTTGGTAATCGCTTGCCAGGTTAAAGGTGAACTTACGGTGACCTCCCGGTCCGAGATACAAGACTTGTTATTACACTTTCATTGGGGGAATCACACAATTGATTTGGCTCATGAAGGTCACCAGAAAACAAAGTCCCTGCTCAGAGGAAAAGTCTGGTTCCTTGGGATTCCTCGCCTTCCTGAAAGTCACATTCCGTCCTGCAGACTGTGCCAGGGAATCACACTCCTCCCCTAGATGGATCACCTTTGCGGGACGTCCGGGTGGAGTTTTGTGATTTCACTCTTGGAAAACACTTGCTGCTGTTACAAGGACTCTCCTCAGTACCCAGCCGTTGAAATGGTCCATGCTACTTCCGTCAGCGCGGTTCTCCCCAAACTAGACACGCTTGTGTGATCCTGGGGCACATACAAGGGGCAGAGCTGAAGTCAGCAGTCAGGAATCAGCGCCAGCTGAGGAGGAAGGGAAGGTAGGAGCTAACGCAACTGCAGCAAACCCTTTGCGCTACCACTGAATTGCTGCTGCTGGGCTTACCAGCTGGTCTGCTGATTCTTCCAGCCCATCAGGTGGTGTAGCCAATCCACCAGCCCACCCCAGGCCAGCTCCGTTCACTCGATAGCCCGGAGACTGGCTTTGCTGCGGGACCTGGTTCCTGACACTGCGTCTTCAAGCACAAGTTGTTGGAAATCCGACATGAACTTGATATTTTCTTTGCAGAAAAACAGACAGACCTGTTCAATCGGCATTGAGCGTCTCCATGAGAGCATCAAACCCAGCCATTGGGAGAGTGTTTCTTCTAAATACCTGAACTATCGACTCTCACAGAACACTCAGAACATCTGACTAGATGAGAATGGAAACGGCGTTGGGCCTGAATGGCCATTCAAAATGTGCTTATGTCACACTTCACAGAAAGGTCAAAATTAATGTTACAGCAAAAACATTTTTCAAAATACAATTATCTTGACTCTTGGAGCGAAAAAAAATCCTATTAGGTTTGCAGTCTGGGGCTTAAGTCTCACAAGTTTTCTCTGGGGAACATCACAGATCAAACTGAAAGCTGAATTAAAGAGATATTGTAATAACCTGATCCCACCTGCTGCTTTTCTTTGTCCACTCTAATCGTCAAACTTCACTCTCCAAGAGCTCGGATGTGACGGTGCTGAAATAAACTTAAAATATGATGGTTTATCAGACTCCCCGTGCAGGCTTATTACCATATTACTTTCCAATTTGCTGGAGGACCCACGTGTCTCTCCTCTTGACGGCATTTCTCGGAAGGGGAGCCTGGCCAGTTCTAGGGACACGGCAATTACACAACGTCACAACCAGAGCCAGTTGTCTGCTGCCTGAGTCTGACATTTCCCTAGGATATTTCACAGGCTTTTCAAGCTCATTTGTCTACAAATATTTCTAGTGATCTGATGTTCTCAGATGCGAGCAGATGGGATCATGTCTTCTCATCGTGCACCTGCCATGTTACATCAAACCCTTGCTGACTGAAAGCTAGTCCCTGCCCTTCCTAGCGCAGGCAGTTCGCCAGCATTCAGAGCCTTGCTGGGCCGTTTCCACAAGGAGGAAAGTCGGAGATTTCTCTGATGGAAGGAATCCTGGTCACGAAGAATGTTCCATGTCCTGCTTCCCCACATACAGCAGGAATCACTCCACAGGACACAGTCTCCTACCTCGCCTGCCTGTCCAGCCAGCTGCCACAAAGCTCCCTCTCAAATCCATGCTGCGCTAGTGCTTCCCCTGCTCTCCGGCTTGGTCTACACGACACACATTCAGCCTCGTGTTAGGCTAGTTCCAGCTGTCATTCAACAAAGGACATGTTCCCTCACTGAGGCCGAATGGCTAGCACACCCCTCAGCGGCAGTGAGGCCCGACTGCCCGTAGACGAAGGCCGCACCTGCAGAGAACCACCCATCTGCCAGTGTAACAACACGTAAGTTCCACGGGGCAATAGAAGAGTTTGATCTCGGACACATGGACCTGATTTCCCATGGCTTTGCACACGGCTTCAGTAGTTGTTTCTGTAAAAGGCTGGCAGTCAGAAAAGTAGCATCTCCCACGTATTGTCCATGAGTTTGCACAGGTTTAAGTGCTAGCAGTGGAGGAATCGGGGGATCAGGGTGTCTAACGCCTATTATGATGTGCGCAAAGGATGGTGGCTCTGAGTGTGGCACAGATCAGACTCACTCCTAGGGCACACTCTTCCCAACAGCAAAAGGGCAGCAAAAATTCTGTTGCATTTCCCTTAGTGGCTGATATAAATCAGACACCTGCATGCACAGGTGAAGCTCTTTGCACCTGTATTTCCACGTGCAGTTGTGGGAATTGTGGTTATGCAATTGCACAGGCATTGTTCTGCTGAAATATCACAAATCTCCTGTCTTCTTACCCAGAACATCAGTAAAGACAAAAGGGAGACAGGGAAAAACAGAAATTCAGTCATATACAAGCAGAGTTGATTTAAAAAACTAACACCAGAACCACCGCTGGTGTAAAGCAGTCACATGACTCCACTGAAGTCAGAAGCGCTATGCTCCTTTGTACCCGCTAGGGGCCTGGTCCCATGACGTACAACAGAGGCCAATTGTCCAGTTGCAGGCCTGTACCGACTGACAGGACACCGAAGTGCAGCTCACCTGTGCTTTGAAGGCAAGTCCTTTGCATATACTACAGCTCTTCACTCTGCTGCAGTGTGACACTGGGAGTCAGGAAGCCCTGCTTCTTAGCAACCCTTGGCTGTATCCCTTGCACGTCTGCAGTGGAACTGGGAGACCAGTGTGCGGTTAACCTCATTTCTCTTTGATTCATCAGAGCCATTTCTTGAGCATTTGTTTCAGAGAAAGGTCCATGTACTCAAAATAAATCTTAGCCTGTGACCTCTATTCTCCTTTTCTTCCCCCAGTCACATATTTTGTTTCTCTTTGGCCCACCTCCGCTTGAAACAGAGAAAATGAATTCAAGTAGGACATCTTGTACCTATTGAAAGTGCGGGCTCCCGAGGACTCATCTGTGTGAGGCTAGGCATGACGTGCATAGTACTGGAGTAGCGCAATGCAGGACATGTTCAATTAATGTGATCAGAGTCCCGGCCCTGAGAAATGTTCTTACTCAACATGGAGGCGAGACTCTTAACTCGGAATGTGCACAAACAATGACGTGCACAAACAATGCTGCCTATTAGTTAGACAAATTACGTAGCTACGCTTCAATGTACAATTTTCAAAGTGAGTTTTGTGCCTCTCTCAGCCTCCTTTACACACAAAAATGTTAGGGTTAGGAGAAGGATTCAGAGCCCCATTTAAACAAGGGGCTTTTCCACCCCCTGGTATTTATCTTGTCCACAATACTTCTGGTATTCCATACATTTCCAGTGGGAAATACAGCGAACACCATCGTCAATTTAATTACTAAAATGAGGAAGACTTTGTAGCACCTTAGTGACTAACCAATTTCAGCATAAGCTTTCGTGGGCTATACAGCCTCTTAGTATTGGTATGCTAATGTACAATTTTTTTTCTTTTTTTCTGTGTGTATAAATGCATCTTACTTCTGTTCCATTCTATGCATCCGATGAAGTGAGCTATAGCCCACGAAAGCTTGTGCTGAAATAAACTAGTTAGTCTCTAAGGTGCTACAAAGTCTTCCTCGTCTTATTTACAGATACAGACTAACACAGCTGCTAATCTTAATTTAATTCCTGTGGGGAGTGTCATTATTAATAGACACTGAAAGGCCCCAGCTGAGATGTGTCTGCAGAGTAGGGTGACCAGATATCCTGATTTTATGGGCAGTCCCAATTCTTTTCTTATATAGGCTCCTATTACCCCTCCCCTCCCACCTCCTGTCCTGATTTTTCACACTTGCTGTCTGGTCACCCTGCTACCTAGTACAACAGCGCCTCAAGCTGGTACCGTAACAGAACCAAGCCGGGCTCCTCTTGACCTGGGTGCCCCCAGCTCCCTGCCTCTCGGCTCCCAGGAGAGGGTTTGAGCGGCATGAGCCCCTGAGCGCGGGGAAGGCTGTAGGGGATTCGTGCCTCCTTCGCAGCAGTGTCAGCACAGCAAGGCTCTCTCCTAAGAAGGGGAATCAGTGAATTTCATCTTAATTGACTCTCACGGCTCCTCCGTGGGATGCATGTGTTTATGGAGCAAAGCGGACGGGAGGTTAAGTGGGAAATGGCTCAGTAAAGCTCCTGCCGGCTGCTTCAAAATAGCACATTAGGGACGAGTGGCAACAAAGTGAAAATGACTCACTCCAAGGGCCCTGCTGACAGACGGCACCGGGCGGAGGGAGCCAGGAAACGTTCCCCATCGGCTTCGAAAAACCCACTTTTCCCACCTTGATCCTGCTGCCAGACACAACGGCTCATGAACATGAGAGACGTGTACAGACACATGTGCACACAGACATGCACACGCACACACAGAGACACAACCACGCAGACACACATGCAAGCATGCAGTTGCGCACAGAGACATGCACAGAGATGCACACGCAAAGATGCACGCACACAGACAGATGCACATGCAGACACACGCGCACAAAAGAAAAAAAAACTCCTAATTTTGCCTTTTCTGATCCTTTTGTACAAACCCCGGCACATTTCAGGATTTACCTCGACATCTTCTCACTGGCTCAGAATCAGTCTACTCTGATCAATGGGGTTGGGCTTTGGTGGCTCCCGAGGCAAACTCCTTCTTGCGGTTACTCTCCCTGTTACTTGTGCAGCAGCAGGGCCTGAGAGCCCCAAACAAAGCTGAGGCCCTGTTGTGCTGGGGTGAGCAGCCGCTGGTGGGCTCGTCTAACCAGGCGAAGGAAGTCTCACAAACTCCATGGCACAGATGGGAAACGGGAGTTTCCCTAAGGTCACATAGTGACCATTCTCAGCTTCGGGAGAATAGAGGCTAGGGACACCCTCCCTGCCCATCCTGACTAATACAAGACAATATTGCAGAGAAGAGGCATTAATCCACCTGTACATCTCCCAGCAGCGCCGCTCCAGAGAGGAGAGCTGGGTCTCTTTCTGCAACCCTACTAGGCCCTTTGGTCTCTTCCTACAGCTCCCAAGCTCTTTTCTAGAGTCAGTCTAGAGTTAGCGACTGACAATAATATTCCCTGTGAACTTAGCCCCTTTTTTCAGTCTGTGGATCTATCCTCATTTCTGCAAGTGGCCCTGCAACTTGCATCTTTTCTTTGCATAATTTGGGCATGCCATTTTCCACCGAGAAGTTGCACCTCTCTTTGCTGTTCATGGTGGGGTCCCAAGTGACTTAGTATTGTTTTCGCTCCCGATTGGAAACCTGAAACCATGTAACCAGGAGCACAATAAATGCCACATACAGGAATATTCCTGTTTGCCCGTGAATACCTACAGGAACATAGGACTTGCCATATTCACACAAACGTTTGCGAATAGCAAATAACAAGGTAGCATGGACATGACTGAACAGCGATTCAGAATCTGGATGCATTAATTACTATTAATTATTATTATTGTATCTCAAGGCCCAGTCTTGCTGCAGGATCCTATTGTCCTAGGCACTGTACGTACATATAACAAAAAAAGTCCCTGCTCTGAAGCTCCGGAATGCTCATTAGACCTGCTGGGCCGTTCTCAGGTAGCTCTGCTCCTGTCTGATGTAGGAATTCCCCATCCGTGCCCTCTTCTCGTCTACCATCCGTCCTCTCGTTCCGTCTCGTCCACTGGGTTTGCGTGTGGGACATGAACGGAGGGCCCTGTCCAGACTAGGAATTTTTGCCCTGCTGTAGTTATGCCAGTGCAAACCTGCATGAAGCCACCCGCTCCGGTGTGAGATGGACCTTCCACTGGTATGCTACCAGGATACATTACAAGGCAAGCTCCCTTTACCCCGGCAGTGTGTCTGCATTAGAAGTGGAAACCAGTAGCTACAGCCATGCAAATGACCCTAGTCTAGACAAGCCTCCACACCGCATCTCTCCCCCCTCTGCTTTCAGCCTCCTCTCTCTATCCACTTCCTCTCTTTCAAGTGTCTTCCTCCAAAAAGCATTTCCCCTCTTTGCTCTGTGAGTACTCCCCTCTTCACCCACAAGCTCTCTCCTCCCCCTTCTCGTCTCCCCCTTTTTGGTTCCTAGACCTCCTGCCACCTAGTCTCTGATTCCATGATCTTATTCCCGGTCAGCACCCCATCCTCCTTCCCAATGCTAGCACCTCCTCAATTGCTTTTTAATCATCAGCTCCTGGCTATGAACATCCATCAGATACTGAATGAATCTAGGAAATGAGACAAGACAGTCACTTTGTGGGAAATCAATGTCACGGTTCTTGAAAAGCAAAATCCACTAACGATGACATTATCCGACCGCGGTGGCATATCGGGTCCAGCCCTTTCCGAGTCTGTCATGCAGAGGACGGAATGGAATGCTAACCTGTCTCATGCCGCTCAGCCACTCAATGGCTAAAGGATCTTTGGAAGAACACACATGGGTGGACATAAGCAAGCTCTGTAGCCAGGCCAGATCTGGTACAGCAACATAGGACATGGTGTCAGGAGTAAACTAAGAACAAAACAAATGTTGCAGGATCTCATCAACATGCCAGTCCTCAACGCCCCTGAGAACTTCAGCTCAGACAAATCTTCAGACTGGACAGAGTATTTTGCAAGATTTCCCATTGCAAACAAACTCCACAAAGAAACTGGAGATATACAGCGATCTTTAATGTATGCTATGGGGAAGCAGGCAGAGCAGATCTTTACTGAAGATAGTCACAAAGGTGTCTATAAAAGGGGCTCTGGCTATGTTTGAGGCATACCGTAAACACTTCAATCAAGAGATCTCAGAGCAGTGCAGTTTATGACAGAGCGTGTTTTCACCAAGGAATTCAAGAGCCAGAGGAAGATGGTGAATGTTTTATAAAAGCTCTGCCTGCACTGGCTGGAAACTGTGGTCTTGGGAATGCAAAAGGTTGCTCAGGGTGATCATTGGGTTACAGAATAAAACCTCTCCCAGCAGCTACAGATGAGAATTTTAACCCTAGCCACAGCCATACACAGAGCAAAGCAGTCGGAGTTTAGAAGCTACAAACGTAAATATTTATTACCTGGGTTATAGTGGTGCCAACACACACACACACACACACACACACACAGTAAGACACAGTTAATGCCCAAAAAGGCTTAATGTTGAAAGACAGATAAACGGGTATAAGGGGAAACTGAGGCACAGAAGAGGAAAGAGGCTTGTCCATGGTTACTCATCTGCTGGCAAAGGCAGGAATACAACTCCCATCTGCTGATCCCCACCCCCTCAACCCCGCTGTCCCCGCTCTGGGTCACCCTGGTTTCAAATGTTCTCGCTGACACATTTACCAGCACTGCAGTAAGAGCATTGTTATGTGCGGAACGCCCCAAAGAGCAAGAGTGAAAGGAACAGTCAGCACCAGGACTCATCGTAAACCCCCCTCTCGCCCCCAGTCACTGCTTTCAGCTACTGCTGTCCTGGGATCCCTAGCAGGTGCTGGACTGAGACCCAGAGAAAGCACAACGCCTGCCAGAACACAGAGTGCTCCAGTCTCCTTTTGTTCCATGGTACAGTTTAGCAAACTGCTTCATTCCTTTATATCCCTAAGGCCATCTACCATTGGGGCAGGGGCTCTTTGGGGGAGGGGCTGTGTCATGTTGTGTGTTTGTACAGAGCCTGGCATAGCAAGTCCTGGGCCGGGCCTGGGGCTCCGAGGTACAAATAATACAAAGGTTCTAAGACATCTGGCCCTGCTGCTTCCCAGGGCTGACCCAGTTCTACTAGATGCAGGTCCCAACGGGGCCTTCAAGCCACGCGTGTGATCCTTGGACTCAGGAGGGGTGGCAGCAGCGGAGAATAGCCAGAGCAACGTGGTTCCTCCAGCCAGCGGTGTTCCCTGTGGGCTCGGGCTGCCGGCACAGCGCCAAGGGGCTGGATCAGATCTCTCGCTACATGTTCATGCTTTGCAATTCCGGGGCATCTAACTGCCCCCGCCCAATAGCCTGTCCCCCACTACAGACCAGCTGCGGGGTCCAGGGGGGTCACAGCCTGTTGCATGATGGGGCACCCCCTTGGAGTGGGAGCCCGCCAGTGGAACGCCACGGGGAGGGAAGGCGCGAGGAGTTCTCTCCCAAATGCCCCCCATGGCGCCTTGCTGCAGCTTTCAGCACCTCAAGATCCCCTTGGCTCATTACGTTTTAAAGCTTTGCAGGTCACCTTGACGCGTCGGTTTTTAGAGTCGGCCGTTTGTTCTCAGAATTGCTGGAGAAATTACAGCCGCGCTCGGCAGATGGTTTGTAAAACGGGCTGAGGAAAATGGAACCGGCTCACTGGCTATTAGCCACATGCCATTACGCCAGTCTAACAGCCGGGGGCTGGAGTGATTTGCCACTTCAGGGAGCAAACACAATTCATGTTATCCAGAGGGGTGGCACGGCACCGGCCCCAAACATGTGTCTGCTGATGACAGGGTTACGTGTGTTAGTGCAGACAGGGTGGAGAGCCCTGCTAAAGAACCCACCCCTCAGGTCCTGACCCAGGCAAACTCCCAGGCCCTCAAATGTATTTAGGTGCCTAACTCCCATGGGAGGGCCTGGACCTGGAAGGCTGAGGGGGGCAAAATGTCTCACTTATCAACCTCGGCTCTTCCACTGACCGGCCGTAGCATGCCAGTGTTGTTGGGGTGTTCTCCCAGCTACCCTGAGAGACGGGGGAGTGCCGCCACCTCTCCCAGATGGGGTAACTGAGGCAGAGAGTGGGGAAGGGTCCTAGCCGGGCCGTGCACCTTGGGGTCCGTTTCACCCAGCCTCTTGCATTTGCAATCCCTGCACTCTGCAAACCACGGGCTGCCAGCTTCTGCTCCCCTGCCCCGCACAAGGAGCAAGCTGGGGGAAGGGGCGAGACAGGCAATGGTTGGCAGGCAGAGGGGAGTCAGAGCACTGGGGAAGCGACTGGCTCCGTCTGTGAACCCAGCAGCCCCCCGTTTCCCCGCTGCTCCCCCTCAGGCCAGGCTATGGCATGAATGGCCATAGAGCGGGCTAGCCACATCCTGCAGCTCCCTGTGCCCTGTCCCCTCAGCTGTGCCTCTCTCACACCCTGGACCCGAGCCTGTGAGCATGCCCTGAGCACACCCAGTGCCAGATACCCCTGCAACCCCACAGCAGGTGGGCTGGAACATCACTTAGGACTGCAGTGCAACACCCCTGCACTGCCGTGAGCTATGGAATCACAGTCCTTTTTAAACAGGGGGCCAGTGAGTCAAACAGACCTGACCTTCCACCTATACCTGCTTGCATTTGTGCTCAGAGAAGTCTCTCAATCAACAGAGAACATTGTCAGACATTCTTAAGGCCAGAAGGGACTGTTGTCGTCACCTAATCTGACCTCCTATATAGCCCTGGCCCATTACATTTCACCTGTTCTGAACCCAGTAACTCAAGTTTGACTACAGCAGATCTTCCAGAAAGGCATCCAGTCATGATCTGAAGATTTCAAGACCTTTGGTAGCTTGTTTCAATGGCCGATCGTCCTCCCGGTTAAACGTGTGCCTGATCTGAACTCCTCGAGCTTTAACTTCCAGCCACTGGAACTGTTGCTCCGCCTGTCTCTACTAGATTAAGGTGTCCTTTAGTGCCCAGCATTTTCTCCCTGTGATGATACTTATTCTCTGTAATCATGTCACCTCCTGATCTTTTTGATGAGCTAAACAGATGGAGCTCTTTAAACCTCTCTCTCCCCCTCCCCCTCTCGGTGAGACAGGATTTCCAACCCGCTGATCATTTCTGTGGTTCTACTCTGCACCCTGTCAACATCCTTTTAAAAATGTGCCCCCCAGAACTCGACTCAGGATTCCAGTGTCAGTTTCACTGACTAGTGTGTGCCCTGCACAGACGTGTCTCTGGGGAGGTGTTTGTCAACCAGCACCCTCTACGGGCTGGATCTGGTGTCACAGCAACTCTGCCTCAGTTTCCCCCACCAACAAGTATTTGGCCCTGTGCCAGGAAGCTTCCTCTTAGGATCCCAGCGGGGTCATTTATAGGTTCTCCCCTTCCAAGGCAATAGAGTCTAACAGCTCAGGAGTCCACTGGACCTAGCCCTAGCCCTATTTGGGATGGGAACATTTCTTGATCTCAAAAATATCCATGAGATAGGAAAAGTACTTCCTGCCCAACGCTAGCTATGATCTCTGGAGTCCTTTCACCCAGAAAGTCTAGTGAGCCAGAATGAAAGTTTAGTTAGTAAATAAAAACAGTAGACTGCTCTCCATGGCACTCCTGCAGTCTAACCCTGGTGTAACTCCATGGAGTTACCCCACACAAAACGAGACAAGCACCGCTGTGACTCAGGGCCAATCTTTCCTTTTAGATTGTGCACTACCAGAGAACAAAGAGACTGAGAAAAATGTTAGCTGCCAATAAACTTCTGCCTTCCCACAGTCCTAAACCTAGAGCGCACGACGGACATTTTAAGCAGCTGTATAGAACTAGTGAGTAAACATTACTTTTTTCAAGGCTATTATCATGAAAAATGTGAAGGTATTTTATTGGCTGGTCGTTAAAATCTCATCCCCTTTTGCAGCATATGGCAACTGAAGTAAAGCCATTTTGTTAAAGGTACAGGTTCCAAGCTGCATTAGCAATCAATAGGTTTTATCTCCCTGGGAATGTACAATAAAAGATCGAGATCTTATATGTGAGGCGTACAAAAATACCAACAATCAAAAGTCAATATGGCATCTTATCATTTGAAAGATGCGGGTATTTAAAGGCCTGGTTTGTTCTCAGTTTTTATTCTGCACTGTTTACTTGTCTCATCTAATGATCGAACAGTGAGATGAAAAATACCCTGAATCTCTCTTGAAGTTTGCTCCATGTGACTATCAAAGGATGTTTTGTTTTGAATGGTTTGGTTGTTTCCCCTCCCCTCAACCAAAGTAGATAAGAAGACTAAGAAGATTTCAAGAGGAACGGGAAAAAACCTCACACACCACCGATGTCCTTGTATAGTGAAGGCAGGCAGCCGCAGTCTTGGTGCAAGTCATTCAAGGTCTGACCAAAACCCAGTGGGAAAGATTCCCATTGCTTCAGCTGGTGTTGGATTGGACCCTTAGAACTCACAATTTGTAAGAGCACCTGGTTAGTGACTAGCTTGACCTGTCCTGACCTAAGCGATCCTGTCCAGATAGGCCTGTGATTTTCAGTTAACTACCATCCTGATAGATTACGTTCTCACAAAGGGAATTCATAAATGTGTCTGCTGGGTTTCACCACCTCGTTCCACTTGTCAGCAGATATCCCAGTCTGCTCTACCCTTTGATCCCTATCCTGGCCTTTCTGGAAAGTGAATTCATTCAGGTGTTGTGCAGATACAGGAGCAGTGAAGAGAAGTCATCTTTAGCAGGCCTGTCCAGATCTCCAGAACACATCTTTTATTAAACAGACATTCCCAAGAGTACTGCAGATAAATGTGGTTCTTGCATTTGTAAAGTTAATAAATCAAGCCAATAAAAAAATAGACCGCAATTACTAGGGAATTAAATTCTGTAAGAAAATGACTGAATTTATTACATTTCAAATGTGCATGGCATAAAGCCATGGAATATACTGGTCAGGAGGCAAGATAGAGAGAGACATTTTTTAAAGAGATGGACCCAGGAACAAACTAAAATTAAAAATAAATAAATGAGGTCTGATAGCTCCTGTGACAAGAGCTCCTACATTCAATGCATGTACACCAGTCAATACAGTATTGTGTTGCATACAAGTATCGCA
The DNA here is from genome assembly GCA_032164245.1 of Sternotherus odoratus. Taxonomy (NCBI): domain Eukaryota; kingdom Metazoa; phylum Chordata; order Testudines; family Kinosternidae; genus Sternotherus; species Sternotherus odoratus. The sequence continues at coordinate 169,031,070 of JAVMKO010000003.1, forward strand.
GACAATACAAGTACAGGAGAACCTCAGAGTCACGAGTTACATCAGCTGACAAATCTAGTCCAGAATATTTTCACTCCCTTTTCATCTTGGTTCGCCTGTCCAAAGGAGACAGAGCAAATCTTTCTTCTGACGTAATCACAAAGAGGGAACGCTCAATAAACACCATAATCTAGAAGCACAGCCAGAGTGGAGCCTAGAGATTGGTGAGAGAGACCAAGAGGAAGAAAGATTGCCTGGAAATCCTCCTATTTCATTCCTAATGATGAGAATTAGCCAGGCCTCCTGCACCAAGATCTGCCTTTGTGTAGAGCCACAGAGAGAGGGGACATGGCGGCTTTGTCTACACCAATGGTTCTCAAACTTTTTTTTCCCCACAGACCACTTGAAAATTGCTGAGGATCTCGGCAGACCACGTAACGATCTTTCCAAATGTTTGTTCTACAAATAAAAGCCCACAGCGGATATTTTAATATCAGTCTTACCTTTCTAATGCGATGTTCTAATGCGATGGATGTTTATATGATAATACCTAGCCCTTAAAGTGTTTTCTATCAGTAGATCTCAAAGTACTTCCCAATCTATCATGTATTTATCTCACAACACCCTTCAGAGGCAGGGCATTATTCCAATTTTGCTAACAGAGAGCAGAGCCACAGAGAGACTAAGAGACATGCCCAAGGTCACTCAAAAAATCTGTGGTTCAGCCAGAAATTGAATTCAAGTCTTCCAAGTCTTAGGCAAGTGCACTATCTACTGGACCAGCCTGTCAGAACTTCTGAATTATTTTTAATTCTTTTTATTATACCTCTTGATGATCCTCTTATATCAACATAAATACCCATTCCCTTCTGGAGGACTTTCCTTCTCTTGCTAAAATGTTTTATTTATCAGACAGACATTTTAAAAGCAGGTTCCTTTCTAGCTGACCTGATGTGAGGCGCAACATGTTTTGAGGGATGGTGTCTCTTGTCTCTAACAGCTCTTCTAGACGGGAACCCCCCACCCAATCATCACTGGGTAGACCCTGGATCTCAAAGGCTGGTTTCAGCAATGCCACAAGAAGGTTGGGTTTTATTTGTTCCAGTGAAAAGCTGTTAATATCCCCTGCTAGCTGCAGACCAGAACAGCCACGAGCCCAGAGCTGGCAGCTTTGCTATACAAGTGACATTTTTAAATTTAATCTCCATGCAGAATTGCCCCTATAGTGGCTGGGTAAAGTTGAGGCAATATATTCATTCCTTGTTATGCCGATCAATTGTTGCTGAAGGAAAAAGACCAAATGCAGTTAGGAGACTCATCCACTCCCTCCAAAGAGAAACTAGTATTGACGATCCCATGGAAGATAATGAAGTACAGACTGAGTCTTTCAACTCTTCTCTATAGGATGCATTCAATGACATTTCTTTGGTGATGTATTTCAGCAGCAAGCGTTTTGCTTTGTGAACTTCTAAGCCACAGCCTGGACTGTTGGCCGTGCAGAGGGACTATGCGGCAGCTGGTGCCCTGGGTTTGGGGTTCATATAATGGTGTGGCTCCAGCAATGCCCTTTAAAGAAGAGCAACCAGCCACTCCGACACCCCCGGCCCCTGCTGTGGATGCTACGGCAGTACATCATGCAGCCCCGAGGAGTCGCTGTGGGAGGCTGCAGTACAGTGTTCTAAATTAAACCCGTTTCCTGACTGTATGTAACTGGAGAGCGCATGCCTGGGATCGAAAGCGGTCATGTTCAGCTGTGTGGAGCCCTAATTCCCAGACCTCTCCCTTTGTTAGATCTCAGTTACCCTCCTGCAGCAGAACACCTCCCCCCCCAGACCCGGCTCCATTGTTCCCTGACATGCTGCTGCTGGTCTGTGAAGCCCAAAGAAGAATAGAGAAAGGGAACCTGCGAGGTGATCGTCTTTTATACAGTCTCTATTGCTACAGTATCTGAACAGGTCCCCACTCTAATGTATATCCCTGGACAACACCCTGGGAGGTAGGACAGGACTATGCTCCCCATTGTACAGATGGGGAAACTGAGGCACAGAGTGGCTAAGTGACTTTCCAATGGTCACACAGGAAATCTGTGGCAGAGCAGGGAGTTGAACCCCTGTGTCTAGTGCCATGGTAGCACCCTAAACACTGGACCCTCCTGCCTCTCTCTAATCTGAATATAAAACCCAAACATGACCCTGACGTGGCTGAGCAGCAAGAGGCTCCCTTCCCAGGCTGAGTTCCTCGTTCGAGCACTGACCCTGGGTGTCCGAGTAGCTCAGGAGCCCGGTGCTGCTCAAGAGTGACCCCTGCCGGACGTCTCCCAGGCGCTGTCAGGAGCCCCATTCAGTCCATCCCCTTCCATCGGGAAGGGCTGAAAGGAGGTGAAAACAGAAGGGGGCAAATCTTGGTTCTGAAACCGTCTCCGTTCTCTGTGCTTTCGCCTGAACTCACCTGGCACTGAAGCAAGGCTTGGCCACACACCTGTGGCATTTGATGTTGTTATTGGTTAGACTCTTCTTTTTACACTGTCACTTCCGAGATTGTAACTAAGGCGCTAGGCTGGGACCTGGGAGGTCTGGCTTCTATTGCAGCTCTTCCTCGGAGTCCCTGCGTCACCTTGGCCAAGTAATTTAATCCCTGAGGAGCTGCTGTGTTAAACTTGTAGCAATCCTTCAAAATCTGGGCGCTTTCTTCTTTAAGTTTGGGCTGAAGTAGTGGAAACAAAGCCTGGTTAACTGGGCACCACACAGAGTAAACAACTGGCTATGGAAGTTTGTCTCATGTATTATAAAAAGTTGCTTCATCCAGACTTAGCTAAGATCTGGTAATTGGCAATGGCGTCACTTGTTTGTTAAGGGTATAGAAACGAAACTCTGAAAAGGTTTGTTGCCTGACCACACTGGAGCAGACCGGTTGGCTCTGAGCACTCCTGGGGTAGCCTGTTTGGACGTATCCTGATCAAATGCTGATGAATGTTTTGTCAATGTTTGGCTGTAGTAAACTCCTTCTTATTTAGGCTTTTCCAGCTTGTTTATAGCAATTGTATAAATATCTTGGGCCTTCGGATTTAATGGAGGAATTCATGTAGCGGCAGCAATACACAACTACTCCGAATTCCAGCACTTGAATTAGTTAAAACTAAAAGCTCCATCACACAATTCAACTGCGACCCCCCCCCCCAGCTGGGTGACACCCAGAAATGTTATAACCCTACCCTCCACTCCCTCGTTCAAGCCATTAATGTCGATAGGATTGTTAGACCATGCACAGCATCTACCATTCCTTTGTATTTCACACTGACCTGCTGATCCTGCGGACACTTGGCGCACGAGTTTGGGGCAGGTCTCATGTAGAGAGTTACTTATGTGCATAAGTGTTTGTAGGACCAAGGCCTTAACTACTCTCACTGGGAGATCTATTCTGAATGCGTAGTAAACTCCCAGCCGCCACATTCGGAGCAGAGGGACTGGGTGTGGCAGCGAAAAGAGCATTGGAGTCCAGAATCTTGGCTTGCAGTCGGGTTTCCGCCCCCCACTCGCACGGTCTCCCTGGGAAAGTCACTTCACCGGTCTGTGTCCCCTCTAATGAGACTCTCCCACGTTGTTAGTGTGGGACTAGCACTAAAGGCTCCAGGAGGGGTCAGGGATCCATAGTGCTAGGCGCTGATGCATTGTAAAACCGGTCTCTGCCCCCCAAAGAGTTTACAACCCAAGCAGCCAAGAGAAAGGGTGGGAGTGGAAACAGAGGCTCTGAGAGAGGAAGTGACTCATCCAAGGCTGCCCGGCAAGTCACTGGCAGAGTTGGGAATAAAATCAGGTCTCCTGAGTGCCCTAGTCCCTGTTCAGTGACCTCTAATCTAGTCTAATCCCCCTCATTACAAAGGGCTCCACAGATGGAATTCAATACAAATTGCTAATTTACATTTCAAATATCCTTCGGGAGGGAGCAGATGGCTCTGAGGGTTATTAATAGGCTGAGAAGTTTCCTAAAAGTGGAACGTTTATATCTCCCCGAGCTGCTGAAAGGGACCGTCAGGATGAAATGAGTAACCGGGGAGCCCAGGTGCTCCTGTCAAACCAAAACCAACACCTCAATACAATAGACATTGCCTTTGTAATGCCCCCGCTGGGGCTGGAGACCACCGGACTGGCCTGGTGGTGTTCTATCCATTGCAGTGCCCGGGAGAGGGAGAGTAGGAGCTGTGCACTCAGATAAAAGGGTCAGGCCAGGAGTGAAGAATCTGTGTATCCTGCAGCCCCATAGAGGGGAAACAGCAACACCACAGCAAAGAGTTGTGGGGCCCGGGCCACACTTCCCACGGTCTGTCCCCCACACAGAGGCTGTGACCTCACTGCAGAAGAGCAGTGGGGGACAGGGCTGACCTGGATGTGGGCCACACGAGGATTCATGTCTGTGGAGCCGCGCCCACCCCCTGGGGAGTCAGGCAGCCAGCCCGGGCCAGGACACAGACACCCCCTAGCTCGATACCGGGAGGGAGAGAGCCCCCGGCCAGGCAGCAAAGCCAGAGCCTGAGGGTTTGCTCTTGCAGGGCACCGTGCTGGGAACAAAGTCTCCCTTGAGTCACCCCTACAGCTTCAGGGCTGGAATGTCCCCCCGGCAGTCGCTCCAGCTCCGGGGCTGAGGGATGGAGTGGGAGCAGGAGGAAGCCGCTCTAAGCGGACAGGGCTGGTGGTAGGCAAGAGGGGCAGCTCCTGGCAAGGGGCAGTGTGGACAATCTCCTGACCCAGGTCCTTCTCCCGGCGGCCCTGGACTTTCCTTCCTCCCCAGCACACAGCACCCAGGTGGCCCTAGCAAACTCCGAGTCTTAGCCAGTCCTGCGGGAAAAGGCGTCCACCGGAGAACACAGCAGCCGAGTCAGTTCTGCTCTAAAGCCTGTCTACACTACACAGAGCAGCACAGCTCTACCTCTGCAGCCGCGCCGCCGGACGCTCTCCCATGTAGCCAGAGAGGGCTCTCCCGGCGGCATAATCAACCACCCCCAACGAGCAGCCGTAGCAACGTCAGCAGGAGAGTGACTCCCGCCAACAGAGCTGTGCACACCAGCGCTCTCGACGGTGAAGCTTTTGTCAGTCGGGGGGGGGGGGGGGAGGTTTCACATCCCTGACTGATTAGCACTTTTGTCGGTAAAACTTGTGTGGACAAGGCCTAAGGGCAACAAAAATGATCAGGGGTATGGAACAGCTTCCTATGAGGAGCGATTAACAAGACTGGGACTTTTTAGCTTGGAAAAGAGACGGACGGCTAAGGGAGGATATGATAGAGGTCTATAAAATCATGATGGATGTGGAGAAAGTAAATAAGGAAGTGTTTTTACTCTCTCTCATAAGAGCTAGGGGCCCCCAAATGAAATGAATAGGCAGGATGTGCAAAACAAACAAAAGGCTGTATTTCTTCTCACTACACACAGTTACCTGTGGAACTCCCAGCCAGAGGATATTGAAAGGCCAACAGGGTTCAGAAAAGAACTAGATATGTTTATGGAGGACCGGTCCATCAGTGGCTACTAACCAGGAAGGGCAGGGAGGGTGTCCCTAGCCTCTGTTTGCCCGAAGCTGGGAATGAGCGACGGGATGGATCACTCAATAACTGCCCTGTTCATTCCCTCTGGGGCACCTGGCATTGGCCACTGTGGGAAGACAGGATCCTGGGCTAGATGGACCTTTGGTCTGACCCAATATGGCCACTCTTATGTTCTAAGGGTGCGTCCACACTGCAGTCAGAGGTGTGATTGCAGCAGACGTAGACAGCCCAGCTAACTTTGATCTCTCTAGTTCATGTACCTGAGCCCAGGGCGGGCCAGCCTACCCTGTGCAGCCGCAGCTTCACTGCCATTATTACTTGAACTACATGTCTACACCCGCTGCCATCACACCCCCGACTGTAGTGTAGATGTACCCTGGGTGCAAAGGCTGAGAACTCGTCCCTTCCTAGCACGCTGCTGAAAGCACCCATGCTTTTTAAGGAATAAGTCTGCCAGACACTGAAATTCAGTGACTTCTAAATTAAAGTTGGTCTCTAATCCCCTACACTGCCCTTCATTAAAACAAACCCATCTAAAGTCATCACCGGGGCCTGGCAAAGGCTTGGTAAGGTGAAAAAGATTTAAAAACCATTGACACTGGCAAATGTGTCTTAATTAAAACTTTTCTAAGAGTACAAGCTCGTCCACTAGCTCCTTTTGCACTCCAAATGCAGACAAAAGTTAACGAAATGTATTATTCTTCCAGTCCCTATTGTTCCACTAATGCAGTCGGAACAGCTAACATTGCAAATGAAAAATGAGTTAATTGTACATATGGGGCCAAACGCTGGTCTCATTCAGAGCACTGTAAATGTGGAATAACTCCACTGATGTCAACAGGCATCATTCTAGATTGACATTGGCAGCTGAGAATCGAAGCTGGGCTGATTTACATCAGCTGAGCTGAGAATCTGACTCATTTCTTCAAAGCCAAATCCTACCTGAATGCAAAACAGCACGAACAATCAGACCTAGGTACTGCATGCTTTGCTTCTTCCACAGAAAAACAAGATGAAGATAAGTGCATCGTTAGCTCAGTCCTGCATAGATAATAAGGAGAGTGGTGATTTTTTTTTAAATTATCAGATGCTACTGTGAATCCTCGCATCTAACAATCTGTATCAGTAGAGACAATCGCACAGGCTTGTGATAAATATCAGTTGTTCAAAGGAAAGTAAACAAGATGATTCTGCAGTGCAGGGAATTCAGCTCTATTTAGTCTAGCCCCATGCAGTAGACTCAAGTTAGATTTAGAGTAGGTCAGAGACAATAGTTTGTTTATACCAGATACAATGTTTGTCTACAGATCATAGGGTCACCTTTCCTTTTCAGTTAATATTTAGCCCTGAAAGAGCTGTCTCTAGAGAGATGGATGGAAATCTTTTGAAAAAACTATTTACTCCACTGAAAAATGTCCATTTGTGGAAACCAAAACTGCTCATAAAAAAGGTCATTTTTGACAAATCTCCCAACTTGAAATATTTCTGGGGGGAATGTTTTGTAATTGACAGAACATCCTCTTTTGACATTTTCAAAATACAAAGCTTTGTTTTTCAAGTCAAAGTGACTTTTCCTTCTGAAATTTCAGCTAAACTAGACCAAAAACAACAGTTGTTTAAAAAGGTCAAAATTGAAACAAAACATTTTGATTGACTCAAACCCAAAACTTTTCTGAAGCAACACCACCACCACAGCTCAATTTCTTGTCCCGATTTGGGACAGGAAAAACATTTGAACTCTTGAAAACTCTTCCTGGGCAGGAGGAGGATTTCCCACCCAGCCGTGCTCTCATGCAAGGGGTCCCTGCACCTAAAGAAACTACTACAGAATGTGATATTATGGAGCAGAAAACACCCCTTGGGGCACCCTGTGTGCTTCAGAGAAATCATACAACCATAGAGGGACCTTGAGAGATCATTCCAGTGCATCCCTCTGCAATGACACAGGGCAAAGCGAACCTAACTCCTCCCTGGCAAGCTGGCTTAACTCTAGGCCCAATCTCAGTTGTCTCCTGGTGCTTGTGGGGGCTAGGGCATTACAGCCATATCCCTTCTCCCTAGTCCCGCACTCACAGTTCAGATGCTTAGGTTGGTGGAGTTCAAGGATGCTGGAAGGTCAGAGCTGCTCCAGGGTCTTTACCCAGCTGGGGTGATTTCAGCTTTCATCACTAGGTACATAGGCTGCTGCTCCCTGTGCACCACAGCTCACCTGAAAGCTGCCTCAGCTCTAAACTTTGCTAACAGGCTCCGCTCAGCACACTCAGTGACTAGTCTAAGACTAGAACTTCAACCACAGAACAGGTGCCCCAGTCAACCAATCCCACCACTCTTCTCTTAGCCTTCCCCAGACTCCCTGACCCAGCTCTTCCTGACGTTAGTCTCACTCAGGGTGACCCCAGCACGTGTGCTGTGCACTTCTTGTCCCTTCATTTTCCACTGGGGTCATCATGATTTATAAGCCCCAAACTCAAAACTTCCCTGGATTTTAACCAAAATGCCCCAAATTGTTCCCTAACTGAAATGCAAATGAGGCCTGGCCCACTCAGTCACCTCCCCTTGCTCTCCAGCAGAAGGAAGCAGGGAGCTCCCCTTTGGAGTCCTGGCCCATCTGCAGTTCTCAAGCACCTTTGGGCCACTCTATGTCCTGTTCCCCAGCGGTGTCAATAGAGTTCCCTGTTGACCGACATGACAGCAGCACCTAGAGGGCTGTTGTGCTAAGCACTGTACCTACACGGCAGACCTGCGAGGAAGAGTTCGCCGTCTAAACAGCCAAGGCAGACGGAGAGTGGGAGGCACAAAGTATTGCCTCTGTTTCACGAGGGAGGAACTGAAGCACAGAGACATGACGTGACTTGTCCAAGGGCCACCAGGAGATCCAGGAATGGAAGGAACCAGGGAGCTCTGAGCCCAACGCCAGGGTCCCAACCACAGACCCGGGAAGGAACACATGGGGAGAGCCTGGGGGGAGATTAACACAATGTTACCTGCAAAATGAATGCACTGGAGAAACATATTCAGCGCAGTGATAAACAGTCACTTGGATGGGATTATTATCATCATAAACTGTAATTTAGCAATCTTCAGCTACACCGAAGAAAAGTGATGTGTCAGGGAGTTTAAATCAGCTCTTTGCACGCAAACCAACTCTGCTTCTTTATGTCCCATGCTAAGAGATTCCTTACACGGAACGGTGGACACCCCACTCCACAGTGCAAGGATAGAGAGGGATGCTGGTGCCATACCGCGCCAAGACGTTGGTTCATTTCACCAGTCCATGAGTATGGCCAGCACAGGGGGCAGGATCTTCCAGAGACAACCAGCCCTACCTGCCAGCAGAGTGAAACCCTTTGAAATCTCTGCTCCATTCGCTCTTGATTCTACCTGGAAGGCGAGCGGAGGCTACGGTGATGGGCGTCAGTGTCAAATTCTAAAGAGAGGGACTCAAAGCCTGCAGCATGGCAGGTTTGAAGCATCCCAAGGCATCCTCCCTCCCTAACGAACCTCATCATTACATCCAGCCGCCGTAGTAAATTGCCCTCTGGCTCCCTCAAGTGGGTCATTACAGTTTATTTCTAGCTTGATGACAAAGAGAAATCAAAAGGAAAAAGGTCTGGCTGCTTCAAACTTCCTCCTGCTCCTCTGGACCCAAACCAGACCTCTCTGGGCTTCATTGTTCTGTAGGTACGTTCTCCCCAGGCCAAAGCCTGGGGAAAGGAGGAGCTATAAACTGCCCTAGAAGTCTACAGACTCCGGCTCTCGGTGGAGAATGCCTGATCCCTGGCTCCTGAATATTGATTTAAATTAAAGATCTTCCCGCTCTTGTTGTGCAGCTGATCTTAGCTCACGGTGTCTCCGCAGGTACGTCTACACGGCAAGGAAAATAAAACCCGGCAGCATGTTTCAGTGCCCGGGTCAGCGGGCTCAGGCTCACCAGACTGGTGCTATGGGGCTAAGAACAGCAGGGTAGATGCCCCGGCGTGGGCTGGACTCCGGGCTCTGACACCCAGCCAGGGGGTGGTGTCAGAGCTCAGCTCAGATCCAAACGGGAACGTCTACACAGCTAGTTTAGCCCCCCGCCAGCCTGAGCCAGCTAACCTGGGCTCCGAGACTCTCGCCACCGGGGTTTATTGACATGTAGACGTACTCAGAGTGCATCCCACGCAGACTGGGGGCTGGGGCCACAACTGAAACACCAAAACCAAATGTGATTTTTTAAAAATTTCATAATTTTGAGGCCAATCTCCTGATTTCCGTTGGCCTGACTCATCAGTTTTGAACTTTTGGGGCTGGCGATGCTGTAAATCGGTATTTCTAAGTAATTTTATATTTGGGGAGCTTCTATTCAGTGTTGATCTGATCTGTTCCTGGAGAGGAACTCCAAAGCCATAGGTCTCGTGCAGCTGCTTTTGTGTCACTAACACCTACCTCAGGGCACCGGCCTGCATTCAGTACTTTGCCTTAAGCATTGAAAAGGGCATGGTTCTGGAAGGAAGCACGGAGCTTTGAACTGAACCCCTAGCAAGTTATTATAACAATAATACATAGCCCTTATCTAGATCTCAAAGCATTTTGCCATGGACGTCAATACTGTTATCCCCATTTTACAGATGGGCAAACTGAGGCACAGAGCAGTAACGTGCCATGCCCAAAGCCATCCAGCAGGGCACAGTCAGGAATAAAACCCTTGTCTCCTGAGTCCCAGTCCTGTGCACAGGCCACTAGGCTGCACTCCCTCACCTGGCAGCTGCTTCCCAGCAGCCAATTTGAAATGAATGCACGCTCAGAAGCAGTGTTGCCAGTTCCAAACACTCAGAAATAAGGCACCAGCCCCCAAACATCAGGAGATGAGCTTTAAAATCATTTAGTTCTTTAAAAATAATGTTGTGGGGCTTTTTGTGTTTTTTCCCCAACCACAAGGACCAGAAACTTGAGAGAGAGAGAAATGGAAACTGTGATTCTCAGGACATCCTCAGAGTCCAGCCCCTGATAACTCCAAGTACCATGAGATTTGTGATAAAAATCACAAGAGTTAGCAGCACTCCATCACCCCCCCCCCCCCGATCCCGCGTCAGGGGGCCATGGCATGGACTCCCTCTCAGGACGGGAGGTAGATCACACACTGACTTTGGAGACAAGCCCCCAGAGTCCTCACAGCCCTGCCTCTACAGGCCCTTAACTCATTTCCCACCCCCACCCCAGCTGGCATGCTGCCTCCATCCTTCCTGCCTCGTCCCCCTTCCAGCTCCCCAGACACCCCCAGGAATGTGGAGCACTCCCCATAGCTGCAAGTCTCCTGTCCCACAGCTGGCTCAGCTCTGTCTGAGGAGGCTCAGGACACCCTGCCCTGCCGGCTCTTCAGTGAAAGGCAGAGACCTGGTTTACTTTTCCCATGTGCTCCCATGGGCACAGGGTCTATCCACGGTGTGCATTTGTACCAGGTCACGGTTCAAAGTAACTACCCCATATCCCCTGGGTGCAGCCACGGATACAGCTTGAGAATTGCCATTCAAAGTGTCAAGTCGTCAACCGGAGATAGAGGTAATGATAGAGCTGTGGTCAATTTGTGTGAGTGTGTGTGAGTGTGTGTCTTCCTCCAGCAGCCAATGGGAGCTCTCAGGCAAGCAGATCTTCCTCCTTGGGGGGGAGCAGCCAGTTCTGACTGAAACAGTCTTTGCTTGCATCTCTGTGGAGCTGGTAGCGATGAGTTTGGGCTGGGGCTTGGCTCTCTTTTGCTATTTAAGTCTATGGGACTTAGCCAGGACCTCTAATGGTAAGATCAGAAAACAACTTTAATCTGCTTTAAGGTTCAGGTTTGCTGACCTTGTGCGTGTCCATATATGTGATGTCTGTATGAATAATATCTGCCAGCCATGTCTTTGGCTTGCTGAACTCCAGTGGGCCGCAGCTATTGTCTGCGTGCAGGTGGGTTATGTTTCCATATGGAACTTCAACTGCTCGGTAGCATTTCCCCACCTGGATCAAACTGTGTGATCTGGGGAGACTTGTCTGATCGTTCTAAAGTCAACTTGTGATTGTAATTTATGTCTAAACTCTCCAAGGGCCTTGATTATTAACTGTTAAGACAGCATGTAGCAATTACAGGCTGGCAGTGGAGTGATTAGCAGACTCTAATGAAGCATTCCTTTGGATCCAGGAAACTCTCTTGATTACCGCTAGCCTTAAATCTTTAGAGTGGTAACTTCAAAGGCACTTTGTTTTTTAGGACTTGTATCTTTATTTTGATACTAATGCAGACAAAAGGCGACAGGGGCTCCTCTGGTTTTTGGTAACACGTTGCAAGATGAATTGATAGCTCTCTGCTTCAGCTGTGGTTTCCTTCTGGGTTGAAGAGGGCTGCAGCGGGCTGCTTCTTTTTAAGCGTCTGAATAAAACATGGCCTCGTTCCTCAAAGTGAGAGGGGAATGCTGAAAATTGACCTCTTCTTACAGATCTACCTCTGCCCAGATATTCCCATTTCACCTCTATCAGAGTTTGCGCCTCTGTTCTTGTTACCGGTGAACCAAGCTTAGTAAGATTAGCTTCAGATACCAGCCTCACCCCTCCAAATAAGAACCATGTCTGGGTCTCAGCTGTGGGATTTGGATCTGAATGTTATGAGGCCTGGTGCAAGTATCTGATGGCCTAATTCTCAGTCTGTGGAAACAGTCTCTGAGGATGACCTCGGTACAGAGGGAGGCCCCTGCTGGCACAGGGCTGTGAGCTGGCTCTGCTCCTGGGGTATGAGTGGAGCTACAGAGCATGGGACCACTTGCCTGTACTTCTCAGGGCCTGTGGGAGGAGAGCACAAGTCAGGGTAGCCCCAGGGCTGCGCTAACTTACCATGGAGGCTCGCCCCAAGGCCCACCCCATCCCTGGCTATGGAGAGCACAAGGATACTTCAGGCCATTTCAATCCACCCAGTCAGGCCCTGAGCACTTAGCCCATCTCTGTAAGAATGGACAAGGGGGTGGTTGTGTTTAACTCTGGCAAAGGACAGGTGGCGACCTTGGAGCTGGTACCCTCTAGCTTTTGGGCGATGTTCAGGGGGCAGGCACTGAGGAAGGCAAGATACAGTCACTCGCTTCCTGCTCTCCCATCTGGGCGGTAAAAGCTGACATGGCCAGAAGACAGGGAGATGGAACTACAAGCATTTGATTGCCTGGCAGGGCGACCCCCCGCCTGCTCCAGCCTAGAGAGGTTTTATACCAGGCTCGTCATTGCAGTAGCGGAGTCTTTCCGGTCACGCATTGAGCACTGTGATTAACATCTGCCACGTGTCTGGTCTCTGTTCCTCTCCCCAGGGCCAGAGCCTAGAACACTTCACTAGCTCCCATGTCCCACTAACGCCTAGGAACAGAGGTGTCCTTTGCTTCGGGGGAAGAGGACAGCTGCCCCCCCCCCCCAACTCCTCAGAGGTCTGTGTGTCTTTCACTCTCCCCGTCCCCACCCCAGCTGTGCAGGACACACCAGAATCACATGGCCTGTTCTAGATGCGAACTCCCCTTTATCCCCCCCGAACCGTCCTGAAATGACCCCCCAGGACAGGCTGGACTGGGACTGCCCTTTGCCCCTGCAGCCACCAGTGGGGCGATAACCTTCCCATTAAAACTGCCGTGGGGCCTGTCACGGCTGGCCAGCAGCCCCGGGGCTACACAGAAAGAGGTGGCTATGGGTGTGGAACCGATCAGGTTCTTTAGCCTGCTGGCTAAACTCTGACCGGGCTGCTGCTATGTGTATGGGCCTAGTTTCCGGAGTGTGTCAGCAGCACCTCACGTTCCTTCTGGGAGCTGCTGCTCTCCCTTTCCCAGGTGGGAGACGGAGGCTCAGAGAGACTGATTGTGTGGACAGAGCTCCAGCTCTCCCAGAGAGTCTGTGGTACAGCAGAGACTGGAAGGGGGGGTCTCCTGAGCCCCGCCCTAGCGCCCTAACCACTGAGCCATCCTGCCTCTGAGCCGTGGCTGAGTATTTTAGGGAACGCAACTTCAGTCGTGCATGGATGAACAATCCAGCCCATCAGGAGGGGCTCCCCGGTCCCACCCGCCCTGCACAAAGGAGAGACTCAGGCCCTGTGTGTCGAGCTGGGACTGACCTCGCCAGGAAGGTTGAGGTGTGGGAATCGTAGCTATGGCTGTATCGCTTGATGTGAACTATAGGCTTTGGGCTGGGCAAAGTGGTTCCGATGGAATCACTGGCCTTCTGGGTGACCTTGGGCAAGTCGCTTCACCGTGCCCTGCCTCAGTTTCCCCATCTGTAACATGGGGATAATGATACTGACCTCCTTCATGATGGGCTTTGAAATCTATGGGTGAAAAGTGCTATATCAGAGCTAGGGATGATGACTATTATTATTAGTACAATTAACTCAGCAGTTGCCCTGTGCCTTGGGTTGTAATATTTATGACACACTCACCCGCCTGTAATATTTCTGTTGCATCCTGCCCTAGTGAGACTCCCAAGAGATGAGATCAGAATCAGTCTGCTTGAGGGTTTCCCCCCTCACTGGAAAACCTTAAACTTTTAGTACAAATCACTTTTGAATTATATGAAGATACAATCTCTCTGTGCCCGTGTTTCTAATGTGCCTGCTTCTTGGGGTATCTGGGCATCCTTCCTTCATGTGAAGGAAACAATCTGTTCGACATGATCAGTTGGAAGCTGGAGTCAGAGTTTAGAGACTTATTCTGACGCTGGCCTCCCCTTTCTTCAAGGCAGGAGGTCTCAAGCGCCTCAGGTGCTGTGGTGTGATTCCCTAGCCAGGCAGAGAGCTCTTTCACCACTCCTACGAGAGGCTGTGACTCAAGAGGTGTCAGTGAGCGTTAAGCCACAATAGGGTCGCTAGCTGTGAACAAGAGGAAGAGGTTACCAGGTTCCTCCTACAGACACAGGGCTAATGTCTACACCAGCCCCGAACACCATCAGCTTTTCCAAGCAGAACTTGTCAAATAACTGTAGCAACTACCCAGGTCCGGTAAAGTTTCGCCAAAACAAATCAGAGCATTGCTCTGGCATCCTGCCTTGGGCAGGGGCCTCGACATGACAGTTAATTCACATACCCCATTGGGGATGCTCGTTAACTCTGCAAGGCTGGTATGGAGAGGCATTGCTGCCTTAATACCTAGTGGTTAGGTAGACAGACTTGGGTTCAAGTCCCTGCTAGGGTGACCATACTGCAAGTGTGAAAAATCAGGACAGGGGTGGGGGATAATAGGAGCCTGTAGAAGAAAAAAACAAACCCAAAATTGGGATTATCCCTATAAAATCAGGACATCTGGTCACCCCTAGTCCCTGCCCTGCCCTGGATTTCCTGTGCCTCAGCTCCCAGCCTGTAAGAATAGGGATAACATTCTGTATGAGCTCACAGGGGTAGCATGAGGGGGAAGTACAGTAAAATCTGTGAGGTGTTCAGATACCATTATAGTTGGGGAACTATTAAATACCTTGGCTCAATCCTTCTACTCCTTGAAGGTGAGATTACCTTTATTTTAACATGCATTACAGAGCTGCTGCAGCAGTTTTATAGCTAAGGGTTTAATCCTGAAAATACTATGTAATAAGAAGTTTACTCCTACACCTAAGTTATTCACATAAGAGGTTTCCAAGGCTGAGGCCTCAAATTGTAAATCAGTTTCCATTTGAATTTGGATTTCTTCTCCTCAGTTCTTCCCAGATTTGAAACAGCTGCCTGCAGACTGGGTACTTGGCTGGTGATAGATGAGAACTATTCTCAGGTGGGGGCACTGGCAGTTAATTGGACAAATCATTTAGAAGTAGGAGGTGTAGCAAAAGGGTGGAGTTTTTCATCCTTTTTAATAGAAGTTTGGTCTGCTCAGAACTCAGATGGCTGCAAGCTTGTGTCACATCTTGATTCCCAGCAAAAATTACTACTTTTTTTTTTTTACATCCCTCAATTATTTCGTTATATCCCCATCAGCAGCATAAACTTATGCTTGACTGGAAGAAGGGGAAGGTAAATTGTGCAAAGAATCTTAAGAGCTGCGTAGGCAGATAAAGGAGAATTTGGTGTCCTCTTTCATATGCATTGTAACAAGTGCATGTTCACTTCACCTGCATTGTCTCATGCTTCACAGCAATGTGATCAAATTGTGTTCTCAGTGTAAACTGTTTTAATAACACTTATTTTTTCTCTGTGGCTTGGTGCTGATGAAAGACAAGTGTGAAAGAGGTTGGAGGAGACCCAGACTTCATTTTTACAGTAAATCAGCACAAGCTGCATGTGAGAGTAACTTACAGAGCAGATCCTCAGCAGGGGTAATCAGCACAATCAACAGAATTGTGGTGATTTACACCAATTAAGGATCTGGCCCTTAATTTCTTTCTCTTGCCCTTACTCGCGCTAGAAAACTCAGGAGCCTTGGCAAACAACTGGAAATGTTTCATTTTCCCATATTTTAGAAATAAGTGTTAGTTTTGCAGATACATTATCATAAAGGACTCTTCTGCAGTGAACAGAGTTAGTTTATTTATACAAGAACCTCTCCCTCACATGCACCCATCTGTCTTTTTTGAACAGTGGATGCTATCAAGTGTAAATGCCTCTAAAATTGTTCCCTCCCATTGACTCCACAGTGAGACAACTGTCCTGGGACTAGTCTTAAAGAAATGTTTTGAACATGGAGCTAAGTAGGATATTTCATAAGCTTCTAGAAACCAAGTATGATGAAACAGGACCACTCAGCTGGGAGCTGCTAACTAGCAGCCCCGGTACAAGGAAAGGCCCCTCTGAGAAGGTTTAGTTTAGGGCAGGGGTCTCAAACTCAAATGACCATGAGGGCCGCATGAGGACTAGTGCACTGGCTCGAGGGCCACACCACTGACACACACACATACCCTCGCTGCCCCGGCTGTTCCCCCACTCCACCCCTTCCATGAGGACTAGTGCACTGGCCCGAGGGCCGCACCACTGACACACACCCTGCCCTCGCTGCCCCGGCTCTGCCCCCACTCCACCCCTTCCAAGAGGTCCCACCCCTGCCCCACCTCCTCCTCTGAGCACGCAGCTCCCCATTCCCTCCTGGAAAGCACTAGGCACCACCAACAGCTGTTTGGCAAACAAAGCAAGAGCAATCTAGGAAGTCCAGAGCTAGAAACACACGCGGCCCAGCCAGGCAGCAGAGAAGCCTCCACTTCTGGCCCCTCCGTCCTGCAAACTGCTATGGGGGGGCCGGGGGAGAGGGGGTTACCAGGAAGCTTGGCGGGCCGCAGGGAAGGGCTTTGCGGGCCGCATGTGGCCCCCGGGCCGCATGTTTGAGACCCCTGGTTTAGGGTAAGGGGGCAGATGTCACACTGGAGTAGTGGCTGAGTGGTGTGAACCTGGAGACGTACTGTGTTCTCTGACTTGCACAGTATTTGTAATGGAGCATGTTTGTGGCATTCTAGTTCTCTACCTGCAGAAGCCAAATTCAACCACCAGACCTGGATTTCCCAGAGCCATGAACACCAACGACCCCGGAGTTCGCCGAGCTGCTCGATTTGGGGTTTATCACTATAACAACAGCTCAAACGACATTTTTCTCTTCAAAGAATCTCGTATAACCAAAGCAATGGTGCAGGTAAGCACAGCTTGGTCATCTAGAGAATTTCTGACTCTGCCCAAACAAGCAAAGAGGAATGAGCTCTTCTGCTCTTGCCAATACAAGCGGGAGCATTCCTTTTCCTCACTCAGCAGCTGTAACTGGGGGCAGTCAGTGCCACTCCGCTGCCTTCGGACGGGCGTCTGGCCCCTCAGACCTAGCAGGGAAATGGCTCGTTCTCACACCAACAGTTAGAAGTGTTTTGACTCTTTAAAAGGGGATTTTCCCCCACCCCAGGAGCAGATAACAAAGCAAAGTTTATTAGCCAGGACTGCTACATTGAGTTTCCTCCAAGGCAATGGGTAAAAGAAGTCGCAGGACTCAGGTGCTGGTCTGTAACTCAGGCTCAATCCCACAGGGCTGACAAATGAAATCTTATTTTTCCCCCCTCGGTCCCAGCAGACACTTCCCCCGTCCCATGGCAGTGATTGGTTTGTCCTAAGCACCTGCTGCTTTTCAATGCCGTCTTTAGACAGTGTAAGCTCTTTGGGACAGGGCTTTAGACATATGATTGTACAGCACCGAGCACTGTGGGCTCTCAGCCTGGTTCCCCCTCAACTCCAAAGCTTCCGTGTAAGAGCTTATTCTGCAAGGGGCATTGGTTGACACACCTAGAACACACACACACACACACACACACTGTGTAGTTGATTTAGTTCTTGTTCCATAGCCCAGTGCTCGGACACCTTTTGGATACGTCTGATCTCTTCTCCCTGCCCCTTCTCCCCTCTATTAACTAATCTGGAAACTGCTTCCTCTAGGTTGTCAGAGGGCTGAAATACATGCTCAATGTGGAAATTGGCCGGACAGTGTGTGACAAGAGGGGACCCTCCAACCTGGACAGCTGTGACTTTCAGAAGAAGAAAAATCTGCAACAAGTAGGATGAGTTTCATTTTCTCTTTCCCTCTGCCTGGGGGTTGCTTAGTAGCTACATTTTAAAGTTCCTGGGAGTACAGGGCCTGAAGTCAAGGGGAGTCTTTCCACTGTATTCAACTGGCATTAGATCACAGTTGACAAGGCCCCAATCCTGCAACCCTGCCTGAGTCACTCTTAAAATAAATGGAGATATACCAATCTCCTAGAACTGGAAAGACCTTGAAGGTCATCGAGTCCAGTCCCCTGCCTACACTAGCAGGATCGAGTACTGTCCCCTGACAGATTTTTTGCCCCAGATCCCTAAATGGCCCCCTCAAGGATTGAACTCACAACCCTGGGTTTAGCAGGCCAATGCTCAAACCACTGAGCTATCCCTCTCCCCCCTTTTGCAGTGGGATGACTCTCACCAGTTCATTTATATACAATAGCAACTTCCATTTCACACCCTTCACACAACGCCAGTCTACACGTTTTCAACAGTGTTTTATCAGTTATGAGTGGGAGTTCTCATTGACTTCAATGGGAGCAGTCTGGAAAGTTCCACCCAAAATCTGTAGGGAGGTGGTTTCCTGGAGTACAGATGCAATTTTATTCTGCATGCACCCTTCCTTAGCCCTCTTGGAGAGCCATTCATGGTACAGACTTCAGCAACAGAAAGAACTGCTACCTGCTTAACCTATAAGCAAGGATTCTGTAACCCTCCCATCCTCCTGCTAGGATACAGATTACATAAAATTAGCTGAAAGGCTAATGACCATTTTGTAAGGCTAATGACCATCTGGGTCATCAGATGCTTTAACCATCACTTAGGGCACAGATCCTCAACATGAGGAATGGGGGTCATGTCCACCCTCCTTCTTTATGGCTGGGGGAAGGAAAGTCCCCAAAGTTTTCTGCTGTAACATGCCTGGCAAAGGTTGCGAGTTAGTGACACCAGGGTTGAATGTGGAAGCCTCACACATTCTTTTCTGCTTGCAGATGTTCCGATGCTATTTTGAAGTCTGGACTATGCCCTGGCTACAGCGAGTCAAAGTGCTGCTCTCTCTCTGTCACTGATCCAACTGCTCCAGCCACAGCTGCACCTGGCCTCAGTGAACTCCAGGGAGGATTTTGGCATGTCCTGTTTTCTGTTAGCAGCACAGACCAGTGAAGAACTGCTGCAGAGAGCTCATTCCAATCAATGGCTGATTTTCAAGTCTGACTCTTTGGGAAGATAGTTGAAAAGTCTACACCACAAAACTCACCAAGTGCCAGGCTCTTAACGAATCAGGTTAATATTTACAGCTGTCCAGCTGAGGCATGTTGACAAATTAACTAACCAGCAGAGGACAGCTTTATTTCTCCAGTCGACACTAGCCCACCAGTCAAAGTAAACTAGATTCTTCCTGCGTTAGCTGAAACATTCATATAGTCTGAATGGACCAGGGTGACCAGCTAGCTAGGATTTCAGCTGCTATCTGGCAGAAGTGACACAAACTAGGCAGCACTTACACACTATCAACAATAACCTATCCAGGCATATGCTGAGACCTTAGGGTAAATATTGTTTGTGATTCTAAGAGGAATAAATTGTCAATCATTCTGTGTAAAGATGTGGTTTTATTTTACTGAACTCAGTTTCTTGATTTTTATTTTATTTTTTAAATTCCTCTGGATCTTAAGCTACACTCTGTTCAGTGTCTAGCTGTGCACCTTTTCCACTTTAAATGTCAGTTGGCAAGAGCTCAAGTTTAAGAGAATGAATCACCAGCCAGCCAGCCACCCAGATAACATAATAGATTGCATCCCATTAACTTAAACACCAATCAGCACTGTGAGATGTTGTTCCTAGAAGGAACATATGGAAACTGGTCATGCCTGTGACACAGATTCAAGGGTGCAGTAGAACAAGATTTCTCAGTTGTCAGCTTTCCACAGCCTGTAATCGGAGTTTAAAGGCTTCATCGCTCAGCCCTGTCAGTAGGAGTCAGTACCTCAGTTGTTAGAGAAATAGCTGTTTGAGTCTAGATACATGCAGGGGCCCATGCAATTGCCAGAGACTTGATTCAAATCGTATACACATGGGGTATGCTCTCCCTACACCGACTGACCTTCAGCCTGACACCACAAAAATGGGCTACACCTGGAACCAGCTAGAGAGAATGGCCCAGGATAGAGGACTCTGGAGAGCAGTGGTTGGTGGCCCATACCGCGACTGGGGTGACGGGCATAAGTAAGTACCACCATCGGGATAAAGGGCAGTTAGCTTCCAAGTAATCAGGGTTAACACACACACACACAACCGCCGGGGCTGGTGGCTTCTGCAGTAGAAGCCAGGGCCCATTACTAGAGGGCTCCTAAGCTGCTTAAAGGGATATCACCCTATTCCTAACCACCACAGCATTCTACCATGCCAGGTTATGCCTGCAACTATTGTCCGGTGTAAGTAGCAGTAGGGACATGGAGACAAGTCTCCCACTCAGCCAGGAGGGAAATCCTCTCTCTCATGAAAGAGATGATCAGTTGTAAGCCTAAGGAACCAAGGGTTTGTCATTTTTCACTGAGAGTAATGTAATAGGAAATAAGCAGCATGTGTCTTCTCAAATAGACTGCACTGTTCCCAAAAACAAAGCAGAAATGAGCAGTCCAGGTAGCTAACAGCAAGTGGCACAGCAGAGGTCATCTTTCCACACGAGGGGAAGGGCAGGTTTGTGTAATTAAAAGCCCTGCAGGGAGAGGAAATGTACAAATGTTGGCCCTAATAAATGCTATATGCAGTTTCTTTAACATTTGAGTCATGCAGTGTCACTCAGTGCTCTGCCTACATCTCTGCTTCAGAGATGGGTCAGACACCACCCCAGGCAGGGGAGGGTCTTCCTGCCCAAGAAGTGTAGCACAAGCTTAATGCTTGCAGTTCACACTGGCTGGTGATCTTCGTACAGCTGGCAACTTTTGAATAGGTTTTTGCTAAGCAGAATGCACTGTATTTCCATTTTAAGGAATAGCCAAGCTCTTGAGGTTCTGACCTAGACATTTCTCTTGCCAGAGGGGCCACCCGGGCTAATGCTTTGCTAAGCAAAGGGGACAGCTTCTGTAAGATGAGCAGTACTTAATCCACGTAACAAACTATCTCCACCCGCTCATCATTCCACTGGGTAACATGATGTAAACAACTGGACATCTTAATACCCATTGGAGCATTCGAGTATCTCCTTTGGTTAGCAGAACTTTAAACATGGCCTATAGAGCTGCAAACAGAAAAATTACAGTAGACTCTCGATTATCCAGGATGATAAGGAAAAAATTAATCCTGGTTAATAAGATCCCAGATAATCACCATCCATAGGAAATATGGGTAAGGGGGGGTTGGTTCACCAGCCACCCTATGCTGGGGGGGGGGGGGAGGGGAGGGAGGAAGTGTTGGTTCACTGGCTGCCCTGTGCCCTGGTGGGGTTTTATTTTTTTTAGTGTGTGCTTGGGGCAGCAACCCTGCGAGTTGCATGTATTTTTTTGACATCCTGGTTAACCCACTCCTGGATAATAGAGAGTCTACTGTATTCTCTACTTCATTTCCTAAACATGAGGAATGCAAGGGTGCTGCTGGAGGTGTCTGCCTTTCAGGAGTGGTCAACAGTAGCAGGAGAAGTGCCATTACCTGCAGAGAGGAAAGAGGGTCTTAGCGGCAAGGCCGTGGACAGGGACCCAGAAGATCTGAATTCTATTCCTAGCTGTCAAGACTCCCTGTGTGACCTTGGCCAATCTTCACATGGGGCCCAATAACCCTTCCTTTATCCACCTGGTCTAGATGGATTGTAGGATCTTCAGGGCAAGGACTGCCAATGCCTATGTGAATGTACAACACCCAGCCCAATGGGGCCCCAATCTCCATTAATAAAAAAAACAAATACATAGACTGTGGTCATGACACAGTGCTTATTATATTAATACCATAATGTGCTCCATACTTTACACATCATTTGAATGTGTTTGAACAGTCTTTAAAAATTAATCTATACCTGCTCTCAGAGCCTGGACAGGCAGATTTTACATCTAAGTAAATTGTGCGAGATTATGCGCTCATGATTTAGTTTCCCTTGCCAAGCTAAAGCCAAGAAAGGCTTAATTAATATCTCTATCTGAAGAACTTTGTGCAGCTCAAAAGCTCGTCCCCTCCGTTAACAGAAGTTGGTCCAATAACAGATATTACTTCACCTGCCCAGTTTCTCTCAATATAGAGAAGGATCACCCTAGTCCAGTAGCTCCACTGCATGAATGGCCATGTCTCTGGGACGGAACCCAGACGCATCACCTCCGCAAGTCTCATCTGATGTGGTAATTCTGTTTCTAGTCCTGCTATATTTAACTTCTCCATCTTCCAATCCCTTGCCCAAAAGGAAGCAGAGGAGCTGAGAAGTGTTAACTTTGAAACTACTGTGTTTCATACACAGCTCAGAGAGAACCAAGATGTTCAGATCACTTCTATTGGAACCGAGAACTCTACGGAGATTTGTGCAGCTATCAATTCTGTCTCGTCTCCGCCCCTTCTGAACATACCAGGAGGCCTGGAGAGAACAAAGTAAAGAGTCAGAACTCCTAACTCCAGAGCCCAGCTCCTAGACCCATTCCCATGGTAGCCAATCAGGATATGTCCTACTCTGAGCTGGAGGTGTGACTCTTAGCTGAAGGACACACAGCATGCTAGCTTGATCACAGCTAGTATGAGTAAAAGTAACAGTAACGTGAGCCGCTCGCCACCCTAACTACATGCCCATGCTTTTCAATGGGTCTATCCTTGGAGTGGCTAGCCCCACCCACTGCTTCTCTACTGTTAGCATGCTAGCTCGATCAGAGCTAGCCCAGACATGTCTCCTTGAGCTGGGAGTCACACCTCCAGCTCAATACATAGACATCAGCTGGGACCGCACAGCCTGCTTGAGTGATGAAGAGTCAAGCTCAGCACCCAACATTCCAGGGATTTGCTCTATAAAGCCAAAAGGAAACTTGAGTTTTTTGATTGTAGGCTTTGATCTTGGTGCCAGACACAATCACCCCACAGGGATACCCGTGATCCACATTTCAAATGGATCCTCCATTCCACCACCAATCCCCCATCTGCACAAGCAATTGTGGAGTTTCAGGAAACAGGTCTGTCTTTAGGGAGATGCATCTCAGGAAACCCTTGAGTAAACAACCTCACAAATTTGCACCAAACTGCCCTGGGCCATGATCTGGAATACTAGTGTTCAAGCCAATCACAACATACACGAGGATCTGTCAGATGGACTGGAAATTTGACTTTCAACAGAAACTCTGGGCTCATCTAGACTTTCATATGCGGACCACATGGTGTAAATTTCAAAGCCCGCCAAAATGTTACACTCTAACTGCCCCATGTGAATACTATTAGCATGTGCTAAAAGATACTTCATTTTTGTTAAATCAGTCCTGTCAAACCAGAGTGAAAGGTAAGCACAATGACAATTTGCAGTATATGCCTGTAATTTTACATCTGTCAGTATAGCAATCACTATTATATATACACACGATTTCATCTTTTGTTTGGGAAGTGCAGCAGAGCACATAGAAGGCACTACCTCCCTATAAGTAAGGAACAGTAATTTGAATGCATTGTTTAAAATCTATTTGAACCAATCTTCTGTTTAATAATGTATAAAATGTAACTACCAGTCATTGTCAAGTAACTACAATACGATAAGAAAGAGCATTCAAGGACAAAATATCACAGGTAAAATATTTTATGTCACTTAACAGTCAAGTAAAGTTTCATATTCTCATTATACAGATTGAATTGAAGAAATCTAACTGATGTGACTAGATTTCTAGGCTTGTTCTGGAAGTTACTGCATCTACCACTGAAGTATGGTATGACATGTAAACATGCATAATTTTTTTTTAAACCATACCTACAGAGTAGGATCTAAATTGGAAGTAGACACATGCAAGACTTCCCCTCTTCAATACAGTTATTACTTCACTAAAACCATTTACCTATTTCCAGTGTAATATTTTCAACTCCACACCTATTAAAGTTGAGAGATGCCTTTAAGACTGCTCAAAATTAAGAGAAGCAGCTCTGTAGATTGTAATGAGTGCAGTAGGTTTTGCTTAATAAGAGCGTTTGGTTGTATTTACTTGTCTCTTTACTCCTACAGACATTAATTTTATGGATGCCATTTTAAAGACATGAAGTAGTTAAATCAAGAAAGAGGACAAATCCAGCAAACCATACACATTTTCCTATAGCAACACAGTAGCATAGGATTTCCCTGCTGCACATAATGGATGCATTTCCATCTCTCTTCCTTGATCAAACATTGCCACAAGTTTTTCTTTTTACAATTCTAGAATGTTTCAGGATATCAATGACATTTCATTTTGTATGGACAGTTAAACATGCTCAAGGTTAAGTCTGCAAATAAACGGAGATCGGAAGGAGCCCAGGTAAAGATATCCATTGTGTTCATGTGCCTCACTAATGTAAGTTACCACCATTCCATTAGGATCATGAAAGCTTCTTTTGTAGGATCCAGTTTCGCTAAGTTCTAAGACAAGGCTATACTTGGGCACAAACTTCATCACAGTTTCTTGACTTAGCAACTAAAGAAAGAAAAACAGCAAGATAAAGTTGTCATATACAATTATTTAACCATGAATTACATAAACTGATCATATATTTAAAAGCAATCAAGGATCATGCCAAACCTTGGCAGTAATTAGTGAACAAAATAAGTCTTCAGATTTCAGGTGAACGTTAACTGCACAGATTTAAGAGAAATTAAAAAATAAAATTTAACGCAGCATGGCAACAGAGTTTAACTGAGCTAGCATTTCCATCTTAGATGCCTATTTTTAGTCAAGACTGATGTTTTTTTGAGAGAAATTTGGTGATAAAATTTTTTTTTTTAAAGAACATCTGTTAAAGCATGTGAGGATCAAGAATTCTTAAAGTCGTGTTGACAAAACATTTTGTGCTTTCTTTTAATAAAAGGCAATCAAATGTTGATGCACCAGTGAGGCTGAGAATTTGATAATACAAAAGAAAATACATTTACAGTTAAAAGATACAGTTGATTTGAAAGACTGCCTTTCCATTTGAAAACTGTGTACTTACTAGTGGTAAGAGCAAGCCTCAGTTTTGTTAACTAGCATTATGTGGCTTACCTGTAGCTTTAATCGGAGCACCATGAGATCTTCCAGTGGAAAAAGCTAAAACAAAGTATTTTCTTTACCTTAAATAAAGTAGTAAATGGGTTTTCCTTTTATTTTAAATACATTTACCTTAAATATTATTCTTTTAATCCATGGTTTTTCAGATATGAAATCCACCATAGAAAATCCAGGATTGGGTCTAACAGCCGACATGGCAACCCAGTATCCCCCAGAGCTGCTTAACCGGATATTATCTGGAAAGCCGGGCATGTTTTCGACAAACATATCTGCTCCACCTTTCATTAATCCAGAGACATAGTATCTGTAAAATCACAACAGGATAATCAGGACATTCTCTTAACCTAAACAAATTTCACACAATAAACACAAATAAACATAAGCATTTTCCACTCCGTATTTTCTTACTGCTGGCAGAGTGAAGTACAGTATGACCACATTCCTCTGTCTGATATGCATCTAGCAATGACTACAGCTTAGGCCACCATCCACAGGGATCCAAGCTGATGAAAGGAAGAGATTGTAAACCAGATGTTTTCCAGTAAAGGAAAAAAGTGGGTAGAATAGGAGTTTTTCGCCTTGCTACTGAAAACTGCAGAGAGGAAGATTTAATCTCGCTGAAAGATGTTAGCTAATCTGTATGTGTAGACAGAGATCAAAGTAAAGCCATAAACGAATTAGGAGTCTGGTTTGGGAAGCCAAATATGCAATGATTTAGCTGAAATACCAGGATTTCAGATTGTCAGTGTAACACAGCTGCAATATCACGGACATTGTCAGAGCTAGTGGGACATATTCTGATGGCTAATATAAAACCAGAGTAACTCCACTGCCTTCTGTGGAGTTATTGCTGATCTATAGCAGCAGAATTTATATAAAAACTAGCAAAAATACCCGGCGTTGCTCGGGGTATTTGTAATTGGAAACTGGGATGTAAAAAGACTACCATGTTTTTTATTAATATAAATTTTGTTCAGACATCTCAGCATTGTTCGGGTCCGTTGGAGGGGGGAGGCGGGAGAGAGCTGAGCGAGTACGGGGTCCGTTGGAGGGGGGTATTATTACATCATAACTATGTCACAGAGAATAGCAGGTTTTAACCTGCTGCCCAGCCGATGTGAATGGGCTTTAAAGCATTTCACCCTTAGGGGGCGTCAGAGGTGAGATTTGAAAAATTTTCAATCTTTACCCTGATTAAGATCCTAAAGCCTATAACTGTACCAAATTTCAAGTCTCTAGCTCAAACGGTGTGGAAGGAGTAAGGCTGCATACATACACGCACGCACGCATACACCATTTTAGTTTTATATGTATAGATTGTGGGATTGAGCAATTCAACTCAGTTTACCCATAAAAAACAAGAGAAAGATATGGTGCTACAGTCTATGAACTATGGCAGGGGAAAAGACATGGTGAGAGCACCAAGTGAAGAATTAATTGACTTGTTTTTTACAGTTCCCCCTTAACTTGTAGGAGCCTTTCCTCCCAGCTGGGGTCAACCAAATTCTAATCTCAAAAGAAAAAAAGGGAGATCAGAAATACGGCCTATTCGAATGTCAGCTGCTTGTGTAAGTAAAGAAGAGATGCTCTGTGACTAACTAGAAGTCAGGTTAAATATTCGGAAGCCTGAAACCTCTACCAAGCACACTTTTTGAATCCTGCTTTTTTCCATCAGTGTCACAATAGTTTTGACGTTAGCTTACACTTGATTGTGACCAGAAGGCACGAATATTCATATTTTCTTAATGCTGGGGAAAAAAGCCACAAAAAACAGAGACCAGTCCCTGCTGACTGGAGGGCAGAGACACAATGATATTGTTGAAGTGACAAAGAGTTGTGTGGCACCTTAAAGACTAACTAAAGTATTGAAGCATAATGGGCTAATACCCACTTGGTCGGATGCATGCAGATACTTCAACTGCATGCATCCGACAAAGTGGGTATTAGTCCATGAAAGTTTATGCTTCATTACTTTACCTAGTCTTTAAGGTGCCACGGGACTCTTTGTCACTTCTGCAATTCCAGACTAACACCATTACCTCTCTGATTAATGATATTGTTGTGTGTCCATTTTGCAGAGTGGCAGGGCTGTTCACAGGTAGTCAGACTCCACAGGGAGCTACTGAAATCCTTTCAGCTCCTAAACAATTTAGGATTGAACAAAGACCTACAATGGCTTGCTAATTACAAACATAGCTTCTCCTCTCTCTACGTTAGCCGTGGAGAGTAGCCGTGTTAGTCTGGAATTGCAGAAGGGACAAAGAGTCCTGTGGCACCTTAAAGACTAACTAAAGTATTGAAGCATAAGCTTTCGTGGGCTAATACCCACTTCGTCGGTTGCAGTTATTAATATTGAAACACAAAGCTTGTTAACTCTAGCTGGGTTAAAAGATAAGGGGGAGTGGCTGCCTAAAGAGAAGCAAGGACCAAGAACAGAAGAGACTCTGGTAGGAAACCCTAATGACACAGGGAGAAGGGCTACGGCTAAGGTCTGTGTTGGGTTATTATGCTTTGAGTTACCAATACAGCTAAACTGGGGTGAATTTGGAGACTAATGCAATGTTTGTACACTTTGAGGTCAGGGTAGGGATTTGGTCTACTCCCTTAATGACTGAGAGGCACCCCACTGCCACAGCAATGGGAATCAAATACTTAGATAGATCCATGCACAAGACTAAAATTCACCTTGATTCTACCCTGGGAGCCCTACTTGAAATCAATATGGTTGCATGAGTTGTAAGTCAAGGAAGTATTTGGCCCAAGATTTTCTTTTATGCTGTGTAGTTACCTTACTTAATGCACTACTGGAAAGGGCTCAGATAGCGATGAGGATGGTATAAAACTTCTACAGAATAGAACAGAAATCAATTTAACTATAAAGTCATTTGATAAAGTAACATATTCCCAAGTGTGACACTCACCTCCTTATTCTAGCTAAGGTCGTTTCTGCTACCAACACAAAATCTTCAGCAGGAGAGAGCTGGACTCCATTTGGAAACCTCAGTCCTTCCATTAAGACTTTCACTTCTTTTGTCACGGTGTCATATTCAAGCAGGCTAAAGACAGAACATTACATGTGTACTTAAGGGAAATGGGATAAAACAGTTTCCCCAACTGCATTTTGTTTTGCCAAGCACTTCCCTTCCTCTTATTCCTCCGGGTTTTATATGCAAAGAATATGAGAAAAAGCAGAGCATTCCGGGCACATAGACGTTTATTAATTTATGACCCGAAGACTGGGGTAGAAATACACCAGCTTTTTAAGGTTGCTGGACAATTGTCGGCGAGAGAATTTGGGTAAAAAAATCTTAATTCCTTTAATTTTAAAAAGCACATTCCACTAGAGAAGATTTGCACAAACAGGCTTTTTGAAAGAGAAGGAAATCTCTTACATCTGTTTTATTTCTGCAGGTGCTAACATCTTCCACACATTTCCCCCTTGCCCTTTTCAGAGCAGCATTATTTGCCTGGTCTATAAAGAGTCAAATGGTTTTTAAACACAGCTACATTGTCTTGGCTATTCCTATTGGTATGATCTGCTTAAGGTAGATGGAATGCTATATATAGATACTTGCCGTCCATCATCTGTGCCTTCCATAACCAGGAATGAATAATCCCTCCTTTGCCATTTACTGCTGGAGTCTGTGAAGAAGATTTTCCTTCCATCCCGAGTCAATGTGAGGTCATTCACAAAGGACATTTTGTGACCCTCAACTGGTTCACTGGTTGATAATAGCATTTTCATGTCACCTGATTACAAAAATAAATAAGTAAATCTGCCCATCTTTTACCCTGCCATTCCAATCATCTGAATCCTAACACATTCGGGTAGGTGTTAAATTGGCCCAATATCTTTTCTAGCCTCAGAAGAGCAGCTGCCAATGTTATACACCATTTTGAATGGGTAAAATTTTAAGGTATCAGCATCTGACATTTTATCAATCCACGTCCATGGCATGCATAGAAAATGGTAATGATGAAAAGTGTTAATTATCATTAGCCTTTTTTAAAAAAGCTTAGGCATGAGATTTTTGTTTAGCTCTAAATGTACTTAAAACAAAGACATTTTTGCATGAAAGAGATCAGATACCACTGACCAAGTTTCACAAAGGAGTAGGTTTTCAAATCCATTGAACCCCTAATCTACTCAATACATATACTTGTAAGTTTCCAAAATGAATAGGATAAATTTGGCTGTGATCAACATTTCTGGTGGAGTGTAACAAAGGGAATATAAATCTTACCTTGACTAAAAACCTGAAAACACAATCTTAACTTTGAAGTCACTCCTAACACACCTAAAATATGCTCTTATTTTGCAAGAGATCTCTATATTTTAAATATGTAAATCAAATTACAAAAAAGTCTCAACGGAAGGAACATTGAAATCTGTTTCTTTCTAGAAATTCCCTTCCACCACTCCACTAAACACAGAGAGGTGTTACCGTAGATCACCTGTTGGGTTTTGAAAGCTTTTCTTGTACAACTCTCACAGCTCTTACTTTAAAAAAGGTTTCAGGTTTTGGATAGGATGCATAAGGGAGTTTATTTTAGTACTTGCACTATTTGGAGATGGGACAGCTGATTCAGAGTGGAATAACTATACTTAGGCTGAGGCACCCTGTGCAGAATTTCAGCCCAGAACAAAAACTTAGTAACAGATTCATATCCCCAGGGGGAGGAAGAGGAGGAGGTTTGGTTGGTTGGGGGAGGAGGGGCAATATTGACTGAAATACAGGTATCACTGCAAAACACTTTTACACAGGAGAAGCTTCATATCATAGAGGGCCATACATTTTAAAAGCTTTTGCAGTGTATTTTCATTTAAAGTATAAACTCAGGCCCTGCCCCTGGAATTGGATCCATGTAAGCTGACCACTGCACCATCCTGCAGTTGGCGTTACAGGGGAGAAGGACTGTCGAATACTTAGGACACTAGCCTGGGACTTGGGAGACCTAGGGTCAAAACCCTGCTCTGCCACATACTCCAGTGTGAAGTTTTTCTGATGTAAAATTGTCACCTTCAAGTCTGTTATTGAGTGACCAGAGAGACTGGAGTGTTCTCCTACTGGCTTTTTAATCTTATGATTCCTGATGTCAGATTTGTGTCCATTTATTCTTTTGCGTAGAGACGGTCTGGTTTGGCCAATGTACACAAGAACAGACTCCAACAAGAAGCTGCTGAATTGGAATTAATTTGCAAATTGGATACCATTAACTTAGGCTTGAATAAAGACTAGGAGTGGTTGGGTTATTACATAAACTGAATCTATTTCCCCATCACACCTTCTTGTCAACTGATATGGGCCATCTTGATGATCACTACAAAAGTGTTTTGTTTTTTTCCCTCCTCCTGATAATAGCTCATCTTAATTTAAATAGCCTCTTAGAATTGGTATAGCAACTTCTACCTTTTCATGTTTTGTGTGTAATCTTCCTACTATATGTTCCATTCTCATGCATCCGATGAAGTGTAGCCTACGAAGTGTAGCCCCTGTAGCCTACGAACGCTTGTGCTGAAATAAATGGGTTAGTCTCTAAGGTGCCACAAGACTAACAGGGCTGCCTCTCTGGAACCTGTCACTATGGTAATGGGGGGTATAGAAGTACTTCAGCGAAACAGGCTTTTATTTAGATAAATAAAGCACTTAGCTCTATGAATAAAAAGTGCTTTCCACAAGGGAACCATCAGTAGCCCCCTTTACGGCGGTGGAAACAGAGGCATGCGATGGCAGAGTGACTGGGCCAAGGCCACAGAAGTCAAGTAGAGCCTGGAACAGAACTCAAGCTGCCTTACTCACAACTCAGTGCCTAAAACCAGGGGGGTGGGGGAGCCATACCTGTGACCGGATCAATTTCATATATTCCATAATACGCATCGGCCACAAACAGGGTATTATTTGGCCCAGCTCTGATGCCAAGGG
Organism: Sternotherus odoratus; assembly: GCA_032164245.1. Lineage (NCBI taxonomy): Eukaryota > Metazoa > Chordata > Testudines > Kinosternidae > Sternotherus > Sternotherus odoratus. The sequence continues at coordinate 169,062,146 of JAVMKO010000003.1, forward strand.
GTCTCCCGCAGGTGGGCTCATCTTCCCTGGTTCCTTTGGAGACAATTTTACAGCTGTTTTATAGGCAGAGCAGTTGAAGCCACTCCAGAAAAGAAAGCTCAAATATGACAAATATGGCCAGATCCCACCCCCAACCACCCCCACATTATAAATAGATCATGCTTTCATTTTTCCAATGGGAAATTGAACCAGAGCTTCTTGAAGGTTAGCGTTAACACTGCCCTCTACTGACTGGCCTAGCAAAAAACACACAGTGGAACCCCGCTATAACGCGAGGGATGGGAGCCAAAAAATCCCATCGCACTAAATGCGGGGTCGTGTTGTAGCGGGGTTCCATTCCCAGCAGGCGGGAGGCTGCAGATTCTCTCCCCGCTGCCCAGCAGGGGAGAGAAGCTGCAGCCGCCTGCCTGAGTGGGACAGAGAACTCTGGGGTTGCAGACTGCAGCCCCGGAGTTCTCTGTAGAAGCCGTTGCCCCCACGCCTGCTGGGACAGGGGACTCTGGGGCTCCATGCAGCTCTGGAGTCCCCTGTCCCAGCAGGCGCGGGTGCGGCTCCCCGCCTGCGGGGACAGGGGACACAGGGGCTCCATGCAGCTCCGGAGACCACTGTCTGGGCAGGCGCGGGGCAGCGGCTTCCAGGGAAGCTGCGGCACCCGCGCCTGCCGGGATGGGGAGTCCCCTGTCCCGGCAGGTATGGGGCAGCGGCTTCCAGGGAAGCTGCGGTACCCACGCCTGCTGGGATGGGGAGTCCCCTGTCCCGGCAGGCACCGGGCAGCGGCTTCCAGGGAAGCTGCGGTACCCGCGCCTGCCAGGATGGGGAGTCCCCTGTCCCGGCAGGCACGGGGCAGCGGTTTCCTGCCCCGCGCCTGCCGGGACAGGGGACTCCGGAGCTGAATGCAGCCCCCAGAGTCCCCCATCCTGGCAGGCGTGGGGCAGCGGCTTCCAGGGAAGCCGCGACTCCCCGTCTGCCAGGAGACGCCGAGGCTTCATGGAGCCCCAGAGTCCCTTGTCGCGGCAGGCACGGGGCAGCGGCTTCCACAGGGAACTCCGGGGCTGAGTTCTCTATCCCAGGCAGGCTCGGGGCCGCAGCTTCTCTCCCCTGCTGGGCAGCCGGGAGAGAAGCCACAGCCCCTGCCTGCAGTCCTGAGTTCCCTGTCCCTGGCAGCTTCTCTCTGTGCTGCCCAGCAGGGGAGAGAAGCCGTGGCCCCTCAGCCTGCCAGGGACAAAGAGCTAGGACTTGGGAGCCACGGTACAACCGGGCTATAACCGAACTCGCGTTATAGCGGGGCGCGTTATACCGGGGCTCCGCTGTACCTACATTAGTTAGGGGTGGTTGAATATTTTCCAAATTTTGGTTTTGACAGAAGTTTGGAATTTTGATTAAAATTAATGACACAGAAAGTGGCTGTTCTCCTCAAAAATGTTTGACTTTTTAAAGTCAGAAAACCCCAAACCAAAAGCACTCTGGTTTTCTGATAAAGTCAAAAAAATCTGCTGAAAATAACAAAACACAAAAGACACAGTCAGCCCTAACTTCAATATTTCTGACAGCTAACAGAAATATGTAGGCTGCAGCTGCACCTAGTGACTCCAGTGTGGACATAAACCACCCCAAGTACAGCGTTGAGAGAGGAAATTTGTTTCAAACTTAACTCTGAACTCCCTTAAGATTAGAGTTTAACTCAAGACTCTCAGGGCCCTGCTTGCAAATTAATCACTTTAAAGTAGGCACTACAGTACATTTGGGTAACATACAACTAGCCCAATTACAAAAGAAAAAAAAGGAGGGGATTTTAAATTCACAAATGCATGCCTTACCCAACATGTAATTGTGCAATTGTATGCCTTACTGAACATGCCTCTAATCTGGGTCTATTTCATAGGACAGGTAATTACAGTAGATACATGCTGATCACCTTCATCTTGCTTAATATACAGCAATTCTAATTTATGCAATTCTTTCCACATTCTTCCTTCAAACAATGTGTCTTATCCATCCAAAATGGAAAAAGATGAAAGCTTGTTTAACTAATAGAGACAAGATCTCTTTGCCACACCTAATATTTTAATGTCTCCAAATCTCAAACTCTTCAGAGATGACAAAAAAATAAGAAAGTCACATCTATCAAACTCTGAAACAGTTAGCATGCACAGTATAATGCTCCTTTAATCCTGAAGACTATCTAAGTGCTTCATAAACTGCATGCAGCGTTACTGAGATGCAAACACATTTGGGGAGGATGACAGCAAACAGGTGGAAAATGGGCAAAGCATAGCCTTCATAACAGAGTAGAGAAGAAACTGGCCAAGGGAACCAGGGCAAGCTGTTATTTGTTTTTACACAAACAATCTTTATAAAAGAATTAGCACACAATCTTTAATGGTAAAAAAGACGGGGCAGGACCAGTGTCTTTCACATAGCTTCTGAAACAGCCACAAATTAAGCTGTATGGAATTCCCACTTCTCTGCCTTGAAGGACAGAAGAACTGAATCTTTTGCCTATAGGTCCAAGACATTTTCTCTCTTCTCAAGTTTCTATAAACTGAGAGCTAGATCATGCCACTTTGGTCTATCCCAGAGTAAGGGGAGGAGCTCTAATGCCCCAAGGGAGCACAGTGAGGCACTGAAAATCACTGGAATACAGAGGTGCATGCTCACTACTACACCTTCAAGAGGCACAGCCCACTCTCCCAGAAGGGGCAGTGGGTTTAAGAGCATGGTCCAACCTCCTCACTGCCTCTTTCGCTGTCATACACCCCAGAGAGATGGAACAGTACAATCCTTCAGTTTCCCCAAACCATGAAGAATGCAGCACTGCCTAGACCAGGGGTGTCAAACTCAATTGCACAGGGGGCCAAAACTCAAAACTCGCGGGCCGAACAGTATAACCATTTATTTAACAGACTAAATATTTATGTTTTTTAACCATTAATATGAACCAAAATACAGGATATCATTCCAAAATAAATACATTTCAACTTAAAATATTTTGCTCTTCATAAAAAAATATCCTGTCAATACAATACATTCAAAATCTGTGGTGTGGGGGAGCGGTGTGGGGGAGAGATCGGGCTGGGTGGGTCAGGTGGGGGGGGGAAGGAGAGCGCGGCGGCAGCGGCGGCGTCGGGGGGGTAAAGGAGAGCGCGGCGGCAGCGGCGGCGTCGGGGGGGTAAAGGAGAGCGCGGCGGCAGCGGCGGCGTCGGGGGGGTAAAGGAGAGCGCGGCGGCAGCGGCGGCGGGGGGGAACGGAGAGCGCGGCGGCAGCGGGGGAACGGAGAGCGCGGCGGCAGCGGGGGAACGGAGAGCGCGGCGGCAGCGGGGGAACGGAGAGCGCGGCGGCAGCGGGGGAACGGAGAGCGCGGCGGCAGCGGGGGAACGGAGAGCGCGGCGGCAGCGGGGGAACGGAGAGCGCGGCGGCAGCGGGGGAACGGAGAGCGCGGCGGCAGCGGGGGAACGGAGAGCGCGGCGGCAGCGGGGGAACGGAGAGCGCGGCGGCAGCGGGGGAACGGAGAGCGCGGCGGCAGCGGGGGAACGGAGAGCGCGGCGGCAGCGGGGGAACGGAGAGCGCGGCGGCAGCGGGGGAACGGAGAGCGCGGCGGCAGCGGGGGAACGGAGAGCGCGGCGGCAGCGGGGGAACGGAGAGCGCGGCGGCAGCGGGGGAACGGAGAGCGCGGCGGCAGCGGCGGCGTCGGGGGGGTAAAGGAGAGCGCGGCGCCAGCGGCGGCGTCGGGGGGGCAAAGGAGAGCGCGGCGGAAGCGGTGGCGGGGGGCAAAGGAGAGCGCGGCGGAAGCGGTGGCGGGGGGCAAAGGAGAGCGCGGCGGAAGCGGTGGCGGGGGGCAAAGGAGAGCGCGGCGGAAGCGGTGGCGGGGGGCAAAGGAGAGCGCGGCGGAAGCGGTGGCGGGGGGCAAAGGAGAGCGCGGCGGTGGCGGGGGGGGAACGGAGAGCGCGGCGGCAGCGGGGGAACGGAGAGCGCGGCGGCAGCGGCGGCGTCAGGGGGGTAAAGGAGAGCGCGGCGTCAGCGGTGGCGGGGGGGGAACGGAGAGCGCGGCGGCAGCGGGGGAACGGAGAGCGCGGCGGCAGCGGGGGAACGGAGAGCGCGGCGGCAGCGGCGGTGTCGGGGGGGTAAAGGAGAGCGCGGCGGAAGCGGTGGCGGGGGGGGAACGGAGAGCGCGGCGGCAGCGGCGGCGTCAGGGGGGTAAAGGAGAGCGCAGCGGCAGCGGTGGCGGGGGGAAAGGAGAGCGCGGCGTCGGCGGGGGGGAACGGAGAGCGCGGCGTCGGCGGGGGGGAACGGAGAGCGCGGCGTCGGCGGGGGGGAACGGAGAGCGCGGCGGCAGCGGGGGAACGGAGAGCGCGGCGGCAGCGGGGGAACGGAGAGCGCGGCGGCAGCGGGGGAACGGAGAGCGCGGCGGCAGCGGGGGAACGGAGAGCGCGGCGGCAGCGGGGGAACGGAGAGCGCGGCGGCAGCGGGGGAACGGAGAGCGCGGCGGCAGCGGCGGCGTCAGGGGGGTAAAGGAGAGCGCGGCGGCAGCGGTGGCGGGGGGGAAAGGAGAGCGCGGCGGTGGCGGGGGGGGGAATGGAGAGCGCGGCGGCGGCGGGGGGGGAATGGAGAGCGCGGCGGCAGCGGGGGGGGAATGGAGAGCGCGGCGGCAGCGGGGGAATGGAGAGCGCGGCGGCAGCGGCGGCGTCGGGGGGGTAAAGGAGAGTGCGGCGGAAGCGGTGGCGGGGGGGAAAGGAGAGCGCGGCGGCAGCGGCGGCGTCGGGGGGGTAAAGGAGAGCGCGGCGGCAGCGGTGGCGGGGGGGGAACGGAGAGCGCGGCGGTGGCGGGGGGGACGGAGAGCGCGGCGGCAGCAGGGGAACGGAGAGCGCGGCGGCAGCGGCGGCGTCGGGGGGGTAAAGGAGAGCGCGGCGGAAGCGGTGGCGGGGGGGAAAGGAGAGCGCGGCGGCAGCAGTGGCGGGGGGGGAAAGGAGAGCACGGCGGCAGCGGTGGCGGGGAGAGGAGAGCGCGGCGGCGGCGGGGGGGGCCTATTATATGGCTCTCTGAGCCAAAAAGGTTCCCGACCCCTGTCACAGGGCCATTAAAAACAGATATATAAAACGATTTCGCGGGCCGGATATAATTGTATGGCGGGCCGGATGTGGCCCGCGGGCCTTGAGTTTGACACATGTGGCCTAGACTATATACAGGCTGCATGAATTTGAGCAGATTAGCAGGAGAGAGAGAGAGAATACATGCTCCTGGTATTCCTCCAGCCCACACTTGTATTTAAGAAGAGCAGGTCTAATTTGTCATCATCGTTAAAGCTCTCTTACCAGGTATTATAGAAGCATTTGAATGCTCCTAAATAAATCTTACTGTAACTATGCAAGCAGCATGTGGACATGAGATCTGACAGCCAAACCATAAATGCAAGCTGTGCTCTCTTTGGTTAAGTCTATACAGGCAAAAATCAGAAGCAAAATAGACTATTGATGCATAGCTAAAGCAATACTATACTAGTGCTTACACTATGCTGCAGCTGCATTACTGTTGTAAACATGTACCCACAGATGCAAGGGATGTTAGCCAAGGTTTTCAGACCCAGAAACCTAAAGTTCTGCTTCGGAAGTGAAAAGGTCTCACTAACAAAGGTTATAAACATATGCAGCTTCCACTGACTTTGTGAAAGATCAAGAGAGAGGCATATTGTCATGTACATATTGTTAATATTCTCATGAACATTAGTTGCACATGTTGGGGTACATGACATCCAATGAGAAATCATCAGTTTTGCATAAGTACAACGTAGCCTATGAAATCAAGGAAATATTGTGAATACATGTCAGCTAAGCATGGACATGTTACTGTTGTCTAAAATCCAGCTATCGCCCACATACACTGTGCTGTGAAATATATGAAGATGTGCACCTGAAAAAGAGAGCAAGACTGAATGTTAAACTTTTTAATCATTACAAAATTATCCCATGGATTTTCATCCGAATGATAAAAGTGTGTAATGGTCAAGAATCATTATTTACTTACTGCATGGACCATGGCCAAGTGTGGCTAACGTTTTTATTTCTCCATCTTCAATTTTTAGAATCTTTCCATCAGCTGTGCCAGTAAACAGTACATCTGCAAAAACAAATGGTATGATTAGCCTGGCTACAAAACTGCTGTAATACACCAAATCTTTTTAAATGATGTAGCACAAATGTCAGCATTGAGCGCAAATTCCTCCCACACAAAACACTTCTAACACATTTAATTAAAGTCTTCCCTATTTATTCTTGTACTTCCACTGAAGTGAGTGGAGAGTGGGGCCAGGCAATTAAAATCACAACTAGATAAGCTGAATTCATTCAGATAAAAAAGAGGAGTTGAGTCTCAGACCAGATCACTGGTTTGAATCTGATCATGGACATTACTGATGGTTCTGTGGCCTCACCGCAGTGAGCAGATTTCCACATCACCAAAAAACGAATCAGACACCACCATATAAGTTACCCTTGTTACGAATTTCAACAGGGATGCCACCAACTGAATTATCCACTCATGACAGAAATGGTCCCTTCAGGCCTGAAATACACAAGTAGGGATGTTTGCACTGATACTGCTCAGGCTGTACCTGATCTGTGAGAAGATGACTTCAGCTCAAGGGAGGAATCCAGCACTAAGTCATCCAAAACGTTGCTAAGTCAACATTTCGATGCCAAGTCACATGACAAGCAATGGGACACATTGGTGCACAGGTTAGAAGAATCGCTAAATTATTTGGACTTTTAAACCTCCAGTTTAGCTGCTTGGAAGTGTAATGGTTTACTCCAAAACTAACAGGAAAAACTATTGTGATCTTCAAGGAAAGAACAGTTTCAACTTGCTAGAAATGTTCTCAACTTCCAGCCAGGTCAGAGAGTTCAGCCATCTGAAGGCCAGTAATCTGCCTGCAACCACCACCTAGAGAGCAGAATCGGGAAGACTAACTTCTTGGAAAGCAGCAGACAGCATCCGTACTTTGACAAAATACTTCAACCCATGTTTACCGAGCCAGGCAGTAATAGCAGAAATTAGAAAATGAAGGACTTTGGTAATGATTTACCAGGCACTTTTGTGACGAGATTAAAGAGAACTAGGGCTTTAATATATCTTTCTAGCTAACCAGGAAAAATGGCAGTAAGAACTGAGCTAAAACTTATGGTTACTAATCAATTTCTACCTTTAAAGGAAACTGCAAGGAGACTGTCTCAAACAGAAAACTGCAGTTCCAGTTCTTTGTTTACCATTAGTGTTGAAATGCTCAAAGACTTGATTTCATGGCAAAGCCTGAATCTCACCACTTTCAAGGCACATTGCAAAATCCACCTGTCACAAAGGCACTTTCCTAAAAAATGGGCAGTGTCTCCAACTCCACTTGAGCCTGGCCCTTCTGACAAGCAGCTGCTCAGCAGGAGACAGTGTGCGGCTACTAGGAGATTTCTATGTAATAGGAAACATTTATTTAAAAGCACCTCCAACGGATGCATACAGCAGTAATCAAATTTAATGTTTAGGCATTACTAATTAATACAATTTATTGACAGTATGTTTTATCTTATTTAAATAAAGCTTAATATTCTGAGAAACTCAATGACATGATCATACAGGTGGATATTTTAAAAAAGCTCTATTTAAAAACTTAGTCAAGTGAATATTGGAACAATAGTTTCTACAGTTAGGACCTTGCTGTCATTAAAGGCCATGTTCCAGAAGGATAAGGATTTCTTGGGAGATCTAAATGACTTGCTCCTGGGAAAGGATACACGGAGATATGGTGCGCTGAGCTGATGGTTGCTGACACAAGACAATGTTAAATTGAAGACACATGGAAGCCTGCACAATTTGGTATCCAAGAGATATGTGCCTGAATCAAACTCTTAGCAAAGAAGCAACAATGAAAAAGCCACCCTAAATCCCTACAGTTTTCCAGTGCTTACCACCAATATTGGCAATGGATTCTGGTCCAACAAGTTGATTTTCAAATAGCCTCTCTGCTTGTCGCAACTTAATATTTGGCTCTAACACGTCAGTCAGGAGGGGAGGTTCTTTGAAGCTGTTAAATCAAAATGAAGGTCTCATGATTTTAATCACAAAACAGGTACAAAGTCCAATACCCTTGAGCAAAAAGTTAAGCAATTTTTCCAGGTTGCCAACTAGACCGCAAACATGGCAGCTGTTTTTGAAATAGTGTATTTAATTTTCCTGGACATCAGCAGCCTTTTCTGATGCAATATATCAGCTCTAGCCTGCAACAGGTCTTGGGAAATAAGAGAGTTTTGCAACTCTAGCATTTTGATGTTCATTTAAATACAAGTCAGTTTAAAAGATGTGATTCAGTAGTCTCAAATAGTTAAAATAAAATTTAATTCAATGTTGCTACTTAGTTAGTTGATAAACAACTGTACTAGTTATTATGGTCCCAATCCTTCAACTGGATCCATGCAGACGGACACTTGAGCCCACACAGATCTGATTGTAGGTTTGATGCCGATAGGAGACACAATTCATCCTAGAGAACTATATTCTATACTCCTGAAAGAGCCTTAATAATTGTGACAAACACCTCACTTCAGCCCTGATTCTGTGCTTATTTACACATATGAGTACACATAAATATACATGTGTAGTTATGTAACAGCTGCACTCTTGGCCAACACCAGGGTTCTAACCAGGGTCTCTACAGCTAAAAGTCTCTGAGCTAAAGAGCTATGCTTTCTGACTGGGGCCATAACAGACTCTCAGTCTCTGTGGATTGGGAACAGAGGGGGCCACGTAACACACACTGACCAGTAGGTTACGTTTACTTACATGAATAAGCTTTGAAGGATTGGAGCCTATAAGTCTGACTGATGTGCCTAGTAGCAACTGGGAAGGTAGAGAATTCCGATTTCTGTTAAAATAATCTAGATACATTTAAGTACAGCATTAGCAGAGCAGTGATAATTAGTTTGACTTTGAGGGTGCTGTTTACTAGATTTAAAAAAAAGTTTGTAATATTCTTAGGCTCATATTCTATAATCTGATCCATAGCGGGTCTGTGTTCAGTGTGGTTCCCCACTGATTTCAGTAAAACTCCATGCAGGCGGAAGGGATCCCTGCAGCAGATCCGCTAGCTGGACTGTAGCACTTTGGGACAGAGACGATGGCCTTCGTATGTATTCATATCGTACTTACAACAATGGGACCTCCAACCCTGCTTCTGCACACTACTGTTTGATATTAAACAAAAACAATAAAATCTCTGTGAAACTGAGTCCCACTCTGGGCTCACAGCTCAGGCTGTCATTCTCGGGGAGGAGGGGAGAGGTGGGGGAGAGAACAGCTGCAGCTGTGAACCTCAAGTGGCTGTCAGTGCCCACCCTTCAGTTGGTGCACACGCTCCTGGTGAGGACACACACCATTGACAGGAGGATAGTGTGGACACCAACAGCTGATTGAATTACTGTGGTGCATGTAGGTCAACCTAAATTTAGTCTACCTAATTTTGAAGTGTAGATAAGCCCTCAGTAACTTCATAAAAGTTGACTAAATCTTAATCACCAACACAGAATCAGTATTAAAAGTTACCTTACAATAAAATTCAGTTAAAATAAAACACTGCTCACCTTAGAGGTTGAGGGTCTATTGGACATTCCAGGAAAACTATTGCTCCAAGCAAGGGAACAATTACGGACACAGCCAAAATCAGGAAGGTCACACGGAACACCTTGCTGCTATAAGTACTGCCACACACAAAACAAACAAGTTAAGGTTGTGCTATAATCCTAAGATTTTAAAAATTTTCATTACAAAATTTTGTTTTTGAAAAGCCCACTTCTTCGCCACTCTGGTGCAATGGGAGTTGCAGGAAGCGGCGGCCAGCACCGCGCCGCTTCCTGCAGCCCCCAATGGACCAGAGCGGCGAACCGCAGCCAGTGGGAGCCGCGATCGGCTGAACCTGCGGACGCATCAGGTAAACAAACCAGCTAGGCCCACCAAGGGTGTTTAACCTGGGGGGCCACGTTGCAAGGTTGCCGATCCCTGTTGTAGAGCTTGGTCACTAAGCAGACCCTGCATGGTAGCTGCTCAGTCAGAATGGTCAGAGCACATGGCAAACCTTTCCAGGACATGTTGCACATACTAAGCTGTCCTGAGGCAACAGCTAGGCAGCTACTTGTGGTGGCACTGAGCCAGAATGAGTCTGTGATACTCGGCACAAGGTTTCCCCAACACAGCAGGCAGAGGTCAAGCCAAAAATGCCATTATCACCGCTTTGGTTGCTGCCATGAAGACGAAGCCTTTAGTGGTCTTCCACAGTTCAGATGCTTTTTAAGGGGACCACCATATAGGTATCCCCCTCCTGCCAGGCATCATCTGCATTTCAAAAACCATTCTCTGTAGCGGTATGTTATTGGTAGCAATTGCTCCACTCCTCCCTCCTGTGCACCTGCATGAGCCCCCTCATGCTTCCCCGTAACTCAGGAAGTTACAGTAGCATTTCCCATACCAGGTTCTCCATCTTCCTCAGTTGCATTACAGCAGCAAGGTCCATATCCCATCAACACCACCTAAACTGAGCCATTCTGGGAGCTCCTTAAACCAACTCCTTCATCTCCTCCAAGCCAAGCATCTGCTCTCTCTGCAACAATCACCATGTTTAGAACTTGCACCTCAGAAGATTCAACACCAACTTCCAGGGCACTCCTGACCTCTACACCAGCAGCCTTGGAATTGAAGGGTGGGAGCAGAGAATAAGAGGGAGGCAGGGGTCCTGATTAAAGTCTGCCTCTTAACTCTACATCTCTATACATCAGTTAACCAAGTTTCATGTATCCTATCTATGGACTCTCAAAAGATAAAGGCTCAATATCTTCAGAACTGCCAGAAATTACTCTGAGCTAAGAGCTTTAACCAAACCATCTTTATAACAGCTGAAAACTACTTAAAAAACAAGTGAGCATCAGAGAGAAAACAAACTCAGCTGCTGAAGCCGGCTTAAACTTCAGTTAAATCTCGCTTTCCAGGGTAAAGGTTACATTTCTGACCCCAACTAAACAACGGACAAAAGACAAAGACAGGGTGCAAAAAGGACTTGAAACCTCACATTCCAAGCCAGCAAGCTACAGGTCCTTTGCAGGCTTTTTCTGGACCTCAAGTTGCCACAGTTGAAGAAACTATGATTCAGGAGCTGCTAAAAATCCCTTTAAACAAAAAGACAGAATACAGACAACTCCCTATATTCCAAACATTGGGCAATAAGGTGAATGACTGGAGTTAAAATGTACTAATGTTGATAAGCAAGATGTGAGTCCTTAGATAGGATTAGACCTCAATAAGCCAACATATCTGGAATCCAGCTCTAGATTCTTAAAAGGACAGACAAGCTCTCCAGCAAGTAGCACAGTAAAGACATCTCTCTCTGACTGAAGAGGCAGAGAGATACTTCTAGAAGCAGGGGAAAAAAAGATGAAACACTAATGGGTGCAAGATTCTGCTGTGTCCTGACCTCCATTGCAGTGTCCTGACAATCAAGTGCTGTGTCCTGGCCTCCAGTGCAGCCTAGCTGGATAGGTTCTGAATGGGACTGGAAATGATTTTGCTAAAGGCAGTGCAACTTCATTCCTTTTACACCTAAACTCTCAGTTGTCTACTCATTTAAAAAAACGATTTGTTTTGGGAGGTGAGCTAATTTACACTGGTCGTCTAAGATAAAAGCAAAACACACCATAAATGAGTCACACTCCTCTTATCATTGGTGGGCAGAGTACATAGTCACAAACATCCCAAGCTATTCAAGGTTGATCAACAACTCAGACATTGGAAAAAAATAAATGCAACTCTCTACAGTGGCTTTTTTATTAGACATTGTTGGTTGAAAGAAATCGGTGTGTTTTTCTTTATATTAAGATCGCGTGAGCTCAAGAGCACTCCATAAATGTATCCCACCACATTATTATGGAAAACAGCAAATTTCCTTTTAAAATAAGGAAGGAGAGACCTGGCAGATGGCTCCTTTCTACCAAGCCAGGAAGCGGGGGCTGCTGAAGCTGGCTCATCATCTTGGTGCAGGAAGTATCGAGACAGGTTATCAAAGCAACCATCCCTAATATTTCTTCCATTTCAGAGCAGTGTCAAGACAGGAGGAGGGAGATTGGGGCAACAAGTGGTCCCAGCCACTGGACTAGTGCAGGACATCTCATGACAGGAAAAAGAAGTTGTCAAAGTAACTGAGCCTGGCTGGTACCTCTTGATACCTGGAAAAACTGGTGAAACAACCTTTCCTTGCAGCCACATCCTCTTAGGCCAGGAAGTGTTGAGGCAGCAAGAGGCAGGTTGCCAAAGCAGCAAAGCTTGCTGAACTTCTGACACAAGATGTGTTAAGGGAGAGAAGGTGTGTGCCATATGTACACCCTCAATCTGAAGAATGAGAGCTCCTAATTAGAGAAGCATGGCAGACAGGTAGGGCAATACACTAACAAAGCCACCAATGGCAGCTACTTCCTTCTGAAGAACCTGAATAACAAAGGAAAGAGGAAAAATAATTTGCAAGACACCAGGATGAAAAGAAACAGAAAACAAATATAATCCAAAAATGTGCAAATCAACTGCCCAATCCAAGATTAAAAAAAACTAAAAAAGGTAGAAAATAAAAATGGCCACAGTCACATCAATCAATTATAACTATTACCTTTAGAAATATGCAGTTTATTCCATGGTTATGCAGATTTACATGAAGTTTACAGAATTAAAAAAAAGATGATACTTTAAAATGGAATCCTTTAAGCTAGTTGTGTTGAAATAACATTTTAAATCTATTGTATTATATGGCCTAAACTTAGGTATGAACTGTAAATTTGCACAGCTGCAAAACAGAAATCCAGTACAGAGCAACAAAGAATTGAATATATCGGTGCAACCTCAAAACAGTCAATAGAGCAACATAAGTACAACCAAAGCAGAACTCGGCCCACAGAAATGCATAAGTAACTCTAGCCTGGTTAATGTGTATTTGTGCTGTTTTAAAAATAGATTTTGGCATAAAAGTCTTAAAAGCACAAAATAGTACCGCTCAATTAAAAACCTCTTCTGCCAGAGAAATTTCGATGCATAAAATACAGGAAAAGCCCACCATCTTTAGACTCTGATTATCCAGTCCAAATAGAGAGTGAAAGTCTGATGAGCCCTAGTCCCTAAAGCAAGTAAGATGTTGACCAACACAACAAGAGACGTTGCAATAGGGGAATGGCTGTAGCATAAATACTATTTACTGTAAAAGAGATCTAGGAATGAAGTGTCACGAGAGGCCTACGAAACAAGAGATCTGAAATTCTCCACCAGGCCAACGCTACCTACACCCCCTAGAGATATCTCCAGTGTCCACCCACCCCCAGTCATGTAAAGACCCCAGACACCCAAGCAGGAGCACCCCACAATGTACCCCAAGCCAATACAAGGTGCAAAGCCAGGCTATAGCCACTAGCACCTCCTCCCTCCCCCTACTGTCCCCAGTCACTAACCCCTCCCAGAGAGAGTGTCTCAACCCCCTTTCCAGTGCAGGAAACCTGACCCATGCCCCACTCACCCCCCATTCCCCCAGCAAGGTCAGCTCTTCCCCCTCCCCCACCTACTCACCTCAGCTCTTCCCCCTCCCCACCTCTTCCTTCCTCCCTCCCCCACTCCCCCCCAGCAAGGTCAGCTCTTCCCCCTCCCCCACAAGTCACACCCTCCCTCCTCCCCCTCCCCCATTCGCACCCCCCCCCCAGCAAGGTCAACTCTCCCTCCCCAGCTCCTCCCTTTCGCCCCGCGCAGGGGGGCTGGGAGCGGCCCACACCTGCCATCCTTGGCCGCCTGGGCCGGGGTGTCCTCCGTGATGACCTGGGGTCGCGCGGCGCGGCGCTGCCGCAGCCCCTCAGCCTCATTCATGCCGGCCAGCGCCCGGGCCCGCTCAGCCCCGCCCCCCAGCGGCGCGCGCTCCGCTCGACCCCGCCCCCCAGTCGCAGGCCCCGCCCCTTCCTTGTGTGTTATGTTCAGCCAACAGGCGGCCACAAAGCCCCGCCCCCTTCTCTCGCAGACCCCGCCCTTTCACACCCCAGCCCGCCTCCTCAATCGCCACGCCCACCGTCCTGGGCGCGGGAGCGGGAGCGGCCATGCCGCCGCCCGCGCTGGGAGATGACGTACCCGGACGTTAGCCAATAGCCGCCGGCGCTGTTGGCGGGAGATGGCGCGCGCCGCTCTTTGAAGCAGTCTCTCGGGAGCGACGGTTGCGCGGGTTGGGGAAGTGGTTCTAACCGTCCTTTCCCTCCCGCCTCTCCCCACAGCCTCGGTCAGGACTGCCCCGGGCCCCGCGGTCACCAGCCCCGGTTAATCCCCCGCCGGCCCAACGGCTGGAGGCGAGGCGGGGCGAGGCCGGGCCGGGCCGCGTTTCACGCCGCCTGCCCGCCCGTTACTCCACGGCGAGCCGCTTCGCGCTGAGGTGACGGGGCCGCTCTGAGGGGGTTCCGGGGGTTGCTCTGCGGGTCTCACAGCGCCTGCCCCAGCCCGGAGCGCCCCCGCCAAGCACCCCTCGTGGTGGGTCCGCCAGCTCCCAGAGCGTCTCGGGGCCGCAGCCCCACGCAACGCCGACACAACAGGGAGTTTGGTCTGAGGAAAATGGGAGGCGCGAGGGCGAAGCCGGACTCCCGTGATCCCCACGCGCGGCGCCCCACCGGGGTCTCGGGGCGCTTGCCCAGGCTTATCAGAGGAAACCGCGGGGGAGCTGACCGCACTCTGGCTTAATTGCTATTTACATCATTACCCCCAGTCGTCACTGAGCCAGAGCGAATGACTGTCCAGTGACGGGGGCACCCCCCCGGGGGGAGGCACAGCTAGGGTCTCACCCAGGGGCCGGCAAACTTTTTGGCCCCAGAGCCACATTTAGGTTCAACAGCCTAGCCCTGCCCCCCTCTCACACCCACCCACTTTCTACCCCCCGACTGACCCCCTCAGAACCCCCAACCCATTCAAATCCCTCCCCCCTGCTCTTTGTCCCTTGATTGCCCCCCCAACAGCCTAGCCCTGCCCCCCTCTGACACCCACCCACTTTCCACCCCCTGACTGACCCCCTCAGACTCCCCAACCCATTCAAATCCCTCCCCCCTGCTCTTTGTCCCTTGATTGCCCCCCCACACACACACACTTACTGCCCTCCCAGGACCCCAGCCCTTACCTAGCCCCCCCTTCTTCCCTCACTGCCCCCTCCCGAGATCCCACCTCACCCCCACTTACTGTGTTCAGCCGGCCGCTCCAGCCTGAGTGCAGGGCTCCACGGCTCGCTGCCTGCTGGGAGTGAGTGGTTGAGTGGCCCGCCGCACTGTGCCTGCCCAAGCTAGGGAGCAAGAGGGCTTGTGGCTTGGCATGCTTCACCCAGCTGGGGAGCGAGAGGCCCGCTGTGCTCTGCTGGGCTGGGGAGCATGGGGCCTCGTGGCCGCAGCCTGCCGCACTCCACCCAGGCCAGGGAGCGCAGGGCCCGCGGCGCCCAGCTCTCAGCCAAGAGCTAGGGGCCACGGACCGGATAAAAATGGCCGTCGGGCTGCATGTGGCCCTTGGCCACAGTTTGCCCACCTCTGGTCTAGGCTCCCTAATCTAATCACTTTGTCATTTAATCTCAGGGCACAACTTCAACATTCAACTTCAATCCTAAGGGAGACCTACATTGGAATATCCCACAGCTTGGTTGATAGAGCACTATCAAGGTAAGATTTGAACAGGGGTCTCCCTTCTCCGCTGCCAGCAGATAAAGGGGAATTAAATGGGTCTTCCACACTCCAGGTAAAAGATGTAAAGTGGGTGCTGTTCCTGCCTCCTCCAGGTGGATTTTGGGTGGGACTTGAGCTAGTAGGTGTGCTCAGAGGCTCAAGCTTTAGGCTGCCTAAGTTGCATGCAACTTCCCTTGGTTTGTGAATCACTCTGGGGCTTAAGGAGGCAGTAGTGTGAACCCCCAGAAACTTTTACAGCAGAAAGTTAGGTGCTCAGTGAGATTTAGGTCCCTTCAGGCGCAGACACCAGCCAAGCAGGAGTTTTGTGGCTTGCAGTGGTGTGTAAAACTGGGATTTAGGCACCTATGTTGCTTCGATCACACTCAATAAATTTCAGGACAACTAAGTCAGACACCTTTACAGTCAATGAGAACTTTGCTATTGACTTCACTGAGCAGCAGCTCAAACTATTACTGAGAGAAACCTGGTTAATGGAGAACTTTTATACACACATTCTGGTCAGGTGTCAACAGAACCGTGCAGATGAATCTCCAAAAGCTGCCTAGCACACCAAAATTGTATTCAAGATCTTCACTGTATTGTGAAACTTTTTTTATCCACTAGATGGCACTAAAGTTATACTGATAGGTTAAAACAGGGGTCTCCAACTATGGCCCACAGGCCCCCAAGCAGCAGGGGAGAAGCGAGCAGGCACACTGCTGCAGCTGAGCAGGCACAGGAAGAAGCTGCCACTGCCTCCCCCGCGAGCTGCTGCTGGCGGCCCCATGTGTTGAGGGATGAGTGCCCCCCCCAAAAAGGGGAGCCAACTTGGGGGAGAGTCGTTGCTTTAGCTGAGCAGGCATGGGAAGAAATGAGCAAGCTGGAGGAGCAACGGGGGTGGTGGCACAGAGATGGAAATTAACAATTTCACAATGGTTAAATTTTAACTACACTAATAGAACCAAATAGTCCCAACCAACAATGGGAACCTGGAGCTTCTCTTCCCAAAGTACAGCCAAACTCTCAATCCCTTGTCACTTTCTTCAGCAGAGCAGGCACGCCTAGCAGGCACAGGGAGGAGAGCAGGCACGCTGCTGCAGCAGAGCAGGCACGCTGCTGCAGCAGAGCAGGCACGCTGCTGCAGCAGAGCAGGCACGCTGCTGCAGCAGCCACCGAGGAGGAGCAGGTACGGGGCAGAGCAGACACGACCCAAAAAGGGAGCCAACTAGCCATTGCGCTATTTCTGAATTTCCACTAGTGAAAAACGTATCTTTGTTGTTTAAATTCATTGCTATTGAGGCAGTTATGTCGGGAAAAGGACAGAAGAGAGAGGTTGAGTCTGAATGTTGCGCGTTTAAAGAACAATGGCGTGTGGACTGTTTCGTTATCGAATCGGGTAATAAAGCATTGTGTTTAATATGTAACAAAACTATCACAGTGCTAAAAGAATACAACGTTCGTAGACATTATGAAACCAAGCACCTGTTGAAATACTCTCAATTTATGGGAAAGCTACGATCAGATAAATTAGAATCCTTGAAACATGGCTTATCAAAACAGTTTATATTTAAGAAGAAAACAGAATGAATCTGCAAGAAGAGCCAGCTTCTGAGTGGCATACCTATCAGCAAAATGAGGAAAACCATTTACTGATGGCGAGCTAGTTAAAAAATGTATGATTCGAGCAGCCGAAGAAATCTGCCCAGAAAAAGTAGATTTATTTAAGACAATTACTCCTTTGGCAAACACAGTTGTTTGCAGAATCAAGGACATTGGCAATAATATAATTTTCCAGCTGAATGAAAAGGCTAAGAAATTTGAATGGTTTTCCCTCGCACTTGACAAGCCAACCGATGTTTCCGATACTTCACAGCTGCTGCTGTTTGTTCCTGGCATTGGCAGTAATTTTAAAGTTACAGAAGAACTACCTTCTGTGCATGGAACAACCACAGGTGAAGAGATTTTCAAAGTTGTTGAAAAGTCACTTTCTCAGTACAACCTGCAGTGGAAACAACTGAAATGTGTTACAACCAATGGAGATAGAAACCATGTGCGGTTCAAAAAAAGGTTTGGTTGGACAAATCTACAAAGCTTGTGAAAGTGCAGGCTGTCCCAAGCCTATGATTCGTCATTGCATTCTTAATCAGCAAGCATTGTGTGGGAAATATTTGGATTTGTCATATGTTATGGAACCCCTAGTTTCAACCATGAATTTCATTCGCTCACATGGACTTAACCATTTTCAGTTCCAAGCATTTCTGGTGGAAATAGAATCTGAACATCATGATTTGCCCTGTCATACTTCAATTCAATGGCTTAGCTGTGGAAAGATTTTGTCATGATTTTTTGAGCTTATAACTGACATTGAAATGTTCTTAAATAAAAAAAAATAACTTCTACCTTTACTCAAATAGTGAATGGCTTTGGAAATTAGCTTTTTTTTTGTAGACTTGACCAAGCACATGAATGACTTCAATCTCAGACTACAAGGGAGAAATGGGCTTATGTGACATGTGCACCCAGGTGAAAGCATTCAGACAAAAACTAGTTCTTTTGGAGTCCCAACTGATGGACTGCTTTGCTAATTTTACATGTTGTGAAAAGTTCAGCCAAGAAACTGAATCCCGATTCCCAATTAGGTTTGCACAAGTAATCATTTCTGATCTGAAACTACAGTTCCAGGAGCGTTTCTCTGACCTTGATGTGAATCCAGGAGAAATACAGATCTTCCAAAACCCATTTGATTGCGATCCCAAAAAACTGCCACCTGAACTTCAAATGGAAGTGATTGACCTGCAATCCAATGACGTATTGAAGGACAGATATAAGGAAGGAAATCTGGTAGAGTTCTATAAATGCCTGCCAAGTGAAGTTTTTTACATGAGCAAATTGATCATCCGTGGATTAATGTCAGTGTTTGGCACTACTTATTTGTGTAAAAAAACATTTTTGATGATGAAATAGGTAAAATCCAACTACAGATCGACCTTATCTGATGAACATTTACAATCAATTTTGATGGTAGGGAACACTAACTTTGAACCACAGCTAAATGCAATTTTGTCAGAAAAACAGCAGGACCATACTTCTCACTAATCCTAAAATAATATTTCTTTATTTTTGAATGTGTATTTGTATGATACAAATTTGTGAGTTTTTAGAAATAAAAAATGTGAAATGATTACTAATGTATTGACAAATATTTTGTGATTTCACAGTACCTGCATTGATTATACAGCTACTTTTATACCTGATGTCAGAATTTAATGCAACACTGACACACAGTACTGTTGGGTTTAACGATTTTGCATATATTTAATTTTTTCACAGTAACTTTGGCCCACTTCAAAAATCTAATATGGCCCTCATCTCAAAGTCTGGAGAGCCCTGGGTTAAAATAACCCGGTCAAGCCGTTGGGTGGTTTCTTGGCTACAAAGGAATACTCAATATAAAGTATCACAGTCTATACAGCAGGGCTGAAATTCTGGCTGTTTAAGCCAATGACAAAAGTCCCATTTACTTCAAGGAGGGGGCAGAATTTCACCCCAGGTGAATTAAATGAATAAGACCTGGGCAAGAGGCTCCCTCAAATGTTTGTAAATTTCTGCTCCAAAAATCTGTATTGGACGTTGGTGGTACCCTCATTTGTAAATAAACTGCTTGTGGTCCTTGGCAAGTAAATGAAATTTCACTCAGGGCCTTTGGTACATAATGCTTGCCGCAAAAGGGTGGATTTATGAGCACCGGGTCTACTGATGACCTCCTGTGTCTGTAGTTTCCTATTAGAAGAGCCAACTTGTTGCAGAGGTGAGATCTGGGTTAAAGACCTTTTCCCACATGTTTCAGCAAAAAGATGCAAACAGTGCTTGCCAAAAGCCTTGCATAGCAGTTTGCACTGCAAAACTCAGGGGTGTAGGCAATGCCCTTTCACCTAATGTAGACAAAGCCTCAATGTAGCTTGTTAGTGTCCCAACACACACTGAATGCTCAAAAAAACAGACTGGCAATATAGCACAACACCAGCTCCTTTTCTACTCTGTAACTATCTAGTTCCTGGGGCCTAATTTCCCACTGCCTAGCACAGGGGTTCTCAAACGGGGATCTGGGGGGGGGGGGGGGGGGAGAGTGAGCTGTCAGCCTCCACCCCAGATCCTGCTACACCTCCAGCATTTATACATGTTAAATATAAAAAAGTGCTTTTCATTTATAAAGGGGGTGGGGAGTGTTACGCTCAGAGGCTTGCTGTGTGAAAGGGGTCACCAGTACAAAAGTTTGAGAACCAGTGTCGTAGCATCATGAGTTAATTTGTACCAGTGCAAGTGCATGGGAAAAGCCACCCTGAGGTGGTAGCATTTTACAACCATGCTATGCTTGCTTTGCACAGATGTAAATGATGACCCGAAGTGCAACGCAGCAGGAAGGAAGGTGTCTTGCGTCCTTTTTCTTCTCTCTTTCCACCGCATTTTGTTTCCTTCCATTCTTCCCTGGTTCCTCTTGGCTACTTTGTTCACAAGCTGCCTTTGTTTCCTCATTACTCATTTTTCATGTATTGATTTCCTCTTGCACCTTCTTATGCCATTGCAAGCACTGAGCTACAGAAGATTAAGAATGGAAAGCCCCTTTGCTCCCCCTGCCATGTGACAGCAAGGTCCTGCTTTTCAGCAAACGTTCGTAGTAAGGTTGCTCTAAGGGTGTGGATTTCTAGTATTTCATTCCCCTACGGAGGGAAGATTGGAGCTGTTGACACTGAAGCTGGATGTGTAATTTACAGCTCAGACACACAACCATGTGAGCTCTGATTGAGCTAGCATGCTAAAAAGTACCCATGGTGATGTGAGGAGCTAACTGCTGCAAATACCTTCCTGTATGAGCAGGGAAGGTAGCCCAGCCAGCTGCTTGTGCTGCTACAGCTACACTTGATTTTTAGTGTGCTAGCTCCATCAGCACCAATGCAGGTATGTCTGCCTGAGCTGGCAATTACACCGCCAGCTCCCGTGTAAACTGATCCTTAGTTTCCTGCTTTCTTTCAGCTCTCTCAATTCCCTGAGAAGCCCTCAGTCTGTCCAAGAGGTTTTATGACTGTAAAGTGTTAAAACTTCATTGGCTCTTCTCCCTCCTTGGTGGTGATTCTATAAAAAAAAAAAAAATGCAGGGTGTGGTGGTAGCCAAGGCATTGTTAATCACCCTGAAGCAAAGTTTAACTTTTAGATGTTTAGCACAGGGAAAGCAAGCACCAGAAAGGTGAAAGGTGCACATTAACCAAGTTTTAGCATGTACGGAGAGAGACTCTATTCCCTTACTTCTGAACCCTGTCATTTTGATAATGCTCAATGAGAAGGGACTTTGCTCAGGAGAATGCAAATGGGATGTGGAGCCTTTCACCATTTTTGGTTTGAATTCAGTCAGCAGTGGGTATTGACTGAGTTATGGGATTTCAGCCTAGTTCCTAGTAAACATCTGTCCACATAAACACCACAGCAGGTGGCAGATCCTTTCTTTCTTGTATTAATCTGGTTCCCATTACATCTCACACTCATTAATATATTTATCCTCACAGCACCTCTGTGAGGTAGGAAAGTACTATAAGCTTCATCTTATAGATGGGAACTGAGGCACAGAGAGACCAAGTGCCTGAGTCCCAGCCTGAGTGGTAGTTACTTGGAAACTAATCTATACAAATCATTTATTAATAGCTCCAAAAGTCACCTATTATATATTCCTGATTAGTGCTTCTCAAAAGTGGTACTAGAGTACAGGCTGCTTAACAATTCCTTTTGCCTTGTGTTTAAACTGTATGGTGATACCAAGGCTGTGCTCAGGATTGTGACTAACATCCTCACTCAAGACAGGATGGGCAAGAAAAATAACTAACACTTGGAACCTGAAACGTTAAGTTACATCTCAGGGTTACAGTTAAATAAGAATCAGAGGTGTAGCCGTGTTAGTCTGGATTTGCAGAAGTGACAAAGAGTTCTGTGGCACCTTAAAGACTAACGAAAGTATTAAAGCATAAGCTTTCATGGGCTAATACCCACTTCGGTGGATGCATGCAGTCTGAATGCATGCAGTTAAATAACAGAAATTCAGTGCTGAAACCAGGATGTAACTTGCTACTGCAGCTGTAATTACTATAATAACCCAGAAAAGCAAGGGAGGTGTGAGCGGAAGAGACAGCCACTTGCCCCTTATACTGAGAAATTGTGCCAGGAAAGGAGGGGAAATACATTAACTCTTGAGCATCTGGCATTTTCAAGGTGATGCTTGTCAGAATGGATGTAGGAGCATTCATGAGCTGCAAATGTGTTTGGATGCTTGTCCCAGTGAGGTTACTGGGAGAGCAGTTAAACATGCACTGACTACATACTCATCTGTATGAGCTGCAAGATGTTATTCATTTGGTAATTTAAGGGTTCAATAAAATCTTCGCTGGACCTTAGGAAACAAGAAAAGCCCTCTGCAGAGCTGTGCTATCCATACTCTTGACATTTGCAAATAGTACTCAGCACCTAGCAAAATACTCTCACTTCCATCTGCTAAAGCATGACTGCTGGATAGATGCAAATTCTCTTGAGATTGAACATTCCCTCACATACACCAAAGTCAGTTTTCTTCTTTGCAACTTGTGATACCATCTGGGCTCCCAGTGATGCAGCTGCATGGCTGAGCTGCCCGAAGAAATTAACAATGAAAACTGCCTAGAAATTTCACTGAGGAAACACATGGAAAAACAAAATCTCAGAAATAGGATTCAAACTCGATTGCTCTCTGTAATGTGTTGTACCTGCCCAGAGGGGCCACTATCAAAATAATTGTTTGTTTCTTCATTAAGAAGAGAAACAGTGCAACCCAGAACTCCTCCTCCCCCCCCCCCCTTCTGTAGCTCTGTTTTGTGGTGGGAGTTTCGCAGGGCAACTGCAGTGATCCTTAATGAGCTATTGTTCAGTGAGAAGTAAACCTGAACAATTTTGGCACTGTGTTTGAAGCAGAGTGAGATTCAATTCATCTTGATCTAGGAAATTCCTTTGATTTTGAAAAGAAAACCAGGTGTAAACAAATCACAATCATCAGTAAAGGCAGATTTGATTAGACAGAGCTGAATCAACCCATACCTCAAAAACTGCTTTAAGTGATAGGTGGTGTATGTCAAGGCTAAGGTGCATAAGCTTTGCCCGGCCCTGAAAAGAAGACACGCTATATATAGGGACAGGGATTTCTTTTAATGAAAATCTGAGTACATATATTATTCCAGAGTCTAGTTTTAAGGCACTTGTGCCCAAATCTTCACAGGTATATAGGCTCTGGTGCCTAAATCCCTGGAAGGATCTGGAGCCTGGTTAAAAAACAATTTTTTACTTAAACCATATGACTACAAGAAAACAATAAAATAGAAGTTCAAAGTGCTTTGTTAATTTGTTCCATATTTATATCCCACATCTACAAAACAATGACCTTAAATAAAATTAAGAGAATCATGGCCTATATCCACAGTATTTAACAAACATGCATATCCACAGGGGCAGGCAGTATGGCTAAAAGTCATAGGTGGGGACAAGTGGAGTAATGAAACGGTGTGTGGGTTACATACACAAATCTACAGAAAGCATTTGGTTCACTATGAAGCTGTGGCAATAGAAAAAGAATTTGTAGTCAATGCAAAATCTTATTTCCCTTTTTAAAATTTTCTAGTAGCCCTTCAGTTAAAGAGTGTAAAGGTAATTCAGAATGCTACATCAGCTGCAGCAAAAGTAAATGTGATCTAGAAAATACAATTTTATCAGCTAATGTTCGCCAATAAGATGTTTGGAAGATTCCATTATCTTTGCTTTTGTTCTTCGTTAATGAAGCCAACGTCAGTAAATCTGTTCCGTTCCCCCTTTCAAATGTTTTGCATATCTCCAGCTCCTACATGACCAGCTTGGGTGAGGAGCAGTTTCAAGAGGAGGAAGGCCTTTGGCTATTTGGAAGTTTCATACCTTCCAACATTCCAAGGAAAGAAAAAAGTGCATTTTAAGGCCAATACTGCAAGCTGAGCCACATGGACAGGTTCCTATGAACCCTAATGATTTCAGTGGGGCTTGTGAATGTGACTGCCTGCCAGCACAGAACAGCTTTCAGAGCGGAGCCTCAAGAGTGTTCAGGGAGTGACTCTCTCCTTAGGAGGACTATGGTCCCTAATCCTTTAAGATGATTGCCTGCAAGCTAAAATGCACATTTTTACTTAGGCACCAAGATAGTGGTGAAGTGTTGGCGACTTATGCTCCACTAGGACTGAGGAGGACTAACTAACATAGTATTAAGTGCAAAACTTAATTCACCCTTACTTTAGGGCTGCAGACAGTGCCTCCATAATCGAATAGGAGATCGAAAAAAATATTGGTACTTTACCTATTAGTTGGAAAGTTTCATCTTGGCAAAGTCATCTATGAGCCTATTTCACTTCTTGCAAGATGCAAAATTAGCAGTCCTGAGCCCTGCCAAACTGAGGTTACCTCAAAGCAGCAATACCTAGTTAAGGACACATCTTCAACAGCCTAACTTATGGAAATCATTGCAAGGAAGAAGAGGCATTGAGGATTCACAGTTAGTTGCAATACTCACTTGGCACAAAGTGTTCTGATCTTGCTTAATGGGTTACTTTTCTAAATGATTTTAGTAAAGTTGTTTACATGACTTTAGAAATTCACAAGATTTCTGGCTCCTTATGGTTGAAATACAATAATATGTACATACTTTGTATGCCACCAGTACCTAAGGGTTATTGCTATGAATTTGGCCCCTTCTGGACTGAACAGTTATTTTTATGTTAAGACACACACTCTGAATGAACAGAAGATATGGCTTTGCCCCACTCACCCACCGGAGCAGATGATGAATGAAGAGACTGTGGCCCCAAACCAGCAAACCCTTATGACACACTTAACTTTACTCATCTGTGTCATCTCAGAGGGACTGCTCAGGTGAGCAAAGAAGCGTGTGTGAAAGTGTTTACAGTATCAAGGCTTATGTTGGAAACTTGAGGTTACTCCAGTACAAAAAGTCCATTATTCCCACAACATAGTAAATAGTTTCCTTGCTTTTATGTGAATTGTTCAGTCCTCATAAAAGGTTGTTGTTTTTCTTCCCCAACATCAATCTTCATTACTATGGAGGCAATTTTACAAGTGTTTGAACAAGCGAGTCTGTTAACTCTGGAAAAAGCATTTCTGAATGTTTTCTGTTTGAAGAGCAATTTTTTAATGGTGGTGGAAGAAACGCAGGATGGGCATCTCCAAGTTTTAATAGCGTTCTATCTGAAAGGGAGAGAGCTTCTGGATCTATGGTCCTGGGACACCACAAGACACCCACACACCACACCATGGCTCAAGGGCATACAAGGTCCTCACTGGGCTTTTTTGCACAGGAATGGGCAATGCACTGGAGCGATATAGAGGAAGCTCTGAGGATTGTCCATGGAAGAGGGGGATCCTGGTCATTGTATTTCTGCCTAGGGGCTATATACTGCAGCTCCTAGTGACAATAAAAATGACAGATTAACATGCATATGTACAAAGGTCACTCCTCTGTAAAGTATGCAACACAGGCAAAATGTGATCAGAATCCTTTATGGCTCAAGAGCTCATAGGTGCCCTCGCTGTAGGCTATTGCTCTAATATAGACAGATAAAATATGTAAGGTTGCCTTCAACTCAGGTTCTGATTAGTTACTCTGATCCTGGGCCAAATCCTGCAGCTCCCCGAAGCCTAGAAAGTTTAGCCTGAGTTAGGTTTGCAAGTTTTGGCTCAATGACTCCAAATGGCGCCCAGTAGTGTAGAAATCACTGTGGCAATCGCTTAACTATTTGATGTAGCTACTGCTTGTGAAGCACTGACCCATGCCCATACAGAGGATGATCAGGCCCGATTACCAACACAGTATATTCTAACCTAATACCCAAAAGGGAGCAGGGAAATCTTTTTGTACCAATCAGTCCACTTCCAGGTTAGCACTCCTGAATGCCTGGTGCTAAGGTAACATACAAATTAAACAGTAATAATGTAAACTCTGAAGCCTTAAACCATTACAGAAGACAATGAATATTTTTCTACAACTATTTTCCGTTCCTCTTATTTTTCCCTATCCTATCCTAATTCTTTTCCTTCAGTAGTTTAAAAGTGATTTTCCTTCCCCTTGTTCCCAGTAGAACATGCGACAAAGCTCTAATCACACATCTTGCAGAGAATTCTTTCAATGGCAATAGAATGGAAAGACAATTTATCATCACTGTTGCACTAGAAAGGGAGGGGTAATCCTAAAGCATGATTTTAATCTATTAAATTTATTAACTACTAACCAGGAAAATAATTAGAAACAAGTTTTCATGCTACACAGAGCTCTGTCTGTTTAACTCTGTCTCTTCCACCAGCAGACATTGGTCCAATACAAGATATGACCTCTTTCATATCCCAGGACCAACACAGCTACAACAACACAGCATACAAGGAAAACTGTCTATTCAGGAAGCCCATGCACAGAGTCTGCATCCCCTGCCAGTAAAATTCAGCAGGGGCTGACCCTGTGTCCACATGTGAAGGGGATATTTGGAAGTGGGAAACCCATTCCCTGCCTGCAAAAAAAAGGAAAAAAGGTGGGGTGCTTAGCAAGTCATGTCTGCTACTTCAGCACCAAGATGGCAACAAGAGAATTACACCTTTCACATCGCCCGTCACTGCCATTCCTGAGCCTCCGTGAGGCAGGGAAGCACAACTGTCCCCATTTTGCAAATAGGGCTCTGGTGCACAGAGATGACGTGCCTCACCCAAGGTCTCACGAATTCATTACACAGTAACAACTCCCAGATGTCGCTGCTTTTTCTGTTCTTCAAATGTGAGAGAGCCTCAGTGCTGACCAGCTGTCGTGGGGCTATTAACCCCACGCCACTCTGAAGGTGGCTTGCAAGGAGCCACTTCACCTGGTAAGCTGGACCTGGGAGGAGACCTGGGCTCGACCGACAAGCACTCATTGAATATGGAGTCCGTCTGGCAGGAGTACGCGGGGGGGCTTTTACAAAGCCAGGAAACAAGAGTATAAGGTGCAGCACGGTGAGGGTCTGCAGTCACCCTCCAAGAGCAGAGCAATAGTGAGGAGAAGACCCAGGGGTGGAGCAGAAACCCTGAAGAAAGGGCTTACCCAGAGGATGAAGAAGAGCGCCTGTGGAAGAGAGTAGGAAACAGCAGCAGGTGATGGGACTGTGCAGACCTTGGCTGCTGCTGATAGGTTCCTGGCTGGAACCTGAAGTAGCACCCAGGTTCTACCAGCCACTGGGAAGGTGACACAGCCTGGAATGGGAAGACTGCCTGGAGTGGCACCCAGACAGCTGGTACAGTGAGACTTTGTTACCCCACACGGAGAAAACATTAGTGACCTGGCCAGGGCACCAAGCCACAAAGAGGAAGCACTGCTGCAACTAGAGAGCAAGAGGGAATGCAACGCAAGCGAAGGAAGGAAGGGATGGGAAGTCAGACCAGGCAGAGCTACTCCAGAGAGGCAGCCACAAGGAGACACCCCAGCTGTGAGTGAGCCCTGGTACTAGCCTGTCCCCTAAGAGTTTCAAATTATCCCCAGGTAGGTGGGCAGGCTGGATCACCTCGTGGCTAAGACTCAGAGGACTGGATTTCAGATCCTGCCTCCACCACAGACCCCTTGTGTGATCTTGTTTCTATTCTTTCCTTTTCCCCAGTAGCAAGGTGCTGGACTGAGGGCCTGAGGGGCATTGGAGGAAAGAGAGAGGTTGCTGTAAGTCACAGCTGTATGCTCCATCCCTATCCAGCTGGGACATGAGGCAACACGGGCTTAAAGGAGACTAATCAGCTCCAACTCAGATGGGGGCTGAGATCCACATTACCTAAAGGAGAGGAGGTGCTGCTCTTCAGAGGTATTTAGGTGCTTCAATGCCATTGATTTCTATGGGAGTTAGGGACCTAAAGACCCTTGAGGATCTGGGTCTAGGTTCATTAAGTTGGGGGAAGAAACGGGAAAGGCTGGGATCCTTTGGACCCCAGATTGACTGTTTTGAGCCAAGTGTGGTGAGAACTAAAACCATGATTAGGCACCAAACCAGCAAAAGTATATGGCTACTTGAATGTGATCCATTTCAGAACAGTGCATATGTAATATACACTGCCGTATACAGCATTGCTAAAAAGACACCTTTGTTGCAGCTACCTGAACTGGGAGAGCCAAGTTAGATTTAAGTTGTGGTTTCCCCATCATTGGATGGGTTTAAAAACAGGTTGGACAAACCCCTATCAGGGATGGTCTAGCTTGGTCCTGGCTCAGGTAAAGGGGCTGGACTTGATGACTCCTCAAGGTCCCTTCCAGCCCATTTCTATGATTCTAAGTGGAATAAAAATTGAAGAGATGTGTTCACTGATTATTCTCCAAAATGACAAACGTATTATAAAATCTCTCCCCATGAGTGTCTGGGAGCACAGGGGGCGAAGTATTGCTTCAAGCATTAAAAACATCACCTACGTCAACAGTCAAACATTTGACTAGCTGTTTATTTTTAATGCAGCTAGTGGAAACCTAAAAAGGCTGCTATACACCTAAAAATAGTGTGAAAACACTTAGTTTTGGCAAATTCATTCAGGCACTTGTTAAGAAGGTTCTTAATGTATGATGCTTCACAGGGTGTATTCCATGGTTTCCAAGGAAAGAGAAGCCAGCTGAATACCATGGTCTATGATGAATTCTAGAGCATGTTGTGAGAGGAAACATCATTTTGTTCTCTTAGAAGTGAGCAGAATTTGATGATAGTCCATGAAACAGCAAAGTTATCTGGATGGTTGTTTATGTTTCTCTGAATTTCTTTTGGAAGGAGACTCAGGATCTTCCTATGAAGATGCAGAACGCTCAGTTTTGTATTTCTGGTAGGCATCTAGTATTTCTGCAACGATGCTTGGATCATCCAGCGTGGTGAGATCTCCCAAATTACTGGATTCATCAGTGACTATTTTCTTCAGCACCCTTCTCATAATCTTCCCAGACCGTGTTTTAGGAAGGCGCTTCACCACCTGAAGAGAAGAACAAACACGCTTGCCTTAGAACTTCGATCTTGATGAGAATGTTTGAGTGAGCCCAGCCTTGAAAGGATCCATATCCCCAGTGAGACTCCTGGGAACTGCTCAAGAGCTAGGCATGGTGGTAACTGTCCAGGAAGTTTATTTTTTAATTACATTTTATCTGATTTTTCTCCTTTCTTTTTCAATTTTGGCCCAATGGGAGATGCTGGTTGTTCAGCACTTTTGAAAATCAGGCTGCTTATTCAGGTGCTAAACTACAGAGTCAGAAGCCTAACCATAGGCACCTGTGTCAAACTATAGACACACTCAGCACTCCCATAAATCTCAATGTGGCTTACAAGAGCTGGGAGGTATCATCATTCCTATTTTATAGATGAGGACAGTTAAGCTGCCTTCTCAGGGTCAGACAATACGTAAGTCAGTGGCAGAGCCAGAAATACATCTCAGGTCCTATCCAATGTAGTCCGCTACCTCCCGTGTACAGGGAAGGATTAACGTTATCTGGGAAGGCCATAGCGAAGGACCTGAAGGGTTACTATTTGTCTACACTGGCAATTGAATGACTAAACTTTTGTCTTTCAGAGGTGTTTAAAAAAAACCCTTAAAGACAAAAGGCGACAAGCACCAGTGTGAACAGCGCTTTGTCAGCAGTGTGCAAATGCTACTCGGTGGGGGTGGAAGTTTTTTGTTAGCAGGAGAGCCGACAAACAGCAGCTACACTGCATGACTTTTAGCGGCACAGCCATGTCACTAAAAGCTGTGTAGTGTGGACATAGCCTTTGTCTGGCTTCTGTAGGATAGCTCCTTTGCACAGACAGGCCACACAACCTGCCACACGACTGCTCTGTTTTTGGATATATATGCTGAAAACAGGCCAGTGGGTAAGAAAATTGAAGAGCATTAACTGCTCATCTGTAGGGAAAGGGAGCAGTACAGTCAGCCATGGACTTTACTCTGGGACTGTCTGGGATCCTGGGAACACCTGATGGCTCTGGGAGTACGTTTGAAATCCATGGGTGAAATGAGCATCAGTTGTGGTGCAAAGTATGCGTCACTTCATCTTTGGCTGTACTACAGCTTTGCTCTTGTACGTTCCAACCTTTCCCTTGAGTTTTGATTTTTTTAAAAAACATGGGGATATTCCATACACCTCTGTATTCCCATCCGTGCACCCCTCATTCTGATTAACTGCACTGTGGCTCTAGCAGACACAGAGGCATATGAATGCAGCAGGGATGCTGTATTAAGATGGAGGCAGAAAATATAGATTTGAAGCAACGCGGCTGCTTGTACACGCTTTGAACAGGAGGAATCAGATCCTGCCTGTGCCCAAGCTCTGCTCATGGTGGTTTGGAGGTGGAAGTAGAAAAGCTGGTTTGAAGCTCCCTCTGTGCTCCAAATTCCTAGGGTTGGTTCAGTCCTTGGCATAAGTAGAACAGCCTCAGGGCTATTCTAAATTGTACTCCGCGGAGGCTGCTTTGCAACCAAGGGTTCCCAGGTGCTCTAGCACTCCAGCCATGCCTTTGATATACTCCTGACACCAGAGCCCGGAGTGGCTTCTGGCTGCTATGTCAGCTGTGCACTGCGGAGGGATTCCTCATCTATCTGGTGAACCTGGCTTTAAGGCTGCTCTGCCAGGGAGGGACAAACCAGGGTGACCAGACAGCAAATGTGAAAAATCGGGACACGGGGGGGGGGGGGGTGGTAAATAGGAGCCCATATAAGAAAAAGACCCCAAAATCAGGACTGTCCCTATAAAGATCAGGACATCTGGTCACCCTAGTTACTGGGGGCAGGATCAGGCCTGTTAGGTGGGTTACAGATGAGATGTCTTGCAATGGTAGCCCCGACACCTACCAGAACGTGATCAGGCACAGCATACTTTGCGATCTTGGAAGCAACTATAGCTCTGAGCTCTTCTTTAACACGTTCTGTATGAGCTGTGTCGTCTTTTAACACTATGAAAGCAAAGGCACCTAGAGGGGAAGTAAACAGAGGGCATGTACATATATGAAATCGTTGTTGTGAAAGGCATTCATTTCAGTGCGACTGCATGTTTCAAATGCCTGTACCAACTGTCTGGTTTAGGGTCCACCTTGCTCACTCTGAGGAGTACCTCACACTGCAGGTTCTTCCAAGAAACCCAGCAGCTTATTTACACAGTAAAGGTGAGTAAGGGCGGCAGAATCAGGTCCTTGATGAATAACGTGCCTTGTTCTGGAGTCCCTGGATCAGATTCTGATCACAGTTACAGTGCTAGTAAATCTGGAGTAACTCCACTGAAGGCACCAAGCATAAAAGAGATTAGAATCTGGCCAATGGAGCTCAGGGTTCTGGATTCTGATTCAAATTATTTTCTTGAGAACAAACCTTTATTTTCATTTATTAAAATGGAGTTAAACACTACAGCAAAATACTATCTCCTTATAATGATAAGGATTTAAGTCTTGTCTACACAAGGACATCCAGGAAAATTAATCCAAATTAACTAAAGATGTGAATTTGAACTGGATTAGTTAAACTGAATTAAACGCCTGTGTGAACACCCTCATTTGGAATAAAAGTGGCCTGAATCTGGTTTAGCTTAATTCAATTCCAAAGTGAATTAAGCAAAACCAAGTTAAAAAGTCACTTTAATTTTGAATAGCATCCACACAGCAATTTAAAATAATTTAATTAACCCACTTCAAATTCACACCTCTATTTGACTCAGATTAATTTTCATAAATGTTCCTGTGTCGACAAGCACTTAGATAATTTCTCCCTCCCCGCAAACTGGGAAATTAATGCACAGTGAAGTTTCTTCACTTAATCCTTAACTCATCTTGTGTCTCGCGTATGGGATGATCCCTGCACCCCAAAAGCATGAGTTATGGAAGTGTTGCTATTCTACTGGCCCAGATTTGCTTTCACTTACAGGGATGCAGCTCTCATTAACTTTAAGGAAGAGAATGACTTAGGTCTTGTCCATACTACAGATCTATATTGGTCCAACTATGTCACTCAAGGGTGTGAAGAATCCACCCCCTGAGCGACATAGTTATACCGACCTAATCATCAGTGTAGACAGCACTCTATCAACAGGTGAGCTCTCTCCAATTAGCTTAGAGCGGGGGTCGGGAACGTATGGCTTGCGAGCCAGGTGTGGCTCTTTTGAGAATTTCATCTGGCTCGCAGAAAAAACATAATATATTCTCACTTTTTAATCCAGGGGTGGGGAACCTCCGGCCCGTATACGGCCCGCCAAGTGATCCAGTCCGGCCCGCGGGCAGGTCTGGAAACCCTGCACCATACAGCGGGCCAGACCAACGTCGCGGTGGGAGTGTGCAGGTGCGGCGCTGTCCCAGAGTGTCCGCGTGGGCTGGGGGCGTGTCGCTCTTCTCCTTCCCTCGCTGGAGTCGGGTCCCAGCAGCGTGACCCAGCGAACAAGTAAGTGCGGGCGGCGGGAGACCGGCTGTGTGTGGGGGGGGAAGCGGTGTGCAAGGGGGTGTTGGGGGGAGGCTGGGCTGGGAGCGGGGGTAAGCAGTGTGCAAGGGGGTGTTGGGGGGAGGCTGGGCTGGGAGCGGGGGGAAGCGGTGTGCAAGGGGGCGTTGGGGGGAGGCTGGGCTGGGAGCGGGGGGAAGCGGTGTGCAAGGGGGCGTTGGGGGGAGGCTGGGCTGGGAGCGGCGGGAAGCGGTGTGGGGGAGAGACCGGGCTGGGTGGGTCAGTTGGGGGGGGGGGGAGGGAAGGAGGTTTGGGGGGGAGAGACCGGGCTGGGTGGGTCAGTTGGGGGGGCGGAGGGAAGGAGGTTTGGGGGGGGGGAGAGAGACTGGGCTGGGCGGGTCAGGCAGGCGGCAGGACCCTGGCTGGCAAGGGGCCAGTGGGGGAAACCCCAAAGCAGTGCAGGGCTAAGCACTCCACCTGCCACTGCTTTGGGATTTCCCCTGCTGGCCCCTTGCCAGCTGGGGTCTCAGCTCCCGTTGCCAGCCTGGGCTTCAGGGGGGGGGGGGGGGGGAGCGGCCCGCGGACGACTTTATAAGGGTCAAAATGGCCCTTGGTGGAAAAAAGGTTCCCCACCCCAATTTAATCCATCCATCGATTTTCCACTGCTCATGTCCTGTTCAGGGCTGCAGTTGGCTGCAGGAGCAATTGTCCATTATAATTGGATGATAATAGCCTACGTTGGCCATTGCTGGATAAAAAGGTAAACGCCCCCTTTTGAATCATTCTGCTCAGTCATTAGCTCAAAGCTAACCCTTCGGCGAAGAAGATGGCGAAAAGAAAAAAAGATGAGGAGTATCGTACATTTCAGGACGAATGGACCGAAGAATTCGCCTTTGTGGAGAGAGCAGGTTCTGCGGTGTGTCTAATTTGCAATGACAAAATTGCATCGATGAAACGGTCGAATGTAAAGCGGCACTTCGACACACGCCATGCTACCTTTGCATCAAAATACCCTGCGGGAGACAGCAGAAAGAAAGCGTGCCAAGAGCTACTGAGCAGGGTGCAAGCTAGCCAGCAGCAACTCCGCCTGTGGACCCGGCAAGGTGACTATAATTCCGCTAGCTTTGCTGGATCTTTAGCAATAGTGAGGAACGGAAAACCATTCACAGATGGCGAGTATGCTAAAACTTTCATGCTGGATGTAGCCAATGAACTTTTTGATGATCTTCCAAACAAAGACAAGATAATCAAACGAATACAAGACATGCCTCTGTCGGCAAGAACTGTGCATGATCGTACCATCATGATGGCAAACCAAGTGGAGGAAATGCAAGTGAAGGACATATATGCAGCGCCGTTCTTTTCTCTGGCTTTGGATGAGTCAACAGACGTAAGCCATTTGTCGCAGTTCAGTGTGATTGCAAGATATGCTGCTGGTGACAAACTGTGCGAAGAAAGTCTTGCTGTTCTGCCAATAAAAGGGTCCACAAGAGGTGAGGATTTATTCAAGTCTTTCATGGAGTTTGCTCAAGACAAAAATCTACCTATGGATAAACTTCTCTCAGTGTGTACTGATGGTGCTCCGTGTATGGTGGGGAAAAACAAAGGATTTGTGGCACTTCTCCGTGAACATGAAAATAGACCCATCCTAAGTTTCCACTGCATTCTACACCAGGAGGCACTTTGTGCTCAGATGTGTGACGGGCAGCTTGGCGAAGTGATGTCGCTGGTCATTCGTGTGATCAACTTTATTGTTGCCCGAGCCTTAAATGATCGCCAGTTTAAAACACTGCTGGATGAAGTTGGAAGTAACTATCACGGTCTACTTTTGCACAGCAATGTGTGTTGGTTATCAAGAAGGAAGGTGCTTAGCCGTTTTGCGGCTTGCCTGAACGAAATCCGGACTTTCCTTGAGATGAAAGGCATCGAGCATCCTGAGCTAGGCGAAACTGAGTGGCTCCTCAAGTTTTACTATCTCGTGGATATGACTGAACATCTGAACCACCTCAACGTTGAAATGCAAGGTATTGGAAATACAGTGTTATCCCTTCAACAAGCCGTGTTTGCTTTTGAAAACAAGCTGGAGCTCTTTATCATGGATCTTGAAACAGGTCGTTTACTACATTTTGAAAAACTGAGACAATTTAAAGATGCATGCACAGCAAGTGAGCCCACTCAAAACTTTGATCTCCACCAGCTAGCTGGCTTCACATCCAGTCTCTTACAGTCGTTCAAAGCACGCTTTGGAGAATTTCGTGAGCACACTCGTCTTTTTAAGTTCATCACCCATCCAAACGAGTGTTCACTGAACACAGCCGACCTGAGTTACATTCCTGGTGTCTCCGTCAGAGATTTTGAAGCAGAAGTGGCTGACCTGAAGGCCTCAGACATGTGGGTGAATAAGTTCAAGTCACTGAATGAAAATTTGGAAAGAATCGCACGACAGAAAGCGGAGTTGGCGAGCAAGCACATGTGGACAGAAATGAAAAATCTTCAACCCGAAGACCAGCTGATTATCAAAACTTGGAATGCGCTTCCTGTCACATACCACACACTGCAGCGTGTGAGTATTGCTGTGTTGACCATGTTTGGATCTACGTATGCATGTGAGCAGTCATTCTCACATCTTAAAAACATCAAGTCCAACCTACGATCACGTTTAACGGATGAAAGCCTCAACGCTTGCATGAAGCTCAACCTCACCAAGTACCAACCAGACTACAAAGCCATCAGCAAATCCATGCAGCACCAGAAGTCGTATTAATGGTATTATAACAACATTATTTAAATTTTAAATAACTCTCTGAGTCAAAAAGGTTCCCTTCCCCTGATTTAAAAGAATAAATTCAGAGGCTTATTATACTCACATTTAGTTGAATTCAGTCTTAAAATATATTATATGGCTCTTACTGAAATAAATTTCCAAATATTTTGCTTTCATGGCTCTCTGAGTCAAAAAGGTTCCCGACCCCTGGCTTAGAGTGTCTTCATTAAGGTGCTATATTAGTACAGCTTTGGACTTAACCTCCATGAATTTATCCAGTTCTCTTTTAAACCCTGTTCTAGTCCTAGCCTTCACAGCCTCCTCAGGAAAGGAGTTCCACAGGTTGACTGTGTGCTGTGTGAAGAAGGGAGTGAGAGCAGAGAACAAAGTATCAGTGTTATGTGTTGAACTAACCAATCTCCCTTTCAAACTGCCTGCTACTCTGTAC
Source organism: Sternotherus odoratus (assembly GCA_032164245.1). NCBI lineage: Eukaryota > Metazoa > Chordata > Testudines > Kinosternidae > Sternotherus > Sternotherus odoratus. The sequence goes on from JAVMKO010000003.1 coordinate 169,097,568, forward strand.
TGGCGTGGCAGAAAGTTGAGGAAAAGGTTACAAAGGAAATTAACCATCCGTATATTTCCATTAAGGACACGATTTTACACACTTACCTTCTCCTTTGATCTCATGGGGGTAACCAATCACAGCTGTTTCGGGCACAGCCGGATGTTCATCCTTTAAAAAAAAAATGGAGCAAAATAGAACAGCCCCCTCTTTCAGCCACATTGGTAATGTCTACACTGTTATGAGACATCTGCGGCTGGCCCATGCCAGCCGACTGGCTCGAGGGGCTGAAACTAAGGGGTTGTTTAATTCTGGTGTGGACATCCAGGCTCGGGGGCCCCCCACATCACAGGACCCAACCCAAATGTCTACGCCACATTAAACAACTCCTTAGCCCGAGCCAGCTGGCACGTCAGCTGTGGGTTTTTAATTACAGTTTAAACGTACCCATAGTGTACAAGAGCCTACGCTAGCTCTTCTAGGAATTGTAACAAGTTGCTAACTGTGTGACATTCTTAAATACCTTCCCTACTCTTTTGAGCCTTCTGTAAGTGCACATTACCAAAGGCCAGCTTCTGCGTAAGAACAGCCAGCCTGGGTCAGACCAAAGGTCCATCTAGCCCGGTATCCTGTCTGCTGACAGTGGCCAATGCCAGGGGCCCCAGGGGGAATGAACAGAACAGAATCACCAAGTGATCCATCCCTTGTTGCCCATTCCCAGCCTCTGGCAAAACAGAGGCTAGGGACACCCTCCCTGCCCATCCTGGCTAACAGCCATTGATGGACCAACTCTCCATGAATTTATCTAGTTCTTTTTTTAACCTTATTACAGACTTGCCACTTCAATGCTGTGCTTAATGAAATTAACAGGAGTCATGTGTGCCTGTTGTAGAGCAGCATTTAAGCTATTGGTTCTGATTCAAAAGGGCCCTGTTTTTAAATAATGAATAGTATTTTCTGACATCCCTTTTGGCTAATAAGAATAAATCCAGGAAAAAATGGATTCTATCTATACTTGGGATTAGCCCCTATGCAGGGACTGGAGCAGCTGCACTCCTTCAAACCGCGAGTAGAGACAAAGCTGTGGCTTGAACTAACTGCTCTCCTTGCTTGAAATGAGCTTTTCTTGCCTACAGGTGGGTTTGCATTGCTGCTGCCCCAGTCACTGCTGATCCGCAAGCACAGTCACAGCCTTCAGCTTCATTCTCCATGGCTTTGGGGAGTCGTCTGCACCAAACCAAGTGCAAAGCATCCATCTTGTATCCACTTTTCACTGGTTTAAATCTGTGCAGAAGGTACAGGACAAGGCAGTGGAGAAGTGGGCCTCAGTCTTCCAACAGATGGAAGAGGCACTGCCAGACTGAATATAGATCTTTATTATATGGCTTCATACTGACTTATTCTGCCAAGGATTAATAGCTAACATTGACAATCTTTCTACACTGATAGAACAGATAATGTGTACAGGCTGATAGAGTATATATTCATCCTAAATCAAAAATGGGTTATGCTATTTTAAATTTCATTAAAATATGGAAGAAATCTTTGTTTTAGCTGGGCTTCCCTGAAAAGGAACCTGCATAAAAATATATAGTGGTAATCATATTAGGTCTTCTAAAAGCTACCATCAAAAGTTTGCACTAATTTCACTATGAGATGTATTTGTAGATAGGATATTACAATCATCCCTGCAATGTAAAGATGATTTTGGTTTATCAAATTTCACATCTGATTAATGTTTGCAAGTGAGGCACATAACATGCAAACACACACTCAGATCAAGCTGCGTATAGAACTGCTTTGAGAGATTGTCTGTTCAGCTCTGTGGCTACCATAACCTCTCCCCTAGATGTTGAGCCAGATCCTCAGTTGGTGTAAATTGCCTTTGCTCCATACTTCATATTGGAGAAGGTACAAAACCTGCTCAAGTATTCTAGATAGACCCGAGACACAAAACTGAGAACAAAATGTTAATTCCATTAAAGCCGGTGGGGGAAGCGAGAGGGGAGCTTTGAAGCACCCACCATCCAAAAGTAAAACAGCAACGGTATGAAGTCACTGCTGTATCTTGAAGAGATTAAATATATTTCAGATCTTATCAGTTCAAACAAAGAAATTGCATGTAGCCCTTCACTTTGATATCCTCCATAAAACTATCTTACCCCTAAATGAACTTCAGCCATACGCCCTTCCATGGTTTACATAACAAGATTGTTTTCTTCACCATAACAACTGCCATCTGTATTTAGTATCAAGGGTGTGTGTAGGTGAAACACATATGGGAAAGATTCAGGGGTAGCAACATTAACCCTTATGCATAAACCAAGGGGGCGCGATTCTCTGGTGACGTACACTGGCATAATAGCTCCTTTCAAGTACCTGGAGCACGTCTGATTGTTACCAACTGAGACTCTGGCCCCGTGCATGAAAAGCTTTCTGGGGTATTGAACATTACCATGGCATCTTCGATCTCCGCAGTGCCAAGCCTGTGACCGCTGATATTTATGACATCATCCATCCGCCCTGTTATTTGGTAATAGCCCTCCGAGGATCTATAGGCACCATCCCCTGTGAAATAATAACCTGTAGCAACAAAGAACACCAGCCCCTGTCATCAACAGCAGCTAGTATAATAATTCACAAGAATATTGGGGGTTGTTATTTGTATTACTACTTTTTACCTTGAGTCCCTTTCAATCACAGATCTCAAAACACTAGACAGGCACCAGTTAACTAAGCCACACACCACTCTGGAGGGCAAGGTTTTGTTACACCCACTTTACAGATGATAATAGCTACCCACTTCTAATTAGGATATTTGTATCCTGGATGAAGCATTGGACTGGAATGCAGGAGATCTGGGCCCTATACCCAGCCCTGCCACAGCCTCCCTGCGTGACCTGAGGCAAATCACTTATTCTCTCTGTGCGTCAGTTCCCTGGTGTGAAATGAGGATAACAACCCTTCCTTTCTCCCAGTCAGTGATCTGTCTGGTCTGCTTAGGCTGTGGACCTCAGCACTCTGGAAATACAAAGTATAATGATAATCAAGCCGGCTGACAAAATCCAATGACTCCTGCTGTCCCCCTCGCCAGCACCCTCCTCCCCGGGCCCCACAAGGCACTGACACCCTTAGCACTCTGCACACACGTGGCTTCCAGTCACTACTGCAGGGTTTCCCTTCACACACACTCCTACAGGGGATCACGATTTAAGAGACAGGAGTTAGCCCTTAAACATACATGGCTGTCCATGACTACAGGATATGAGGATTTAGCTCCAGGAGAGGCAGCATGGTCCAGTAGTTAGAGCACTTGAGCGGGACTCAGAACACCTGGGTGCTAATCCTGGCCAGCTGTGTGACCTTGGGCAAGTCTCTTCCCCTCCCTGTTCTGTCCCTCCTCCCACCCTTTTCTTGTCTATGTACACTGAGCGCTCTTCGGAGCAGGAGGCACTGAGCGCTCTTCGGAGCAGGAGGCACTGCTTCTTACCATGTGTATGAACAGCAGCTAGCACAATGGGGGCCTTGTCTGAGGCCTCTTTGCACCACAGAAACAGAACTATTTCCACTAGGCAGGACCGGCACAGCTGTGGCAGCGATCACTGACTGGTGTCACTAAAGTTAAACTGGTCCACTCACCTCCATTGCATAGCTAGCTTTAAGGATAACATTAATTAATATTCATACAAGCAAGGAGACTTCTCCACTGAGCTTCCTACTCTACAGCGAGAACCTGTATTCATGGCAACTGCATGCCCAGGTTTATACTTGGGACAAAATAGACAAAAGGAAAATCCCTCCACTCTGTTTTTTATTTATTCCATAAAAGAGAAATGACTCCAGGTGCCCTGGGATACAATGCACCAGCAGGCAGGTGTCTAGCTAAGTACAAAGCATTGCTTACTGTACATCGCAACAATTCATGGGAAAGGAAAACACTTCTATTGGACTCTTGTTATATAAAGGAACGTTATCGATTTTCTGAATCACGTATGTTTGAATTTATGCAAAGATATCTTCCCCTACAGCTCAGAAGAGAAGGCTCCCCGACAATGTTGTTATTCAGTCTAACAGTGCAATAGGAATTCTGTGCTACTTAACTGACTGGTTCAGGGGACAGAGCTGAAATTCAGAAAGTCCGATTAAGAAAATTTCAGCATAAAATTCCAATTTGGCAGGACATTTCAAAATGCTGGAAAACTAGAGTCTGGCTAATCAAGATTTCTCTCTTTTAACGCTTTTCATCTGAGAGTCTCCAAGTGCCTCACAAACATTCATTACACCAAGGGCTTATCTACTGGCAAATCAATGTGAATCTATAGCACACTAGTCTGACATACATTAACTGGCCATGCAGACACACCCCACATTTCATAACACCCTTGAGAGGTAAGAAAGTATTATCAGTAAAGGGGATCGATCTATTCAAGGTCACACAGAGCTGAGAAAGGAATCCAATAATCTTGAGTTCCATTCCATTGTTCTACCTGTTAGGTCACACTGACGTCCTGATGGTTATTTTGAATTATTAAAAACAAGCACACTTGTAAGAGTGTTTGAACATACAACCTGTGCCTATCATAATCCTCACGAACAGATTTGCTTGGGTGTCAAACACCCCAGCTCGATCAGTGGCAGAAAGCATGTCAGAGGAATCTTTTCTTCTTTATCTATTAATAGAAATATCACCTTCAAGGGAAGTGATTTTTGAGGATGTGGAATTCTGACACTTGGAAACAGTCTGCTGAAGAGAAAAAGATCAGCTGCTTCTGACCAATTCATCTATTGCCGAACACATGAGTTTTCTGACATGTGCTGCAGAGATGGGTTTTTTCCCCTCCTCCACTACTGATCTATCAATGCTTCTCACATTTTTGGTTTCATTCCTGCAATGGTTTCTAGGCATTACAAGGCAGCACTGGAAATGATGGGTGAAATTAGATGGTGGTGTTTGCCAAGATGATTAACTCCCAGCAAGACAGTTCAGGATGACCACAGAACAAAGATATTTTTGGTAGCTCGATAATAAGAGGATATTTTAGGTCAGTCTTATTTTTGCAACAGAGAAAAACAACTTTCTAAGCAAAACAAGTTGGTTTGTAACAAATTCATCATTCCCAAAGTCTTCACTATTATCATTGTGCTACAACCATGATCTTCACTGGAATGTCACTGCATGGCTGGAAGATGACCAGATCCTCTGGCTCTAAGGGTACATCTCCACTGCAGAGAAAAACCCGTGGCTGTCCCATGCTCATGGGGTGCAGGCTGTGGGGCTGTTTCATTGCTTGGTAGATGTCTGGGCTGGGACTGGAGCCCAGGCTGTAGAACTCTGCGGGGTGAGGGTCCCGGAGCTTGGGCTGCAGCCTGATCCCAGACAGCTACACAGCAATGAAACAGCCCTGCAGCCAGAGCCCCACGAGGGCCAGTCACAGGTTTTTCTTTGCTGTGTAGACATACCCTTGAAACACAACTGCATTTCAACAGTTCTGATTCCATCCAGTAGAGGGCACCACTAAAGATCCAGAGTAGCCAATTCACTGAGAACAATATCGGAAAAAGTGTACCATATAGCACTGCTGAAAACCCGCTGGGTACTGATCTTGTAATCCAACTTTCTTCCCTGACACCATCCTTACCTGGATACAGTTTGAAATAAGTATCTATAAATCTCTGATGATCTCCATAGATGGTTCTCGCCATGCCAGGCCAGGGCTGTGCGATGCACAGAGCACCAGAGACATCATTTCCTTCTATAACTCTTCCCTGTTGACCCAAGCACAGGAAGGATCATCAGTCCAGATTAAAGGAAAGTAGCTGGGATTCTGATCTTACCCCAGTTTTACAGACTTCAAAGGTGTCACTCTAGTTTTACACCAGGGCAAGCGAGAGCCCTTCATATTCTGCAGATTCACAGACTCAGGTTCTATTATTGCAATGGTTTATCCTTAATGTTTCCCACCCACATTTTGGCAGCAACTGAATGTGTAGGGGGGAAATGTCCACACTAGAGGAATACTGTGCATTGTCTATGTCATGCTTTCATCATCTGTGTACACAAATAACAGAGCCCGTGATTCTATGACTAATATGCTATTCGGACAAAAGGAAAGACAGGTGACCCCTTGGAGTACAAAGACCAATAGAAAATTCCCAGAATCTCACTATTTAGTACTGTGATCCATGTGCTGGATTCAGACTGGTGCCGGAGCAGCGCCCAGCTGGGTGGAAGGAGGACTGGCACCTTCCTGATCCGAGAGTTGCCACAGCTGACTCTGTGCCCAGTACAGGCACAGGGCAGCCCCGAGTGCCTTTGCAGCAGCACCACATCACCTCTCTCCAGCCTACCCTCCCAATTCTCACCCACACGTCCCTGGGCCACAGCCTCCTGTGGGAGGACAGTGTACTTCCTGAGCCACCTGACAGCCAGGCTGAGCAGACTGCTAATAGCTCCACAACAGCTGTTGGCTAGTGAGGCCGCGTCCCTCAGAGCAAAGATACCGCTGAGAAATATGAAGAAAAGGACAGAGGATCAATAACTCCCACCACCCAAACAGCAGGAGTGAACTGGATTCCCTTCCTCTCCCTCACTCAGGACGTTACTGCAGCTGTCACATCACCCTGTTACCTGCCTGCCTCAGACGGACGTTGGAAAGATGAGTTAAGTATTATTCCTATTTTACAGCTGAGGAAACGGGCAGAGGGGCTATGGATTAGGTTTTCAAAGGTATTTACATGGCCAAGATACAGATAGGTGCCTAGCAGGATTGGTGAAAGCATCCAAGAGGTTTAGTGTCTAGGTCTCCTTGATTTTAAAGGGTGTTAGGTACCTAACATGCTTAGGTGCTTTGGAAAATCCCACTAGGCACCAAAATACCTTTGAAAACCAGGTCCTAAGTGACTTGTCTAAGGCTTCACAGCAAGACCCCACGTTTTCAATCAGACCTGTGTGGGTGGGCCCCTCAGCCCATGCCAAAACCCACTGCAGCCTATGGGGCACTGCCCACACAGGTCAGGCCCCAAATCAACAATACAGACTGGCCTGGAGCTCAGATGTTTTGTGTCTTCACCCTGTGCCTAAAGTATTGACAACACTGCCTCACCACTGGGCAATGAAGATATTCTCACTGTGGGAAAATGGGCCACTAAAAATAGAAACATTTTGTCTAAGGCCATGTACCCAACTTTCAGAATCTATATTTCTCAGCAGCACCAACGAATGCCCACACACACACACACACCGAGCCTGACTCTAGCAGATACTGCGCTTGGCACTGGTTATGTGGAGATCACAGGGGGGTTCATTGCCCACAGTGCACATTCAGCAAACAGTCTGAAGGAGAACAATTCCCAACACCACTACACATTGTCTGAGTTCCCAGGGCACGTCACTCATGCCAGTCCTGCTGGCTCCAGCGAGACTGTGTGTGAGTAAAGTTACACACGTAGGAGTGTCTGCAGCACAGTACCTACATTATATAATCATCACTATCACATAGTAGCCAGTCCAAACACATTACCTTGCAACTCGCCACTGGCTTTCTAACTAGAATATTTAAATATGCATGAATATGGCTTGATTCCCAACTGTATCACTGGAACAGATGACGCACAAAACATTCCCATCCCCTTTTTCTAAATGATTTTGGCATTAAATATGGGAATTAGCCGGACAACCCCAGAGGCAGCGTCTCCGGCAGCTCTTTTCCTGCCTTTGCCCCATTGCCCCCAATGGCAGACCCCAGTCCCAACTCACATTCTCGTCCATCAGGGCCGGTATAATCCCAAAGAATGGTCTCATTGCCATAGCAGGAATGACATCCGCTCCTTCCTCCGACGGCCGGGGAGCAATGCAGATGCCTCCTGTTTCTGCAAGAACAATGGGAAAGTAAAAGAGGCTGGGACACACTGGATGGCAGGCGAGGCTGGATTAAAGCAAGCACCTACTTTTCTCAGCTACACAAGACCAGCAAATTAGACACCCTCCCAACTAAGAACGCTTTGATGACTGTTGTGTACATGATGGTCCCAGGATATTAGAGAGACAAGGCAGGGGAGGCAATACCTTTTATTGGACCAACTTCTGTCAGTGCGGGAGACAAGCTTTCAAGCTTAAACCAAGCTGACCTGAGGCAGAGCTCCGGGTAACTCAAAAGCTGCCTCTTACACCAATGGAGTTGGTCCAATAAAAGATGTTACCTCACCCCCCTTACCTGTAACTCTTTGAGGCAGAGATGCTGCTTTACCAAACAGTACCCACAGTATACACATTTTAAGGGGAAAACATATTTCATCTCCATCTGCTGGATAGTCGAGTGTACAAGCCGGGAAAGATCTGAGACCAGAAATAATTTTGAGAATCCAAACAACTGCCGCTACATTATCATACTATCCTTCAAACCCACCTGTGCAATGAAGCCTACAAAACACCTGGCAATGGTCAGTCACTGGTGAGTTGTAACTACTGCTTGTCACTCTGTTCATAACCATATCACTGTTACCTTGTGCTCACCCCATCTGCCACAGCCACCTGTTGTAGCTCAACAAACTTTCTGTTCTGTTTGTACAGTGTCTAGAAGAGTGGGGCTCTGGTCTCTAGGTGGTCCCATAACAACAACATTGGAAGAATTATTAATCTATTCATTCCTTTCCTCCTCTTTTCTCTTTGCCTTTCTTTCTGCACATTATTCTCTAAACACTTCACCATTAAGTTTGCTCTCCTCTGCACATCTGTGTCTTTTGAACACCAGGGTACCCAAAACCATTAACTGAAGGTTGGCTGACATATCAGTGTAAAACATCTGGATATCTTGGTTCTCATAAGCCACACAAAAACAGATGTCCGTCTTTACAAAGAGATGACAGTCAGAAATAATACAGCCCAGGTGCAGAGCAGTATCACAGTGCACTGTATCGGGGTAACTGACTCCCAGGACTTGGTCCTGTGCTCGCTGACATCAATGGCAAAGCTCCCATTGACTTTAAAGCTGCAAGAGCAGAGGAGCAGTGGCCAAAGCACCATGCCGGAAGGGAAGCAGTGGCCCATTTGTACTTTGTAGTAGTAGCAGCCGGGGTCTGGATACACAACAGCATTACAAATGGGGGGTAAGGATTGCATGCTTTACGGGCTGGGCTACCCTGGGGGGGGGTTGTCAACCTACGATATGCAACTTCAGCTACACCGATAGCGTAGCTGAAGTCGTAGTATGTTAGGCTGACTTACCTGGCCGTCCCCATGGTGGTGAATCAACTGCGGCCGCTCCCCCGCCGACTCCACTTACTCCTCCTGCCGAGGTGGAGTACAGGAGTCGATTCGTGGATCGATTTATCGTGTCTATCCCCAATCCGGCAGGTAGTGTAACCATACCCTTAGTCTTGCACTTAGCGAGTACATTCTAAAACGGAGCAGCCCATTGATTCTCTTCCTACATGCACTCTCTTCCTACAGCTTGATCCAAAATGAACACACGCTCCTAGAGTTATCCAGGGAACAAATTCATTCCATGGACATCAACAAGAGCTGAATGGAGCGAGCACTAAGGTGGCACTGACATCTTCAGGTTCCTTTCTTATACGTGTTGCTACCTGGAAAATGCTGCTCAGCCCCATTTCCTGCCACACAAGGGATTGTAGTAGTGGGGATATAAGCACAAAATATTTGGGGATTTATTTCCTTGTGCTGTTTTTACAGCACTTTGAGGAATTTGTATGCAATGCGCTTTGTGAGACTAAATTACTATTATTACACAGTATTAGACTAGCCCACCCATTAGGGGCATCCTGAGATTATTTTCCATTCGGAACTGAGCCTCTTAATCATTCTTTTCTCATTTCTGCTGGGATGAATGTTAAATCAGATCAGAGATTTCAACCTTAATCAGATCTTTATATCCTGACACTAATTCAGATGCACAAAACAGAAGCAGAGACAGGAATGTTATGCTTTAAAAATATATGAGCTATGTCCTTGACTGGTGTAAATCCGCATTGCTCCACTGGCTTCGGTGACTACACAGACAGAAGCTATGATTTTGCCTCTAGTCTCTTCTCTATCACTAGGAGGAGAAGAAGGTGAGGGAGGGATAGCTCAGTGGTTTGAGCATTGGCCTGCTCAACCCAGGGTTATGAATTCAATCCTTGAGGGGGCCATCTAGGGATCTGGGGCAAAAATCTGTCAGATGATTTAGTTGGGGATTGGTCCTGCTGGGAGGCAGGGGTTGGACTAGAATGATCTCCTGAGGTCCCTTCCTGAGATTCCATGAAGGTATCTCTAGGGGGAACCACAGAGCTGAAGTATCACTCCACTGAAACAGGCCTCAGAGCTGGCTTATCTATCAAATGGAAAATGATTTTGGAAATCTCTTCCTTCAGGGACAGCGTACACATCAGAAACTTCTGTGCAATGTAACGTGATTGGCTTAGGGCTTTGCCAGCACTTTCCTATTTCGGAAAACACACACCATTCTCTACTAACACAGACACAATCCAGGAAGAACCGCATCTAATATTTCACAGTAACGAAGGTGACAGAGTACAAAGCTCATGCTGCATATACAACATGTCTCTAACTCCGTTGTAGTGGATGTTCTTGATATCTGAACATTAATTAAAATCACAGTACTGTAAAACAACATTTCAAATATAGGCCATGTCATCTGCTATCCAGCACAAGGACTGACTACAACACTACATAAAAGCCAGCAGAGTAGTGCAGATCCGAGGGGGAGATGCACGGTGGTAGTGGGGTGAATGGGGCAAAATCCCTGAAGAAAGTAAAAAGCTAAAAGAAAAGCAAGTACAATGCAAGAAGTGGGAGGAAATTATGCCTTTCCACCATTATTCATGGTGGGCAGTACCGTAGGCAGAGCCCATGCTCCAACTTGCACTGATGTAACTAAATGGGTGTTTTTTCCACTGATCTATTTAAACCAGTGCACATTTCTGAGTGGACACTATTAAAATGGTTTAAAAATAGCTTATAGTAATTTAGCTTATTGTGGTAAAGAGTCAACTTCAGCTAAATTGACACATGCCAAAATTAAATCAATGTCAGTGTGGCCATGTAGGGGTTTTATAGCAGTTTAACTAAATTGGTCTTTAATTAACAGAAGGCAAAGAACTCCAGAAAGAGGAAGAATCCACTCCAAAGCGGCACATTGCACAAACAAAATCTATCCAAAGACGAGAAAGTCAGGTACTGCGGTGTGTGGGTACTTGAATGTGCACACCTTGCATCTGCTTGTCACACAGTCCAAGTTGACAATGACCTTGACAGAGTCTCTCAGCAATTGTCACTCAAGTCTTTAAACACCTCTGCAATGTGTTAAGCACAAACAGGTTTTTGCTTAAATATCACACATGCATGCTTGTTGTTTCACCTATTTCATTAAATATTTCCTGTTGACAGTCACCAAAACCTTCTCACCTCCCCCATGGAGGCACTGCAATGAAGCCAAAGCCCCAGCTGTTCTATTCTGTACTGCTCAGTAAATTCAGTACTTTGGAGACCAAACACAGATTTTCTTGGTTTTAGGAACAAAGCGTGCTCCTTAGCTGACTGCAGAGGGATAAACTCTGCTCTGGAGAAGAGTACGATGCATTTGTGACTGAGGTACCCAATATCAGCCGGGCTCCTGCCTAGGAGGAGCAGCTCCAACTTAAGACTCCAGGATCTGCTGGGCGCTTCTTGCCCCTCCACTCAGAGGGGAACACTAGTCAGCAATTCCACCAGGCGAACCCACAGAGTTTCCTGGACCATCTGTGCACTTCTTGTGGGCTTTATCACAGAAGGTATAATCTGGCTCTTAAGAAAGAGGCACAAATGGAATTTCTATGCAGAAAGGCTCTTATTTAAAACCTTATCCTCCTGTGTTCCTTATCTTTTTTCTGCTTCGGTCTTTCCATTCAGTAAGTCTAGTAACTTATGGAGCAACTTATGGAGCAACAATCCATTCTTGGGTCAAACTTTACTTACAAGTTAGTAGAAAAGAGTTAACTTTTCTGGGTCACTACTTTGTGTTAACACATGATTCAATGTGAATATGTCTAGCTAGCTGGCAAACATTCATAAACTTACTCTGACTGAAGTTGATGAGTTTTGCTGTTTTTTTTAAATGGGAGCAGCCTTTCAGTTTCAACTGAAAAATTAAAACTGTTTTTTGCTTCTAGAGCTGGTCAAAACTTTCAAATGTTCAAAATTTCAATGAAAATGTTTCATGAAAAAACATTGCTGGGTTTCAGCCAGTTAAAGAGCAGATCCAAATGCGCTGAAAAATCAAAATGTTAACAAAATGTGTTCAGGAGAAAAAAAAAAATCTCCAAAAAGGTGGCAAAGTTGTCCCCACTTTCTAACATTCCATGATAATTCCTCGTGAACATTTTTCTCCTCCCCATTACTGCTTTTTACCTGTTTGCCACCAGGTGTCAACAAGGGTGCACCCGCCGTCTCCCACTACCTTGTGGAACCAGTGCCAAGCTTCATGGTTAATTGGTTCTCCCACTAAATGCAAAACAGCAAAGAAAGAAGGTGAATTGTGGGGAAGGGTTTGTATGCAGTGTGCTTTCCCATCAATGTATGTCGGCTTGGAAGAATTCGATTTTACTGGTAAATGTCAGTATATGTCAATGTCACCATAAACACCAAACCATCCAAAATATTTCCATTGATAAGAATTGAAATTATAGATAGGCAGAAAAATGCTACTTAAGAACGTATTACTGTTTTATTTAAGAAGATATGCTTTGCATATTTTGACAAATTGTGTTTAACTTTTTAAATCTCCAAATCTGTCAATGAATAATTATGGTCTAATTCCCTCCTTAATTTCCCTCAACTATGAAAAAGTAAATTAATAAAAGTTGAAAAAAATGCTAAATCCCAAAATTTTGTGAAACTCTGAAAATTTAAATAGATAAAAAAATTAAAATGCTTAAAAATAATCAAAAATAACCATTAACGTATAGATTAAAAAGAAAGACAATTGAGTTCTGCCAGCCTAAATCCACTGCATGCCTACTGCATGATCCCAGTCATTTCGGATCATAAATAATGGGTCTACACTTACTAACCAGTGATAGCATTTTGCTGGGACATGAGAAGAGGCTTAACGTGCCTGTGTAATGTGACTAGGGCCCTATCAAATACATGGTCCATTTTGGTATCTGGAGAGAAGACAGTGGACAGAGGCGGGGCCTGGGGCCGGGATATCAGATGCTCAGCTGGGTAGCAGGGGGGATCTGGGCTGTAGAGAGAGCAGGCAGTGCCCACCTGGATTCAGGGGAGACTTGGATACGCTGTGCTTTGGGAGACCAGGCCTGAGGGCCCTGAGAGTTTCCTATGCTGTGTTCAAACACTCAATAAACCCTCCTGTTTTATGCTGGCTGAGTGTCACTCCAGCGTAGAGAACAGGGTTGCATTATTCCCTTTGGGAGTGGAGGCCCCGGGGGCCAGAGCAAGTGGACTCCCTGAGGGCACGGCAGAGGCAGGCGTGCTAAGGCTCAGAGAGGTGCGGCTCCAGGAGGTGGAGGGGCTTAACCCCCGGGAGAGTGGACCCCCGAAGGGCTGTCTCACTGAAGGGGGTTCCCCCCACGGACCATACGGGGCCAAGAGTGGGCCCCACCTGTGAGTCCGTGACAGAGCCCTACCAAATTCACTGTCCATTTTGGTCAATTTCACCGTGATAGGATTTTTAAAATTATTAATGTCATGATTTTAGCTATTTAAATCTGAAATTTCATATGCTTGCATCCGACGAAGTGGGTATTAGCCCACAAAAGCTTATGCTTCAAAACTTTATAGTTAGTCTTTAAGGTGCCACAGGACTTTGTTACCTCTGAAATTTCATAGTGTTTGTAACTGTATGGGTCCTAACCCAAAAGAGGGGTGTTGGGCGGGGGGGGGGGAGGGAAACAAGATTATTGTAGGTGGCTCACAGTTCTGTCACCCTTACTGGTGCTGCTGCTGGGGGCAGCAGCTGCTGACCAGGAGCCCAGCTGTGAAGGCAGAGCTACTGCCAGCAGTAGCACAGAAGTAAGGATGGGATGGGATGGGATTGCCACCCTTCCTTCTGCGCTGCTGCTGATGGAGAGCTGTGGGCTAATACCCACACCCGATGAAGTGGGTATTAGCCCACGAAAGCTTATGCTTCAATACTTTAGTTAGTCTTTAAGGTGCCACAGGACTCTGTTACCTCTGCTATTCCAGACTAACACGGCTACCTCTCTGATTCTCTACTAAATGTAGGTAAGTTTGGAGGTATTTAGAAAATCAAAACAATGCTGATGCAGGGGCTGTCTAAACATCCCAAGCCTTAGAATTATTAATGCTCTATGATGCCACAAGCAAACTGAATTTCTCTGGCATCTTTTTCTGGAGAATGTTACTCTCAGAAAGGAATCTAGGAAATGGGGGATAATTCGAAGATATTTATTCAATTGCCCTGGCATTTGGCTTTGTTTTTTCTAGATAAATAGTAACTAAACAACTGTATGTGAAACCTGTATTTGAAAGAACATCTATTCTTAGCCATTCCAAGCCAATTCTCCACTGGTGTAAATTGGCATAGCACAACTGACTTCAACAGAGCGACACAGATTTACATCTGTGGAGAATCTGTCCCTACAATTCCCTTGATAAGACCATTTAGTTCCTCTCACCTGATCCCAAGGTTTTTAAGGAAGATCTGTCATATTTCTTCACCCATGTATCTCCATACTTCAGCAGCAGGCGTATAGCAGTAGGTGCACCATAAAACTGATTAATTTTTAACCTCTGCACAGTTTCCCAATAACGACCTGCAAAATCCCAAATATTCTTCTTTAGTTGGTCTGGTTACGGAACAAAGCTACTGTTACAAACGCAGAACACTAATGTAAACACTTAGCAAATACTCTACAGCAACTATTTCCTGTATCTATAGTATAATACTGATGGCACCTTTATTACCCTGGGTACATACACATTCCTGGTTTGTATAGTCACATCCTCAAAAGAAACGGGACCGGTGATAATAGGAAAGAGAATACAACCACTAAGATAGCCAGGTCACACTTGACTTGATAGGCTCCTAAGCCATATATATGCTTAATTAAAACTGTGCCCATCACTCCCTCACCTGGGTCAGGATACAGTGGAGTGCTTTCAAACAGGACAGAGGTGCCTCCATTACAGAGTGGTCCATATACAACATAGCTATGTCCCGTGATCCAGCCAATATCAGCCACACAACCAAAAACATCGCCTTGCTGGTAGTCAAACACATGCTGCAAAGATAAACAGGGAGGCTGTTTTCGTAAGAACTAATATCTGCTGCACGGGATCCATTATTTCAATTCAGCCAGCAAAAAATCATGTAAAGCATATACACAAAGGAAGCATCAGACAGACAGATGAGACAGAAATGCACAGAGGCAAGGCTGGCCTAAGGATGGGAGGCTTCAATACCACTCATACCCAAGGAGTGGGCCAAATCCTGTGGTTCTTAGTCCTTAAATCAGACAAACTCCCATTCAGTGGGAGTCCATGGAGTAAAAATGAAGGATGTGATCCCACACTGTGTAGGAGGCCACCTATGCCTGCGCGGTGCTCCTCCAATCCCCTGGGTATTAATGAAGGAAACTAGGTACCCATAGGAGACTTACTGATGTTCAGCTTGCCCTAGGAACTCCTCACTCCATTCACTTCCAGTCACATACACAGAGCCTTTCATCTTATATTTTAGATCAAAAGCATCTGGAGCTGATTATACTTCCACAGCTGCCTACGAAATCTACCTTCTTGCACCAGCTGATGCATGTTTCCAGAGCTGGAAAGTTACCGCTAGATTTACCTTTTAAATAAAAAAAACAGAGAGTACAACAAAAATCTAACACTCTACTCTAAAATCAAAAGCAAAGGAATGGAGTGGCAGGGAAGATTTCATCAGTTAGCCAGTCAATGTCTCTACCAGTGCTGAATTATTCCTACAGTACATTTTCTAGTGCTTGAAAGGCAGTGCACTTAAGAAGAAAGCATCTATGTAGGAAGCAAGACTCTCTGAATGCCTAGAGCAAAGTTGGGAACCTTCTTTTGAACTGAGAAGCAAACAGATTTGTATGCCCCACCTTGTTGCTGTATGAAAAAAAAGCTGACTGGTGTGACTCCGTCCCATCCATTTGAGAAGGGCTGAGCTGTTAAACCTATCGTCTTCAATGGATAATCCTCAAACGTTCTAAAATTCACCTCTGAGCTGAGATTAACCCAAAGACGAATATCTCCGAAAATTACGAGTGAGTGAGAGGCTGGGACTAGAACTGAAATCTCTTCTAGAAACTTCAGGATAACCACATACGGATTTCTATTACACTCTTCAGGAGCGGATGTCAAAGCAGAAACTGCAAGGAGTTAAGCCTCACAACACCCCTTTGGTCTTGTTAGCACCATTTTGCTTATGGGGAAATGAAGGTACAGTGAGGGTACAGGCTTGCCCAATATCACATTGCAAACCGGTGGCAGAAGCAGAAATACTGAGTGTTAATACAGTTTGTTTGCTCTTCAACAGACAAGCGTCACTTGTTCGGAATCCAGCACCTCTCTGCAGTAAGAGCAATCAGTGCAGTACTGGAAAGCAAAACTAAACCAGTAAATGACCAATGAATTCAAAATGCATCATTTGGATTCTTTACAACCCCTGGGATCTGATTTTCCTAGTAGTGTACTTCCCGAAAGCAAATCAATACTACCGTATTATTAATATGCTCTTGTGTACTTTTCAACTCAATTACACACAGTATGCCACACAATTTGCAAACACTGACAGGAGCAGCCTTGTTAAACAAACAAATGTCCCACATTAATACTGATAGAGCACAAATGTTCTTTTTCTGCAAGTAACATTGCTGAGGTACCTTGTGTGTCACAGCAGCATAAAGCAGATACCCAGCCTGAGTGTGAACAATCCCTTTGGGTTTTCCTGTGCTCCCGGAGGTGTAAAGCATGAAGAGCATGTCTTCACTGTCCATGCTTTCAGGAGCACACACAGGAGCTTCCTTAGCCATCTCCTAAGACGAGAGAAGTAGCAAAAGAAACTCATTAGCCTCCTTTCCGAACACTTAGCTCATACACTTATGTGTGGGAGAACTGTCATTTCTTCAGCTGATGCCATCTTTTTCTGCAGTGAGACTGGCAAGAGCTGAGTATTTACTAAAAGAAAGGCAAAGAAGAGGATCGGACGGGATGGCCTCGTGAGTCAGACCTGGCCCGCGGGCCGTAGTTTTCCCACCCCTGCATTAGAGAGTCTTCTTTTTTTCTAATTTACACTGCTTAGTATAATTTTAGGTCACATTTAGGATTTCAGTTTATGAACCAGAGGAAATGTCCTTTTTTTTCTGTTGTACTTTTCTGAAAATTCACATGCAACTTTAGTAAACCATGGGCATTACTAAGTCCTGCTGATTTCTGGTCTTCAGTATTGTAACAATAGATACAGAAGATCAATGCCCAATGTTGCATGTTCAGTCATCCAATGATGGTACCGCTGACTCAAGGGGTTGGGTACTGTAACTAAGCAAAATTTTCAATTACAGTGATGTTAGCAGAATTGTATCATAATAAAAGGTTCACTGTTATAAACAGAGATTCTTGTCTTATTTATGTCTCCCACTGCTCCCTCTAGAACAGTGGTTTTCAACTACGGGTACACATGTACCCCTGGGGATACACAGAGGTCATCTGGGGGACATCAACTCATCTAGATATTTGCTTAGTTTTACAACAAGCAACATAAAAAGCACTAGCAAAGCCAGTACAAACTAACATTTCATACAACAACTTGTTTATACTACTCTATATACTATACACTGAAATGTAAGGACAATATTTATATTCCAGTTGATTTATTTTATAATATGGTAAATATGAGAAAGTACGCAAATTTTCAGTCATAATGTGCCGTGACACATTTGTATTTTTGTGTGTGATTTTATAAGCACGTAGTTTTTTAGGCGAGGTGAAACTTGGGGATATGCAAGACAAATTGCACTCCTGAAAGGGGCACAGTCATCTGGAAAGGTGGAGTGCCACTGCTCTAGAACAGTGTTTCCCCCCTCTGTATTAGTGTTTATTATTAGCTGAATCTCCTATATAACTGGAACATGCTTGTCTCAGGACATATATTTTCACTCCTGAGTAGTTTTTTAGCTGCAAAGCATGCTTTCCGGTGGCAAAAGCACCAAGTACTTTGTTTATTGCTTCTGGCAAACTGACATAGCTACTCTGCATCAAGCAGCATGTTCCCAGGTGTAGCATCTGAAACACATTTTACTGTTCGCTCCTTTCTCCCCCAGGCTGGGTAGACTGCAAATATTCCCAAACACTCTCTCAGTAGAGATGGCTCAATTACACTGTCCTTTCCATATATTAAGGCCTCTCCTGAGAAGCTCCATACAGTACGTTCAGTTTTGGGAGATAAATGACGTCCTACAGAGACTGACAGAACCTCCCTGGCATGTCCAAACACAGCATGGCTACCACGGTAGTAATATCAATATATTGTGGAATTCCTGAAGCACTTACTCCTTAGTGCTTAGCCCTGTTGCAGGGAGAAAAGATTAGGGGTAATTTCCAAGCAGCAGGCATTGCATTCCACTGTGGAATGGAATTCAAAGGGCCATCTTCTGAACTGATGCATCTGTGATATTTAAGGTTCCTGTCCACACTGGGGAGAAACTGCTGTAAACTGCTCTGGTTCCCTCAACAAAAGACATTGTTCTGGTCATTGCAATTAACCAGTACAGTCAGTGCCTGTAAACTATCTAGGACACCTGCTGTGTGTAAATGCAAGGCATTCTACAGGTAGCAGACACTCCAGACAGTGGAAGTAACACCATTTTGTTTAGAGTACTCAGGTTCTTAGGATCCAGATTAGGAGAAGGGTGCTGAAACCACTACTCTGATATGGGGGAGGAAGTTAAGACTAGGACGGTAGAGGGAGCCTTGGAGTAGGGATGCAAAATGTTAACCGGTTAACTGGTAAACATTAGTCTTACTGGTTCACCCACCTTCACTGCTAACCCCCAGGCCAGCCGATTGGCCAACTCCAGCAGCCCAGCCCAGAACAGCTCCAGCCCCAGCCTTGCCGGCCCTGGCTGGAGCAGCTCCAGCCCCGGCCCCACTGGACGGATCGGTTCCCGCCCTCCCCCCCCCACTGGCCAGCCCTTTAATCAGTTACCCATTTAAATATTCCTTAATTGTTTAAAGAGTTACTTTTTACGGTATTTACATCCTCCCCTGGAGTAAGCAAACCTGGTGACTGAGGATGGAGGGTCCACGTCTCCAGCGGATAAAAGTCCAGTGGCAGAGCCGCGGCTGGCTTGGGCTCACAGGGCTCAGGCTGCAGGGCCATACATTGCTGTGTAGACATTTGGGTTCGGACTGGAGCCTGAGCTCTGGGAGCCTCCAGCCACAGTCCCAATGTCTACACAGCAATTTTTCAGCCCCAGAGCCCAAGCCCCACAAACCTGAGTCTGCTGATCCAGGCCAGCCAGGGTTTTTTTATCCCTGTGTAGACATACCCTTTGTTACATGTGTCACAGGACAGGCTGAAGCCAGCAGTCTGCATGTGTAGCAACCAGATCAAAGAAAAAAACACGGAGGTTTAAAATACTAAAAGGAGAGAAAAAAATAAATAATTGTTTGAAATTCTTTTACTCTATCGCATTTATAAAATGAGAACACACAGACCATATATCTATTTCTTCTCAGTAGAATCCACAGAGACTACATAGCAACAAAGGCCAATATAAAATAGTCTGGGTTATTTACAAGTGTGTCTGGTCTAGATTAAGATGATTGTTCCTTCTGCTTAGCTCCGACAGTAGTGCCCTTACATAGTCATTTTAATAATTCGGGTTCTAGCCCTTCCTCTAACTTTCCCTGAAAATGTGTTTGTTAATTGGCATGGGGACCAGCTGAAATATAAACCATCACCCCCTGTAGGAAATACCTGATAAAAGGGCTACTTTTAACAAAGTCAACGTACTTCTTCAAGAGGAATGTCACGATTACCCATGGGGACTGGGTTGTCTGTTCTCTGAGCCATGAAGACATGCTTGACACTTGGACAATTTTTTACAGCTTCATCCACAGTCTTCTTCAGCTCTACCACTCGTCCTCCCCTGACTCCCTGGTTGTAGGTAATGACAGCTTTACAGCCAGCTAACAAAAGAGAGATTTTACAGACCTATCAGTTTGTTTTTCACTACCTTCACCTGTGTCACGCATGGGGATGTTAAGGAGCACATTACAATGGTGAGGCAATTCAGAATTCTATCAGACAGTAACAGTCAACATCACTGACAAATGCTCCTTGTAATCCTGATACACTGAAGACAGGATTTCCTTTGCAATCTCCAAGGTAGAGGAGGAGAATTAGGCCCTGATCCAAAACCTACGAAAATCAATGAGTCTTTTCATTGATTTTAATAGGAATTGGATCAGGTCTCTTAGGGAGTAAACACCATCTTCTTCCACACAACTCTCATACCTTTTCTATGGAGTAGATCAGGGGTGGGGAACCTTTTTTCTGCGAAGGGCCATTTGGACCTTTATAATGTCATTCGCAGGCTGGTCGCTCCCCCCCCCCCCACCCCCCCCCCCCCCCCCCGATGAAGCCCAGGCTGGCAATGGGAGTTGAGACGCCAGCTGGCAAGGGGCCAGCGGGGGAAACCCCAAAGCAGTGGCAGGCAGAGTGCTTAGCCCTGCACTGCTTTGGGGTTTCCCCCGCTGGCCCCTTGCCAGCCGGGGTCCTGCCGCCTGCCCCAGTCAGCTCCCACTGTCAGCCTGGGTGTAGGGGGTGACCTTCCTTTACCCCCACCCAGCCTCCCCCCATCTAGCCACCTTTCCTCCCCCACCCCTGCCTGGCCCGGCCCGACCCATCCCACGGAACCTAACCTCCTCCCAACCCAGCTTCCTGCCCCCCATGCCTGACCCACCCAGCCCAGCCTCCCCCCCACCAAACCTCCTTCCCTCCCGCACCCACCCCATCCAGCCTAGTCTCCTGCCCCCCCCCTCCCCACCCCCCTCCCCACCCTCCTGCCCCCCCCTCCCCACCCGGCCTCCCCCCCCCACCGCCCCCTTGCACTAGGAAATGGTCACTTCACTGTAAGGGAACATAACCAGCCTCTCCTTCCTCCAAGAGGTCTCAGTTTTCCCTATTGTTTCAACATTATTTGACAGCAATTTAAAATTGAGTGAATGTTATGGTGATTTTAAAAGCTTATTAAACCCACAGCCATTGATGCCAATCTGGATCATGGAGAGTCAATGCAGTGATAGTACTCGGATGCTTCTGCTAAGGAGAGAACTGAACTGCCCAGCAAGATGAGAATAAGCCAACCGTGCTCTGGGGGCACCTTTCTTTGAAAGCTGACCATTGAATCTGGATCGAAGGAGCAATCCTCCAAGAAGCAGAGCACTTTCCTAATATGCTTGTTCATCATTTTAAGACTACTTACAATCAATGATCCTCCCAGCTAAAGATTCTGCACTGAATCCGGCAAAGACCACTGTATGAATAGCACCAATTCTGGCACAAGCCAACATGGCAGCCACAGCCAGGGGAGTCACAGGCATATAGATTGCAACCCTGTCCCCCTTTTGCACTCCATATTTCTTCAGTGTGTTGGCAAGACGGCAGGTCGTGTCCAGAAGTTCCCTGCAACACAGAAAGAGAGTTTCTTGTCATTTTCACCTGCAAGCTTTACATTCATTCACTCATAATGAGAGATTTAGATCTACACAGAGCAACTGTATGAACCTGAACCCAGAGAGTCATGATGGGCAATTGCTCATCCACCTTCAAAGCTCTTATCTGCATAGTCCAACAAGGTCCAATCTTCTCCTCCATGCTTTCCAACTTCTCTGGGGATGGCTATACCACATGGGAAGACATGATTGTATCGTGGGTAGGTATACCCAAGTTAACTTTCTATCTAGCTAGCCCAGGTAATTATAGTCATAAAGGGGGCAGCGTGGACTTTAGCAGAGACTAGCAACCCCACCAAATAGGTACCCAGGGTCCCCGGCTGACTCGTACTCAGGCTGCCAGCCTGTGCTGAAGCTCATGCCACACTGTGTTCACTGCTATCTGGGTTAACACTAGAAGAGGTATGCCCACCTGTGCAGTGTAAACATACCCTATATGAGGGCATTGGGGAGCTGGTGAGACAGCACAGGCTGAAGTGCCAGCAGTTCTGTCTATGCTCAGATCTGTA
The DNA here is from genome assembly GCA_032164245.1 of Sternotherus odoratus. Classification (NCBI taxonomy): domain Eukaryota; kingdom Metazoa; phylum Chordata; order Testudines; family Kinosternidae; genus Sternotherus; species Sternotherus odoratus. The sequence continues at coordinate 169,119,795 of JAVMKO010000003.1, forward strand.
TCTCCTTTATATTTGATGTAAACAGTGCAATCTCCTGGCTTTCTCAGCTCCTAGCCAAAATCAGCACTTGCACGTAACCAGTGCAGCACTCAGCAGAGAAGCTGAGGAGACAGCCACAAACTAATGAAGAGGCGGCTATACATAGATATGTGGAGGCAAGAAATGGATTAGTCTTGGGGTCACAGAGTTCATACATAAGAGTCCTGTGGCACCTTAAAGACTAACTAAAGTATTGAAGCATAAGTTTTCGTGGGCTAATACCCACTTCGTCGGATGCAAGAGTTCATACAGATACAGATTCTATTTAATTACAGGGTAACGTATTTAGACTTACAGATTTTAAGGCCAGAAGGGACCATCATGATCTAGTCTGACCTCCTGCATCTCAGGCTACTAGATTTTTAATCAAGCTAATATGTTTTTATATGAATTTTGGTTTATACTAGTTCACGGTTCCAAGCTGCCCACAAATTTCTCAATCCAATTCACCATCTGGGTAAGATAATGTTTTAAAAAATCAATGGTTTGCCAAGCAGCTAAATTTATCCCCCACTAGCATCTGCTATTCTCACAAACACCTTCCGTTTTCTGCAGCGGCAGAACACCCGGCCACGTGACTTAGGAGAGACACTCCCAGAACAAGCTGCCTTGGTCTTCAACATTTCAGGCTGCCTCCATCTCTCCAGAGAGGTGCACAGCAGCCCTTCAATGAAGCTTACTGGACATGCTTTCATCGGAGAAAGCATTATTGTATACTGTCTAATCCAGATGGGCACCTACCCACCTACAATCTATACTGGTGATAAAGTCAATAGGAGCTGCATATGCAGATCAAGTATACGGTCCTAAGCGTCCAAACTGAATTAAGAGACAACAGAATGTGTCAAGAATCAGAGGGGTAGCCATGTTCGTCAGATGCAGATCCAGACTAAGGGGTATTAGCCCATGAAAGCTTATGCTTCAATACTTTTGTAAGTCTTTAAGCTGCAACATAATGTGTGTACTTTTCAAAATCTCCTCAGGGGAGCAGAGACTGAATTGTGACAAAAACAAAAGTTGAAACTCCTGTCAGTATAGGGTAGCAGACTGATAAAGTGGAGACGCTTCAGAGAAGAGCCATGAGAATGATTAAAGGATTAGAGAACATGCCTATAGTGACAGAATCAAAGAGAAGATTAAGGGATGACTTGATTGCCATCCATATGGAGCTACATGGGCTCTTCAATGGAGCAGAGAAAGGTCTAACATGATCCAGTGGCTGGAAGTTGAAGCTAGACAAATTCAGACTGGAAATAAGGAGTCCAATTTTAATGGTGAGAGTAATTAACCATCACTGACCATTTTTAAAAGAAGACTGGCTGATTTTTTTCTAAAAGTTCTGCTCTAGTGGTTGTTTTCACTCAGTTCTCTGGCCCGTGTTATACAAGAGGTGAGACTAGATGATCACAATGGTCCCTTCTGGCCTTTGAATATATGAATGAACCTATGAATAACATCAGTGGAACAGTGTCGTTGGCAGTAGAATGGACAGTAATGCGTCTGTGCTTTGCCAGGTTGCCTAAGCAATGCAGCAATGGCAGGAGCTGCATGCCCACTACTATATTTGTCTCATATTAATGGCCAGGCTTTCCGAGCTGCTGAACAGCACAGCTCTCCTGGACTTCAGCAGAAGCTCTGGCTGCTCAAAACCTCTGAAAATCAGGCCATAAATTCACTTAAACAAAACAACTTTGGCATCTTGGAGCAGAACTGCAGTAACTACTTGATGTTTCAGAAATTTCTAAGCTGCAAGGATAACCACTGCATTTGTTTTACAAGTATGAGAGCAGAGGCAGGGTGAAATATACCCCTGAGCGCCTGGTCTGAACAGTGTATTTTACATGAATGTGATCAACAACTGGGTCATGCTCCTTATAATGTATCATTTCATTATGGTATGACATTATTTGGAATGGTGTGACAGGGGGTCATTGTCACAAGAACAAAACCACAATCCAGTTCCTTGTAGAAAGAAACCCAAAAGCACTGAATAAGAACAAATGCACTATTCACACTGCCTGTCCATGTGACACGTTGGGTTAATGGCAGAAATGGTCCTCTAACCAACAGAAAAGACAGCACTGTGTACTTCATATTCTCAAACACTTCTCAAACATTTCCTTCGGCCTCTGTATTGTGGAGAACAGACGAGAACAGCCACAGCTTGGGGCGAGATAGTGTCACGTTTCACAAACAAAACAGGTCTAACCATGGTTTAGTGCTTGGATTGGAGAACTCCAAGAGCAACCCAGATTGCTCCAGGAGGTGGTATTGGTAAAGGAGCTAGCATGAGCCAAATAGCCAGAGGGCTAGGGAAAGCTCTGAGGCCCGTGAAGGCAACAGGAGCTTGAACTGCTGATGCCACCACAGCCCAGGAAACGACAGCCCTGGGGCATGGCAGAGAGATCCCACGTGAGGAAAACTCACTCCTAGGTTCCGTGGGTGTAAAATATCTCATCTCCCCTATCACCCCACTGGTACACTGGGGTTAGTACGATCCCAGACAGGAAAGTACCCACCCCCATCTCTGCACCACAGTGCCCCTATCACCACATTAGGTCCAGGGGTGGCTTCCATATTTTTTTTGATAGAAGCTCAAGATATTTTGCATCCAACCATCAAAAAGAAACACTGACACTGTCCCACTCTCCCTTCCAGTCTTCCACTTGCCAGCAAACACTATCTCACTCTCGTCTACACAGACCACACCTCATTATGAATGAATGTGGACAAGCCACACAACCTTGCTAAGGGTAGGTCTGTACTAGGAAGACTATGCCAGCCTAGTCCAATAGTGCCTATGCAGCCTACACCAACAGAAGGGGTGTTTTCATCCATCTAGGAACACCACCTCCCCAAATAACATAGCTACATTGACAGAAGCAGTCTTCTGCTGACACAGTTGCATCTACACTGGGGGCTCTATTAGCATGGTGATGCTGGTCAGTTTCTCACACCCTTGTCTGACACAGGTGTGCCTATATAAACTTTCAAGTGCAGACCAAGCCTCAGCCATGCACAGCGCTCCTCGTAGCAGAACATTTCCAGCACCATGTGGGATGTATACAGCAAACAGGTGCATTACAAGAGGAATCCTATGAGGTTGGAAACGGCTTGGTCCCCTCATATTTTAAGATAGCGCCTCCATCTGCCTGGGAAGGTGCACAGAGGAAAAGGGGAAAACAGGATAATGATCTGTGTTCATTAAAAATCCCATTTTTTCCAAGAAGCAGGAAAATCAGCCTCAAATCCAAAATGGGCAATTGTGTTCTGTACTCCTAGTTCTCCCCCACTCCCCCCACACTCCCTGTAAAGTTTTAAATGGGCAGAATATTCTAGAAACACAGAACACAGAAATTTAGGACAGGACCCGGGGGCCAGCGAGTGTAGTAATCTGTCTCTGCCAGTAGCCAGCGCCACATGCTTCAAAAGAACCCTGCAGTAGGCAGCTGTGGGGTAATCTGCCCATACATTAGATCTCATCCTGATCTCTAATAGCTAGAGATAGCTAATAATAGCTAGCCAGGGTACAATCTGGGCTGCTGAACAGCTGTGTCCCCTGAATTCGCAAGCCTGGGGTACTTTATACACTGCTTTGCTGTCAGAACAGCCACTCCTGGCATGGTCACACAGCCTTCAGCATGCAAATTCATGAGCTAAATACCTGAGCACTCTGATCAGTCATTCATGAACTATATATGGGGAGACACCTGAAAATTCTTGATCTCAGCCTTGTCCCCCCAGAAATGTATATCTTGTTCAGTAGTGTGTTGGACAGAGCAAGTCCCTTGTTTCAGGAAAGGAAAATGCTATATGCATCACCCTTGTTATTCCAAATGGAGTTTCCCACACTAATCCAAACACGCTGGTTAAGATAAAACAATAAGATAAGTTAATTAATTACAGAAAGATAGATTTTAAGTGACTACAAGTGATGATGCATACAAGTCAGGATTGGTTACAAAAGAAAATAAAAGAGAAAAATGCAGCTAATACCTAACTTAACAAGCTATGTGAATTTAAAAGCAAAGGTTTTATCTCACCATATGCTGCAATAAATTTCACAGGCTGGGTCTCCTTTCAGCCTGGGGCCACCACCCCTTACTTCAGTTCTTTGAGAGTCGTTGATGTCATGAACAGAGATGAGGGAGGAGAGAGGTCATTCGTGTTGTGTGTGTCCTCCAGTCTTATACCCTTCCCCCACCTTGACGATTACCCCTCCCCGCAGTGGAGTGTAAGCAACAAGAAGTCTCCTGTACATGTGAGGGTGTCAGTGTGTCTTTGTCTCTGAAAACTGGTTTGGGCCTTCTTTTCTTAATGTTGGAGCACAATTATAACAATGCTACACATCAGAATCTTATAACTTTACCTACAGTGTTGATACACGTATTTTACCAGGACAATAATGTTCAGCAGATTAGGAATTTTCAAATGATACCTCACAAGGCATGCTTCGTACAAAAATATATCCTAGTCTTGTAAAAATGGTCAACATAATAGATGTGGGGTAATCTTCCCCTTACATTAGGTCTCATCCTGATCTCGAATAGCTAGAGTTACTAATAGCAGCTGGCTTAAATCTGAAAGCACAATGTTTAATTCCACAATTTTTGTTAGCAATAAGTTTTCTAGCTCAGAATATTCTTGTTATCCATATAATTGTCCAACTTTCTTTCCTTAGTCTTGCTATGTTCTTCCAAGTCTCATTGACTTCCTGTGCAATGAGCTCCCATATTCTTTTTACTTCTTGTTCTAAAATGTCACATAATGGGAATAACTAAGCCTATCTATAGTTCGCTTTATGATGCTCTACACCAATGGTCACCAACTAGTCAATCACGATCGTTTGGTCAATCCTGGGGACTCTCCCAGTCGATCATGATCTCTAGTGATGCTCCCTGCCTGCCACGGCCCTATGCTGGTCCCAGAAGTGGCTAGCGTGGCCTTGTGACAGGGGGGCAGGGTGTGACGAAGTGGGAGTACTGTGTGTGTGTGCCTCAGTTTCCCCTATGCATTTCTTGGGCGTCTATGTGAAGGGAAAGGAATGTGTAGCTGATGCAGAGCAAAGCCACTGCAGGTGTTAATGGGTGAAGCTGTAATCTGACCCCAAGTGGGGGAGGGAGGTCAGCTGAACCTGTTGGAGAAAGGTCAGGTGGTGCCTCCTAGCCCGGGAAAGAGACAAAGGAGAGCAGGGAGTGGCTAGAGGGGGTTGAGGCAGTCTGGGTCTAGCTGGGAAGGAGGGAGAAGCCGTCTCGCTCTCTGGCCCCAAGATCGATCCAGCGAGGGCTCACGCTCGCTTGCTGCATGGTCTGTGTTAGACCAGATCGAAGTCATCGAATAAACCTGGGGAAGAAGCAGGAGCCCAGAATCTGGGTCTCATTCTCCTAGCACCCCAGAAGGACCTGACTGGATGGGCCCTGTTGAGACTGAGAAGCTGTGAGTTGGATGGTGTTCCTGACATCTCAAATAAACCGTCTATTCTGCTGGCTGGCTGAGAGTCACGTTTGACTGTGGATTTGGGGTGCAGAACCCATGGGCTCCCCCAGGACCCCGCCCAGGCGGGCTTGCTGGGGGAAGCACACGGAGGGGCAGAAGGTGCTGAATGCTCCGAGGTCAGACCCAGGAAGGTGGAAGTGGGGACCCCTGAAGCTCCTGGCCTGGGAAACAGGCTGTGTATGGAGAAGGGGCCCTCCACCCGGAGTCCGGTCTGGCTTCCTAGGGAGCGGTTCCAGACCATTGCCCGGGCGCTCCATGACACAGGGGTCTCAGCGCACTGCTCCTGCCTGCAAGCACTGCCCCTGCAGCTCCCATTGGCCGGGAATGGGGAACTGAGGCCAATGGGAGCTGAGGAGGTGGTGCCGGCAGAGAGGAGCACAGCCCCCCCAGGGACCACAGTGGCAAGTTGTCCCCTTCCGGAAGTGGCGTGGGAGCATCCCATACCCACTCCTGCACCTCGAACATCCTCCTGCCCCCCAAGCCCCTGCCCCAGTCTAGTGAAAGTGAGTGAGGGTGGGGGGAGAGCAACGGGGAAGGGGGCGGGGAGTGAGCGAGGCAGGGCCTCAGGGAAGAGACAGGGTATATCCTGGGTTGCCCTTAAATTCAAAAAGTGATCTTGGAGTAAAAAGGTTAGAGACCACTGCTCTTGGCAGAAAGGCCCCATAGAAATGAGAGCTCTGCAGGCATACGGACAGTGCTGTGTGCAGGTGCGCCCACCATGTGGATGCAGAATGCAACCAGTGTGCAGTTTCTTTATTCAAATCATTTGGTTTCAGAGTCCTTGTTTCAATGTAATTTTAAATAAACACAATCAGCAGGACTCATGGCACAAATGACTGTTACTCTAACACTAAGTCAAAACGTCACATCAGGCTCCCAGGTACAGTTCAGATCTTTAACACTTGAGAGCTAGGATAATAAATCAAACACAAAATGTAGCGAGACAAACAGAGACTGTTTTTGTTGATCAGCTGGGCTGTACAGGAGGAAATGAGCCTCAAGCAGATGGCTGTGAGCAAGCAGGATGACAACCACTTAACCACAATGAAAAATGAAAATAAAACGATGCCTGTGCTTTTTAGTATACTACCTGCTCGTCCGGAATAGAAAGCCCCCAAAGCCCTAATTCAGAAGTGATATTCTAATTGTTTAAACGCTTGTTTATTTACTTAGCTCCTCAGGAGCAGCATTTGTAGAAAGACACAGGAATTCTCATGACTGATCTTAATGACTGAGCTTCAAGGAGTTAATAAGCATTAAGGAAAAGTTAGAGCCTTTGGCTCTTTAGTCCATTGACCTATTAACTTTACATCCCCTTTGCATCTTAAAAGCACAGAAGAGAGGGACAGGCTCATGGCTGCTAAGCCACTGTCACTCTGCCACGTTGTCCCTTCTTGGACGTGGGGTCCATGATGAAGGGACCTGGAGGGGAGGTGGCTATTAGAAGGTGGGGCAGCTGGAATCTACACAGAAAAAACTTAAATAAAATCCCTGTCTGGCAGGAAGCTACTTCTGCAAGTCTTGTGTTTCCCACCTAGGCTACACCGCACCTGCCTCTTCCCATGAGAAAACATCCTCTGTGGGACTGAAAAATCTTGGAGGGGGAATACTGTACACCATTTTAATCACTGTAAATCCTAAAGGACTTAAAGGCAGAACAAAAGCTGAGTAAAAGTAGCTATTTCCTAAACTCTCTCGCTCTTCATGCTGGCAACATCAGCCTGCTCCCTCAGGCTGTGCAGACCAGAGTTCTGTCACCACAGCCCTGGCAAGGAAAGAGGCATCTATGTGAGTGAGTGGCATTTACCCCAGAGTTGCTTTTTCCCCACCTGCACACAAAAGAATCATAGAATCATAGACTATCACTGTTGGAAGGGACCTCAGGAGGTATCTAGTCCAAACCCCTGCTTAAAGCCCCAATTAAATCATCCCAGCAAGGGAACCAAACAAGAACCACTCAAAGCTATGAAGGTTATGAGCAAGTGGACATAACAGAACCCCAGTGGGATGATTCTTGTACGTGAAAAGTCCATACAGATGGGTACAATATTTATAGAGAAAGAAGGGATAGAGGGGTGGAGATTTACATTAAAAACTTTTATACTGCAAGGGAGTTAACTGACAATGCAGGGTGTGGTGGGGACATTTTAAGATCTACTGCAAACCACTAGAAGCAGAGGAGATTGAACAATCTTGGAACAACTCCAAAGATTTTCTCATCTGCAAGACAGTGTATTTGTAGGGGAATTTGACTCTCTATTGGCCAAACATCTAAAATATTCCTATACAAAGGGAAGGCAAGAGAAGCCGTCTAGATCAGGGGTGGACAAACTACGGGTCATGGGCTCGTCCTGTCCGGCCAGTGAACTCCCAACTGGGAAGGCTGCTCTGGCCCTGCCTTCCCCCTTCCCAGCCTTAGCGCACCGCGCAAGCAGCCCTGGGGGGGGGGGGGGGGGGAACTGCGTGCTCTGGCGGATCAGCACGGACGTGTGTCTGGCAGCATGGTAAGGGGGCTGGGGGGGGGGGTTAGATAAGGGGCAGAGGTGCTCAGGGGGCAATCAGGGGACGGGGAACAGGGGGGGTTGGATCATGCATGGGAGTCCCAGGGGGTCTGTCAGGAGGCGGGGGTGTGGCTAGAGGTTGGGGAAGTCAGGGGCCAGGAAGTAGGAGGGTTGGATAGAGGGCAGGGTCCTGGGGGGTGATTAGGGGCAGGGGTCTCTGGAGGGAGCGGTCAGGGGACAAGAAGCAGGGGGGGTTGAATGGGTCAGGGATTCTGAGGGGGTGCGAAGTGGGAGGGGATTGGATAGGGGGAGGAGTCAGGCTGTTTGGAGAGGCATAGTCTTCCCTACCTGGCCCTCCATACAATTTTGAACCACAATGTGGCCCTCGGGCCAAAAAGTTTGCCCACCCCTGGTCTAGATCTATGGAGGAAGTGACAAAATAATAAGGAAGCTTGGGACCCGTGATCACAAGCTCCGTGAGTCCAGGACATCAAATAATGGGTTTATGAAGCAAAGGTGTTAGATTTTTAGGAAAGCCAAACATTCAGTGAGTATGGTGTAAAAAGAGGAAGCATTAAAACAATCTAAGAGAGAGCTGGGAAAACCTTGAAGATACTCCAGTTCATGGCACTACAGACTGCAGTTCCTCTGCAAAAGCCGATTCCAAGAGTTAAGAGTTGGACAATGAGGCTTCATGATAGGGCTGCCCAAAGCTCTGTAGATAATTAAAAAAAAACCTCTACTAGAAATGCGAAAGGGGGAGGCAACCAAATTCACAGAGTCAGTTGCAGTCTGCAGAGAGGAGATAAGGACAGCAAAGGCAAATGAACTCCTGCTAGCAAAAGGGGTTTAGGGGAATAGGAAGGGCTTTACAGATGTAAAAAAGAGAAGACCCGGGAGACAACCGGTCCATTAATAAAGGAAGATGGGAATAAAATGTTTGATGACCCCAAAAGAGATGAAAATCTGAACTCTCTTTTCAAAATTTGTCTTTAGCAAGAAAAACAGAGACAAGAAGTTTGAAGAACTAGCTGAAATGAAGGATTGACACCAGCACAAAGCTGAAATAATGGTCTTGCAAAATGTTATTTGAAAAATGAATTGCGCTAGGCTGGATAACAGCACGGCTAAACGATGTCTATTTGGGGGGAGGGTGGCTCTAGGGACTCACCTCAGGGACCAGGGCTAGGTCTGGTCTTATCTAACATCTGCAATAACGATTTGGGAGAGGAACTAAGCAATTCCTTACCCCAACCAACCGTCTCTCGGCTCAGGCTCCTTCTAAACCACACACACACACCTGTTCAGTCCCTGGCAGAGGTGAGGAACCAGGCGGGGGGTGAGGGAGAATCAATTACATTTATAAAAACTGACCCTGTAGGAGTTGAATCTAGAACTGAAGAGCCGCCCTAGCAACACTCAGATGCCCTCCGTCAGGGTGCTGCACGGCTAGCCTAGCCTAGTCTTTCCTTCACTTTGATATGGAACTACTAGGAATATTAGCAGGAGGGCGCTAACATGCACACTCCTGCCTGCTAAGAAGCAGCAGCACTCCTCTCACATTCAGCTCCGTGGCCCTGGGCCTGGTCTAAAGCCCACTGAAATCAATGGGCTCCCAAGTCTTTCTGTTGATTGGGCTTTGGTGGAAGAATCATGCCAGAAGGAAGCAGGGTGCTGGGATAATCATCCCTTTCTTTCTTTCTTGAAAAATTTCTTGAAAATTTCTTGAAAAATTGTTATTTGCTTTCGTTTTCTTCCGAATGCTTGAGGAATTCTGTGCAAGTTCTCCGAGCTGGCCCTATTAATCACAGCAACATCTGCTGGCAAAAGCACAAAAAACGGCTGAACTCAGCCAGCAAGTCATTATCTGAGCCAATGCTCCCGCTAAAGTCACAACCTAATGAATGCAAACGTTTTTCCTCTTCTCTCTATTAAAACTTCCTGAATCATCTCTTTCCATTCCTTCCCCTCCCCAGGGCAGAAGAAACAAGGTCCTCAAAACTCACCACCCAATACCTGGAACAAGCTGCTGGCACAGCCACCAGTGCTAAGGGCCCATGGAAAAGCTAGCTCTTGTCAGCATGTGGCTGTGCTCTTACCCGGCCTATGAATGGTCTCCTATCTTACTGAAACGTTTTCCAGTAAATCTGGTGTTCTCTAACTACAGCAAGATCATTCATCGTTCTCGAAAGGAAAGAGGCTAGTTATTTTCACATGGGAGACCACATCAAATACTCTTTCTGAATGTGGAATCTTGCAAAAGAAACGTATTTAGATTGTTTTCCTAAAAAATCTGATCCCATATATAGTCACGCTACTGTAGTTTGGAATGTAACCTGTTAGTCTGAATCATATTTAGGCACAAGCTACGCAAGCTACCTTCTTGGGACCTAAACTTTTGAACCCAAACTGACTCACCATCTCACATGCTGACCCCCATCTTTCCATGCAGCAGCAGGATTTGAGCTGAAGGAAATTCACCACCCAGCCAGTTCCTCCTCTTTGAAATACAGCATGGATGGAAATGTAATACAGAGCCCAATTTCCCCATTCAGGATCTGAAGGCTGCCAGTAGTTCCCTGAGGATCCACATATTATAGTCTTGGTTTAAGTCCCACATTCAAAGTTAATAAAAGGAAAAGCAACCTGTTAAATCTCTGTATTAGAAGCGGTAACAAAGTCCTGTGGCACCTTAAAGACTAACTATAAAGTTTTGAAGCATAAGCTTTCGTGGGCTAATAAAGTGCCACAGGACTTTGTTACCTCTGCTATTCCAGACTAACACGGCTACCTCTCTGATTCTTGTATTAGAAGGGTAACTCTAGTTCCTAACCAACTGCCCCCGCCAATGTTTTTCTTTTACCTGTAAAAGTTTGTAATTGGTTATAAATGTTCTTTTTTTAGACACTAAAAGAGTAACACTCCCAAACATCATGGCATTGTGTCCAAGGCAAGTGTCATCATAAGCAATGTGCTGCAGAATTATCCCACATCTGTTCTTAGGAATATTACAATACGTTTTGAGCCCTACCAGGGTAAAATTCTGATTTCACGTGAGTCAATTCAGCCAGAGCAATGTGTGCAGAGCTTCACCCTAAATGATCAAACTTTGCAAATGCGATTGGTCAGCTGAACACATTTTTAGTACTAGATCAACTGTTGGGTATTTTCAAGTTAGATCACTTCAAATAATGCCCACAAATCTGCCCTTACAGAAAGGCACCCCAAATTAGCCTTCATTAGTTTTAGTCATTACAGTGAAGCTACAATGCCTTAAATTTTTAATAATACATAATAGCTCTGTGTTACTGACTTTTGTAATCAGCAAAGAAATTGAAATGAAAATAAAACTCAGTACAAGCATACTACTATTGTATATCTGATTTTTTGGAATGACAGTCTCAGTCGAAGAACCTAATTTTAAAAATAGATATTTAAAGTGAAAATTCACTACATCTTTATGGATTTTGTTTTAAAGATGAAAACTCTGCCCCCTAATGCCAACTCATAGAGAATGTAAAGAGTTCCCAGTGACTAGATTGGTCCCAGGTCTCTAAAGGGACACTGTGAGGCTGAAATACTTATTTATTTTTAAAAAAATCTCTTCTACTTGGGTTACTACTAAATTAGATTATTAAAACTGAAAGTTTTGTAAAATGCAATTTATTTTTCTGCCATTCATTTTGTTTATTTGTCTTACTCAGGGATCAGCAACCTTTCAGAAGTGGGGTGCCAAGTCTTCATTTATTCACTCTGATTTAAGGTTTTGCGTGCCAGTAGTACATTTTAACGTTTTTAGAAGGTCTCTTTCTAGAAGTCTATAATATAGAACTAAACTATTATTTTATATATAATGTAAATACCATTTTTTAAATGTTTAAGAAACTTCATTTAAAATTAAATTAAAATGCAGAGCCCCCCCGGACAAGTGGCCAGGACCTGGGCAGTGTGAGTGACACTGAAAATCAGCTCGCCCTTGGTCTTACTTATCTTGGTCAATGAAAATAAACTAGATAGTTTTGCTTTCATTTCTAGTTAGTTTCAAATCAATTCATCCCAACAAGGAAGCGCTCAGTTGTAAACACCACAGGAAAATTAATGTTTAAATACAAAACAAAATGTTTTTGATGTTTATACTAACGTGAAAAAAAAATCTGATAATATTAGACTTTGTAAAACCTATTTGTTTTAAGCAAAAGTTCCTTTTGGGCCAAAATTAACTGAAAGTATCCCTTTAACACCTGTAAAGTGATATGGCACCTTAAAGACTAACATGTTTATTTGGGCATACGATTTCATGGGTAAAAAACCCACTTCTTCAGAAGCCTGGAGTGAAAATTACAGATGCAGACATTATTATACTGACACATGAAGAGAAGGGAGTTACCTCCTCATCAACTATTGGGAATGAATCACATGCACTCTGATTATATTGGCCTTGTCAACACTGTTCTCCACTTGTGAGGCCACTCTTGGCTGCATCCAACCACTACAGTAGGGATCCTGCTCTGTTGCTGAACAGAATTCCATGTAGGCCAGTCCAGCATTCTGCAGAAATGCTTACCGCGGCTGTTCTCAGGAACAACTTGCTCACTACTATTGCTGGCTACTTCTCCTTGTTTTGAAAAGTTGAACGTGTGCTTGCAGAGTTTCTGCTGATCACATTTTTTTTTCATGAAACCACATCCCTTCCCGTGAATTGGTTGGCCTGTGACTTTAGCCATAGCTTTTTTCACTGTGTTAAGATTCCACCATTACTTAAATACGACGCACACTGCAGGGCCACATTATGAACCCCTAACATCCCTTGGTGACTGGTTACTCGAACATCAATGGTACTACTCAGGTGAGCAACTCTGCACTAGTGAGTAAAGTCTCCACAATCTGACCCCAAATTTGTGAATTGCAAGTGTTGTTATTTCTTCACCTTACAGAGCTCCCTAGGTACATATTTTATTTACTTAGGGTTGTGACTCAGACTACATAACCACACAAGTGAGCAGGAGGGAATGAGAACAAATGCTGACAGCTGTTTTCAAACTTTTTCCATAAACATTTGAGCCAATACCGTAGATTGTTTGTGCAAACATTAGAACAAACACAAAAGCGATATAAACATGGCCTAAGATGTGGATTCATTTAGACGTTTTAATGAGTATTCACAGATATTTTTGGTCACCTCTACTCCGTTACTCTGTCTGAAGAACAAAACCAAAAACCCCAGTTTTACGGAAGCGCCATAGGGGGCTTTGTTCTAAATTTAGAAGTTAAGAGAAAAGCAGTTAAACTTATGACTCATCCCAACAGTCGACAAAAGGATTCAGCCAAAAGTAATGTTTGTTATACATGCATCTTCAGTGAGCTAGTCATTTTGACCTCATGTCGATGGGATTTAAAGATGTGAAGTTAAAATACTTGAATTAACACATTTTAGCAGTCTAGTGTAAACAAGGACAACTATGGAAAATTCTGGTCCCATTTCAGAGATTGGGAGTTTTTCCATTGACTTCAATGGGGCCAGGATTCCACCCTCTGCTGTTAACCTATGCTGAGCTGGTTGAGTTAACAAGACATTGACTCTACCTAGCATGTGTTAAAGGCAGTGTGCCTTCTCTACACTAGACTTTTATAACCTGTTTGCTAACAGGAGCTAACATCACATCTTTAAATCCTCTGTATCCAATGATCTCCACGGGAGTGGAGGGAAAAAAGCACCTGACAGAATTGAGTCCCTTACCCAGAACATGCAGTTGGACTGCTGACAAGTGGCTCTCACTACACTGGCTTCCCTCCCAGTGATCATCAAGCTCTCTCGCTCTCTCTCTTGCTCCTGATGTCCTGTCTCACTCTAATAGGCGGCTTCCTCAGATAGGCTTGTTGCCGGTGACAAACAGCTTCATACATGTACAACAAAGCTTAGCTCCTTTACAGCACTTTCCATCCAGGTACCTAAACATGCTTGAAAAAAGGCAAATCTCATTATCCACATTTTACAGATGGGGAAACTGAGGCACAGAGCAGCTCAGTGACCGTGTAAGGACTAAAACCCAGATCACCTAACGTTCAGTCCAGTGTCCTGTCTACTGAACCACACTGCGTCCCTGAGGAAGCAATGCTTTCCAGTGGCCTATGAACAAGACATGCTCACCACTGAGAGATCACTTATAATTCCTGTCCTCTGTTTCAAATTAGTCAATTTTGTCTTTTGTCCCCACTCTCCTAAATTATCTTGCTAATCACCGGCTTTCACTGGTAGCTCAACGGTGACAGCTTGTCCTTCCTAGCAACAGTTGGGTGTGAGCGAAGGCCCCTCTTCAGAGGAGTCAATTCATCTTTATGGCAGTTAGTTTTATTAGATGATATAGGACTATTTAAATCTAGCTGGTAAGAGCAGAGATGAAAGTCTGCACAAAGCTGTTTGTTTTGGCCCATTCCTTCATCGATCTTTTCAAATAGAGACATTTGAACTAACTTCCAAGGAAAAAGTACTTACCTCAGTTGCTATAAATACAGTCAACTTTGCTGAGAACACTCCCTTTTGCATACCTGACTCCCTATGCCCTCATGCTAACTGGAATGCAGGCTGCAAGCAACAGCCACAGGAGAGGGACCACGGCTGCTGTGGGGCCTTAGTTCCAACGGGGATAAGGAACTGGTCACTTGAGGCTGGATTGGCAGATTGCAATCCAGCCAGCATGTCACTGCACTGCTCCAAGAGCAGAGCCAGGAACAAACTAATTCTGAGAACACCAGTTCAGTCCCTCGCTCCACAGGGGAAGTAATCTGTGCCAGCCCTCCTCCTGGTGCAATTTACTTCCCTCTCTGTGCTGGCCAGCACATCGGGGTGGGAGGAGAGCCAAAGCTGTGCCCACCTGTCCCCTGCCCACCTGAGTGAAGAAAAAGTAGCTGTCAGAAAAAGTAGCTGTCCTTCCCTCCTAGGCAGAGACTGGCATCCAGATAGGTGTCTTATGCCAAGTCCAGGCATCTTATGCAACTCATGACTGAGCCCAATAATCCTTCTCTCCTCTACTACTTCTATTTTAGAACATCTAACAATTATAGAGCACTTTTCACCTTCCAAGTACTTGTATTAAGTGAACTGAAAAATACTATTTCTTTTGTTTCTACAGTGCAAATACTTGTAATAAAAAATAAATATAAAGTGAACAATGTACACTTTGTAGTCTGTGTTGTAATTGAAATCAATATATTTAAAAATGTAGAAAACATCCAAAAATATTTAAATAAATGGTATTCTATTATGGTTTAACAGTGCAATTAATTGTGCAATTAATCACGATTAATTTTTTCAATCACTCGACAGCCCTATTAGGGATATATTACCAACCACCTGACCAGGAAACTGATAGTGATTGTGAAATTCTCAGGGAGATTAGAAAGGCTATAAAAATAAAAAACTCCCCCTCATATTGACTGGGTACATGTCACCTCAGAACAGGATGCAGAGAGAAAGTTTCTCAACATCTTAAATGACTGGAACCCACAAGAGGAGAAACAATTCATGATTCGTCCTAAGTAGAGCACAGGATCTAATCCAAGAGGTGAATATAGCTGAACCACTCAGTAATGGTGACCATAACATAATAAAATTTAACATCTGGGAGACACCAAAGCAGACTATCATGGTAGCATTTAATTTCAGAAAAGGGAACTACACAAAAATGAGGAAGTTAGTTAAACAGAAATTAAATGGTACCCCATCAAAAGTGAAATCCCTGCAAACTGCACGGAAACTTTTTAAAGACGCCATAAAAGAGGCTCAATTTAAATTAAATGAAAAACATAGTAAGAGACCCAAAAAAGTGTCACCATGGCTAAACAACAAAGTAAAAGAAGCAGTTAGAGGAAAAAAGGCATCCTTTTAAAAGTGGAAGTTAAATCTTATTGAAGAAAATAGAAAGGAACATAAACTCTGGCAAATGAAGTGTAAAAATATAATTAGGAAGGCCAAAAAAAGGATTTGAAGACCAGCTAGCCAGAGACTCAAAAAGTAACAGCAAAAAAAAAATAAAGACGAGAGAAGCAGGAAGCTGGACGATTGAGATGCAAAAGCATCATATTGCTTCTCTATAAATCCATGGTACGCACACATCTTGAATACAGATTACAAGTATGCATGCAGATCTGGTCACCACATCTCACCACACCACATCACATCACATTTGGAAAAGGGCAACAAAAATGATTGGGGTATAGAACAGCTTCCATATGAGGAAAAATTAATAAAACTGGGACTTTTCAGCTTGGAAAAGAGATGACTAAGGGAGGCTATGATAGAGGTCTATAAAATCATGACTTGTATGGAGAAAATAAAGTATTATTTACTCCTTCTAACAACACAAGAACTAGGGATAACCAAATGAAATTAATACACAGCAGGTTTAAAACAAACAAAAGTATTTCTTCACACAATGCACAGTCAACCTATGGAACTCTTTGCCGGAGGCTGTTGTGAAGTCCAAGACTATAAAGAGGTTCAAAAAATAACTAGATAAGTTAATAGAGGATAAGTCTATTAATGGCTGTTAGCTAGACTGGGCAGGGATGCAAAACCATGCTCTAAGTCTAAAGAGTCCCTTGACTCTGTTGCCAGAAGCTGAGAATGGGCAACAGGGGATAGATCACTTGATGATTACCTGTTCTGTTCATCCCCTTTGAAACACTTAGCATTGGCCACTGTCGGAAAAGAGGATACTGGGCTATCCTATGCCACCTAAGGAACAACCCCCCCTCCCCCCCCCCGACTCAGGAGAATACCCATCACAAGGCAGGGGGAGGTCTCCCTGGGTTCTGACATCAGAATGACATAAAGGGATGGAGCATGGCCCAGAATCAAGGCCAATGTGTCTAGCAAAAATCAAAATCAAGGTTTTCTTAACATATTGTCCTTGTGCTACAGTCACTCACTAATCATATCAGAAAGATAATGCACCTGCACCACTGGTCGTTTAGTAATTCAATGATCCAAACTAATCTACTTCTTCAGCAATTTTACAGCTGCTATAACTGCCTCATTATGATTACTGTAGAACAGCACTATAATTCTGCATTGCCATAAAATCTATTCAGTTGCAAGTCCTGTTTTTTCTACTGGACAGCTCACACTTGAACCAGCCCTCTTGTAAAGCAACACTAATAAATCCTGAAGTTAAGAAAGGCTATAGGAACCTACAGGTGTTCCAATAAATTCAAAGAATCACAATCATCCATACCTTGTAAAGAATATTCTGTAGACAGAAAGGTCAGATTTCAGCACATACCATGTGCCCTACACACTACTCAAGTGAACAAGCAGACTTAAAGCTGTCTTGAGTGGGTTGCTGAGGATTGCCCGAAGATGAGGGAATCCTTAGCTGTCAGAGAGACAGTGTAGCCCCCACCCCTCCCCACATGTAGGGTCATGCCAGCCATGAGAAGGGGCGTGGCTGAATTTTACTGTGTTCCACCAATCCCCAGCTGATGTAACTGTCCGTAGGATCATTACAAAATGGTGTGGTATAGAGCAGGCTTGAGGCTACTCTAAACTACACTGGGACAGGGAGCTGCAAATGGCTCTTTTGAGACTCCCCACTTCAGATGCATCCAACTGGGTGTGCCTTAAGTGCAGCTGACAATTCAGCCAACAGCTACATTTTGAATACACAAACAGCTCAATACTGTTTTGCATATTTAGATAACCAACACATTTTCTACTGTTCTGAAAAATTACATGCAAAATTCAAAGTTTGCCATCAGTAAAGAAGATTACTTTTCTTCCCTGTCATTATTATCCACAGTACAACTGTGCAGGAAAAATTGGGAAATAAAAGCTCTCTAACAGTGGGTTGGCATCATTCGTCCATTTCTAAAATGGGGAAAATGAGGCACAGCGAGGCTAAGGGAATAAAACCAGTTTTCCCAGCTCCCCACCTGATGTGACTGATATCACCTCAGTTTAACATGACAGAAGCGGGTAATCTGACAGCACCTCCACATTTTAATGGCCTGAAAACCTCCACTTCTCATACTGTTCGTGTTAGAAGGGGTACTTCGAGTGCCCAAGCTTTGCATTCTTCCCACCAGTCCCAGCTTTTTCTAAAGGGCAAAAAGAGAAACTGACAGATTTGAAAATAAGCCGGATAAAACAGAAAAGCTGAGCCTTTCGGTCCTGAAAGTTTCCACTCAGACGATGGGCAGTTCTAACTAAAAATGGAACAAAAACTGCGAGCCAGATTCTCATCCGGTGTAAATTGGCAGAGTTCCTTTGATAGCAACGAGGCTATGCTTGTTTATACCTGCTGAGGAGCTCGTCCTTAATAGTTTGTGGGTGTGTGAAAACAGAGAACCTCGCCCATCCCCATGCAAGAGAGAGAAATCATCGCCTGCCAGGACCCATAGTGCAAAGGAAAAGGAACATAGAGTTCTCTGGGACTCTGACAAGCCCCAGACAGTGCCTCGTTTCTGGACAGGGGCCTGGCTCCACTTCCCATGCAACATAGAAACATATGCCACACCTGTTAAATGTGGGATAATACAACCAGGTACCAGTGCTCCTGCAGTGTGTCCATTCCCATCCCTAACACTGCTCTGCCTCTAGAGGAGGCAGAAGATTTAATATAGATACAATAATAGTTCAGTACTACAGCTCTTTAATTAGCCAGTAGAACTGCCATCTTAGTTTGCAAGACCCATTTTACAGCAATCTGAGAGAATGTGCCATACCTGTATGTGATTTTAACTTCAGTGCCAGGCTCATCTTTCTCCCAGATCAAAGCCACTCTGTCTGGAGACTGATGGACATGTTGGTCTAAGCAGTTTACTGTATGAAAAGAAATATTTAAGAAAGCATTTTATTTGTTTTGTATTAAAGTCAAAGATGTTTGCAAATTGGCTAACTTAGCTGCCTGCTCATACATGCATGCAAAAAAATATCAGAAGTTAGCTAAATAGACATGCAATCAATACATTATTTGGAAAGTTTTTATTTACGCTATTCACAGTGATGCACTGGATGTAATACTTCCATTTGATCAGTACACAGCCTTACAGAAGGGCACTCACATGAGAATCCTTGACCAAATCCTTGGCTGGTTTAGATCAGTACAGCTACACTGATTTCAAAGGAGCGATGCCAACATACACCTGCTGAGGTTCTGGCCTGCTGTGTATGCAAACAGAAGAACCGAAATTGCCTGGTGCCACTGGTGCCATTATTGTCTCTTTTACCTCAGGGAGGAGTGTTTTGTTGTACAGCATCTTCACGCTCTAACTGGCCAAGAGACCCCACTTCTGGTATAAGGCTCCTGTTTACACTGATGTGGTTCTTTAGCCAACCTTACGACTGAGTTTCTATTAATTTTCCCATATGGCTCACAAGGACTCACAATTCTCAGTGGCAGGGATGTTAGATGGACCTTAAAAACCATCTGCATTTTTGGCATATCTAAAAATTATGCCGTGATTATTCAACTCCACTGCTTTTGGTGTTTCCCATGATGTAGCCCTTTAATACATTCCGCCTGCCTTTGAAAAACAATCCAAATGTTTGTATGCCCTCTAATTCAACAACACAGGCTCAAAGAGTTGGATACTTTTTATATTTTCTGCTGCTGTGCATCAGCCACACACATAGGGAGCTGATTTTGTTTGTATAAAAAACAGTGCTTAAAATTACTTTCAAACTTTTATAAATGTTATCTGATAAGTTATATGGCAGTGGGAACTGGCTGGGTCCCTTCACTGGGCATTTCCTGACTTTTCAACATTTGAGAGCTTTTTAGATGTGTATAATTTTCTGTAGAGAAAGTATAATATTGGGGGGGTGGGTGAATGAGCTAGAGACTATTAAAACACACTTTCAACCTTAACTGTTTTTTAACTAAATTATTTATATAGAAATATATATTAGATCAGTACCTATTAGGAGGTATGAGAGTACAACGTTATTTCTATTTTGTGTACTTTCATTACTTCACCATTTCAAATCTCTATAGCTATATAGCAGGCAAAATGTGAAGTAGTTGCTATGCATATTAACCATCATTGGATGTGTTAGATATTAAAATTATTAGATATTTAAAATCTAAAACTAAGTTAATGATCTGATTAAATGGTTTTAAATGCATTTACTTTTCTCCGACAGGTCATTATAAAAAGCAACCATATATAAATAGTATTTTAAAACAGTAACTTATAAAACCAACTGATGCAGAGTATCCAGTAATGTTAATATCTTTGGGGTAAACAAATGGTTTTCTAACGTCACAACTCCAGTGTAGATTAAGCTTTCTGGTGTCCCCATTGGGTTTTTTGTTTTGTTTTGTTTTTGTTTTTTGTTTTTGTTTTTTTGGGGGGTGGTCTTTTGTTTTAAAGAGATGAGCTGCAGTTCCTGGGCCTACTTCTGCTCTCCCATCAGGTTTATGTGCCAATGTTCTTCTGTATTTGCACTGATGTAACAGAATCGGCCTCTATACAATTTACATTCAGAAAGTGCAATTCCCAGTAAAGTCAGGAAATTTGGACTTGGTTGTAAAACTGCATTAACACAAAGGTAGAACGAAGTAACGTGTCCTCATAATACTGTGCGCTGTCTAAGGTGGCCAGTACTAAGGCTATAAGAATTGCAGGCTGTGATTTTGGAAATCACAACTTTCAGCACTCACCAAAACTTTTTATAATTGCCCCAAATTTGCGATCCCGTGTGCCAGGGTGCAATGCCATGCACTCACAGTGTCACAATGCCACTCATTCCAATTTAGCAAAGGGGCAGCTGGGCCGAATTTGAGTGAGTGGCATTGCAACCTGGAGATGGAGTAACAAAGGCACCACTCACCCTTCCAGCCTGAGCTGGTGGGGGCAGCGGCAGAGTTGATGAGGAGGACCTGCATGGGTCAGGGACCCCACCCAAGGGACTCACCCCACTTGCTGCCCAATCTCCATGTATTGCCACCTGCTGGTGCTGGCCTCACACTTTGTCCAGGTGCAGTTCTGAGCAGCAGCAACTCCTGTGTGACCTCAAGAACTTTGTGTTCCATCACCGTCTGCCCACACCTGGGGAGGGGCTCAGGGAGGCCCCAGTAAGTGTGGCTGGGCAAGGACTGGCACTTGTGCATCCCACATGGCTGGGACAAGGGAGCCCGGGTGATGCTTGTCCCACACAAGGCCTCCATGGCTTTTCCTGTCCTGCAGATTGGAGGAGTGGGGGGGGGGTTCCAGCCCCTGTTGAATGCTAAAGGACTCTGCTGCCCTACAACGCCCTCACACCTCCCTTTTGAGGGCACCTCTATACACCTCTGCACCTGCCTGTCATGAGAGAGGCTCAGCTTTGCCAAATTTCAGTGGTGCCAGTTCACAGCACCACTCACGGAAACAAGTGTGTTTTGGTTTTTTTATGGTATTTACCAAAGCCGCAAATGTAAGAAACAGTGGACACAACTCTTGAACCAAAGAAATCTCAACTTATCTTCTTATGCCCTAACTTTCTTATGGCCCTACTCATACACCAGGGATGCTATGAACCAGTGGTTCCAAGGCCCCCGGGGGGGGGGGGGAACAAGCATGTTTCGGGGGGCTGCCAAGCATGTTGGAATCAGGCTTGCTAGGACCCATGGCAGAAAGTCAAAGCCCCACCGCATGGAACTGCAGCCAGGGCGCACGAGGCTTACCACCAGGGGCTGAAGCTGAAACCTGAGCAACTTAGCTTTGTGCTGCCCCGTGGCGTGCGGCCCTGGGGAACTGCCCTCCTCGTTACCCTCTAGCAGTGGCCCTGGGGAATTGCCCTCCTCGTTACCCTCTAGCGGTGGCCCTGGGGAACTGCCCTCCTCGTTACCCTCTAGCGGTGGCCCTGGGGAATTGCCCTCCTCGTTACCCTCTAGCGGTGGCCCTGGGGAACTGCCCTCCTCGTTACCCTCTAGCGGTGGCCCTGGGGAATTGCCCTCCTCGTTACCCTCTAGCGGTGGCCCTGGGGAACTGCCCTCCTCGTTACCCTCTAGCGGTGGCCCTGGGGAACTGCCCTCCTCGTTACCCTCTAGCGGTGGCCCTGGGGAATTGCCCTCCTCGTTACCCTCTAGCGGTGGCCCTGGCTTTTATAGGCAGAAAACAGTTGTGGCACATCTGGGCCATGGAGTTTTTATAGCATGTTGAAGGGGTCTCAGAAAGAAAGAGACTGAGCACATCTGCTGTAAACATTCAATTCCCAGGTTCATTCCCTGCTCCACCATAAACTTCCTATATGACCTCGGGCAAGTCACTTAGCTTCCCTGTGCTCCAGTCCCCCGTCTGAAAGGTGGGGATGATACTACTTCTCTCCCTCAAAGGCGGGTTGTGAGAATATATACATTAAAAGATTGTGAGGTGATTGGAGATCTCCTGAAGAAAAGCACTATATAAGACCTAGGTATGCTTATTAATTAGTATTATTTGCACACAGTTAAGCCTGCTGTGAAAAAGCATTGTGAAACTAAATTTGGCTCAGAGATCATTCACCATTTACTAGAGAACAGAGAATTCTTTTTATAAACTCTTCTAGATGTGAGCCAAAAATCTGCAAGCATGCCGAGGGGGAGGGGACTGTACCAGAAGGGAAGTAGAGGGACAGGGACTATGGGAATCGCTGCCCCCAAACAGGGCCATCCCTAGATATTTTGGTTCCCTACGCAGCCCCTACATGAGGGGGGGAGGGGGGAGACTGACCCAAGATCTGTGAGGGTCAGGAGCAGGCTTGGGGTGCAGGAAGGAAACCACCCTCCAGCACTCACCGGCAGCACAGAGCGGGCTGGGGCCGGGTCGCTCCACTTCCCGCCCCCGACCCCTGCTGCAGTCCCCTGGGCTGTAGCTCAGGGGAAGGGACGGCATGGGGCCGGGGCTGGTCAGAGCAGAGGTGTGGCGGGGCTATGGGGAAGGGGTGGAGTGGGCGCGGGGTGGGAGCAGCAACAGCTTTCCTGGGCACTGGAGCAGCACACAGCTGCCTAAGGCACCAGGAAATCTGGGGCAGTTTGGTGCCTCAAATTTCCTGGTGTCCTATGCAGCTGTGTAATTTGCATATGTGTAAGGACAGCCCTCCCCCCAAATCTATGCATTGTGCTCAGGTACCCTGCAGCACCTGTTCACATGCAGCTATGGAGCACGGAAACACCAGAAGGTCATGCTGACACTGACACACTGCCCCAACAACATCACAGATGGGGGCAACGGAGCACTCAGTGGAGCTACTGCTGCCTCAGGGCAGATCTACACTGCAATGAGACACCAGCTGACTCAGGCTCGAGGGGTTACGGGGTGGTTCACTGCTGGAGCCCAGTCTGTAAGACACTGCTGGGCGGGAGGGTCCCAGAGCTTGGACTGCAGCCAGAGCCTGGAAGTCCACACTACCACTGAACAGCCCTGCAGCCTGAGCTGAAGGATTTAACTGCAGGACCTCAGACTCCAGCTAACCAACGCATGCTCTGAAGCACTTTGCTGACTATTGACTGCTGAACGGGGGTCTATTAGCATTAACTCCTGACTGATTCTCCATGTGGATCACGCACAGTTATTTGGGAGAGAATATCCCACGTGTGACTTTCCCTCTGACCGGTGTCTCACTGAAGTTTTCTCTCCCCTCTGCACTACACAACAGGATTGAGGAGGGAGCATATGGACAACGACTTTTATGCTGAATGTATCCGTTGGAGCTCGGACACGTCAGGGATACAATGTTTCGTCAGAAGCTACATTGAATTTTAGGAAAAATATGGAGCGTATGCGAAAAACCTAAATGACATACTTCTAATAAATCCCATTACAAGGTCTCACCTGGGAGGAAGGCAAGAGTCTATCCATTTCTCAGTAGAACAGATGGGTCTGAACACAGAGGTACAGGACTATTAGATCAGGTGACTATTTAACTTTTCTTTTCAGAGCATTCTTGAATAGTCAGTACAGGAAGTGTCACAACACAGCTATCTGAACAGCTGTGATACTGTCTTGAGTCAGGTCATTCTAGGTACCTTGCCCAGGGGTCTATGCTGTACCTGGGAGCTATGATTTCCAGCAGAGGTAAACAGACTCAGCTCAAGCGAGTGCACTAAACATAGCCGTGTGGACAGTGCAGCCCTGACAGCAGCTTGGGCTAGCTGCCAGAGTCCAAGCCTGCCTGACCCTCGGGCTCCGAACTAGCAGAATGAGTGCTGCCATGTCCACATGCTATTTTTTAGCATGCTAGCTCGAGCTGAGCCAGTGCGAGTCTGTCTGCCTGAACTGGGAATCACACTTCCCAGCTGCAGTGTAGACATATACTACAGGACCCTTGAGTAGGCCAGCCACTTCTGGGGCCTAGGGCTCCTGGGGGGCCATGAGCAGGTCTCAGAGGGGCCGCCAAGTATGGTAGGCATTAGACTCTCTAGGGCCCAAGACAGAAAGCAAAAGCCCCACTGCAAGGGACAGCAGCCCAGGACCCAAGGCTGAAGCTGAAGCCTGAGCAACGTAGTGCCCCCTGTGATGTGGGGCCCGAGCAACTGCTCTACTTCCTACCCCCTAACATCCGCTCTGGCATTTATAGGCAGAAAAACAGTTGTTGTGACACAGGTGGGCTGTGGAGTTTTCATTGCATGTTGCAGGGGCCTCAGCAAGCAAAAGGCTGAGAACCCCCCCTGCCTTAACCCATCCCCTCACATTACGGTACAGTCTTCTATTGCTTTGTCCAGCTCTGTTCTAAATCTCTCAAGTGATGGGGTTCTACCAAATCCACTGCAAAACCTGTCGGTGATATTCAGCCTACATTTTCCTATTATTTCACCACACCGATTCTAGTATATAACCCAATGGACCACCCTGCACAAACCTCTTCATTCTTTGTTACAGGGAAAGGAAGAGAAAAAATGCCAACAAGAAATAGACAAGGAAATCATCTGATGATGTGAGCTATAGCCCACGAAAGCGTACGCTGAAATAAACTGGTTAGTCTCTAAGGTGCTACAAAGTCTTCCTCGTCTTATTTACTGATAATCTTGGTTTGCTTCCAGCCTGGCATTGTGACAGCAACATCCTGTTTCTTAAAAAAAAAAAAAAAAGACTGCCTAAACACCAATCCTTACAAAATAACGGGGTAAGGAAGGGTGAACTTGGAGCCATTTTTTAAACCCACTTAACTCTAGTTTAGGTTGTTTCTTAGGTTACTATTATTATCGCTTGTATTTGCTTTTAACACAGAAACCCAGATTGTTCAGAAAAGCAATACCTGCAGAATCTGGAATGGTTTGCATCCATGATTTTCTAATTGTTCTGGTGTATAAAAATCATTTCACTTTTTTATATATCCAGGGGCATTTGAATGGCATCTTTTGTAAAAAAAAAAAAAAAAATCAGTGGAATAAAGCTCTATGTCAAGGTCCCAAAGACTACCCTTCTCTAAGGCCAGGTCCTAAAGACCTTAGACCCTTCTCTAAAGCCAGCATTTCTCTGATGTCAGGCTGTTCTATAACAGAAGCTGTGAATGGTTCCCTCCAAATAGGCAGATGACCTATTTCTGCTAGGTCATCTGCCTATCACCAGACAGTTGGATCCACACCATAGTACAGGGTGGGCAAACTAGGACCCGTGGGCTGGATTCAGCCCCTCAGGGCTTTGGATCCAACCCAGGGGATTGCTACCACCATGGCGCCGTGGGCCCCACACCGCTCCCAGATGCGGCCAGCACCACATGCCTGCAGCCCCTGGGGGAGGAGGGGTAGAGGGCTTTGCACGTTGCTCTTGCCTGTGGGTACCTCCCCCAAATCTCCCATTGGCTGGTAAGTGCCGCCGGGCCAGAGCCTGCACCCTAACCCCTCTTGCACCCAGCACCCCAACCCTCTGCCCTGAGCCCTCACCGCACCCCTCCTGCACCCCAAGCCCCTGCTGCACACCACACCCCTCTAGCACTCCAACCCCCTGCCACACACCCACATCCTTCCTCTAACCCAATCCTGAGCCCCTTCCTGCACACTGGACCCCCTCCCACACCTTCTCCTGCACTCCTGCCCCAGCCCTACATGCAATTTCCCCACCCAGAGTGGCCCTTGAGCTAAAAAGTTTGCCCACCCCTTCCGAAGTACATCTGAGAATAAATAAAAAGCCTAAGGAGTCGAGTTAATGAACATGCTCTGTGACCTTGCAGCAAAACATACAGAGCATGAAGTACAGACATCTAAAGAAAGCATCACTTTCCTATGGCTAGATTGTGAAACTCTTACTCCACGAGTGGTGCCACTGAAGTCAACAGGACTACCTGTGGAATAAGGTACTACTCCCTGGTTATGCATAAGGGAGTCTCTAGTTATTAAAATGTCAGGGTCTGCGAGCCGATGCCAGCATAGCATACTTCTCTCTTACATGGGCAATTTTCTGCTTTCCACTCACTGGTGTACAGAACAGTCATGACAAAGTATTTTCGTTTAAAAATATTATCAAGGATGGTGATTGCTGGTCTTGTCACCCAGCTCACTGGAAACAGAAACATTCTTCATCACTTTTCATTTCTCCTCAAGAAAGGAATAATATTTTATATGAGTAATAGGATGCCCTCGTGGGGCTATTGCAGAGCCCTTTATTTCACCAAGTGCAGCCATCTCCGGGATGGGCAGCAATGAACTAGCAGAGAGCACACTGCACAGCAATGATCAGAAGAGCAATTATGATCAACATGACAACTTGTACA
The DNA here is from genome assembly GCA_032164245.1 of Sternotherus odoratus. NCBI lineage: Eukaryota > Metazoa > Chordata > Testudines > Kinosternidae > Sternotherus > Sternotherus odoratus. Next base: position 169,146,501 of record JAVMKO010000003.1, read on the forward strand.
ATTATGACAAGTATCCCTTAATGTCACTGTACCTGTAAAATATACAGGGAATCTGTATATACCCACCCAACAACCGCTCTCTAAGAACTGTCTCAAAAGGACTCCAGTATCTTTTTAAGAACAGTTTTCCTTAATTAGAAATAGCATATATATGACATCTAAGGTTTTATTTCTAAAGGTGTGTGAGCAGGTAGAAAAACATTACCTCAATAATGCCTATGGAAGAGAGGGCAGAGATAAAGTCACACAGGCAGCCTTAACTTCACCACTTCTTGATTCTGAGTATTAACCTTAATTGCCTGATAGAGTTTTCTCAATCAAATGTTATAGTCTTTAGAGGAATAAAGTTAAAAAACAACAAAATCCCAAGATGTGCAGCTATTTGCTCAGCAGCATTAGAATGCTCCACTCAATACCTCTGTAAGTGGCCCTTCAGAGACCCTGCACAGAAGGCTGTGACAGGTCAGACCATGGCAGCACTAGAAGCAAAGAAAAGAAATCTGTGTTTTCATGATTCCAGTGGCCCAGTTCTACATGCTATTGGTATAGAGTGGCTGCAAAGGAACTCAACTGACATAAATAAAACATTGGTGATAATACTTTTCAATGAAAATGGACAAACATTTTCATCTGTAAGTCTCAAAAGCAATTTGCATAGAAGTAACCTTATATTATAAATAGGGCTACTGGAGCAAAGATTTTTACAAGTTCACAAAGCAAATTAGTGTCAGATCAAGGATTTGAAACAGGTATTTTGGCTATAAACATCAAGGGCTATCCCAATGCTACACAAATTTTCTGTTTCCAAATTTTTTAATTTGTCAAATATGCCTAATAATACTTTTTTTCTGCACTCCCCCCGCCCCCGCAGTGCATTTTGCAATGCTACGTAGGCACATATGAGAAGCCCTGGTTGGCAGATGAATTGATCAAGGCACCAAAAAATTAAGTGATTTACCCAAGCTCACACATTCACTTTATAAAGTGAAACTTACTTTATTCACTGCACTTTAAGAGAGAGGCACTTTAACTATACAGCTAAACATGATGCCCACACATGATGCCAGCCTCCACTATGAAAACTGGTCAGATGTGCCAAAAATAAAACAAAAGATGTGTCTGCAGCAGCAGTAGGAAGAGTGCCACCTCCTTACTAACCACTACCTATTCCTGTAGCACCTGTTTTCTGCGCAGGTCTCTCAACCAAATACTAGCAACTTCACATCTGCTTAGCTCAAAATTACACTCCAGGTGAGAGAACACCCCAAATAGCAAGGCCGTCATAAACCATATCTTTTCAGAGATATATACAAGTAGATGAAAACCAGACAATTGAAAGTCCCAGCCCGTCTCCTAGCTCACTAAGACCAGGCGAAGTTTCCAGCTTTTGTTTATATGGCATGGGGAGGGCTTTGTGGTGAGACAACCCCCGCTTCTCCACCAATCAGCCCACCAGCATGAGCCATCCCACATGCTGCTTGCAAATGGATGAGTTGAGGAAACAGAAGCAGCAGACACAGGCAAAATAATTAAGAACAAGCACCGATACCTAGAGGGTTGGTGGGAGGCTTCTCAATGGGCAGGAGGCCATGCTAACTAGAAGTTAGAAAAAGGATATGTGGGTACAGGGAAGCTAGAAGACTGGAGGGCATAGGACTTGGGTGGGTGGACAGGAGGTAACAGGGACTTGGGAAGATAGGGGATCTGGGGAAGACAGAGGTGTAAGGGGTTGGATTTCAAGGGATAATAGAGGGGGACCAGGGGATTGAAAGTGCCTGGAGATGATATAGGGGGACTGATGTAGGGTTGAGGTGATGGGAGGCTGATGAGAGAAAGTGCATAGGGGACTGGTCCGATGGGAGTCTAGGGAAGAGCAGGCTGATGGGAGTTAGGAATTATATAGTGATGACATGGAGTGGGGTGGGTTGGGGACAGCAATGATGGGAATGGGAGATAACACTGGTCTGCAGGTGATGGAGGGAAAATGAAGCGGTATGACCAAGGATGATTGGAGATCAGGGATGCAGGAGAGTTGGGGTGGGCTATGGGGAGTGACAAGGAGTTGGAGGTGAAAATGGATTGGGGAGAAGATGACTGGGGAAGAGGGCAGGGGAAATGATGGGGCATTAGGGATGCTAAGGGAGTTGGAGATACCCAAGGGGGGGGGGGTGACTGGGGGTGAAAGAGGAGGAGGAAGGGTGGATTAGAAGAGGATGGGGCTGGGGATGCCCGGGGGAGTGAAAGTGCCCAGGGTACCTGCCTGTGAGCAGTGGGGTGGGGGCCCAAGGGGGGGTTGGGGGCCCAGGAAGAAGACAGGGGGCCGAGTGGCGCTGGGGGACCGGGGAAGAAGGCGGGAGGAGGCTGGGGGGCCCGAGGGGAGTGGGGGGCCCGAGGGGAGTGGGGGTCCGGGGCCCGCCCCCCCCCTTACCGGAGACGTTGAGGCGGCCGCCGAGGAACCAGCGCACGCGGTCCCGGCCCAGCCGGCCGTCGCAGGCCGTGTGAAAGGGGCTGTCCCAGCGCAGCGCCTCCCGGGCCAGCGCCCCCCAGAAGGCGGCGGGCTCGCGGGCCGCTCGCTCCCGCAGCTCCTGGTAGTCCGCGGCCAGCAGGGCGGCGCCAGCCCGCTCCCGGGGCCCGTCGCCGGCCGGGCGCGCCGGGGGCTGCCGCAGGGGGGCGCCGCCCCGGCCCCAGGGGCTCCGCCGGCTGAGGGAGCGCAGCGCCCGGCCCCACGCTGCGGCCGCGGCCATGGTCCCGTCAGCCCGGCTCGCCCGACCGAGCGCCGCTGGGCCCGCTCCGGGGCGGGGAGCCCCGCCCGGCCCCGCCCCCAGCGCCCGCCCAACGGCCCCGCCCGGCCCCGCCCCCAGCGCCCGCCCAACGGCCCCGCCCGGCCCCGCCCCCAGCGCCCGCCCAACGGCCCCGCCCGGCCCCGCCCCCAGCGCCCGCCCAACGGCCCCGCCCGGCCCCGCCCCCAGCGCCCGCCCAACGGCCCCGCCCGGCGCCCGCCCAACGGCCCCGCCAGCGCGCGGGGACGCGGGGGGGGGAGCGGTGAGCGCGGGACTCACCGTGGGGGGCCGAGCCCGGGGACAGACCCGGCCCCCGCCCCACACACCCCTTCAATCCCCTTCTAATCTCCGTCCGCGCCCCACACAGCCCTTCCTATACCTGCACTGAGGGAGTCTGGGAGGGCCGCGGGCGGGAGGGGAGGGGAGGGGAGGGGAGGGGAGGGGAGGGGACCCACCGACCCCTGATCCGCCTCTGTGTTGTGCTGTCCCGTGTGTCTGACCTGAACGTGGGCGTTGCTCTGTTACCACCCCACACATCCCCCTCTGCACCCTCCCCAGGCTTCTGAGTGGACCCGGCCCCGGCTCTCAGGTGCTTCCAAGCCAGCTGGATCCAGCAGAGTCTAGTCCCTGTTTCTAGTTCTGGGGCTGTAGGGAAAACTCCTTTTCTGACGCCTCCCTTGGGACACGGGGTGCTGCCACCCAGACATCATGAAATCAGGGCTTCTAACGCCCCCCCCCAGTCCCTGTACCCCAGGGCTGTGCTGAGGTTGGGGGCACTCGGCTTCTAGCATAGGGACAAGGCAGTGGAAGACAAGTACTTGAGAGAGACAGAAAACAACAGAAGTCCTGAGACGCGTCCTCCCCCGCTCTGATCTCCCCCCTTCTATGGGTCTGGTTTTGTCAGCCTTTCGGGCGGGGCGGAGACCCCGCTGGGCTTTCTCCCACTAGTCCTTACAGGTGGTCACGGCCAGCCCTTTGCATGCTGCAGCACCTCTTCTTAAGTAGGCCCTCTGTCACCAGGAAACTCCAACCCCCTCCAGCCACACACTCCTCCTGCTGGGCCCCCATGTGCAGAGCCTGCTGTTCCCGGAGGGTAGGGGCCAGTCGCTGGGAGACCATCAAAACTGAGGGCCCCAGACTGCAGTCTTGATGGCTCCCCAGTGATGGCTGTTCAATGAGGTGACAAGACCCTTTCCTGGCCAAGGCAGCGGTCGGTGCGTCCCTCTACACTGCAGCAGGGAGGCGTGATTCCCAGCTGGGGTAGGTGTACACGTGCTCGAGCTAGCCCCTGACGATAGCAGTGTGTCCATGGAGCATGGGCTGTCAGCCCAGGGATGGACGCAGGAGGTTGGGGGACATTGCTCTCTGGCAGCTAGCCTGTGCCACCACAGCCAACCCACCTCCCGCCTGCAGCTGGAGAAGTGCCTGTCCATCTACCTGCGCTGGGAATTGCAGCTCCCCACTGCCCTGTTGACCTACTCTGGAATCCAATCCAATCAGCTGCCCAGCCTTGAGCAAGTTAAGACAAGTTACAAATGGAGTTTACAATTTGCTACAGGCCTATCCTATCCTGACATATATTCAGCCTCTGTTTATTTCTGAAGAACACAGCTGTTCTCCAAGCAAAACACCAAGTGGGGAAGGAGTTTTGCAAATCTGCACCCAATACTCATGCGGTCCCTAGCAAAATAAAACCACTGAGCTTCACTCAGCTTTAACTGCAAGCTCTGTAGCAAGTCCTGTTGACACCCTGCCTCCCTGGTACAACTGCTCTCTGCAGATGCCTGAAGCATCACAAGCGGCTACAGAAAGCAACAGTTAAGTGGGCGGGTCCTCGGGACATGCTGACCCTGGTTCTTAGTAACCACAAGCAAACTTGGCAGGTGTTCAGTGCTATCAGCCCAGCTTCCAACTGCCCTCACCGCATCATTGCAAATGAGCTCTGTCCCTTCTCTAACTAGTAGGGCCAAATTCTGCAATGCCATTGAAATCACCTAGCCTGCCGGGCTTCTCGCTGTTCCCGGTATCAATCAGGAATACGTGCACTGAACTCAATGGTGCTTCATCAGCATGAGTGCGGTGAACCCATCACGCTGGCAAACTTGGTGTGTGGCCCATCGTCCCTAGCAGCCCCCAGCCCCTATTCACTGTGCCCAGCACATGTTGTCATCAGCTAAGACATAGACCAGCAAATGCCTACACCCATTTGTCCCCCAGAGCAAGGGGCTAAGCAGGAAGGTAAGGAGTCCGTGCTGTGCTTCTCCTGGGAGGTCACAGCTATGCACTGCCCAGGCTTGCGGTAAAGCGGCAGTCTGTCCCCTAAGTGTTTGTCTCCTGGAGCTGGAATGTTCTTGCTGGCTTCTTTGAACACTGGCAGCCTTTCTTCTAACATCAGGCAGGTCCCTTCTGTGGCTTGGCAGGAACAACAAGATGGAACAAATAGTTCTACAAATCAGCTGGCTTTGTCTGCTTTGTTCACACTCCTTCCTGCTTTCCCGCTAGGGGACTGGTCTTTGGAAGAGAACAAGTTCTCAAGTGCTGTCCCAGAGCTTTTCCATGTAGCCCTTCAGAACACGCAGCCAGCTGGAGCTGTGCTTAGAACAAATGGGCAAGATCCTCTGGTGGCCTTAGGGTGACCAGATGTACCAATTTTATAGGGACAGTCCCGATTTTGGGGTTTTTTTCTTATATAGGTTCCTACTACCCCCTGCTCCCTGTCCCAGTTTTTCACACTTGCTGTCTGGTCACCCTAGCTGACCTAAATCAGCACAGCCCTGTTGAAGCCAATAAAGCTACATCACTTTGCCTGGCCCAGGAGAATTCGCTCTTTGTTTCCTAGAAACCTTGCGCTGGAGTTACCCCTAGAGTCCAACATGGCTCCAAAGTATTAAGAGGGTGCTGAGGGGATGGGGAGGAGATAGGACAGGGGGAGGGGGTGCTGAGGGAATGGGGACAAGACAGGACAGGGAGAGAGGAGGAGACAATGCAGGGAGAGGGGGCACTGAGGGGATGGGGATGAAACAGGACAAGGAGAAGAAGGAGGTGGCAGGTATCACGGACAGGTGTGAGTGACTGTCAGGGACAGGGTTGACATCACTGTCTGGGGTCCCTGCTTTAGCTGCTCCGACAGCTGCTCTGCTTCAACCTCTGGCTGGCTCCTCCCTACAAGTTCTTTGCCCAAAGCCACATGGACAGGGAGGGGGGCGGAGTGACTCCAGGCAGGGCGTCCTCCCCTTGCACAGTTCTGACCCTGGAGGATGCTGCGGGGCAGGAGTGGCCCTAGCTGGGCCCCAATTTAGTAGGCAGCAAGTGTAAAACAAACAAAAGGAAGTATTTCTTCACACAACACACAGTCACCTGTGGAACTCCTTGCCAGAAGATATTGTGAAGACCAAAACTGTAACAGGGTTCAAAAAAGAACTAGCTGAGTTCATGGAGAATAGATCCATCAATGGCTATTAGTCAGACTGGGCAGGGGTGCCACTAACTTCTGTCTGACAGGAGCTGGGAATGGGCGACAGGGGATGGATCACTTTGTGATTCCCTGTTCTGTTCATTCCCTTTGATTTTTCTTCACAAGGTCTGTGCTCCAGTGTGTCAGCCCCCTGAGCCCTAGCCCTGCCAAGGGTTAAACTCTGACGGGTCAGCACCAAGGCTGAAAGGTGTTGAACTATACCAGACACAACACTTGGTTGTGTGCACGTGAGGGCGTGGGGGACTAGACGTCATTTCTTCAGCAGACTCCTTCTCCGGTCTGGAGCGGTGGTAATGAAAATAAAGGAACATTGCCACCTTGTGTTCTGTACTAGTGCCTAGCACTGCTCTTTAGGCTACAGTGTTGAAGTCCTTGTGAGCTGCCGTATTCACCATAGTCCGTGCCCCACCTGCTCCTTGGTGAGAAAATGGGGAGACCATGGCCGAGATTTTCAGCGCGGCCTCCATGCTCAACTTGAATTGTGTTCGAGGGGCTGGACTTTGAGAGACGGCTGAGCAGCTTCTCTCTGAAAACGAGGCCTCTTTAAGGTGTCTCAAGTGGGCCACACACAATCACGTCACGTCTGAAAATCTTGGCCCATGATCCAGACTGTAACCTGAGGTGAGACATGACGGAAGAGGAGCCAGGGGTGTGCAGCTGAGGATGGTGTGGAGCCCTGTGCATCCGCGATAGGGGCTGAAACAGAGCAGTGGGAATTGGGCCCAGGTCCTCTAAGGTATTTAGATGCCTAACTCCATGGATTTTAATCGGAATTAGGGGCCTAAAAACATTTAAGGATCTGGACCAGAGAGCCCAGTTCTGAAACATCCGTGCAGTGAGCCCCTCCAGTAATGTGTTGAGTTGGGGGAGGGCTGCAGGGTCAACCCACCGAGCAAAGGAAGAGACCAAAAGAAGCAAAGAGAAGTAGGAGACTCATAGATTGACGAATCTCCCTTTGTCCCTGTGTGTGCTGGGCTCAGAGAGCCCAGTAAATGGGCGCTGGGGACCTGTTCACTCCGTGTGCCCCTGGCGCAGGTGGGAGTGGGCAGAAGAGACGAGGAACGAGCAGGGGCACTCACAGCCCAGTGCAGTTCAGCTGGCATGGCCGGTGTGGTACTATACTGCTGGTAACGAACAGTGGCAAGTTATGAGCGTCCCTCCCCCGAGCAAGGGGCAAATCGAGGCGGGGGGCGGACTGTGCCTCGGAGGTGTGTCTGGGATCCTGATGACAGCATCTCCCAGGGCTTACCCAGTCTAGCCCTGCTTGTTTGGCTTTCTCTGCATTCATGGGTGTGCTGCTCTATGGGACCGTCAGTGGCAGGAAACTGAAGGATCTGGGTGTGCAAGGACTCCTGGTGTCACACATCACGCCAGGACACGGGGCTGCTCGATACCCATTGTAATCTTCGGTGCTGTCTAATTATCAACAGCTGTGTGATTATATGGATCCGGGGGGGGGGTGTGGATCAATGTGTACAGTGGGGGTGCTGACAGCCATTGAACCCAACTGTAAACCCTGTGTATGGTGGAAACCACTTCCAGCCAGGGGGCGCAGCAGCCCCCCCAGGACCCCAGTTCCAGCCCCTATGTATGGATTGTAGGACTAAGTGGAGGATGGGAACCTGGGCCCATTGAAAGTGATGGAAAGACTCGCTGACTTCTGTGGAATCTGGATCAGCACTTTCTGGAACCTCACAGAAAATAGCAGCAGCTATTCCTGGACCGGTGCTGCCTAATAAATGACACATCTTCTCCGCTGCCCGGTCACCTCCGTTCTACAGCGGGGGGCGCTTTGTTCAAATCTTCACATTTGCTTAATCTTCCAATCTAAAAGTCCATCAAGCAGCTTGGCAGGATAAGCCGAGATAAAATGCCAGTTAAAAATGAATATTACTAAAGCCATCCAGGGATGGCAGAATGCAGATGTTGCTACAAACAAAACCCAAGAGCCTTCATTCGACAAAGTCTGGTTTAGGTCCATTCCTAGAAGACCCCTCGGTCTCTGTACAAATACTCAAAACGCATTCTCCACAGTCAGTCTCAGGGACCCAAAAGGAAATAAGTTCATTTTGTTCACTTTTCTTTTTTTTTCTTTTTTGCGCCCTCCCCCTCTTTGATGATTAGTTCAGCAGATTGTTTTAAATCCCGGGATAGAGACGTACATCTGGCACAGAGAAAAGATGTAAATGTGTCAGGAAATGTTGCAACCTAGATCTATTAAAGAGATGTTGAGGCATTTGTGATATTCTATACCTTGTGCGGGGGGAGCACCCTGTCACCCCCATATTCCTCATTGTGATATTACATATAAATCAGACTGTGTGAGGTATCAGGGGAAAGGCTATGATCTGCTGAAAGTCAAATCAAAATATGTATATCATTAATGCATATGAAGTTATGAGAATTGTGTTATATGGTTGTCACTAGAATATGTTGTGGGTTTGGGAAGCACCCAGATATTAGCTCTCCAGAGACAATGACAGGGAAAGTAACCAACGCCAGGGCAGGTGTCAAACAACTATCAACAGCCATTGTCATAGACTCCTATCCCTTATAATCACTTGAACTCTATCTTTCGTGGTCAATACATTTATTTAACTGTTTATCTTTACCCGTGAGTTTGCCTGAAGTGTTTGGTAAATCTGCCCAGGTTTACAAAGGCAGGTGAATATCCACTTTCCATTGATGAAGTGATGAACCAACGAATAAATTTGTACTGCTTGTCTTGAGCAGTGAGGACAATCTCTTACCCTGGGAGTATCCACATCCCTGAGACATCCTTAGTCCTACTGACTAAGGCAGATGGCCCTTGGTGATGTATTGGCAGCACCTCACTTCCTTGCAGTACAAAATACCTGGGGTCTATAGGAAGAGAGACCCTCTATTAACAGACGCCCAAGGGCAGTTCTCAGGGGGTATACAGCTCAGACTCAGACAGCCTGTTATCCTACAGGATTGTCAGTGAGCCAGATACAGCCCGCATGTCACCTGCCATCCATTTCACGTCATCGAGGACAATCTCTGAGCATGCTCAGTGAAGTCACTCTTGCCCATGCCATCAGTAATAGCCTCACCTGTGTCAGTAGCCAAGATCCACCATCTGCATCCGTTCCAGAAGCGGGGACATAAATATAGGAAAATACCCTTGCCCGCACTCCACAGCCCAGACCACCCGTGTGCCAAGGCTGCCCAATCAGGATTAGGCACTGAACGTGCCAAGGCTCAGCTCTCGCAGCCCCTAATCATGCATGGAATGACCCCTCCCCCATCACTGCGGGTGACTTTTTCAGCTGTACACTTTTCTTGTACAGAGTCCATATCTGAGACACTCTCAGTGCCACTACTCCCCTGACCGTATCGCCTTTTCTCCCTCCTCCCAGGTGGGTATGGCCATCCAGACAGTGTTTAAAAACAAATATTAGTCTAGAAACCCTGGAGAGCTGTCGCTGCCAGTTTCCTATTGCTCCTGTAGGCAGAGACAGGTAACCCATAATAACAGGGCCATTTATATGCTGATCTGTATTAGGAATGTTTCCAGACTGGAATTACCAGATTTTAATAAAGCCTTTTGATCGTTTTCTGTTACATTTTGGCCAGCAGATAAAACTGGAAACGTTTCAATGCCGCTGTTACAACATACATTTGGGCCAATTCTTCTTTAAGCAGGAGCATGCTAGGTGGAGTGTGTACAAAGGGTACAAATTACAGGCAAAAGTCAATATTGGTGACATGGTTTTAATATCTGGTTTCCTCCCATATTTCAGAAGAGAAGATTCTGTCCCCTTAGTACTTTATGACTGCTGTCCTGGATACTCTGGCGGTATAACTATGAAGCAAGTCTGGGTCTGTTCTTTCACCCTAGAGACGCGTGAGATGATAGGATTCATGTGCCAAGGAGACTGGGCCGTGCACCCCTGCTATAGCACTGTTATTTGGCGGGGGAGGAGAGAATTTGAAATACATTGGGCTTTGTACATTTCCATTTGTTTCTCATGTACTATCTACAGAGGCACCCAGACAAAGGGCCCAAAGATGCTCCCCCTGATGCCCCAGGAATGGGCCAGGCCTAAATGAGGCCATTACATCAATACAACAGCAAGTTATTGGCCCTCTACCTGCCATTGATCTGCTCACAAAATCCCTGCAAGTTCAGTGGAGTTTCTATACAAATAATTAACGGCAGAATAACTCAATCAATACCTATCACTTATGAAGTGGGCCCTTATCTCCCACTGACTTTCAATGGGAGTTGGGTGCCTTTCTACTGAAAGCTCCATCTAGAATGATTTTCATCTTCAAAATGACTTAATGTTAATTACCCAGGATGCACCCTGCTGAGTCTGTTTAGGCCCCAACCCCTCAAAGACCTATGCATGTGTTTAACTGTATGCCCTAGAATAGCCCCATGTATTTGAGTAAAACTGCTCACAAACCAGACATGTGCACTATTCTAGGAAGGATCAGAGTCATAACACTTTCTGGAGACAGATCCAAACAGAGCTACTATGAAAAATACAGATGGAAAAGCAAAGATGCCCAAAACTTTTATTTAATAATGCATAATAAATAAATGACAAAACAGGAAGAGCAACATTCAGAAAATTCAGATAACTAAAGTGCTTTTAGACAAAAATATTAAAAAACCAAGACACAGATCTGACATTAACACTGTTTTACAGACATTTAAGAATTACAAAATACTCTCCTATGTCAATTCACAAAATAGCATAAAATTTCTTAGGGGTGCTATGGCTTGATTTTCACAAAGGTGTGACTTCTTTTATGCATAGTATATCAAATAACATTCGAAAGCATACAAAATTATTGCATGAAATATCCCCACACATTCCTCCATACGCGCAGATACAGGTTCTAAGTAAGATACACAGTGTAATTCATTTATAAGGCTGTATTGACTGATACACAGCTCCTCAGCTGATGTAAACTGGCCTGGCTCTCTTGAAGTCAATGGCACTATGTCAACTTACAAGAGCTGAAAAATGGGTCCACAGTTTTTAAGAAAACCTTCTGCTTCTTCTTGAGGCCGAACAGTTGCATATTTTAAACACTGAGAATTGCCACGTTGGTGCTTACCCAGTACAGCACAGGAAACGGTGGAATGTAACTTTGGAAATAAGGTTTCTGTGAAGTCCTGCACCATCTTTTCACCCAACAGGTTCCAGGAGGAATAACTCTGCTCTCAGTTTAGCTGGCAGAAGTCTCTTTTAGTCGCTTGTGTTACACGATGAAAGGGAGGCTCTCCTGATTTGTCACTAGAGCTGCCCCAAAACTGGTGACATTGTCACGCCAACATTTGAAACCCTTCCCCTCCGCCCTGTTTATTATAAACAAACAGCTTTAAAGTTGGGGGGAGGGAATCTTGGCTGGATCCAGTTCTAAAATGTCTCAAATTCATGTAAAATCACGTATTAATTGTCTGAAAAAATAATTAATAAATAGTCCTATCTTTCCAAAGTGTTGAGGGGTCTCAGTTCCCTAACCCCCCGCCCATCCCCTACTCCCTGAGTTTAGTGCTCATTGTCCTTCCCATCTGTCTGGAGGTCTCCTTTGAGACACTGCCTCAAAGCACTCCTGTGCTCTTGCTTTGCTGTGCTAGAGAGGTCAATCGCTGTATCTTCTGAATTGTCCATAGAGATGAGTTTGTCACCAGAGCTTCTCTGGTGATCTGCTGACTTCATTTTTAAGTCCTCCTCCAGAGCTTCCAGTCTCCAGCTGCCTGTCATCTTCTCCTCGCTCTCTGGCTTTCTTGTAACATCCATGGATTTTTTATGCATCCCTTCAAGAAGGAAGAAGAGTAAGTAAATATAATGCATCGCTTAAATCCACCTGGGACAACTGAGCGCCTTGTGCCTCCTACTTCAAACACACCCGGCTCAGCTGCTACCTTGTCCTCCTCTTCTCCCCTCATTTGTCCATGTCTCCCTTAGAGACAGATCCAAAGCCCAGAGGGGAAGTCAGCAGAAAGATTCCGTCTGACCACCAAGAGTTTGGGTGCCTCAGTTGCCTATTATCTAACTCCTAGATTGTGAGGTCTCTGGGCAGTAGAGTCTCTATTATTTGAATGTCAGTTGGTAGTAAGATTGGGCTCTATTCCCTCCCTGCAGCTCTTAGGACACAACAACAACATCATAAATGAAGCACCTATTAAAACATGCACTTAAGCACATGCTTAACTTCAAGTTACACTTAACTTTAAATTAAATATGCACCTAAGGTTTCCCTGACTCAGGGCTAAAATCGTAACAGAGAATAATACCATTAGATAGATAGATAGATAGATAGATAGATAGATAGATAGATAGATAGATAGATAGATAGATAGATAGATAGATAGATAGATAGATAGATAGATGAGCTGTCAACGGAGATAGATAGATAGATAGATAGATAGATAGATAGATAGATAGATAGATAGATAGATAGATAGATAGATAGATAGATAGATAGATAGATAGATAATTATTACTGTCTAGCAATAAAAGGGTCGCCCACACTGATCAGTTAACACATCCTTTTCAAACCACTTTCAAAGACTCTTACAGTTACCACTGCCGGATCTGTGGTTTACTTTAAATCCCTCCCCCCCCCACCCCCGCCCCACGGAAGACTGGCACATTTGTAAGGAAGGGAAAGAAACAGTTTTACATCCAGTTTTACACCAGGCTCCCCCTAGCTCCCTGGCTGTTCCCTCAGCATTGCGCAGAGGGACCCCCCCTCCGGGGCCATGTGCTGTCTTACCAAGCAGCCAAGGAGCACAGGACCCCACCAGTCCACTTTTGGCGGAGTTGATGATTGACTCGGGCAGGGGGATGGAGTGCCTCACCATGGCCCCATAGAGCCCGTACTCGGCCATGACACTGCTCCTGCCCCAGCACTTCTCCCGCTTCCTCCACTTGGCTCTTCGGTTCTGAAACCAGACCTGGGGGGGGGGGGGGAGAGCATGGGTCCAGGGGGGCGGGGGGTTGTACATGTGCATGTGTGATGATGTCCAGAAGGTGTTGGGGAGGTCGAGGTGTGCGTATGTGTGAAAGTGTGTGTCGGAGGGGGAGTTGTGGGGTGGGGGAGTGTTGAGAGAGAGAGAGGGGGGGGGGAGGACATATTACTCGAGGTTTATCGTGACTCGTCGGGATCTTTAGCTCTAGGCCTGTGCTGCGGATCCTACTCAGACGTTTCCCCAGTGTCTGTCCAGAGGGAGTCAGTGAACACGAACCCCCTAGGAACAGCTGCCTGCCTGGCCATCTCCGCTGTGCAGGGCACATTCCCGGGAACAGGCTGCCCCCACCCCAGTCACTGTTCACAGACAAGGGCTCTCGGGCAGCGAGCCCCCTTCCCCCGTAACCCTGAGCTTGCTGCCCCAAAGGGTGGTCATGTAAAAGGGCTTGTTATGCCCACTCCTGACCCCTGTCCAACTGTCCTGCTCTTAAACTCCCTGATTTCACCCAGGGCCCCAGTGATGTGACTGGGGCACTTGGGGACAGGCGGGGAGATGGGGCCCAATCACTCCTGAATGAGGGTCCAGTGCCTAGACTGGTGCCTAGGGGAGGAGAGCTGAGCAGCCCCAGTGCCCCAGGAGATGCCCCACTGTGGCATCTCTGCGGGCAGCAGGCTCCTTCCTGGCCTGCTGCGCCCGCGGCCACCTAGGCCCAGGAAGGGGCCAGCTCTGTGCGCGGCGGCTCCTGGGGTGTGCAGGCGACAGCGGAGACAGCCTGGCGCTGGGAATGACCCACCTGGATCCTGTCCTCGGGCAGCTCCGTCTTCATGGCCAGCATTTCCCGGGCGTACACGTCGGGGTAATGGGCTTCGTTGAAAGCCTTTTCTAACTCCTCCAGCTGGTGAGCCGTGAACACCGTCCTGGGAAGGAGCAGACGTTACTGGCCACCGGGTGGGCCCACTGGCGCCTGCAGCCCCCCCCCCCCCCCCCAGCCCTCCCCGGGCCCGGCTCTGAGTCGGTTTCTGTTTACACGGGATTTGACTCCTGCCCAGGGCAGCCTGGCTCCTGGCTCCCAACCCTGCCAGTTCCGGCTGAAAGCCCTTTGCCCGCCCATTACCAACACTAGTAGAGTGAACCCGGCTTCCATCCCAGCCCTGCAGCCGCATCGGCCCCATTGCCAGGCGCTGTAGTGTGGACGGGGTCTAGCCCCGAAGCGGCACCAGGGCTGCGAGCCCCGGCAGTGCCATGATCCCAGGGGATCCCTGCTGGGACGAGCGGGGGAGGAGGGGCCGGGGCTCCCCCCAGGTACCTGTGCCGGCGCTTCTTCCTCTTGACCTGGGACGCCGAGGTCTTCAGCTGGCCCGTGTCCCCGGACGGGCTGTCCTCGTCTGCGCGCAGGGGAGGGAAAGGCCGGTCAGCGGCGCCCTGGGGAGCGGGGAGGCGGGCCCGGCCCCGAGGGGAGCAGCCGGGGGTGACTGGGACCGAGGGGCGGGGCCCGGCTCAGCACAGCACCGGGGACAGGGGCGCGTCTCCCCCTGGGGCCGGGCGGTTCAGCACCACGCGGGCGGACAGCGCCGGGCCGGGGCTCACAGAGGGGGCGCCCGGGCACCGGCCGGCCTGACGCCGGGGCAGGGCAGGACTCGGCTGGGGGGGGAGGGGGGAGCCCGGGGCAGGGCCCGGCTGAGGACTGGGGAGCCCGGGGCAGGACTCGGCTGGGGGGGGAGGGGGGAGCCCGGGGCAGGGCCCGGCTGGGGGGGGAGGGAGCCCGGGGCAGGACTCGGCTGGGGGGGGAGGGAGCCCGGGGCAGGGCCCGGCTGGGGGGGGAGGGAGCCCGGGGCAGGACTCGGCTGGGGGGGGAGGGAGCCCGGGGCAGGGCCCGGCTGGGGGGGGAGGGAGCCCGGGGCAGGACTCGGCTGGGGGGGGGAGGGAGCCCGGGGCAGGACTCGGCTGGGGGGGAGGGAGCCCGGGGCAGGGCAGCCCCGGGGCAGCGGGGCAGGGCAGGGCCCTTACCCGAGACGCTGTCCTGGCGCCCGGCGGCGGGCGGCCCGGGGGGCCGGTGCAGCTCCGGCCGGGGCTGCAGGAAGGGGACGTGCGCCGGCAGCAGGCAGGGGGCTCCGGCCGGGGGCGGCGCCGCGAAGCCGCAGAGGAAGCCCAAGCCCAGGGGCAGGGAGCCGCCGCTCAGAGACACCCCCCCAAACCCGGCCCCGGCGCCCTCGCATCCCGCGCCGCCCACGGGGGCGGCCGGCGGCTGCAGCTCGGCCTCCAGCCCCAGCAGGTCGGTGATGGCGAAGCCCTTGGAGCGCGGGGCCGGGGCGCCCAGCCGGGCCGCCTTCTCGCTGGGCACCGGCGCCTTCCCCTTGGCTCTGCCCTCGGCCGGCTCCTCCCGGCCCGTCATGCTGCCGCTGCCTCCCCGGGATGGACGGGGGCAGAGCCGCCCCGGAGCCTTTTATCCCGCTGCCCCGCTCCAATCAGCTCCGGGCAGGGCCCTGCCGCCGCGGGGGGCCGGGGAGGGGGCGGGCCTGGCTCCCAATCCCCGGGGATTAATCGGCACCGAGGCCCCCGCAAACCCACCCCGTTTACCCCCCCCCCCCCCCGGCGCTGCTGCTCCCCTGCGCCCAGAGCTCGCTCCGCGCAGCGCAGCCTGGCCCGGTCCGTTTCCCGCGCCTCGCCCCGGGCGGGGAGTTTGTGCCCCCCGGGGGCTGCGCTCTAGCGCCCCCCGCCCCCAGCCAGGGGCCCGTCTGTGTCCCACCTCCCCGAGCTACCGATCTGCAAAGCTCGCTCCGGCCCGCCGCGCTGTCCGGGCCCCGTCGGACAAGGGGGATCCGGAGCCAGCGAGCCTCACCCCCCGCGGAGGCGCCGGGGGGATTCTGGGAAGTGGGGGGCGAGGGGGAACCGGGTTTGTTCCGCCCTTCCCCGTGGAAAACAGCGCGGGGCGCCGCGGGCTCTGCCCAGGAGCGAGCTGCCTTCAGCGAGCCGGGGGGAGGCTCGGCTCCTGCCCGGGCACTGCCGGCTCCCTGGGGCGGGACAGGAGACAAGGCGGCTTCGTGGCTGGGGCCAAGAAAGAAACAGACCCTGATATCCCCCCCCCCCCCTGCAGCGTCAGGGTTTAGGGCCTGGAGCCGGGCCGTGCTGGGAGCCCCGCTCTGCAGGGGTCGGTCCCCGGCCCGTCTCCGTCCACACTCGGAGCCTTGCAGCGCCGCGCTCCGGCTGTTTGTGCGGCCGATTTACCGGCAGTTTACAGCGCGCGCGGATTTGTTTGATTTGGTCCGTTTCTGCTGAACATGCGGATTAACCCGGGGCTGCTGATCAAGATAATTACAAGGGGCCTGCGCATTAACGGGACGTTATTAAAGAAAGACCCAAATCCCCCGTGGCCGGCTGTTCCCGGGATTACCCGACGAGAACTTTCCTTGCGGAGAATTGTGCGGGGGGTGGCCGCGGCTTTGCCGATTAGGGGGGTTTCTCCTCGGCGCGCCAGGGAGCCCCCGGGTGAGAGGAGCGGGCGTGGGAGCAGCGAGCAGAGCCGTCCACAAGGGTCCGAACCGCTTCCCCCGCGGGCCCCGCGCAGGCAGGACAGGTCTTGTGTTTACACAGTGGAAGGGGGACCCCAGAGAGCCGGGCCGCACCAGTCCGGGAGGAGGGGCGGTAGAGCCCAGTGAAGGAAATCTCGGTGACCCGGCTGCCACGAACAGGCCTTTCCCCCAGACGGGCACGTTGAACCTGGCCCGGCCCCGTGTCAATCCGGCGTGGCGCCCGGCCCGAGTACGGCGGCGCTGGCGCGCTTTAGTTCGGATCGATCGCGGCTGCATCCGAGCCCGGGGCTCTCGCACGCGCCCGGTCACGCGCTCGCGGACCGCGGAGACTTTCACTGCGAGGCGGGGGACCGATCTGCGGAGCAACTCGACGCGCTAATCCGGCCCCCGCCCGCAGCAAATGTCCCAACCCCCCTAAATGTCTCAACCCCCCTAAACCCCTAAATGTCCCAACCCCCCTAAATGTCCCAAACCCCCTAAATGTCCCAAACCCCCTAAATGACCCAACCCCCCTAAACCCCTAAATGTCCCAAACCCCCTAAATGTCCCAAACCCCCTAAACCCCTAAATGTCCTAAACCCTTAAATCCCCTAAATGTCCTAAACCTCTAAATGTCCTAAATGTCCTAAACCCCTAAATGTCCCAAACACCCTAAATGGACCAAACCCCCTAAATGTCCTAAATGTCCCAACCCCCCTAAATGTCCCAAACCCCCTAAATGTCCCAAACCCCCTAAACCCCTAAATGTCCTAAACCCTTAAATCCCCTAAATGTCCTAAACCTCTAAATGTCCTAAATGTCCTAAACCCCTAAATGTCCCAAACACCCTAAATGGACCAAACCCCCTAAATGTCCTAAATGTCCCAACCCCCCTAAATGTCCCAAACGCCCTAAATGTCCCAAACCCCCTAAACCCCTAAATGTCCTAAACCCCTAAATGTCCCAAATGCCCTAAATGTCCTAAACCCCCTAAACCCCTAAATGTCCTAAACCCCTAAATGTCCTAAATGTCCCAATCCCCCTAAATGTCCCAACCCCCCTAAATGTCCCAAACGCCCTAAATGTCCTAAACCCCCTAAATGTCATAAACCCCTAAATGTCCCAAATGCCCTAAATGTCCTAAACCCCCTAAACCCCTAAATGTCCCAAACGCCCTAAATGTCCTAAACCCCTAAATGTCCTAAACCCCCTAAACCCCTAAATGTCCCAAACCCCCCAAATGTCCCGTCCCGCCGGCTCCTCGCGGCTAACCCCGCACTTCTGCGGGGCCCAGAGCGGTTTACTCGCGGCAGGTGGCGGCTGCGGGCGGATGAAGCCCGACTCCGCCTCTGGCCGGGGAGTGGTTGGGAAGTTGGGATAACGCCGAGGTCATTGCTCCGAATCAGTTTAGGACCCAGGAAAGCGCCGGCCCGGGAGACAGCCGCTCGGTGGGGGGGTTGAAATCTCCGGCCCCCTGCAGAGCGGCGATCGGCCCCCCGCGCCCCGCCATGCGCGGTGCACACCTAACCCCCGCGCGCGGTGCACACTTAACCCCCGTACACATCTAACCCCCGCGCGCTTTGCACACCTAACCCACGCGTGCTTTGCACACCTATCCCCCACGCGGTGCACACTTAACCCCAGTACACATCTAACCCCCGCGCGCTTTGCACACCTAACCCACGCGTGCTTTGCACACCTATCCCCCACGCGGTGCACACTTAACCCCCGTACACATCTAACCCCCGCGCGCTTTGCACACCTAACCCACGCGTGCTTTGCACACCTATCCCCCACGCGGTGCACACTTAACCCCCATACACATCTAACCCCCGCGTGCTTTGCACACCTAACCCACGCGTGCTTTGCACACCTATCCCCCACGCGGTGCACACTTAACCCCCATACACATCTAACCCCCACGCGTTTTGCACACCTAACCCACGCGTGCTTTGCACACCTATCCCCCACGCGGTGCACACTTAACCCCCATACACATCTAACCCCCCGCGCGCGGTGCACACCTAACCCCCGTACACACCTAACCCCCGCGCGCGGTGCACACTTAACCCCCATACACATCTAACCCCCCACGCGCGGTGCACACCTAACCCACGTACACACCTAACCCCCGCGCGCGGTGCACACTTAACCCCCGTACACATCTAACCCCCGCGCGCTTTGCACACCTAACCCACGCGTGCTTTGCACACCTATCCCCCACGCGGTGCACACTTAACCCCCATACACATCTAACCCCCGGCGCGCGGTGCACACCTAACCCCCATACACATCTAACCCCCGCGCGCTTTGCACACCTAACCCACGCGTGCTTTGCACACCTATCCCCCACGCAGTGCACACTTAACCCCCATACACATCTAACCCCCCCGCGCACGGTGCACACCTAACCCCCGTACACACCTAACCCCCACGCGCTTTGCACACCTAATCCACGCGTGCTTTGCACACCTATCCCCCACGCGGTGCACACTTAACCCCCATACACATCTAACCCCCGCGTGCTTTGCACACCTAACCCACGCGTGCTTTGCACACCTATCCCCCATGCGGTGCACACTTAACCCCCATACACATCTAACCCCTGCGTGCTTTGCACACCTAACCCACGCGTGCTTTGCACACCTATCCCCCACGCGGTGCACACTTAACCCCCATACACATCTAACCCCCGCGCGCTTTGCACACCTAACCCACGCGTGCTTTGCACACCTATCCCCCACGCGGTGCACACTTAACCCCCATACACATCTAACCCCCCGCGCGCGGTGCACACCTAACCCCCGTACACACCGAACCCCCGCGCGCGGTGCACACCTAACCCCCGTACACACCTAACCCCCGCGCGCGGTGCACACTTAACCCCCATACACATCTAACCCCCCACGCGCGGTGCACACCTAACCCCCGTACACACCTAACCCCCGCGTGCGGTGCACACTTAACCCCCGTACACATCTAACCCCCGCGCGCTTTGCACACCTAACCCACATGTGCTTTGCACACCTATCCCCCACGCGGTGCACACTTAACCCCCATACACATCTAACCCCCGGCGCGCGGTGCACACCTAACCCCCGCGCGTGGTGCACACTTAACCCCCATACACATCTATCCCCCGCGCGCTTTGCACACCTAACCCACGCGTGCTTTGCACACCTATCCCCCACGCGGTGCACACTTAACCCCCATACACATCTAACCCCCCCGTGCGCGGTGCACACCTAACCCCCGTACACACCTAACCCCCACGCGCGGTGCACACTTAACCCCCGTACACATCTAACCCCCGCGTGCTTTGCACACCTAACCCACGCGTGCTTTGCACACCTGTCCCCACGCGGTGCACACTTAACCCCCATACACATCTAACCCCCCGCGCGCGGTGCACACCTAACCCCCATACACACCTAACCCCCGCACGCGATGCACACTTAACCCCTGTACACATCTAACCCCCGCGCGCTTTGCACACCTAACCCATGCGTGCTTTGCACACCTATCCCCCACGCGGTGCACACTTAACCCCCATACACATCTAACCCCCGTGCGCTTTGCACACCTAACCCCCGCGCGCGATGCACACTTAACCCCCATACACATCTAACCCCCCCGCGCGTGGTGAACACCTAACCCCCATACACACCTAACCCCCGCGCGCGGTGCACACTTAACCCCCGTACACATCTAACCCCTGTGCGCTTTGCACACCTAACCCACGCGTGCTTTGCACACCTATCCCCACACGGTGCACACTTAACCCCCATACACATCTAACCCCCTGCGCGTGGTGCACACCTAACCCCTGTACACACCTAACCCCCACACGCGATGCACACTTAACCCCCGTACACATCTAACCCCCGCGTGCTTTGCACACCTAACCCATGCGTGCTTTGCACACCTATCCCCCACGCGGTGCACACTTAACCCCCGTACACATCTAACCCCCGCGCACTTTGCACACCTAACCCCCGCGCGCGATGCACACTTAACCCCCGTACACATCTAACCCCCGCGCGCTTTGCACACCTAACCCCCACGCGCGATGCACACTTAACCCCCATACACATCTAACCCCCCCGCGCGCGGTGCACACCTAACCCCCGTACACACCTAACCCCCGCACGCAGTGCACACTTAACCCCCGTACACATCTAACCCCCACGCGCTTTGCACACCTAACCCACACATGCTTTGCACACCTATCCCCCACACGGTGCACACTTAACCCCCATACACATCTAACCCCCGCGCACTTTGCACACCTAACCCCCGTGCGCGATGCACACTTAACCCCCGTACACATCTAACCCCCGCGCGCTTTGCACACCTAACCCCCGGGCGCGATGCACACTTAACCCCCATACACATCTAACCCCCCGCGCGCGGTGCACACCTAACCCCCGTACACACCTAACCCCCGCCTGTGGTGCACACTTAACCCCCGTACACATCTAACCCCCGCGCGCTTTGCACACCTAACCCCGGCGTGCGGTGCACGCTTAACCCCCGTACACATCTAACCCCCGCGCGCGGTGCACACTTAACCCCCGTACACATCTAACCCCCACACGCTTTGCACACCTATCCCCCACGCACGGTGCACACTTAACCCCCATACACATTTAACCCCCTGCGCGCAGTGGACACTTAACCCCCGTACACACCTAACCCCCGCGCGCGGTGCACACTTAACCCCCGTACACATCTAACCCCCGTGCACTTTGCACACCTAACCCCCGTACACACCTAACCCCCGCACGCGGTGCACACTTAACCCCCATACACATCTAACCCCCGCACACTTTGCACACCTAACCCCGGTGTGCGGTGCACACTTAACCCCCATACACATCTAACCCCCCACGCGCAGTGCACACTTAACCCCCGTACACACCTAACCCCCGTGCGTGGTGCACACTTAACCCCCGTACACATCTAACCCCCGCGTGCTGTGCACACCTAACCCCCACGCGCGGTACACACTTAACCCCCGTACACACCTAACCCCCGCGCGCGGTGCACACTTAACCCCCGTACACATCTAACCCCCACGTGCTTTGCACACCTAACCCCCATGCGCGGTGCACACCTAACATCCGTACACACTTTATATCTGCACGCGGTGCACACCTAACATCCGAACACACCTAATGTCCGCGCGCCTTGTACACCTAACACCCTCGCGCTTTGCGCACCTAATGCCAGAGCACCTTGCACACCTAATACTCATGCACACCTAACACCTGCACGCTTTGCACACCTAACCCCCACGCATGGTGCACACTTAACCCCCATACACATCTAACCCCCGTGCACTGTGCACACCTAACCTCCATGCATGGTGCACACTTAACCCCTGTACACATCTAAGCCCCGCGCGCTTTGCACACCTAACCCCCACGCGCAGTGCACACTTAACCCCCATACACATCTAACCCCCGTGCACTTTGCACACCTAACCCCCGCACGCAGTGCACACTTAACCCCCGTACACATCTAACCCCCGCGCGCTTAGCACACCTAACCCCCGCGTGCAGTGCACACCTAACATCCGAACACACCTAATATCCACACGCCTTGTACACCTAACACCCTCGCGCTTTGCGCACCTAATGCCAGCGCACCTTGCACACCTAACACTCATGCACACCTAACCCCTGCATGCTTTGCACACCTAACCCCCATGCGCGGTGCACACTTAACCCCCATACACATCTAACCCCCATGGGCGGTGCACACCTAACCCCCGTACACACCTAACCCCCACGCACTTTGCACACCTAACCCCCGCGCGCGGTGCACACCTAACCCCCATACACCCCTTACCCCTGTGCGCTTTGCACACCTAACCCCCATGCACGGTGCACACCTAACCCCCGTACACACCTTACCCCCGCACGCTTTGCACACCTATCCCCGCCATGCGCGGTGCACACCTAACATCCGCACACACTTTAAATCCACACGCGGTGCACACCTAACATCCGAACACACCTAATATCCACGCACCTTGTACACCTAACACCCTCACTCTTTGTGCACCTAATGCCAGCGCACCTTGCACACCTAACACTCATGCACACCTAACCCCCATGCGCTTTGCACACCTAACACCCATGTGCTGTGCACACCTAACACCCATGCTCTGTGCACACCTAATCCCTGCGGGCTCCTAACACCCGCTCACTGTGCACATCTAACCTTCCCACGCTGTGCACACCTAACACTCGTGCACACCTATCCACGCACTTTGCATACCTAACACCTGCACGCTTTACACACCTAGCACCCTCCCTTGCACACCTAACACCCCCTCGCTTTGCACACCCGCATGCATTCTGCGTCCCCACGCCCTCTATGCAGAGCAGAAATCTGGGGTCCCTTTGACAATAGCTCAGTTAACGGATCTCTCGCTCTACGCTCATCAGAGAGGATGAGCCGGGATTAAACTAATCAGTAAATGTTTCTCTGCTCGTTATTGTCCGGGGAAGATTTCCAGGCGATTCTCCGACGCCAGAAGATTATTAATCCCGTAAAGAGCAGGACATCAAACATCGCCCCTCGCTCTAATTCCCCCGCCCCGGGGCAAAGGCGGATCCCCCGGGCAGCTCCTGTGTCTGCGGTGCCAGGCCCCGGGGGCAGCCCCTATCCTGGGAGCCAGGTTCCAGAGCGCCCTGCCCCCCGGCCCTGGCCTCGCAGCCCCGGGACACGTCCTAGCACCGGGGGACAGGGCCTTAGGTCCCCGCCAGAGAGAGGGAGCCCGGACGCCCATCTCTGCCCTGCCCTTTGGAGGAGAAGGTGGATTCTCCATCACCTTCCCATGCCGGCCCCTGGGGCCAGGGAGCGGTGCCTCCCTCAGCAGTTTGGGACCCTGTAAACTCCAGTCCCTCTTGGGGTCTTGCTGAACGCTGCTGCCGGACGTCTCGTGGCCATGAGTTCCAGCGTCTAATTCCACGTGGTGCGAAGAATAGCTGCTGCTGACCGGGGTGGGGGCGAACCCCCGCCCGTCTGTTAGCGGGACACGGCTCCATGGGGACCTGCCTCTCTGAATGAAGGGGCAGGACAGGAGGGGGCCGGGGGACTGGCGGAGCAGGTTGACTGGTTCTCCTCCGAGGGACAGGCGGGATTTCAGCAGCAGACCGGGGACACGTTGTATGATTTTTCATTTTATTTCCCCTCCCCCCCCCCATCCCCGCACACCCGTAATTTGTGGACTAGCCCCTGAAGTCCGGTTGACAGGCTGACTCCGTACGAGATCGCCTGTTGGCTGGCTGGCTGACTCCCCGTGGAAATTGAAATCAGCACATACGATGCTATTTCCTGTTTTCTTTGGCTTGCGAATATCCTGGTAACATCCAACACCGACTTCCAGCTTCTCTTGTTTCCTTGTTTTCAGTGAAATGCCACTTGCCTTCCCAGACATATCCAGATCTAATTGTAACCTTGGGAATCTCTTGGCGTGCCTGGAAATTCCCTTGTGCTTGACTCAGGGCGGGATAAAGAATAGATGTTGGATGGGCTGGGTTAGGGGATTGGTAATAGGATGAGGAAGCTTTCACCTCCAAGACAGTAGTTTAGATCCGAACTGGGTCAGCACCAGCTGATAGCTCCATGTTGGCCCCTGTGAAAGGATCTGGTGGTGGCACTAGCCAAAGTCCCTGTGAAGAGACAGCCATTAAACAGCCATCACTCCCAGGAGCGAAGGCAAAGTCTGGATCCACATGGACTCTAAGGGTCACGTTTCCTCCAGGCAGGAGCTGTGAATCTTTTCTGCACCAGGGCTGCAAACAGCCCTGCCATGAAGAAGTGTGAGATTCGCCGGCGACAGGAAGGCTGCCCAGGATGGTCTCACAAAGCCTTTAGGGCACCTGTATTTCAGCCCCAGTTCTGAAACCAGCTGCCATCACCTTCCAGCCCTTTTCTGAAACCCCTCGGTGAGTGGGAAACACAGAGCTCCCCACGTTCTCCATGGGGGCTCCGGACCGGCACGCCCGGAGCGGGAGCTGGGCCCACACTCAGGGCCCGGGCACAGTGACACATACGCAGTCCAATTCCCCATCAAACCGAGGGGCAGGAGGAGGGAATTCCACAGGCCAGGATTCGTTACTGCACGTGCCCTTGAGGTGCACCAGTGAGGGAAATTTACCTTCTGTGCATCTGAACCCCATCGTCCCAGACCTCTGACACAGCCTCCCAGGTGCTCAGCTGAGCAGCAGCGGTGAGTGAGCAGAAGCGGCTGGACTCTAGAGGAAGGGAGAGGAGGATATTCACTTATTGTCCTGAAGCCATTGTTCTCTGGTTTTATCTTCACCGCCTCCCTCTGCAGCGAGTATACCTGGGGGGGGGGGGGGGGGCGAATGAGCAATCATCATCAGCATCATCAAATACTGCACCAGTAGCAGCCCGCCCAAGGAGTGAGACTCACTCATTACTAATGGGAATGTTCAAAGGTAGGGAGCTGCTCTGTTACATGCTCCTGTAGCAGGGCCAGCCAGCCGGTGCTGAGGGCAGCTGGGCCAAGGGGATTTTAAGTGAATCCGGGACGATTTGGACACAAATCTGGTTTCCCCCCAGTACCAGTATCTGACAAACCTCAGGGATGGTGGCTGCCCCGCTCCTGAAGAGAAGGGTCAAAGCAGCCCAGCAGAGGGCTGCAAGTGAAAGCAGCTGGGCTGGGTCAATTAGGGCCCAGCTGGCCCTGATAAAGGGGCCCAGAGTTTGGTGCACAGAGAGTCTCCTCCAGTGATGGAGGCAGACGGGCCTGGCTGCTGGGGAGCTTGACACGGTGCCTGGAGTGCAGCAGGCCTGGGGGGGAGGCCAGAGGAGCTGGGGGTTTCCAGGCTGGAAACCCCTCAGGCTGCAGGGCCTAGGAGACGGCCCAAAGGGGTACTGGGGTTGCCGGGGGCAGCCCACGGGTAGGGAGAGGTGGCAGGGCCAACCCCCCCCTCCCTCATTGCCTATGAGGACTGGCTTATACAGACTGCAGTCGGCCCCAGGGAAAGGGGGCTTGAGGGTGACTGGCAGTAGCCCATAGACTGAGGCAAGGAGGGGATAGGGGATGGGGCTTCCCCGGGGAGGGGAGACCCTGAGATCTGTGGGGTACTGCCGGGGGCAGCACCCCAGTGAAAGGGGCACCGGGATCCGGGAGGGTCACGGGGCCAGTCTGCAGAGGGCACTCCAGAGGCTGGAAGAGCTCGTTCCCTGAGAGACCAGCAGGAGGCGCCGCAGGGGTGAGTCCTGCACCTGACAGGGAGTGTGTGTAAAGCGTGCAGGGTTGACAGCCACAGCGAGCCCGTTAACAATCCTGTGTCCTCTAGTTCTACCATAGCCACAGGGAAAGCTCAGCTCTCGTCTTCTTACGACAGCAAAACTCCCTCCCTGACTGCGGCCTCCTGCCTGGCCCACAGTTACTAGCTTTGTTCCTTAAAGCCGACAACTGGCTCTTGAGGAGGGACAGAAAAGCAGACACAGAAAAGCAAGTGTGGAATTTTCAGAGGTGCTCAGCATTGGCCTAACTCTGCTCCCACTGTAGACAACGGAGGACGATTTAATTTCGGATAGAAGGTGAAACCTGGGTGAGACTTAAATACACGGCAAAAAGGCTTCGCTCCAAATCCCACTCTGCAAGCGTTGCAGAGGATTCCACTTAAAGTTCATTCCCATGATGCGAAATCCATCTGTCTCCTATTAAATGTTAGCTGTAGACACATTAAATTGGTCTTAATAAAAATCTAGTGGGAGTCCTAATTCTGCATCAGCGAGTTATTTCCCCCCTTATATTCAGCATGCCCACTGGACATCCCTGCTAATTCCTGATAATAGATTTCTCTCTTAAGACGTTTGATTAAAAACAGAAGAGCAGTCATGATTTAAATGGACTTTAAGAGCAAACCATGTGTTGATACACAGGACCTTTACATCTGGAGTGTCACAGATTAATCAAACTGCTGGAAAGTGCAGTAACAAGACAGCTGTCACAGCAGTCCTGAGTAGATCTCCTAATTAATTCCTAGCGGAAAACAGGACAAACAAATGAACATCCAGCCATCACACCTAGCCTGGAAAAGAAAGAGAACCCGGGGAATGGTGTGTATTTACTTCCATGTCTAAAGACAAGAAAGAGGCGTCTGTTTCACCCTCTGCTGTGGTTAACAATTATAGGTAGTCACAGGAGGAACCGGATGCAATCCAGCCGGGTGAGAGTGTGGCCCAATGCTATTACATCAATCGGGCTGCTCCCAGGGCACAAAGGTAAGTGTGTGCATGAGCTTCCGCAGGGAAAGGCAGCAATGGCTGAAGGGTTAAATGCCCTTTTTGTTTGTTTTCACAAAAAGGCTAGCAGTGATCGGCTGAGTAAGACAGTGAACATCCGTCTAAAATAGGAAAAGAACATGTTCAGAATTACTTAGACAGTGGGTTTAAATTGCAGCAAGGGAGGTTTAGGTTGGACATTAGGAAAAGCTTCCTAGCTGTCAGAGTGGTTAAGCACTGCAAGGGAAGCTATGAAATTTCCAGTCCCTGGAAGATTTTAAGAGCAAGCTAGACAAACATGATCAGGCCTGGTCTAGATCATACTTAGGAAACGTCTACACATAAACCACTACAGTGGCACAGCCGCACTGCAGTTGCACGTCCGTGAAGACACTGCCTGTACTGACAGGAGGGGTTCTCCACCTCCCCGAGAGGTGGTAGTCAGGTTGACGGGAGAATTCTCTCTAGCACTTTCTGTCCTGGGGTTTAACTGTGTCGCTCAGGGGTGTGGATTTCACAAGAGTCGATGACATATCGAGGTCCCTCCCAGTTCTACATTTCTCTGATTCCGGGCTCTAGGCCTTAAGGCTAGATCCACAAGGGGACTGAGGTGCCTAACTGCAGCATGAATCCAACTACCACTTCAGTCCAATATTTAGGCGCCAGTGAGATCCTCAAAAGCCCCGTCCAGCTGCCACCTAGGTGCCAAAGTTCCCTAGGTACCTGAGTTTCTGCTGGCCACGCCTGATTGGCACCTATGGCTCTGGCGGGGGGCATGTGCACACCTGTCTGGCTTCTCAACTTCAGATCCCCCATCCAGCTGGCTTGCAGGGCTGACCTGGCAGGTGTTCTCAGAACACACCTGGGTGGCTGCAGACTTTCCTTCTTCTGCTCAAGCGGCAGAGGCTTGTGCTTTTAATGCTGTAGATCCCAGCTCCAAACCCCCATCCCTGTTTCCACTTGTGTTTGAGGCTGCTCGGGGATTTCACTAGCACGCATGCTCTGATCCTAGAGCCGGTGTTACAGTGAACTGTGCTGCTCACCCAGGCTTATGGAGGAGCGAGATTCAAATTCCACAGCTCATTTTCCATCACATGGTCTGTGCTAGCCAATAAGTTACAGACGTGACACGGCACAGACCACATAACAGACTGCATCTTCCCTGCCGCCTAAAAAACACACACATTTCCCTCCCAATGGACCCGATGGTTCCTGGGGGCCTGATCCTGAGCTCTCTGAAGTCAGTGCACAGACTCCACTGACTTCCCTGGGGTTTGGATCGGGCCCTAAAGCTCTTCCAAGTATAGTTAGTGGAAAACTAGCTCACTTCAGGCTTAGTTACACTTGTTCTAGCTTACAGCTCATTAGAGCTAATTGCAAGGACTGTAGAGCTGTGTCCATGGGAGTACTTGGAAAGTCTGGGGCACAAGGCAGAACTGGGCTGAGGATATCCAACTGTGAGCAGCCGCAAACTAGCCGAAAGACTGTCCACTTCAATTACCTCCACGAGAGAGCTATTCTTTTCCTGCAGCATGCTTGTCCAGTTGCCTTATTTTATTATTTTTGATCATTCCTCCAAAATGTGCTAATTAAACAGAAATCATCAAGTCAATTAGAGAAACTCTCATTAAAGCAAAAAAACTACAAGCAGGAGAGAGCTGGCTGTGAGGTTCCCAGCCACGTACAATAGCTGCCAAATTCATTCAATCAACATCCTAGGAGAAGCAATGTACATCTTCCCTTTGCCGTCCAGAGTCCTACAATACAACTTTCTAAGCACCAGAGTCCCATTTCTTCCAACTAACCATTCCTCCCGTGAGGGAGGGGACCCCACAGTGGCCAGGCCTGGATCTCCCAGCACCCTCTCCACTGGGGAGAGCCGAGATTGTCTAGATCAGGGGTTCTCAAACTGTGGGTCACAACCCCTCGGGGGGTCGCCGGCCGCCTCCTGAGGGGTCGCGAGCTGATTTTGCCACCGAAAATAGCCGCTGAATGCGAAGTTAATTTATTTGGCGACTTTTCGGCGGACATACAAGGGTCCGCCGCGCCGAGGGACAACTTAAAAAGGGGTCGCAGTTCTCAGTACTTTGAGAACCCCTGGTCTAGATTGTCCCAAAAGGGGCCTGAGCCGAAGTACATGTAAATCACTAGGAAGATTCCCGTTGATTTCCGTGGGCTTTGAATCAGGCCCAAGACACCACAGGCCGATTTCTTTTCCCTCGTATTTCAAAGATCTGAGGCTAGTTTCTTTACACCAACCGGGG
Source organism: Sternotherus odoratus (assembly GCA_032164245.1). Classification (NCBI taxonomy): domain Eukaryota; kingdom Metazoa; phylum Chordata; order Testudines; family Kinosternidae; genus Sternotherus; species Sternotherus odoratus. Next base: position 169,175,762 of record JAVMKO010000003.1, read on the forward strand.
ACCTGTCATTGGCTAATGGACGAGCTTCACAATGGTTAGATTCTTTCAGAGCATGAAGTCCATTGCCATCCCTAGGAACTGATTTGAATGGACTTTGGTTCAGGCCGTTTGGTTTTCCTTCCACTTCCTTGTGCTATTATTTTAATCTAACGGCTCAGCGCGGGGTGGCAGAGAGGGGTAACTGGTCACAGAGCCGGAGGCCCTGCTCTGAGCGCGGGGTGGCAGAGAGGGGTAACGGGTCACAGAGCCGGAGGCCCTGCTCTGAGCGCGGGATGGCAGAGAGGGGTAACGGGTCACAGAGCCGGAGGCCCTGCTCTGAGCGCGGGATGGCAGAGAGGGGTAACGGGTCACAGAGCCGGAGGCCCTGCTCTGAGCGCGGGATGGCAGAGAGGGGTAACTGGTCACAGAGCCGGAGGCCCTGCTCTGAGCGCTGGATGGCAATGAGGGGTAACTGGTCACAGAGCCGGAGGCCCTGCGCTGAGCGCGGGATGGCAGAGAGGGGTAACGGGTCACAGAGCCGGAGGCCCTGCGCTGAGCACGGGATGGCAGAGAGGGGTAACTGGTCACAGAGCCGGAGGCCCTGCTCTGAGCGCGGGGTGGCAGAGAGGGGTAACGGGTCACAGAGCCGGAGGCCCTGCTCTGAGCGCGGGATGGCAGAGAGGGGTAACTGGTCACAGAGCCGGAGGCCCTGCTCTGAGCGCGGGATGGCAGAGAGGGATAACGGGTCACAGAGCCGGAGGCCCTGCTCTGAGCGCGGGATGGCAGAGAGGGGTAACTGGTCACAGAGCCGGAGGCCCTGCTCTGAGCGCGGGATGGCAGAGAGGGGTAACTGGTCACAGAGCCGGAGGCCCTGCTCTGAGCGCGGGATGGCAGAGAGGGGTAACTGGTCACAGAGCCGGAGGCCCTGCTCTGAGCGCGGGATGGCAGAGAGGGGTAACTGGTCACAGAGCCGGAGGCCCTGCGCTGAGCGCGGGATGGCAGAGAGGGGTAACTGGTCACAGAGCCGGAGGCCCTGCTCTGAGCGCGGGATGGCAGAGAGGGGTAACTGGTCACAGAGCCGGAGGCCCTGCTCTGAGCGCGGGATGGCAGAGAGGGGTAACTGGTCACAGAGCCAGAGGCCCTGCTCTGAGCGCGGGATGGCAGAGAGGGGTAACTGGTCACAGAGCCGGAGGCCCTGCGCTGAGCGCGGGATGGCAGAGAGGGGTAACTGGTCACAGAGCCGGAGGCCCTGCTCTGAGCGCGGGGTGGCAGAGAGGGGTAACTGGTCACAGAGCCGGAGGCCCTGCTCTGAGCGCGGGATGGCAGAGAGGGGTAACTGGTCACAGAGCCGGAGGCCCTGCTCTGAGCGCGGGATGGCAGAGAGGGGTAACTGGTCACAGAGCCGGAGGCCCTGCTCTGAGCGCGGGATGGCAGAGAGGGGTAACTGGTCACAGAGCCGGAGGCCCTGCTCTGAGCGCGGGATGGCAGAGAGGGGTAACTGGTCACAGAGCCGGAGGCCCTGCGCTGAGCGCGGGATGGCAGAGAGGGGTAACTGGTCACAGAGCCGGAGGCCCTGCGCTGAGCGCGGGATGGCAGAGAGGGGTAACTGGTCACAGAGCCGGAGGCCCTGCGCTGAGCGCGGGATGGCAGAGAGGGGTAACTGGTCACAGAGCCGGAGGCCCTGCTCTGAGCGCGGGATGGCAGAGAGGGGTAACTGGTCACAGAGCCGGAGGCCCTGCGCTGAGCGCGGGATGGCAGAGAGGGGTAACTGGTCACAGAGCTGGAGGCCCTGCTCTGAGCACGGGATGGCAGAGAGGGGTAACTGGTCACAGAGCCGGAGGCCCTGCTCTGAGCGCGGGGTGGCAGAGAGGGGTAACTGGTCACAGAGCCGGAGGCCCTGCTCTGAGCGCGGGATGGCAGAGAGGGGTAACTGGTCACAGAGCCGGAGGCCCTGCTCTGAGCGCGGGATGGCAGAGAGGGGTAACGGGTCACAGAGCCGGAGGCCCTGCTCTGAGCGCGGGATGGCAGAGAGGGGTAACTGGTCACAGAGCCGGAGGCCCTGCTCTGAGCGCGGGGTGGCAGAGAGGGGTAACTGGTCACAGAGCCGGAGGCCCTGCTCTGAGCGCGGGATAGCAGAGAGGGGTAACTGGTCACAGAGCCGGAGGCCCTGCTCTGAACTGGTCTCCGTTGGTAGTGACTGAAAGGTTGTGCAGTGACCCAGGTGAGATGAGTGGCTAGGAGGGAGAACAAAGACAGGAAGCGACTTCCCCTAGCTCACATCCCAGGTCAATGGCAGAGCTGGAGTTTCCTGGGTCCTATGCCCGGACCCTGAGCTGGCGCCGTGACAGACCCATATGTCCTGCAATATCTTGGACACACCTTCTGGACTAAGATCAACTTTACCGAACGAAGTTAAGCCGGATGGAAGGAGGGTCACTCCCTTGGGGGCCCAGCGGTCTAGGTGTTGCTGAGGGATTGTAGATATTTCACTAGGAAGGTAAACAGGAGAACAGCAGAGTGTGATTAGGCAAATTCCTGCAGGTTCTGACACTTCCAGAGAAACTCTCCGCCCGGAGAGATCCACATGTCCTGGTTCAGACGGGAGTCTCCAGGGACCAGCCAACAAAGAAAGGATTTTAGATAAACAGCCTGGTTTCTAAACTGCTTCTTCCTGATCCAGCCCACAGACCAGACTTGGGGTTCCCCATCTTTAGGGGAGAGTTATAAGGATGGGCCTACTGAGGCCCCATACGACTGGGAGCTTGTTCTGATGAACTTGAAACCGCAAGGAAACCCAGTGGATGGGGATTGGGGACTGTTCCTGAGAGCCCATGGGGTGATCCCTGGCCAGCTTGTTAGCAGGTGTCGGTTCTTTGCTTGGGTTTCATGTGTTTTCTCTTTAATGCTTTTCTCCCTAAGAACAAAGCAGGCTGGCTTAGGAAGAGCCGTGTGTCCCGTGGGTGATGTATGCAAAGGGAGCACCGTTGTCTTGTGCAGGGGCTGTTCACATCCGGGAGCTGTTGTCTGAACAGGCAAGATTTGAAGGGGGTCCATTTAGCGCCCCCCTTGCTAGCAGGCCTTTCGTCTGTAGTTTTCCTGCCCCTGATAAACAAAACAAGAGAGTTTATTGTTGCTGCTGACTGTGAGTGATCACACGTCTTCCTCCCCACACCAATACAGCCACTTCCCTCTGTGAGCAGGCAGACTGAAAAGCAAGCAAGCAGGTGGTCGGGGAAGGGAGAGAGATGCATACCTCCACCTAGGAAAGGCAACAGCCGGAAGCCTGAGGGGAAATACAGGTGAAGCTGCACTGCACTGTGACAGAGGCACGTAACTTGTGAGATACCTTGTGATATAACACAAGATACTTTGAGCACAGTGTGATGGTGCCCCCATAGGCTTTATGGGAATATGTTTATGAATGTAAATATGACAGAACTGGAATATGTTTTATGCTACATATGCCATGTAACATATCTCTGTAAAGGTGATGAGCTACGGAATCGACTCCACCTATTTGTATGCATGGATCATTTCTGAATTCAAAGTTATGAATATTGTCTGTGTGCTTGTTTGATTTTAAGTAGCCTTAGTAAATCATTTGGTCAGCTTCTTGAGAAAGGAATATGCAAATTAAGTGCCCAATCAAGAACAATGGATCTTGGAAGACTCCAATTCACAGAAGAAGTCAACCTGGGGACGTTCCAGCCTGGGAAATGGCTGCTGCCTGTAAAAACTGAGTCACGCATGGACATGTGACTTGCCCATGTGACTCCAAAACTCCATCTTGGAGCTGGACTTTGCATAGGAGAGAGGAGGGGGTCTCCACCCACAAGAGAAAGTCTATTTAAGCCCATGGGGGACCCTTCCATTTTGTCTTCAGCTGCTCAGGGGATAACCTCTGCACCCCCAAGGTACCTGAAAGAAACTGGAACAAAGGACAGTAACCACATGGGTGTGAGCGATGGCTGGACCCAGACTAGAAGGCGACTAGTCTATAAAGAGGCTTATTGGAACATCTCTGAGGATGAGTGTAATGGGGCGGCTGCCCCACTCCAGCACAAACGGGGTGAAAACAGCCCCGCGCAGGGTTGTGGCTGGGAAAGGCAGCCGGCAGAGGGCTGCAAGTGAAAGCAGCTGGAGTGGAGGAGCCACAGCTGGGCTGGGTCAATTAGGGCCCAGCTGGCCCTGATAAAAGGGCCCAGATTTTGGTAAACAGAGAGTCTCCTCCAGCGGTGGAGGTAGACAGGCCTGGCTGCTGGGGAGCTTGACACGGTACCTGGAGTGCAGCAGGGCTGGGGGGAAAGGCCAGAGGAGCTGGGGGGCTCCAGACTGACAACTCCCCAGGCTGCAGGGCCTAGTCTGAGGCCGAGAAGGGGCACTGGGGTTGCAGGGGGCAGCCCAAGGGTAGGCAGAGGCAGCAGGCCAAACCCTCCTTGGCTATGAGGACTGGCTTATACAAACGGCAGTCGGCCCCAGGGAAAGGGGGCTAGATGGTGACTGGCAGTAGCCCAAAGGCTGAGACAAGGTGGGGATAGGGGGTGGGGATTCCCCAGGGTGGGGAGACCCTGAGATCTGTGCAGGGCTGGCGACAGGAATTTTGGGGCCCTGTACTCAGATCGTGCGGGGCCCCCCCCCGGCCGGTCTCCCGCCACCCGCGGCCCCCCCCCCGGCCGGTCTCCCGCCGCCCGCGACCCTCCCCCCCCTGCCGGTCTCCCGCCGCCCGCGGCCCTCCCCCGCCGGTCTCCCGCCGCCCGCGGCCCCCCCCCCCCGGCCGGTCTCCCGCCGCCCGCGGGGGCCCCCCCCAGCCGGTCTCCCGCCGCCCGCGGGGGCCCCCCCCGGCGCCCGCGGGGCCCCCCCCGGCCGGTCTCCCGCCACCCGCGCCCCCCCCCCCGGCCGGTGACAAGGGGGTAGAGCAGCGTACCGGGCCCGCCCTGGATTTAAGGGGGCCCCCTTAAGTCCGGGGCCTGGTACACCTGTACCCATTGTACCCCCCTGTCGCCGGCCCTGGATCTGTGGGGTGCTGTAGGGGCGCAGCACCCCAGGGAAGAGAGCACCGGGGTCCAGGAGTGACACAGGGCCAGTGGCAAGCGGGACATTGGCCTGCAGGGGGCGCTCCGGACGCTGGAAATTGCTGATTCTCTGGACGACTAGCGGGAGGCGTTGCAGGGGTGAGTCGCCGCTGGGCTACAGTGAGATTTTATCTGTATTCAGCTTCTTACTGTGTTAGGCATCGACTTGCATGTTTTATTTTATTTTATTTTGTTTGGTAATTCGCTTTGTTCCTTCTCTTATACTTGGGACCACTTAAATCCTACTTTTTGTATTATAAAATCACTTTTTACTTATCAATTAACCCAGAGCATGTATTGATACCTGGGGGGGGGAAAGAGCTGTGTAGATCTCTCTATCAGTGCTATAGAGGGCGAACAATTTATGAGTTTACCCTGAATAAGCTTTATACAGGGTAAAATGGATTTATTTGGGGTCTGGACCCCATTGGGAGTTGGGCATCTGAGTGTTGGAGACAGAAACAGTTCTGAAGCCATTCTCAGTTAAGCCTGTAGCTTTTGGGAGACATGGTTCAGATGCGGGTCTGTGTTTGCAGCAGGCTAGTGTGTCTGGCTCGAACAAGGCAAGTTTCTGGGAGCCCCAAGATGGCAGGGAACAGGGGCTCCGAGGTAGTCTCCACACATCAGTTGGCAGTTCTCAAGAGAGTTTCTGTGATCCAACCCGTCACACACAGTTAAAGATATATTGAACTGGATTAATAATTTATAAGGAATAATTTAGTCGTCAAATGTCACCGCTTTTTCTGTCTGTGGTCAAATATATCGGTTATTCACAATTATTTACCAGTTTATTCGCTGGTCTGTAGATTGTTCATGAGCAGTTCACATCTGAAATTTAAGATCTTCATTTTGATTGGTCATAGAAGCTCACATGGTATGTTTATGCTCCCTGACTGGATAAACGTAATGCTTAGACCCGGATTTCTTGTGTAAATACTCACGTTCACTCCTTCCAAATTCAATAGTTGTTTAAAGTTTGTGACTATCTCTGCCATTGCATTCATTGGCTGTTATGTTTGCAGAAAGGAGACCCTAAAAAAGGCACAAAAAGAATCCATGTGAATTGGTTAAAAAAATCAAGCCAATATTCATGGCAGGTTTTTATCGGTTTCATTCGTCTCAAGTGCTGAGTTTAACAGAACCTGTGTAGTCCAATGCTACAATATCCATGGTGTTCCCGTATGACAGTCCAGGGTACAGGTTCACTTCGCTTTATGCAGCAGAATTACTGCAGTGAGTGGCATCGTGTAACAAGGGTAACGTGTCTCACCGCTGTCTTTACAAATGAGCTTCGTGACAAAGGCAGCTGAGGCAGCTGCTCGTATGAGAGACCCAGAATCAATTCCAAAACACCCAAAAGTGGGTGAATCTAGCCAAAGTGTCCCGGGATACTGATTTGCAGGCGGGGAGAAGAGGTGTTGCGTTTGGGACGTGTGGTTATTTTCTGGTAGCCGCGTCACTGACCGAGAAGGCAGTTTTAAGTTTTCTTTTTGGGGAGTGTTTGTTCCTGGGGACTCTGGGTCACCACGTGTTCAGCATTCGGAATCACTGGCTCGTGATCGTTCTTTGTCTCCTTCGGTTTGGCAACCCCCCGTCAAACTGAAGCAGGTTGGAAGGAGTGAAGGCCTTCCCTCTGGCACTGTGCCGTGACGTGCTTACGGTCACGTCTGAACAGTTCACTGCCCTGCCTGATACACACATGACACGCTGCGTGCACATTGGGAGTATTAGTCTAATGACAGTCAACAAGTCAAGCAACCTCTTCATGGAAAATTAGGGGAAACCACAGTGTTGCAAATAACTTTATCCACCCCGTATGAATAAGACTGAACCTCGTCTAAGCTGTGCCAGTGCAAGTGATGGAGAACTTCTGGTGCTTTGGATGTTCACTTCGTATAAACCCCGAAACAACTGGATACGTCTCTGATGTTTCTGAGGTCTCTTTTCTGCTGCCTTCTCCTCTTCTCTCTCCTCCTCCTCCCACTCCCAACCCAGCCATCCAAACACCCGTCTCTCTAGGTACTTACACTGCCTCATCATGGTCTCAGGTCCAACCCAACTCTGGCTTCCTGCTTCACCTCTAGTCCTATGTTGCATGCTCCTAAGCTTCTCTAGGGGGAAGGTGACCCAGAATGCATTACCCCCCTCAAGCAACCTTGCAAAGTTTGAAGCCAGCAGCTGGCCCTGTAGATCGTGTAAAACATGTTGAGAGCCCAAGACCAGGGGTCTCAAACATGCGGCCCGGGGGCCACATGCGGCCCGCAAAGCCCTTCCCTGCGGCCCGCCAAGCTTCCTGGTAACCCCCTCCCCCCCATAGCAGTTTGCGGGAGGGAGGAGCCAGAAGTGGAGGCTTCTCTGCTGCCTGGCTGGGCCGCGCGTGTTTCTAGCTCTGGACTTCCTAGATTGCTCTTGCTTTGTTTGCCAAACAGCTGTTGGTGGTGCCTAGCGCTTTCCAGGAGGGAATGGGGAGCTGCGTGCTCAGAGGAGGAGGTGGGGCAGGGGTGGGACCTCTTGGAAGGGGTGGAGTGGGGGCGGAGCCGGGGCAGCAAGGGCAGGGTGTGTGTCAGTGGTGCGGCCCTCGGGCCAGTGCACTAGTCCTCATGGAAGGGGTGGAGTGGGGGCAGAGCCGGGGCAGCGAGGGCAGGGTGTGTGTCAGTGGTGTGGCCCTCGGGCCAGTGCACTAGTCCTCATGGAAGGGGTGGAGTGGGGGCAGAGCCGGGGCAGCGAGGGTGTGTGTGTGTGTCAGTGGTGTGGCCCTCGAGCCAGTGCACTAGTCCTCATGCGGCCCTCATGGTCATTTGAGTTTGAGACCCCTGCCCAAGACCGACTTCAGCCTCCGTAACGACGCTGTTGGAGATGAGGGAGGCGGCTGTCTGTATTCAAACCTAAAGATGGTAGAGAATTCAGTAAGGGACGGTGAGTTCTTACATTTCCAGACCAGTTCATCCATCTCTAATCAGCAGGCAGAGTATTCTGAGACCGAACAGAATTATTTCTCCTTGAATTAGTCTCTCCGTTTGATATCTGTGTAACACACCATATGGTATTGATTTTTCCGAGAGATGACCCTACAAGACTACACTGGAAGGGAAAAAAGCTAACCTAATTAAAAACTGAACTAGACCCATAAGCATAGAGGCTATTCTGGCTCTCTCAAAATTCACCCATACAGATCATGTCTTCTAAATGCAAAGTGATATTAGATTGAGAACAACACTTATTGTTTAATTGTCTTTAAAGGATTAAATGTCTCCAAGTAACGGCAGCTTTGATATGTTTCCTTTTTGAATGTGAATGAAAAATGGCTTTGCTCTTTGTAGGAGACTGAGGACAAGAACTCCTGAGTTGATCCTCGTCTCTGCCACAGACTTACTGTCTGGCCCTGGGGAAGTCTCGTAACCTAGCTGTGCCTCAGCTAACCCATCTATTACATGATACTTGCATGATACGCTTTAGGGCTGTTCTAGGTTTTGCTCTTTTCCCAGTGAGGTTGAAGCAGAGGGCTGCCTACTTGAACTGCCTCCCAGCTTAGGATGACTTCACCGGAGAAGTTCTCCCACTTTTTTCCGCTGTATTTTCACCATCTGAGCACATGACAATGACTTCCATGTTCAATTTTCTCAGCATTCCTGGATTGCATCCTCAACCACCGGACATGATATTCTGCAGCTTTTTTTTCAGATGCAGAAATAATAGCATTACGTGTGCATGTACTTTTCCCTCTGTGGATGTTGGAAGCCATTATCAGGGCATTTCTCATGTTCAACCAACCATCTTTCATTAAGGTCAATCCTGATTCATTTAGTTCTTCCTTTAATGTTTCCTCTGTTGCTTCACTTGCAGTATCTAATGGTGGGACCTGTGACTTCAGATTTGTCTGGACGAGCATATCCAGGGCAAAGGACTTCTCAATTATTTCTTCAGACTTCATTTTTTCCTACACTGAAGTCCAGATATTTAACATAAAAGAAGGTTGCAACTTTCCTACCAAGTTCAAGTCTTTGCTGTGGCTGTAATTTTTGTGGAATAATCACCAGCTTTGCCATTTTTGATGGCTTCAAATGGGCAGAGTTGAATGGGGCTGACGTGGAAGAGCAGCTAGAAGACCTGGAATGGGAACTTAAATTATTAGCACCACGATGCTGCTGTTGCTGCTACTGCTGATGGTGATGATGACATAGCAAATGTTTCACTTTTCAGATCATCAGATGTATTCGCGTTCTGCTCTTTCGCTTCAGCAAAGTTCCATTCATTGACACGTGATTCTGAAGAATCTGAAGAATCAGATTTTCTCTACATTTGAAGAAGAGCACAGATCCTTCTATCTTTTTACTTATCTATGACATCTCCATTTTACTCTAGAAAAATTACTTGTTTTCTTTATTTCAGTTCACTCCGTTTCTTGTTTCTTACCTCTTCTTTTAATGCTAGGCATACTGAGTAAGATAAATTCTACCCCAGGTATTTGGTAATCATTAAACACCGTTTGTAGTGTTGGTTAGCAGCTTTCACGTTCATCAGTCAATATGGCAAACATATATCCAGAGAATCCAGTGCTTTGAAAGCTGAGAAATAAATGAGCTAGCCAGCTATACAACCACCCATGTTATCAGATGCTCCGGCCAACTTCCTAAAGCTTCTAGATTCTAGCAAAGGAAGCCCTCCTACCCACTCCTCTACCCACTCTTCTCTCTTCAGCATCCAATGACCATTGACTCTACCCACCAGCCAGCCCCTCTCTCCAATCATCAGCAATTTCACCCATTCCCTGTTCTCCTCTCAGCTTCCTGGCATTTCTATAACTTTCTAATTACAGTAAACCCTCGATTTAACGGACCTCGATTTAACGGACTTCGGATGCAACGGACAAAATTTCTGAGCAAGTCTGATGCATTCCTGATCCATTTCTGGCGGGCTGGCTGCCGGCTCCCGGCTGCCGCCCGGGTCCACACAGTGGGCGGGCTGCGGAGCTGTCGCCCCAACCCTGTGGCGTGCAGGCTGCTGCTCCGACAGCTCTTTTTTTAATTATTATTATTAAATAACGGACTTTCTGATTTAACGGACACCCCCTCACCCGAATTAGTCCGTTAAATGGAGGTTTTACTGTATTACCTCACAGGCATAACAAGACACTTCATAGTTAATATGAGCAGAGAAATTCGAAGAGCCAAAGAAAACCATTGAAACCCCGGGGGTTGGGGGCGGCGTTTCTGATAAACAGGCTGGGGAGGCCATGGCAGAAGCAGGAGAGATGAGAACAATGATCACAGAAAAATATCAGGGACTTACAATCCTCGCTCTTGGAGACTTCGCTCAGGGAAAATGCCCACCTGCTGCCTGGAAGGACTCCATAGCTGTGGAGGAAAAAGAGAGTAAGAAAGGATTGGTTCTTAACAGCCACATCACACTGGAGTGCTCTGTGCTGTCACTGCCGAAGGCCTCTCGTGTCGTGTCGGGATCGTAAGAAAGGTCCAGACTGCACAGTCTGGGTGACAAAGGCGATCCCTGTTCCTCTGGGGTGTGACAGACTGTGCAGTCACTCGGGGCCTGGGGTACCTCCTTTACACCAGTGAGACCCACACCGGAGTGGTTCAGGAGCCAAATTAGCGGTCGGCATTCCCCACAGCAGCGTGGATTCATTGGTCCAGTTACTACAGTGCCAGCGATTCCTGTTTAAACAGTATGACCACGGGAATCTCTAGTTTTTATGTATTTATTAGAATGACTGACACCAAATGACTGACCGAGTATTGTTATTTTATCAACACAGTGTTTTAATATCATGGGCTGCAAAGAGCCACTTGGGTATCACTGCGCTGGGTGGGAGATAGCGCCACCTCCCTCTAGTTGTCATGACCCACAGGTCTTGGACCCGGCAGCCTATTGGCTGTGACTTACCTGGAATCCATGAAGCCCAGCCCTGTGATATAGAAACATGCCCCCCCCCCAGAGAGGTGATTGGTGGAATCCCGGAGCAGGTGATTGGCCCCCTGACCCTACTTAAGCCAGCAGCAGGAACACCTGGTCTCCACCCTGCGCTGGACTGTGTCTCTGACGCCTCCTGGCCCTTCTTGACTCCTGGCATCTGACTTGGGTTCAAGGCTCCAGTTTATTTCCTGCCTCTGACCCCCTGCTATCCTGGCTCTGGTTCCTGACTCAAGTTCTGATCTCTCCATACCTGACCCCGTCTCAGGATTGTGGGCTCTGACCCTGACTACTAGGCCTGTCTGCCCATTATCTGGCTGTGACAGTACTGTGGAGAGTAACCCTGCTTAGATCACTTCCGAGAGCAATGACTAATCCAGTGGAGAATGTTTCTGCATTGCCCAGAGTTGGGGATTAGTCCATGGTGTGCATTCCCTTTCACAGAGAAACTGTTTTATACAAAACCACTACAGCACGACCTAGATCCACAGCTTGTAGATCCCCAGGGACCCTTATAACCATCTAGCCTGACCTCCGGCGTAACACAAGTCAGAGAACGTCCCCAGGGAATCCAGCATCAAACCATCACTTCTGGTTGAGCTCCAGTATCTCTTCTAGAAAGCCGTCCAGTCTGGATGTAAGGACCATGCACGCCTCTCTTCCCTCTGTAAACGGTCCCACCGGCTGACCACCTGCTCTTAGGAATCTGTCCCTTGTATCTATACACGAGTATCGCTGCCCTTGCCATGTGAGCAGCAGTGTGTCAAGAACAGACGGGGGCCTCTGAGGGTTACTGAGGTTTCTCCCTTCTAGGCGGCCGCCCACACCCCATTATTCCCTCCTTTTTAAACGATCCCGTCTCTGTTTCTTTAACCCGCAAAGGACGGTCTAGCGAGGACGCCTGTGTCACCAGTGCAGTCACGGAGTGCAGGTCATTTGTGCAGCAGAGAAAATGTTGATGTTGGGGGGAGGGGAAACCCAAGAAAAGCACCAAGTCTGTGCAACCCGCAGTGTGTGCAGCCCGGGGTAATGCCAGGGGGGCACCGTCCAGATAGAACAGGAGAACGAAGGCAATTAGCCAGCCCTTCCCCAACCCACCAGGAGCCGTTCCAGGGAACGAACGGCTGGGCCCTGGTGTAATGAGGTTTTTCCACATGGGTAGATGCATTGATTGATAACAAACAATCCCAGGTTTCTCTTCTCAGCAGAGGGGGGTGGGGTGGGAGTTGCCTTTTTCCTGCAAAACAACCATTTCCCCAAAACCCTCTCCCGCTGAGGGTCTGGGTGTTTGCAGAGCGCCGGACCCTGGATTAGTATCCGCCTTTCTGGGACTACGGTTCACAAGCCTGTTTCTGCTACAGCTTCTTCACAGAGGGGCCCTCCAGAGAGTTCAGCGAGGCCAGTGGCCCAGTGGCCCCTGGCCCAGCAAAGTCCCCTACGTGCATGAACTACAGCAGCAGCACCAAGCAGAGATGGCATCGTGGCTAAGGCTGCCTCCGTCCCAGTGACACATCTGGAGGGGTATGAATATCCCATCATCTCCATGGCTGGCAGACTGGGGCTCTTCCCTGCCCACACAGCACACCCAGCGTCTCCCAGTCAGCGATTTCCCCTGGGGCGAGCCGGCAGAGCTCACCGAGCAGCTGACACCAGCTCAGGAGGCTGGTACCAAGAGCTCTGAAACCCTGCGTCCTACATGAGCCTCACCAGAGGATCGTCCCAGATCAACCCACCTTTTGTGAAGATGGGGGGGGGGGGGGAAGAGACCTCTGTGCAACTGTTCCCATTAGGAAGAAAACCAGGTTTTCTTTGCATTGACCTTGAATGTACTTTCCCAAAGAAGCTGAAAAGAGGAAAAGGAAAGTCCTCAATACAGAACGATTCCAGGAAGCCTACCAAAGGATGCCAACCGTCCATACAAAATAGGGTCTATTCTCAGATGAGTTACAGCAGCCATTTCTAGTAACCTTGCCAAAGGGTGTGACACGGGTTTGGATATGAGCCATCTAAGTCTCTTTCACATCAATTAAACACGCTCAAGGTGTCCTTAAAAACACGGGGTCCATGAGGATGTCCTCGGATCGCTGGAAGTGGGGCAGGTGGAATGCAGTTCTTTCTTTGTTAATTACATGAAAGCAGCCTCGCCATTTATGGATGTTCGATCTGACAGCAGAGAAGAACTGGCTGTTTTAAATGGAAGGCTAATATCCCGCCTGCGTGATCCAAAAGCCACTGAAGTCAATGGAAAGAAACTCTTTTATTTCAGTTGGTTCGAGATCTAGTTTCTAACTAGGTGAGGTGTTATGTTCATGGCATACACAAAGGGAACTTGGTAGAAACACAAAATACTCTAGTTGGAAACTGCAGGGTAACATGACTATATTTCTTAGACTTCGGACGGCTAACACACAAGAACCCAAAACAGAGAGAGACAAAACAGGCTGCTCCCTAAGACAGCGCCCCTCAACGCACATTACTTTAGGCTGGCTCATTGCAGACTGACTCCTACTAGACATCACTTTTTTCCTTAAACAACTGCACACTCCACCCCTCTCCACGTATTACTGTGAATACAGATTGTCTGATTTTTCTTTCGAAATGTGGGGTTTTTTGGGAGGTGGGGGTTGTTGTTTTCAGGCTTTTTTGTCCCAACAGACATTTCTGATTTCTATTAAATTTGGAGATTTTCAGATTTTGCATTTTTGGGGTTTCAACAAAAACTTCATTCAAGTTTCACAGGAACAAACCCGACAAGCTCTAATGTGGAACCCGTATCCCTCTACCCTTATCATTTATTATCTGTGATACGGTAGCACCTGGGAGTCACGGACCAGACCATCACTGTGCTAGGTTCTGTACAAACAGAGCAAAAAGACTGTCCCGGTTCCAGAGAGCTTGCAGGCCTTTAGCCCAATGCCAGTCTTCTGCCCCCCCCGCCGACTATTCCTTCAGTGGATATGGGGGGCAATTGCACTAAAAATGCACTGACCGTGCCCCCTCTCATCGTGGTTTCCTTCCTGCCTCTTTCTCAGCTCAAACGTGGGCTGAAAAGGGAGCCTGATTTTTGCTCCTTTTATCTTACTGCTGAAAATAGAATTGAGCCCTTACAAAAAAAAAAAAACCCAACCCCCCAACCCTCCCAGCCATGTTTTTAAATAATAATAATAAAAAGCTTTAAGTATTTCCTTTGACTGCTTGTTCTTACTGTTTGGGATCAGCCTGATTATTCGGGGATTCATTTTTATTTCTGAGTTTTATTTTTTTTCATTTAACAGCTGCACATTAATAAAAACTCCATTTATTGCAGGATTTGGTTGGGATTGCTATAATAAAATATAAGGATTTGTGCCAGCCACTAAAAGAACTCTCCGCAAAAGTAGTGTTTTGGAAGTGATTAGGAGCTCCCGAACATATTGTTTTGCAATGTAGCCTCATCACTGCGGAGGATGGTGACAGATGTCTTGTGTTAATGTTGAATGATTAAATGTCATCTCGGAAGCCACTCCCCAGCGATGTGCCACTGCTCCGCTTCATCCACACAATCTGTCTTCAATCTGTTCTTTTTGCTGAAAGCCGCTAGTGTCACTGATTGTCAAGAAACCCACATGACAGCACAATCTGCAGCCTGTGTCCTAAGGCCAGCCTATGTCCAAACAATACTTCCAGTTAAGGGAAAGGCACCATCACTTTCACACGGAAAAAGCATCTGACGACATGTTAAAATGGCCTCTAAAGTCGGGGTCGTGTTCTACCTCTGTGAATACAGGAAGTCGCAACGTCTGCAATGGATTTTATTAACCATCCTTTAGAAGCAGCATTGCCGTAGAATCGCGGCTCCCAAACTGAGCTCAGGATCCATGCAGGGGCGGATTAATTGCTCCTGGGGTCCTAAGCACAGCCAAGCAATGGGCCCCCCTTTCAACTCTCACCCCCATTCACCACCCAGCTTTTACTTGCAAAGTGACAAATATACGCAACAATGGAGGAAATGGGCTTTATTCGCATTGTCAGGTTTTTTAAATGATTGTTTGGATACCGCGAGGCTTTTATCGACGCGAGGGACGTCTGGGGGAAAAGTGTAATCGACGCAACCTTGGGGGATTTTTTAAAAATCGCAATGTCGCATTTAAATAAAAAATTGATGAGCTTCATCTAGCCAGGCACAAGGGGCCCTGAGGCCCTGGACTCGGGCCCAAGACATTAATTGAGACTTTTTTTAATTTAAGGCCGTGCAAACTTGTAATTTTGTAACCATGTTTTGTTGTTGCTCGGGGCCCCTTTTCTCTTGGGGCCCTGAGCACGTGCTTTTATTGCTTATAGGTTAATCCACCAGTGGATCCATGGCACTCACCACTGCAAGGGCCCTGACCCCAGGCCTGTCTACACTGCAGTCAGAGGCGTGACTGCCGCGAGTGTAGACTGCCCGGAGTGAGCGCTGATCTAGCGAGTGCAGCAGCCTGGGTCCCTGGGATGTACTCAAGTGGTTAGCTAGTCCTACCACGTCTTCACTGCTGTTGTTATTGGCACTAGCTCAGGGGTTCTCACACGGGGTTGGGCCGCTCAGGGGGTCGCAGAGCTATTAGATGGGGGGGTCACGAGCTGTGAGCCTCCACCCCAAACCCCGCTTTGCCTCAAGCATTTATAATGGTATTAAATATATTCAAAGTGTTTTTCACCTATAAGGGGGGGTGTCGCTCTCAGAGGCTCGGCATGTGAACGGCGTCACCAGTACAACCGTTTGAGAACCACTGCGCTAGCTGGATGCGTGCTGCACTCAGACCTTTGACTGACACACCCCTAGTAACAGACAGTCCCTGCCCCAACAAGTTTAGTGCCCAAGCAGACAAAGTCACGCAGCAGGTTGGTAGCGGAGCTGGGACTAAAACCTGGGTCTCCAGATTCATTGGACCGTACCAATGGTTCCCGTTGATACTTTGTGTGATGGACTCCGACCAGAGCAGTGGAAGGCAGGTAGTTCACCCTTCAAAATGAGCAGGTCCCTGTGCCCTGGGTAGCCAAACAAAGGCTACTCTAGGCCAATGAAGACACCTGACATCAATTAACCAGCTAAGGCCGTTAGGCTAATGGAGAAAGCTGGAGTCAATCCAGGTCCCACTTAGACTGTTTAAAAGCTCTCCTTCCACTTCCCTCAGGGTGAAAGGAGCGGGAGGAAAGGAAGTGTTGCTGAAGTCTCAGGTAAGGGTGACCCTAGAGAAAGGGGATCACGCGGAAGGGGCCCAGGGAATTGAAGCAGCACCAGCAGGTCCCAATTGTATAGGGACAGTCCTGATATTTGGGGCTTTTTCTTATAGGCTCCTATTACCCCCGACCCAATTTTTTACACTTGCTGTCTGGTCACCCTAAGCTCTGGTGATGAAGGGGAAGCCGCCAACAGCTGCTACCATTAGGGTCTCTGGGCTGGAATCCGGAGTGGAGGGTAGGCCCAGGTTCTCCACACACACACACACACACACACACACACACACACACACACCATGGTCTACAGAGACCCCCTTGAGAGGGAAGCAGACCTCCGTCCAGGCGGAGTCCGAACTGCGCATACAGGCTCGAAGGAGCAACAGAGACTGGAGGGTGCTGCTCCCCCCCCCCCCACCTCCCATCCTGGCCTGTGATGAAGGGCTGGGACCCTCGAGAAAGGGAGGCCACACTGGGGGCCTTAGCGGGTTTCTGAGGCCTTGAATCCACCTGGGCACGCCGGACCCACCAATACAGGCATGGATTGTTGTTGTCATTCCTGACACTCATTAGTTCTCAGTCCTGGCTTTCTGTGTAGCTGACAGTTATTCAACCTGTGGCAGTTTATGTGAGACTTTCACATGATCCTCCACATCCCACCTTGCAACAAGGAGCAATATTGGGGTAGCCACTTCTCTTTCATCTCCGCGGGTTTCAAGACGGGCTCTTGCTTTGTACCTCAGGCTTCTCCATTCCCTGTCTTCATCCTCTCTCGCCGAGGACAGACACGGAGGTTATACCACAGTCACTCAAGCCAGTGGGATTCCTCTGGATTTGCACTGCTGCAGCCAGATCAGAACCCGGCCCTGTGCTACAGCTGGAATGCACTGGCCACCGTGAGGTCTGCTGTTCACACCAGCCTCCTGCTGTAAGTCACTTTCACACATGGCTTGTCCTTATTTCTGTCAGATGCTTTAGAAAACAGTCGTGTTCCTTTTACACCCACCCACCCCTCGCAGCCCTCCCCTGCCCAGAACATCTGTATTCTCCAGAAGTATAGGGTTCTCAGACCCATTATCTGCCTGGCATCTGTTGCGATGACCTATTCCAATGACAAGTCACACTCACAAGGACTCCTAACGCGCACGCACACACACACACACACACACATATAAGACCATATGTAGCGCAGAGGTCACACGAGTTGGTTTCCCCAGCGAGAGCTGCCGTGGCCAGGAGAGGGGAAGATGGTTGGTGAAGATGTGCAAAAGCATGTGAACGGTCACATGTCCATTCAATGCCTATAAATGAAGGCGGAATCATAACGGAGGGCACTTAAGTGAGTAGGATGCAGGCCACCTTGTAGAAGGGGTATTCTATCTCCTGCCTGACGTTTGCCAGTTAACATACTCTTAACATACCCCAACCTGACACACATGACTCTTCCCCTTGCGGGCACAGTGCCTTTGCCAGACTCCTTTTACCTTTCCCAGGAACCCACATAACGGGAAGGAACGTCGTCTTCCCAGGGCCTTCATAAAGAAGCCTCTCCCTGTGTTCTAGAAACATGTCAATACAAGGCCCTCACACAAAGCCTTGGGAAGTCATTGTCAACCCAGAAGTTGAAACCATGGGAGAATGCTAATGGTGTCAAGGGGACATACAACAGGCTGAGATTGACTTGGCTACACAGCCACTCTAAACAAAAATAGACCTGTTGTCACCAGTTAATCCATTGGCCAACCGGGTCAAGTAAAAGCAGGTCCCCACTTGCTTTCACTTTTCCTGTGTGCTAAATTACAAGCTGATAACGGGTTCCCATTAATTATTGATTTTTCAGATAATACTTGTTAAAGTAGAATTAACGCTATTGTTTCTGAACAAATGCTGCCCAAACACTGTGTTTAGCGGGCTTGTAATCAGCTTTACCCACTTCTCTTCTAATCTGATTGAAACAGATTTCCTACCAAATCTTTTTTATTATTTTGTTGATATTAAAAGGTCACATATTTGTGCCTGCCCGAAACTTTAATTTAAGTTGCTGAGATCGATTTACTGTGTTGCGTTCGCAGATGATCAGCAAAGTCCCAATCGCTGCCCTTTTAATTAAAAACTGAAAATGAAGGTGGGGGGAGAAATGCATTTCTAATGGAATTCATGGGGTGATAGTAGGTACTGTATTGCTGAATACATTTTAGCCTATTTTCCCAAGCCCTATATTATGAGTCTGTTCATCATAATGCCTTTTGACCCTCTGCATTTACTCCATCATAATTATCCTTTAATACTCTTATAAATGAACTTTTAGCTTATCTTCCATTAATTCTCAGAACAAGCAAAGCACCAACGTAACAAACAAAGCCATCTAAATAAAGTGTTTAACCCTTTTGCGGACTTTCTCTGATTATTCAAAAGAGGGGCGTATTTCGAATGGTAGGATATTTACAAAGTTGGATGGCTTAACTATGGCCTCTACTCAGAAGGCTTTTGAAGTGTGATGGAATTTCAGCAGCTCCAGCCATGACTTCCTATGCTGAGAATTTTGTGCAGAAAAACCCAGGCAAATAAAAAATAAAAACATAAAGAAATTAAAAGGGTCCCAAAATTACATGTGAAGCGAATCTGTATTTCTGTGGTGTTTTGTGAGAGGCAGCATATCTGGACAAAGATCAGATAAGGCAGCTAGCTAAGTAGAAAGAGGAAGAATGGTTTTGTGGGTAAGACACTGGACTTCTCTATCTGCCATCCCGAGTGGGAAAATGGAGAGGTCTGCTGCTTGCCAGGAGCTAGGATTCACGATGTGATGGAGAGACTGCTGAGACTCATCAAGCCCTCGGATCACTACCCCTTCCTGCTTCTCCACGTGGGCACCAGTGATACTGCCAAGAATGACCCTTAGCGGATCACTGCCGACTACGTGGCTGTAGGAAGAAGGATGAAGGAGTTTGAGGCGCAAGTAGTGTTCTCGTCCATCCTCCCTGTGGAAGGAAAAGGCCCAGGTAGGGACCGTCGAATCGTGGAAGTCAACGAATGGCTATGCAGGTGGTGTCGGAGAGAGGCTTTGGATTCTTTGACCGTGGGATGGTATTCCAAGAAGGAGGAGTGCTAGGCAGAGACGGGCTCTACCCAATGAAGAGAGGGAAGAGCATCTTTGCAAGCAGGCTGGCTAACCTAGTGAGGAGGGCTTTAAACTAGGTACGCCGGGGGAAGGAGACCAAAGCCCTGAAGTGAGAAAGTGGGATACTAGGAGGAAGCATGAGCAAGAGAGCTCAAGAAGGGAGGGCTCCTGTCTCATACTGAGGAAACAGGATAATCAGCGAGTTCTCTAAAGTGCCTATACACAAATGAAGCCTGGGAAACACTCAGGAAGAACTGGAAGTTCTGGCACAGTCAAAGAACTATGATGTGATTGGAATAATAGAGACTTGGTGGGATAACTCACATGACTGGAGCACTGTCATGGATGGATATAAACGGTTCAGGAAGGACAGGCAGGGCAGAAAGGGTGGGGGAGTTGCATTGTATGTAAGAGAACAGTACGACTGCTCAGAGCTCCGGTATGAAACTGCAAAAAACCTGAGAGTCTCTGGATTAAGTTTAGAAGTGTGAGCAACAAGACTGATGTCGTGGTGGGAGTCTGCTATAGACCAC
Source organism: Sternotherus odoratus (assembly GCA_032164245.1). Taxonomy (NCBI): domain Eukaryota; kingdom Metazoa; phylum Chordata; order Testudines; family Kinosternidae; genus Sternotherus; species Sternotherus odoratus. Next base: position 169,195,585 of record JAVMKO010000003.1, read on the forward strand.
CAGACCAGGGGGATGAGGTGGACAAGGCTTTCTTCTGGCAACTAAGAGAAATTACTAGATCACAGGCCCTGGTTCTCATGGGGGACCTCAATCACCCCAATTTCTGCTGGCAGAGCAATACAGCGGTGCACAGACAATCCAGGAAGTTTTTGGAAAGTGTAGGGGACAATTTCCTGGTCCAAGTGCTGGAGGAACCAACTATGGGCAGAGCTCTTCTTGACCTGCTGCTCACAAAATTGGGAAGAATTAGTAGGGGAAGCAAAAGTGGGTGGGAACCTGGGAGGCAGTGACCATGAGATGGTCAAAGTCAGGATCCTGACATAGGGAAAAAAGGCGAGCATCAGAATAAGGACCCTGGACTTCAGAAAAGCAGAATTTGACTCCCTCAGGGAACTGATGGGCAGGATCCCCTGGGAGATGAACATGAGGGGGGGAAAGCATAGGCTGTCATAGGCTAGAACGTTTATGCCCAAATAAATTGATTAGTCTCTAAGGTGCCACAAGTATACTTCATTCTTTCTGCGGATACAGACTAACATGGCTACTACTCTGAAACCTGTCACCATGAGGGGGAAAGGAGTCCAGGAGAGCTGGCTGTATTTTAAAGAATCCTTATTGAGGTTGCAGGAACAAACCATCCCAATGTGTAGAAAGAATAGTAAATACAGCAGGAGACTATCTTGGCTTAACAGTGAAATCCTTGCTGATCTTAAACATAAGAAAGAAGCTTACAAGAAGTGGAAGATTGGACAAATGACCAGGGAGCAGTATAAAAATATTGCTCAGGCATGCAGGAGTGAAATCAGGAAGGCTACTTGGAGTTGCAGCTAGCAGGAGATGTTAGGAGTAACAAGAAGAGCTTCTTCAGGTATGTTAGCAACAAGAAGGATGTCAAGGAAAGTGTGGGCACCTTACTGAACGGGGGAGGCATTATGTCTTATGAAAGGAGACTCAAGGAGCTGGGCTTGTTTAGCCTGTCCAGGAGAAGGCTGTGGGGAGATATGATTACTCTCTATAAATAGATCAGAGGGATAAATAACAGGGAGGGAGAGGAATTATTTAAGCTCAGTACCAATGTGGCAACAAGAACAAATGGATATAAACTGGTCAACACGAAGTTTCGACTCGAAATTAGACGAAGATTTCTAACCATTAGAGGAGTGAAATTATGGAATAGCCTTCCAAGGGAAGCAGTGCGGGCAAAAGACCTATCTGGCTTCAAGACGAAGCTTGATGAGTTTATGGAGGAGGTGGTGTGATTGGAAAACATAATTTTGGCAACTGATCTTTGACTATGGTAATAGAGGGAAGATAGAGGTGGTATATGATGGAAATTTGGAGGGGGGATGGGATCTAAGATACTACAGAGAATTCTTTCCTGGGTGTCTGGCTGGTGAGTCTTGTCCACATGCTCAGGGTTCAGCTGATCGCCATATCTGGGGTTGGGAAAGGAATTTTCCTCCAGGGCAAATTGGCAGAGGCCCTGGAGGTTTTTCACCTTCCTCTGCAGCAGAGGGCATGGGTCACTTGCTGGAGGATTCTCTGTACTTTGAAGTCCTTAAACCAAGATTTGAGGACTTCAATAGCTCAGATATAGGTGAAGTATATTGTAGGAATGGGTGGGTAAAATTCTGTGGCCTGCGTTGTGCAGGAGGTCAGACTAGATGATCATAATGGTTCCTTCTGACCTTAAAGTCTATGAGTCTATGAACTGAAAGCCCCATGAGATGTCCCAATGCCCGTTTTGCCTGGGCAATCTAGACACTTATGGAAAATGTAAGATTTCAGTCCGCTCTGGAGTCCAAGTGTCACATGGGGGTACATGTCCACATATGGCACCAATAATTAAGCAGACTGAGCAATGACATTATTTTTCCATCTGAAAGTGTAGTGCAAATGTCTGTTTTGAAGGTGAATGTATTTCAGGTGAATGGTTCCTATTTTATATCAAAGAATTACTTCCTAACTCTGATTCGCATGTAACAAAAGGACTGCTCATTCGAGACCATTTGGATCTTTCATTTTAATAGCCACTCCGCCAAGGAGCACTAGGTAACCTGCCAATGAGAGTCAATCAGATTTTCATGGAAATTTGGTGACATTCAGTGAAAAGATATTAGTGCTCATAATGAGAAAATACCTAATTCTCCTAAAGAAGGTTTTATGTCCATAAGTGCGTCTACACTAACCTGGAAGAGTTAGATTATACCTAGTAATGCACTATAGAGCTCTAAAGAAGATTAAATCAGGAGGTTTGTTATTAAAGGTGTACTGTCAGGATTCTAGCCCGTCTCTAGTAAAAATGCTGAATAAATAAATAAATAAACTTAATAGCCTTGAGCTGGGCTGTGACTCAATTTGCCCGAAGCAGAGCACTTTCCAATCGAAAACCGTTTTAAGGAATGACAAATGTAACAGGCGCTCGCTCTTGTCCCTAACCCACCTTATTTTCTCTTTAATATTATTTGCCCTCACAAAATCCTGTTATGCTCTTTTCCATGATTTCAGTAGCAAGCTGATGACTCTTTCAAAGCAATAGGGCCAGATCCTTAGCTGTGGCAAATAGCTTCGTTAAGTTAACGACGCTACCCTGGTTTACACCAACAGAGGAGCAAGCCCCCGGTGTGTTTCACGTGGAACAGCCGCATAAAGATTGCTATTATTTAGCTTTAAGACTATGGTATTTTTATGGTAAAGAAATCATCCTAAAAGCATTTTTCTCTATCCCATTTCTAAGAATCCAATCCTCTGTCTTAGCTTAAGGACAAACGATTTCCTGATTACCACCAACACAGACAAGGCCAAATTGAGAAATTTGTATTTCTTGCCTGATGACATAATCCTAATTCCAGAGAATTTGCCATGTGAAATATACTCCTGTATAATACCCAAGTGTTAATGGCACAGAATAAACTCACAAGCTGGATTGAAATGTAGAGATTTAGGTGGAAAAAATGGAAAATTGCATAATGCAGCTACATCATCATCTGACAATAAGCAAGCTGCTCAGCCGATTATTATTTTTATTGTGTGTCAGTCACAAAATAGTTACACATCTTCTGAACACATCGGTGCCACAACAAAGTCTGAAGAGGGTAGGAAATAGAAACCTTTCTACATGCCCCGGCACTTCCTTTCTTCTGTCAGTTTCCTTTGCCCAAACCCTTGAAACGTTTAGATTACAGGCAGGATGAGAAACAGGAGATACTCCGCCAGTGTTGATTGGATTAGCTCCAGTCAAGTCAATCGAGCAATGGTTACAAACTGGCAGTTAGGAAATGTCCAGCGCTGATAAGGGAAGGTGAAGAAACCTGTGGCCAACAGGGTTTAGGATGATAGAAGGGATTCTTTAAATATTTTAGCAATGGCCTAGGTCTGATATTAGATAAGGTTGGTAAAACTGTTGAAAAGGCAGAAGTATTCAATACCTAGTTCTGTTCTGTAATTGGAACGATGTAGTAGTTGTATCTTACAATAATAAGGAAATACTTTCTATTCCATCAGCAACTAGGGAGCATAAACATTTAAATCAGCAGGATCCGAAAACCTGCACCCAAGAGTAGTAAAAGAATTGACCAAGGAGCTCTATGAGCTATCTTTGTTGATTTTTAATAAATCCTGGAACACTGGGAAAGCTCCAGAGAACGTGTGTGTGTGGGGGGGGAAATCTCATGTGCCAATGCTTCCAAAGGGGAAATAGGATGAGCTAGTAAGATATAGGGGGCTTGCCCCAACATTGATCCCAGAGAAAATCATGGAAAAGCTGATATGGGATGTGATCAGTAAAGAATTAAAGAACGTAGATGATTAATGCCAACCAATATGATTTTATGGAAAAACAGGTCTCATCAAACAAGCTTGATAGGGTTTGTTGATGCGATTACAAGTTTGGCTGACAAAGGTCATTGTGTTGACGTTACATACTTAGAATTCTGTAAGGAATTTGACGTGTACCTGCATAATAGTCTGATAAATAAAATGAGCGCTATACAAAACCAGTGTAGCCCATATTAAATGAATTAAAAAGTGGATCAATGATAGATGTCATAAAATCACCCATGGCCCAGCCCTGACAGTAGCCAGCTTCTGACAGTTTCTGACAGGAGCCAGCTCTCTAATTTTGCAGGAGAAAGGCACAGCGAGAGCCCAAAGTCCACAAATCCAGACTAGAAATAAGAAGCTGTTTTTAACGGTGGGGGTTACTAACCGTTGGAACGACTTACCTAGAGATACAGAGAATTGAAATGGAGACTGTAAGTGTGTCTTTCTAGATGTGTGCCTGTCACCATGGGGCACAAAATGACTGAGACACCTAGTTGCTCTTGTGATAAATAAGGGATGATGATAGATGGCAAAATTCTTCCAGATTTTACAATTGGGATTGAACTTTGGAAATTGGGAATGGAAATCAGAAAAAAAATCATTTTTTCAAAATCCTGTCCCCATTTCACAGCCAGAGGTTATAACAATAATTCATAATCTTCTATGGATTATTCACAGCCACCTGGGAGCAGTAGTACCTCTTCCTTAACCTGCCAGCTTCCCCTGCTGAGATCTTGGGGACCAGGCTCTTCAGGAATCTGTACAGAAATTTGATATGCTCGATTGCTAATGTGACCTATAAATCAGCAGGTGTCTGATTTTCAGAAGGGCCCAGCACCTGTAACTCCAGTTTAAATCCATCAGAATGGCAAGCGCTCAACACCTCTGAAAATCAGGGTCTAGGTGTCCATCCAACTAGTCTAGTGTTTCTGTCTCTCTTCTGGTCTTAGAGATGAGATATTATCAAAGATTCAGGGGTCCGAGGAAGAGGGGCTGGTGCAAACGGACACATTTCCAAGCAAAAAGTCCCAAGCCCAGATGGTGGACGCCTAAGAGTTCTGAAAGAACTTATGAGGGAAGGGGCTGAGCTCTCGTTAAAGTCAGGAGACAACTGAAGGGGTAGCTCATTGTATTTCTATTTTAAAAAAGCATTGGGGATGAGCTGGAGAATTATAAGCCGGGACATTTTATGTCTGTGCCTGGTAAATTAGTTGAAATTCTCATTGAGAATCGAGTTATAACAGATCTAGAGGAGGATGATATGCTAGGGACTGACCAGCATGGTCATGCAAAGGGAGAAAACTTGCCAGCCGGGGCCTTTTCTTTCTGAGTTTTCAGATTGTAACAACGAAAGCGAAGAGATTCAGAGTTATGCACCTAAGACCTCATGTAGACACCTAACTGTGATGAGTTCTTCAGAGGTGTGGAGAATTCTGGCCACTTATTTACGTGTTTTACGATCAATTTAGATGCCGAACTCCAAGTCTGAGCTCTCTGGGCAGAGCTTTTCTCTGTTTATTTCCCTTGTTGGGATTGAATCATTACCAGGCTGCTGCATGCTCCGTTTTCAATGAGACGAGCTACATGCAGGGTAAAGAATGGGCCATGTTCCTCCTGGGGTGGCATGTTTACCCCGCAAGCCCCGGTGTGGTTAGTGCAGCTGGGGGAGATACACCTGCCCAAGGTTTGTTCGCATGGGTAAATGTCACCGTGTAGAGGTGGCAGGACGGGCGTCAGCAGCACACATAGGTACTCAGGTGGCTGCACTGACACCCGCACCGCTGCACACAGGCGTCTATTTTTAGCCGTGCTAGTGCAAACGCCTGCTTGAGCGGCAAGCACGCCTTCAGCTGCCCTGCAGACACGTCCTGTTACACTCGTTTTACTCGGGGCAACTCCATCGACTGCAGGGCTCTACAGAAGCATAAAACTGGTGTAAGCAAGTGAAGAAGCAGGCGGAAGGTTTTGAGTGGCTACTGGATGGCACAGATTGGGACGCATGACCCTCTCGGCTCCGTCAGGTGCCCCCGAGATGGAGAGTCCTCTCGAAGTGAATGAGTATTTTCGAATGCAATTCAGTCACAGGATGGGGGCCACGTTACAGAGAAACCCAGACATCAGTGAGCAGCGTCCTTCTTCCCACTCCTGTCTATTTCTATTTCCTCCTCTGCTAGGAGGTAGCGACACGTTTGGGAGAATGAGCCCAGGCTCGTTACCCTATTTATTCATGGGGCTCCCTTACAAATAATAATAATTAAAAATAAAGCCGCCTGGGGAGTAATATAACTAATTCATGCATGGATTTGCAAACTGGCAATTTGCAAATTAATTGCCCCCACACAATATGCTCAGCAGACAGGTTGTCCGAGCACGGAGGCGGCGAGTCTTGTGCAGCGGCTGCCCGATAATGGGCAGTTGAAATGCTTTCTGGCCAGACAATAGGCTTGCTCATGTGTGCAGCTATTTAGGAGGGAAGCTGTCACGCCCACCCCGGGTGGCAAAGGTTTGTTCTGCCCGTGTCCAGCTGCTGTGGGCTGTCATGAGAATACAGCAGCCATGTGCGTGGAACAAAGCAGTTTTGCCTTATTGCCCTCCCGGCCTGGAAGGACGCAGAACGATCAACAACATATGGGCCTTGGGGATTCCACTCATTTAACAAACATTAGCTGACCCATAACAAAACAACAATATTTTGGTGCTTAGAATAACCAAGAAACTAAATTAAATTCCCTAGACGGTGAGGGCCAGGATGCTAATTGGCTTGGCTCATGGATTTTCTATGCGGCGCCCTAAGAAACAGATTGGCCCATTTTTCAGGCGACTGCTCGTTAATTGGAGTAATGAATAGAAGGCTGGAGGGGGCTGGTCACTCCGGCTTGGTAAATTCAGACTCCCGTTATTCATGAGCGCAATCCAGAGATGAAGTGGTGTTCCGAGGAGCGGGGCAGCCTGTCGGTGCAAGGGGAGGCTGGCTGCGTTCCCTGTCCCCCGGGCCGTGATGTGCTTTGAAAGAAGCTCCTACGAAGGGTGCTGAATGCACTCTGCTCACTTTCACCACCACAGGAGCTGGAGATTTGAAATTCAGGCCCATGGGTCCCCACTATGGACATACCCCTCTGTGGGCTTGGGAAAGCCATGTAAGCCCAGATCCTCAAAGATCGGTAGGATCCTGGAGGATCAGTTCATCAATGGCTGTCAGCCAGGCTGGGCAGGGAGGGTGTCCCTAGCCTCTGTTTGCTGGGAATGGATCACTCGATAACTGTCCTGTTCTGTTCATTCCCTCTGGGGCACCTGGCATTGGCCACTGTGGGAAGACAGGATCCTGGGCTAGGTGGACCTTTGGTCTGACCCAGTCTGGCCGCTCTTATGTTCTCCTAACACCCACTGATTTTGATGGAAGTCAGAAACCTAAAATACCTTTAAAGCTCTGGTCCTTAGGGTCCAGTTCTTCCCCCTTTACTCACCCTGAGTTGTGCTTTAGTCCTTGAGTAGCCCCCCTGATTTCACCGAGCTCCTCGAAGAGGAAACTGCCGCTCGGCGTGAGTGAGTTTGGCCTTTAGCCTTTCTCAATTTCCCGCCACCTAGTCTCATAACATTTAGCTACCATGTAAGAGTGCCATGGGGTTCACTGGTTACAGCCAGATTCTGGTACCCTGGCACATGCTGGTTGGTACCTGCACAGGGTAGCTGGTGCCTAGGAGTAGACCAGGTCCAGCACCCCAGTGTCAGAGCAAGGGGCCCAGCTGAGCTTATTAAAGGGGCAGGCCTACACCTGGGCCTATAATGATCTGTCAGTGGACAGGATGGGGAGGGGTGACTGGGGGAAGTTTGGGTTTTGGAGGGAAAAGTTTTAACCTAAGCTGGTAAAATGAGTTTGGGGGGTGATTTCTTCTTTCATGCGGGGTCCCCACATCTTTACCCTAAAGTTCAGAGTGGGGGAATAGACCCTTGACAGCATCTATTACTGATCTACACAGACATCCATCCGCTTGATCACTGTGTGTGAGCCAGCTGTAGCATGAACCCCTCCACCAGAAGCAAGGTCCCACAAAGACAGGGGGGTTCTCAGGGGAGAGGAGAAGCCCTCCCCCAGGGGAAGAAAAATGTTGCTGGCTGCCAAAGCTTGTGCAGATATTTAAATTGACCAAAAAATTTAAATGCAACTCCCCCAAAAAACCCACCCAACCCAAATTAAAGTCCAATGCTTCTCCCTGATGTTTTGTCTGGCAGCTCTGATCAGCATCAGGAATAAATCAGTTTGCAGCAGCTGAGGGCAGCTATTTAAGTCTGATGCCTTAAAGTTTAATTGAGGGTCAGAGCTTAATTGGAGAAGAGTGTTAAAAGGAAAAGACCCAAAGACTGGTTAAGAGATGAAGGTTTTGTGGAGCAACCCGCCCCACTGCATCGCGGTTCAGTCCATCCTCCTCGCACACAAAGGGAACTCCCAGCCCAAGTCACACCGCCATCAGATTTGCACACTGCCTCGGGTGGCTTCTCCTCGGGTTGCCCTCTCCAGTGGCTCTGACCATTGTCTGTGGAAGGCAAAACCGGGTTTAATGTGCTTGATCAGACTGGTTCCGCTCAGTGGTAGCTCTGTGCCTGGGTAGCTCCACAAGGACAGTGGGAGAGGGAAGCCAGGCATCTGACCAGCAATGTGCCCCTGCTCTGGACCAATGGAGAACTCTCGGAAGGGATGTTGATCCGTTGGAACGTGGCTGACGGGAGGAAGACACATCATCACTCCGGCAACCCCATGGAAAAATGAATGAAGGCAGGGTCCCTGTGCCATGGGGAGCCGGGGAAGCTGGGTGACCGGCTCTTCTTTCTTTACACAGTGGGAGGAGGGAGTTTATGGAAC